>OZ025301.1:268185579-268909579 GCA_964019185.1 Maratus speculifer
AAGGAAAACGGGTCCCGGTTGTACGATTTTTTTCCAGATTTTTTCTTCATATCAGCTCTAAAAAAAATCTTTTTTTAGAGTTTTTTTTAATTGAAGATACTTTTACTTTGGAAACCGGTTGAGAAAGTAGAAATATCCTGATTAATGATTATAATAATATCTTCAACTAACCCCCCCCCCCCCCCAAAAAAAAAAAAAAAAAAAAAAAAAAAAAAAAAAAAAAAAAAAAACGTAAAAAACGGCATTTGTAGAGAATGATCTCATCTATCTAATGCACAACTCGTTCAAAAATATTGAAATGCAAATGACATGTTTAAAAAAAATTCTATCATAGGATTAACATTATAGAGCAGGGGAACACGAAGAACATTGGGAAAACTTAAGTTAATCCTAGGGGCAGTTCTTTGGAGATTTCTCGCTCGCAATTTAATATTTTAAAATAAAATTTTGTCTTTTTTTTAAATTACTTTCACTTTCACAACCGGTTTGAACTGGCTCTGAAAGCGAAACTATCATCATACAAAAGAAAAAAAAAAAAAAAAAGAAAGAAAGAAAACTGTAACAAAAATCTAAAGGTAAAAACTAGATCGATTATAGGTCGTCCTAAACTATCCCATGAATAAAAATCATCCAAAAATATTAAAATGCGAGCTAGAAATCTGCAAAGAACAATATTTACAAAAATATTGTCGACGTATAAGAAGGTAATTTAAAAATTCCTTCTTTTTTATGACCAAAACTTACCGAACTATGGCATTTTTAATTTTATGAAATTTCAATGTCTTTCTGCACTAAAGATACGTTCACCCTTTTTTGTGCCAAAAAAAAAAAAAAAAAAAAAAAAAAAAAAAAAAAAAAATACAAAAATGTATATATATATATATATTTTTTTTTGGGGGGGGGGGGGGGTCCACAAAAAATCTAGCCTAGGGTCCCGAGAGGTAGTTAATCCGCTTCTGCATATATTTATAAGGAATTTATTTGTATGACCGGGAAGTTTCGTTCCTATTCACCCCATTTTACTTTATATGGCCAAAAATGACCGGCCACTTGCGATATTTTAGACACTTTGTTAAATATCTAGAAAAATACACGAGGAATTATCCTGAAACTCTAAGTGTGTAAACAAAATAGTACAGGTCATACATTTCGGTAAAGATTTTTTCCTGAAACTCCTTTGGGGACCGTCAACAAATTGAAAGAGAACGAATATTTTTTGGATAGCCCTGTCAAAACTAATGCAGCAAAAGCATTCAAACTGTAGATTATGATTAAGCGGGTTATTGTAATAAACTGTGTTCATTTTTTGTGCGGATAGCATGTATACACGTAGAAAAAATAAGGTTTTTATAAAATCAGTCTCATTTTTTTCCAAATCTTTTCTATATATTAAAATAGCAAATAAAGCCTGAGTTTTGCACTGATGAAGAATCTCGATAGTAGATTCGAAATAGCTATTTGCTACCTTCTCATACTTTATTTGTGCATTTATAATCGTTGGTTTTCTATCTTTAAACTTTTCTTTATAATTTACAGATTTCTTAATATAAAATGATGTTCTTTTCCAAAAATATGAAAAATAATATTATCCATAATGTTCTGTAATCAGAATTAAAAAATAATAAACATTGTATGCAAAATTGTCTTATAATCAAGGGTAATTCATAAGCTCTGTATAGATATATGGGAAAATTTCAACACAATCATATCATTAACTGAGTTTCTAAAAAAAAATGGAGTTAGTCAAACGCGTCATCTATAACTCTGTTATTACGTAAGTCACGCTTTTGATCATATTTTTTTTTCTTTTTGTTGCAATTTCTCCTAACAACGAAAAAAAAATTTAGTTAAAATGCGTGTTAGTTTGAAAAAGTATAAATGAACGATTTCTGATAAAAGTTGGAATTATTATAAAGTATATTTAATTTTAAGTAAGGTACCCTGGGGTAATAACGCCACGTTAAGGTTCTACCAATTTTCACGGCTCAGTTTTAGTTTGTATTTTTCAAACAAATATATGATTTGATACAGCAACTCGTTGACTATCTATAATAAAAAAAATAATTTAACAGATATGTATTCATAAAATGTAATGGCGTGATTTCTTGACCAATGCTATTCGGCGTTATCACCCACCTATATGAGTAATAACGCCATGCAAACAAAACTCTGAAATAAGATGGAATAATTGCATGTAGATTGCCCAATTCTAAAAATACAAACTCTACAAACTTAGAAATTGACAAATTGCATTCTAAGCTATTGAAAATGCTCAATTTTCTGTGAAAGTGTAAGCAAAATAAAGGTGTGGTGTGTGTGGGGGTGTGGGGGGGGGGGGAGGATGAGGCAAAAGAATATCAAACCGTGAGCTTCTTTTTGCTTAAAAAGGACCGCTTAAATAGAATTATTAGAAACATTGCACAGTTTTAACTGTGTTTATTTGAATCAGTATTTAGGATGTAGCTCGGCCACTGTAGGGAATCAACCGGGGTATTAATGCCGGCGTTATTACCCCGTTATAGTTATTGCGCTGTACATTTTAAATTACAAATTATCTCGAGAAGATATTCAAAATCTTCAACAACATTTTGAAAGTCCATGAAATGTACTACAAATTTATGTAATTAACAAAGTATTTCCGGATAAAAAAAAATAGTCTTCACATCACAAAACGTATCTCGCAAATTTTAGATCAAGCGTTAATTTTAGTTGCTTTTAAAAACAATAAGACCTAAAAATGAAACAAATTAACTTGAAGCTGTTTTTTGCGATTTATATGACTCAAAACCCTTCTGCGCAGAGCACATGGGTGTCATTTACCAGATTATTTCATAATTATGCAAAATATTAACACTTGGTGTTATTACACCAGACCACCTTATTTATAATTCTGTTGCAAATAAATGAAAGAATAGCCGATTTTTTTTTTCAAGTTTCTTGATAGTGATGTCATACGCATTGTTAAGTTGTTTAAGACTTATAAATATTCCATTCTCCAGCGGGTATGAATAACATCATTTTATGTAAAAACAAAGCGTGTCTTATCTATATTATAAAGGCCAAACGTATCTGTGCGTAACGCATACGTCATTTTGCGAATGGCAACACTTTCTGATGAAATTTCACTTTTGCAATTTTCATTACTGCAATTTTTTAACTCCTAGACATCGCACATTTTCAATCTTTACACCGTTGTGTAGGGAAAAATATGTGCTTTTAAATGCAATTTGTTTGAAAACCGTATCTTAATTTGTTTTTGAGATATTAATTTTTTTGTAGTTTTTAATTTAATTTTTCTGGAAGTGGCAACTTGAGAACTCCATTTCTGTGCAAAGCATTACCAACTAGATATAACGACCACTTCCACTTTCCATTTCGGTAAAAACCGCCGAAAAATTGAAGCTGCATTCAGCTTCAAATCCTGAACCATTTCATTGGATCACGTGGCACAAACCCTGCCCAAATTAGCATTGTATGAGCTGATTTCTGTTCTGAGCACATGGTCATTGTTTTAATTCAGAGTTTGCACGATTGGTCAGAGTAACTTGGGCAAAGTATCAGAGGGCTCTGTCGGGAGACTTCATGCATTAATCTCCATTAAATGGGCCTTATAGATATAGTTGGCCATGGTGCAAAGTAAAGGAAAAATAGCCATAAAGTAAAAAGAAGAAATAGAAAAGACTTATGTGTGGTGGCCGGGAGTAGTGTAAAAAGTGTAACCCTGAGAATTCTGCTACATTAAGCCCAAACACAACCACGTGTTTTCGCAAAAAAGAAGAAAACTTTCAATGACAAGTCTGTGGAAACTTTTAGTACTATAGCTTTTGTTTATAATAAAATAAAATGCTACTTTAGAATGCGTAAATCTAAGCACATCATTTTTATTTAGAGAAATGGATGATCATAATAATGGATGATTGTGAATGTCATATTCAATGATATTAAACACGATAAACATGCTTAAAATGTCATCAATACCACTTTTTATTTGTATTTTTATTCATGTTTTACTAATTAATTTGATTTCCCGTTATTTAAAATATAAATTATGTCAACATACATAACTTGGCTATAATTTGGCAATTTTTTAATTTAGCGAAAATGGTCGACGGAATAATCAAGTAGTACTGATTTTTCATATGGGAGCAAAATCTATATTGTAACGAACAAATGTGTCCGTGTGTAGCACTGATGTTATTTTACAAATGACAACATTTCAGGATAAAATGACTTTTTGCAATTTTTGTTACTGCAATTTTTTAACATTCTAAACGTCGCACATTTTTAATTTTTATTTCGTCATATAGGAAAAGAAATATAATTTCAAATGCAATTTGATTAAAGACTGCATCTTATTTGAATCATTTATTACGAGCTTATATATTTCAAGCATTTTCTTTTTTTTTAAATCTCTATTACGTAGAAATAATGATACACAATTTACTCATAAATCTATAAATATTGTTACTGATAATTTCCCAGTATAGAATTAAAATAATTGCATGAGTAATAAAATAAAAGAATGGTTTAAAACGCAGATTAAATTACTAAAAATTACAAGTTCAACATGTAATCAAACAACTTAAAATTTTACACTGCCAAATAAGAAAAAAAAAAAAAAAAAAAAAAAAAACCTTGAAAATGCTTTGAATTTGTTTGAAAACTGTATTTCAATTTACTGATTGGCTGTGGTTTAAAAAAAAAAAAAATGAGGTGCGAGTTATTTTTAAATATATCTCTACCGAGTGAAACTCGATTACGATAGATTAATCTATTTGTCCATAGAAAAATATAAAGAGTTCGGGATTTGTTTCTGGCTAATATACTATACCAAAATTAAAATTTCCTTTATAAATAATAAAATAAAATAAAATAAAATAAATACAAATTTAACAGACATGTAATTAAATTACGTGCTCGAAGCGCTGAAATGACCAGAAACAAAATTGCTGCCGTTACGAAATCTGTGGCTAACTTCTAGCATGCGTCTAGCACGGAAATGTGACTTTTGATAAACTTCATAGCTTTATCTGATTCCATAATTAATGGTTTTCATTTAACCCTTTAACCTAACCATGTTAGTCTAATCATGTTTTTCCGCTGTGTAATATTTTAATTCAAAGATTGATTTAATATAATATTGAGATTAATGTAATTATTTTTTTAATTTTATAAGATAAAAAAATATGTCAAGTATCAAATACAAATCTTCATACCAATACTTTTCACAGTATTATTTTATGAACGAAACATAAATGAAAAAAATCCGCAAGATATTTAATTCTTTGAGGGAAAAAGCACTTAAAATGATTCTTAAAATGCTGAAATGATTGATTGACACCTGAATTTAAAAATAAATTTGTTTCAAAATAATTAAAAACGTTTCATCACATATTTGAGAAAAATAAAATTCTGGCGTCAATGTGGCGTTTTGAAATTAAATTTGAGATAAATTTTATCCCACCTCCTTCAAGGGGTTAGTTAGCAACCTAAAACGCATATTACATGTAGAAAATTTATTAAAGTTTTCGATTAAGAAAATGGTTTTTATCTTTACTATGTAACCCGGGAAGCTCGGGTTCGATCTACTTGTAAATCTTAAAATTGAAATATGTTTTGCATCATCTATAGTTGTTTTATTTTTATTATTATTATCATTTTTTAAATATTAAAAATATTTATAAGTCTAAAATTTTAGTCTTTGAAAATATCATTTTCTAAATAATCGTTAAATTGCATTAAAAAAAAAAAAAAAAAAAAAAAAAAATGTAGTGAAAATAGAGTTGTGAGTCACGATTTTTAAATAAGGGATCCTGGGGTAATAACGCCTCGTTAAAGTTCTACCAATTTTCACGGCCTTTTTTTTTTCTTTTGAAGGAAACTGCAAGAAAAAGAGTAGTATCTTTTTTTACAATTCCAACAGTTCAGGTTGCGATTTGATCTTTCCGTGTTAATCCCGTTTATAATCTACGGAGAGGGAAAAGCTTTTAGGTTTCTTTTTTTCCCAACTGAAAAGGATGAAAAAGTCTGTTTCAATTAAATTAATCTTGTGGAATTAAAACCTTCCACTTGGCTGATTTACGATAAAAAGATTTATTTCTTTAGTTTAAAAAAAACTTAGCTTTTTTACACGCCTTTTTTTTTTTTTTTTTAAATAAAAAGAATAAGCACTTTTCTAACATACTTAACGGCAGAATTCTTACGGGGAGAAGGGGGGGGGGGGGGCGAAGATGAGCACACCCTCACTCTGATGAATTAAAAAGCCGTGGAGTATTCCCGCATTTTATCGTATTTCGCGTTACAATTTTACAAGTTAACTGATATTTTTTCTTTGCCATTTTGACAATTCGGCTGTTATTACGATCTGATAAGTTCTTTTTACGACCAGATCGTTTATGCGTTCTATACAGTTCTTTTTTATTTAAAACTTTATGAATCGCAGATTTAGAACAATTAAAATCTTCCCTATTTCACATTCAGATTTTCCTTTGTAGAATTACACTTTTCTCACTTCGATTTCAGGCAGCTCACTCCAACGATGAATTATGCTAATAAATTATACTACATTATACTACAATTCAGATTTTTTTCATTTAATTCTTCTTTTTAAATTTTACAGAGTGTTTAGGTTACAGTTAAACTCTGAGTTCAAAAGAAAATCATCTGTATTATTAATAATATGAGAGTGGTCTTATATTTATGAAACAGCGGATTTGTATAAAATCGTTTGGCATGAAACAAAAAAAGGTACTAGTACTAGTTTATCCCATAGACCAAAAAACTATCGCCGAACTATAAGATTAAGTGCCAATAATGGATGATCGTGAACTTCACATTCAATGACATTAAATACAATATGCGTGTTTAAAACGTCATTAAGTGATTTTTATTTCGACTATATATTTATATTTTTACTTTCTTCTATCTTCAATAGAAGAAAGTATTGTAATCGAAATTTTTTTCGACTTCCAGTTTTTGACGGATTTACACGTTTCAGGGGTCAGAGATTCCAAAAAAAACATGTTTTTACAAAATGTCTGTCTGTCCGTGTGTCTGTCTGTGTGTATGTCGCCATTCTACCATCAAAAAGTGTATGAAGTTATGCATAGAATTGAACCAATTTTTTTGTAAATGTTTTTGGCTGTGGCAAGCAGGTCCTACTTCAGTTTTGAAATATTCCGCCGGAAGGGGGCGCTGCAATCGCGATTTTTCTGCCATTTTTAATATTGTACCGACCAAAAGTATATGAAATTATGCATCGAATTGAACCAAATTTTTTTTGTAAGTGGATTGTTATGGCTAGTTGGCTCTCCCTGAATTTTAAAAAAATCCGCCCGAAGGGGGCTCTGCAATAGTGAATTTCGTGCCATTTTCAATATTGCACCACCTAAAAGTGTATGAAGTTAGTTCTAGAACTGAACTAAATTTTTTGTAAATGATTATTTTTTTGGTAAGGCAAGTAAGATCTCCCTGAATTTGAAAAAAAAATCTGCCTATCATTCTATTGTTTATCGGCTCGTGCAGAGACGGAAATTTGTTTTTAATCCTATTAACTGACTGAAGAAGAAATTTAAGATGAAAATCAAAGTTGGTATGATATTGAATTAAAATTTTTAAAGCATTAAAATGAGTAACTATTTTTTAAAAATATTAAAATGTACGTATGAGATAGAAGAAAGTTTTGGGATTGGCACATCCAACTTGTTATTAATATTCTACTAATTATTTGTTTTTTCGCTATTTAAAATAAAAATTATGTCAACATGTATAATTTGGCTATTAGTTTGCCTATTTGTATAATTTGGCGAAATTGGTCGACGGGATAACCAAGTAGTACCCCCCAAAAAATATTCAAACATTCCCCTCCCCCCGCCTGAGCTAAATAAACATTCTACAGTTATTTCTTTTCTTACAACTATTTTTAAATTCAAACTAATATTTTCTTTACTGAAAAAAGGTGAAATTCTGAGTGGTCTTATAATTTTGTAACAGACTGTCATTATATCTGTGTTTAATTATATCTGTATAAAAAGTGTTTTTCTAAGTATAGTTTGTCTAATTTTTCTCTTTCTTTCTTTTCCTAGGTAAGTGTAAAATTATTACATTCTTTCCCATTCATGAATAAGTTGGTAAGTAATCACATAAATTAAAAAAAATGTATATTCACATTCTGGTATTTCAGTCAATTGGGGGTAATTAAAGCCCTTCTTCACGAAACTTTGTTCCACCCGGCGTTGCTCGGGTCCGTGATAACCATAATGCATATAATAACCTAAAATATTGACAAAAATGAGATTAAAAAAAATCGATTCTAATAAAACATAAGCTCGAAAAATCGTTAAAAAATACTTCAAAAATCGCTTAAAAAATTGATAAAATTCAAAAATAGTGGCAGACAAAATTTAGTATATTAGGCTAAAAGTTTGAAACAATTTTCTTTTTATCAATGTTAAAAAATAGCTGCAAAATGCGAAAAAATTCTAAAAAATGACATTAAAAATTCGTTAAAAACTCAAAAATCGCTTCACGAATTCGCAATAAGCTTTATTGAAAAGATAACTAAATTTACTATATTTGGTTAAAAGAATGAAACCGTATACCTTTCACTAATGAGGAAAAATCGCCTCGAAACAGAAAAAGAACGCTAAAAATCGACTAAAAAATTAAATAAAATAAATCTAATCTAAAAATCAAAAATCGGGCTTCGAGGTGCAAAACTTCATATCCAGATGTACCTTTCCTCCAAATTTTGTAACTCTGCGTGCAACGGTCTCTTCAGAACAGCGCTGACGCACTCACAAACGTGTCTCTTTATTATTATAGAAGATGAGTTGCTACACTCACGCTAGTGCTACTGCCAAATTTTGAGACTAAAACTTTGCCAATAAATTAAATGATGTAGAAGATTTAATCTTTTTTCTCTTTTTGGCCAAAGTTACCCTTATAATTTAAAGTTACCCTAATTGACTGTAATTGATTTGTATTTAATGTAGCTTTAGACAATTTGCGACGGGTGTGAATTATTTTTATTCTGCTTTATTCATAACCTTTACATCAGAATAATAATAGTGGACATGCCAAAAAAGTACCTATTGAGTTCGTCGCCTGCTCAAGCGACAATAAAGAGCTTAAGACATCTGCAATATATACCTTTAGAAAAAATCATTTGAATTATGTATATTCTTTAGCTCACATATTATCAAAGCCTGAGAGCTAATGTAATCTCACGTTCTATATATAAGTAACGCGATAACTTTTGATACAAATATTCGATTTGCTTCATTTTTTTTCTTGGTTCATTATGATAAGGCGCTTCCCTGATTATTCTTGTTTATTTTATTTTATTTTTTTTTTTTTTGGGGGGGGGGGTAATGATGAAGTATAAAGGAGTAATGAGGGCTAATCTCCCTTAATTTAAATAAATGGGCTTTTCTCGCAGAATTATCATAGATTTGCTTCAACTTTGGTAAATCGATTTATTCTGATAAGGCACTTCCTTGATTATATTTGGAGGTTCATTGGTTAAGCATAAAAGAGGGGAAGGTATGGGGGCTAATGTATGAAATATTGAAAAAAGTTTAAAAATTCCTTCAAGAATCTACGAATTTAATTTTGAAAATATGCATCATTATGATCAAAGTTTTAGCGGGGGAAAAAAATTGGTGTTTTTTCCAAAAGTAGAGCTTATCGGCAACTCTAGACGAATGTCATGGCTGCTTTTTTTGTGTCTGTTATTAAGCGGTTTGGACTTCGATTGATATTGTGATTCCGACCTATTTAGCCATAGTAAATTTGCTAAATTGTAAAAAAATATTAATTTACTTTATGATAATTTTTATTAAAGGACACATTTAATACAATATTTCATTTGAAACATTCGAAATTTTATTCCATTCGACTTCAAAAGAAAATAGTTTGCATATTTTGTATTTCACTAAAAAAATTAGTTTTTCAGTAACCTTGAAAGCTCTTACAGAAATATATCTACTATTTGTTTATATATTTATCGTCTGCATAGGGAAAAAAACTTAATTCTTATTTTTTATGCTATCAGTTATCAAATAAATCTCAATCTGATTACCCTATGCATGTTTTTCTATTTTCTTCGGAAAGCATTTTATTTGAGCTTATTTTTGTTAACTTATCCACTAGAAAATAGCGAAAAAAAATATTTATGCTGCTGTTGGACATAATATCATAATGTCACTCCTAAGTACCATAGCAAAAATTGCTCAAAAAGACTATTAAAAAAAAAATCTGTAATTTTACAGATGTAAAGTTGACGAAATCTGTATGGTTACTAGCATTTTACCTGTACAATGTACAAGAAAAAATACAAATCTAAAAACTAATTTTTGTAAAGTTACAGAAATCTGCAACTACCTATTCTACTGCGAAATCTACTAAAATTTTATGTGTAACCTGGGTTGCAGTTATATGAAAAATTCTTAGAATCTCAGTTTCCTAAAAAAATTCTTAGTAATCTTACAGATATTTTGATTTTCAGTGCAAATTTATGTCTGTTATATGAATTTTTGCTGTTGCCGTTACATAAAAAAGTTCTAGAGATCCCAGTTTCCTTGAAAACGTTTAGTAACTTTACAGATTTTTTTTTTTTTTTTTTTTTTTTTTTTTTTACAGTGAAATGATAATGTTAAATTACACACTTTAAATTGTTTATATTGCTCACTTTATATTGTTTATATTGCACAATTCAACTATATAATATTGTTTATGATGCTGTTAATAGTTTACAGAATCAATAATGATTGCCTTATAGAGATAGAGAAAAACTCACCAGTTGAGTGCATTGCAATAGTAGTACAGTAAAACCTCCAAATAACAGACACCTCGGGAACGCAGAAATTGTCCGCTATTCGGAGGTGTCCGCTATTGGGAAAACCTCAGAGATACAAAAATCACTATGAAATGCTTAATGTTTTATTAATTTGCTTTTATATGTCCTAAAACCTCTATTATATAATTAATCAGAAATTAAAACTATTTTTAAGCAATAAAATTGTAATAAAATTGTGCTCACTATTATCCACTGTTTATTATATTCTCGCAAAAAAAAAAAAAAAAAAAAGAAAAAATCTGTTCCAAAAGTTTATTTTTGCTTGCGATTACATATAATTTCTTTTTCTATATGACGTTATTGGACATTGTAGAGTTCCAGGCGGGGATTGCATTTTTTGACCTCTAAAACATAAAATCTCAAAATATTCTTGAATGACATCTCAGTGCTCTGGGAGATATTCTTCCCGAGCAATCCCCTAAATTTAGTACTGAACGTAAGGGGGGGGGGGGGCGGAATCTTCCCCAGCTCTTTATCTATATTCATTTGTGATCACAAAATTTGTGACAGACTGTCCTGATAAATTGAGAGGCCTTTTTGCTATTTTTTCCTTTTTTCCCCTCTTTAAAAAATATTTTTTCAGCATTTATCACCGGATAAAGTGTCCGCTATTCAGAGGTTAAGCATACAAAAATTTAGGTTTTGGGAGTGGGGATTGGAAAACTGTCCGTTAAATAGAGGTGTCCGCTATTCGGGAGTGTCCGTTATGGAGGTTTTACTATATCAACAAAAGGTGTCATGACCCCCCCCCCCCCAAACCGTGGTAATACATCAGAACAACAACAGACTTCACAACCTAAATGAATGTTATCATACGTTACGCATAATAACTCATTAAAAAAAAAAAAAACAATAAAAAGCGCCAAATGGCAGGGGAAAAAAAGAGACATGTAACTCCTACGTTACACTATGCATTTAACCCTTTCCGGCACACTGTGCTCGGTCTGGGATACCTAATTTTAATTACAAACTTTCAAACGGCACCAATAATATTTTAGTAACATTTTCCTTTTACAATAAGCGTTTAAATTAAGCAATTCAAAATGTCTAAAAAATTCGTTTGTGAATTCCGGTGTCAGTTGATAATTTCGCATTTTACTAACAAATTCTACCCGTGCCGGAAAGGGTTAAGAGATACAGAAAACCGGTTTCTTTTAGCATAATAAGTCAATTAGAAACTCGGTTTCTTATACAAATATAGTCGAGTCTCTATGTAACGAAATCCACCGTTCCAGTAAAAAATTCGTTATATCGAGAAATTCGATGTATAGAGAATGATGTTAAAAATCGCATTTAATGTGTGAAATTTGAACAAATATTATTTTTGATCTTTCGAATTAAGAATTTGAAATGTTTAAAAGTAAATATTAACCTAACATTTTATTTCTTAATTATTTAAGCTGTTTCAAAAAAGAGACCAGACATTTATTTGAAAGCTTTGTGAAAATCAAATAAGGAAGACTTGCATTAATTTCAGACGAAGAAATCTGTAATTTTTTTGTTATTTTGATTTTAAAATTGTTACGCTCACAAAAAAATGCTCAAATTTTATCAAGGAATGAAAAATTGTAGTTAACATTTTCCTTCATTTGAAGGCCTCTCTTATGTGCCTCACATTGATTCCTCTCTTACATGTGTACCAATCCAAATGACACTGTTTTAAGAAAGATGTGGAAAGGTGTGTAGGAGGTGGGATGAATTCGTTGGATTAAAAGAACAAGGAGAGAAATAATAATAATAATAATAATAATAATAATAATAATAATAATAATAATAATAATAATAATAATAAAACTCCTCACTGACGATAAATCAAAAATAAGTGATGGAAAATTGATTCCATACGATTTCGAAGCTTTTTAAAACTGTTTTTTATGACCAATTTACGAAAAAGTTCGTTATATGGAGATAAATATTTCGCTATATAGAGACTGTTTTTAATGTAATCATGCGAAAAGGGGACCGTTCCTACTAAAAATTCGTTATATAGAGAAATTCGATGTATGGAGTTTCGTTATAGAGAGACTCGACTGTATTTATTATATTAGTCACCTGCCACGCCTAAAGTTTACTATCTGCAAAATTTTGAATCACCCTGTATATGATTTTCAGTGATTATATGATTTTCAGGTCACTAAGCTTCAAAAGCTATTTTTGACATTCATTTCAAATGGATGACAGAAAAAATGTATTTTTATTCGTAATCTAAATTAATACGTCAAGAACTTTTAGTGCGTGATGAACAAAAATGTTTGCGTGATCGTGAAGTGTCTTCACTTCAGGTCTGGTTCACTCTGGTGCACGTAAAGCGGAAAAAATGTTTGCCAGAAATATACCCTGCTTTAGCATTTCATTTTTAGGTGCGTTCGTAATTTTGTAAATACGTAGCACCGTCAGTCCGTTCTGTCTGTCTGTCCGTCTGTCTGACTGTCCATCCGCATATAACAACGCAAAAATTACCCAACCGAATCGTTTGAAATTTAAAATATAATATTATTACATAATTTTGTCGAGTCATTTCAAATTTTAAAAAAATCGGATGCATAGGTCAATTACAGGGACAATCAAAAGGATTCCGTTGCATTACGGTCAATGGGGAAAAAAGTTTCAAATGCATTTTTATCGTTTGAAATTTTTAATACACAATTATTGCATAATTTTGTCGAGATACTTCAAATTTTATCAAAATCGGATGCATAGTTCAATTACAGGGACAATAAAAGTATTTATGGGGGAAAATGTTTCAAATGCATTTTAATGGTGTTACACTCATTCGAACGTAATAAAATTGATATGCATCTATAAAGTAGATATTATAATATACATTTTGTATAATCTGTGGAGCAACGAATATTTGTTATTGATTTACAAGGCCACACAAAAGTATTCCATTGCATAATGATATAGGGAGAACATTGTTTGGTGCTCATTTTAATTGTAATTATTTACAGTTTTATGAGATTGATATATGAGAGTGATATTTTTAAAACTTCGTTATCGTACGAACGCACCTCATTTGCTACGCTTCAAGTGCAATTTCCAACTTGTTTCCTCTAAAATTATTCTAATCTGAATTTTGTTTAACCCTTTATCTACCGAATTATGAATTCATGAAAATTTTACATTCCGAAGCATTTCACGCAAATTGTTTAAACTAAATTAAAAGATTTTCATAATCATTTAATAATTCTTTGAAGGATTTTAGAAGGTTTGGAGGATTTTGAAATGTTAATTAAATTTGAATTTACAGGGACTTTGTGCAATATTTATACTCAAATCTTTTATTTTAAATTGTTTTCTCAGTATTTTGTAGAATTTGATGGTCTTAAGGGGGCTCAGGGGTTGAAAACTTTTCAAAAAATCGATTTTTTATGATCTAATTTGATTATTCAATTAATGCTTAACTGAATGCAAAAAACCGCATAAAAATATTTGCATTTTTAACGGAGTTATAAGCATTTATGTATCAACACCAAGATAAAAAAAAAAAAAAAAACTATTTAATGGAATGGCTTAATTTTTTTTTTTTTTTTTTTTTTTTTTTTTTTTTTTTTGCATACATATAACATCATTATCTATAGAATGAATTAATATAGTTTAGATAGTTTAATATTTGGAGTATTTTTAATGGAAAAAGTTGTATTTTTTAGGGTTTTTTAAAATTTTCAACTTTGAGAGGTTTTTTAATAATGTTTTTTTAAGTGATAGTTATACCCTTAATTCATTCTCTAGATAATGATGTTATATGCATGCAAAAAAAAAAAAAAGCCATATTATCAAATAGTTTTTTTATATATTGTTTTTTTTTTTTTTTTTTTTTTTTTTTATCTTGGTGTTAGTCGTTAAAAATCAAGTTTTGAGAAAACGCGACTTAAAGTTGAAATTATATGGGTGCGGCTAAGAAAGTGTTGATACATAAATGCTTATAACTCCGTTAAAAATGCAAATATTTTTATGCGGTTTTCTGCATTGAGTTAAGCATTAATTGAATAATCAAACTAGATCATAAATAAAAAATCGATTTTTTAAAAAGTTTTCAACCCCTGAGCCCCCTTAAAATATACATATAAAAATATTTGGAGTTGAAAAATCCCCATCCCACTCCCTCAGCGCCAAAAGAGCTGAAAAGATACAAAGACAAAAAAAAAAAAAAAAATCATCTTTTGATTTTTTTTTATGTTACAGTTAATGTTTTTGGAACAAAATAAAGGAATGTAACAAAACAATATTACAACTGACTCATTAAAAGAATTTTATAATAAGTAATTTTAATGGTACTTATAAGTACCGTCGGTAGACAAAGGGTTAAGGCCCCACACTAGTCACAAAAAAGACCCGGATGATAATGTTAATTCTATAGGGGCGTTGTTTTCAAACATCTCGCTCAAATTTTAATATTTTTTTTTATATGATTTTTAAAGCATTGGGTTGTTAGGGATGACCTAAAACCGGGCTAGTTTTTACTTTTTTCAATTTTGGTTTCAGATTTTTAAAAAAAAAAAAATACTTTAATTTTTGAAACCGGTTAGAATCGGTTTTGAAATTGAAACTATCATAATATAGAAATTACACAACCAAAATAGAAAAAGTAAAAACTAGCACAGTTGTAGATCATCCTCAGCTATCCTATCCAAAAAAAAAAAAAAAAATCATGTAAAAATATTAAAATTTGACCGAACTAAACACGAAGTCCCGAAATTTTCAAGGGCAGAATAATGTTAAAAATTTTCTTTTATTCGAACTCATTTTTTCTTGACTTTGTTTAGTTCGAACAAACAAAAATTCCGATTTTTTTTTTCTTTTTTAAGCAAACTTCAGATCCTTAAAATAACTTTCTTTCATTTTTTGACAAAATTATTCGGAAACCAGTTTACGTATCCCATTCATTTAGCACCCTTTTTTTTTATTATCCCCGTCTGTCCATCAATGACACCTTCATCCCTTCTTCCATTGTGTTTGTTCCTAAATCCCTTAATTAGTTTGTGTATTCATATCTTTTAATTCAATATTAAGTCGGGCTCTACTGATAGCAATCGAAAAAAATAAAAAAAATACTGTAACATTAAATCCTTTATAAAAATGTCCCTTTAAACAATTTCCCCCTCTCGTACTTTCCAAAATTCGAACTCTGGCTAATTCTAACCTTTCTTATGAGTTCGAATTAACGAGAGCTGACTGTATTTATAAACGAATCGAATATTTCCAACCGAACGAAAAATTGCCCAAGCCGGGAATCGAACCCAGATACTTGGCTTACAAGGCCAATGCTTTACCGTTTAAGCTAACTGGGCGATAACCAGCTGGGATTTTTCACTCAGATAACCTTATTGGTCATATAATATCTGGTCTGTCATTTAGACAGCTCGGCAGAAAAAACCGCAGGTAATGGAACTCCATATAACTATGGGTACGTAGATATACAAATAGTATATGTATTTATAAAACTATAAATTTTCACAAAGCTTATACTACCTCTGACAATAATGTTCGGTGAATAGTCCTGTAACATTAATGTAAATGAAATATTAATAAAAGTTACCATACCATGCTTCGAAATCGTCACCCCCCCCCCCCATAACTATGCATTGCTGAGATCTGCTATACATGACCTGGAAAATCTGCATGAAGTATTCTTTTGGGATGGAGTTCAAAAGCTCCGCCACGTTTCGTTGGATGTCAGCAATAGGGTCAAATATCTTTCAAGGAGAGCCTGAGTCGTGAAAATAGGAAGAAGACTGGAAGATTGAGATCTGGCGAGTATGGTGGATGTTCAATTTGCACTATCCCTCTTTAATTTCTTTCGATGTCTTGCAAAGCTTAAAACCGAACTTTAAATTTATCTTTTGTTCGTTCATTTTCCTGTCCTCAGTTAAGAACCAACACACTGAACAAGCACTTAGTAAAGCACGTCTTATGCAGAACATAATCGACGCTCAACTGAACAACGGTGGGTGTAGATGGTCAACACTTGCCTCTATGCAGGTACAGAGTTTTGTTTCCCCAGTGTTGCTAGATCGGTCGTTCTGAATTCATTCACCGAACCTTTTTGTCAGAGGTAGTATTTATAAAGCTATAGTACGAACGCACCTCATTTATCACGTTTGACGTACAATTTCCGAACTTGTTATCACCATTTTACAGAAAAGAAAGAAAGGAAAAAGAAAACAAATAAAAACCTTTAACACTTCCTTAAATAATATCAGAAATCTGGCAAACCGCGAGAGAAGATTATCGTCTGTGTTACTTTGCTATACCATTCTTTTGCTCCATAAGATTGCTCTAATCGAGGTTCTGTTTGCTTTTTCTTTTGGGATTTTCTCCCTTTCTCACAATTCCTTTTCTCGTCCGTTCACTGACCGACATTTTCCTCAAACTCTTTTCATCTTTGAAAAGAGATGAAAAGAGTTTAGGGTGAATAAGCTTGGTGGATAATCTGCAAAGAAAAAGATTTTGGATATTCTTAGAAAGAACAGCTTCAGAATGTTATAGAAAGAAAAAGAAAGAATTCCATTTTTCCTTCTCTTTTTTTTTTTATGTATATATATATATATAATAATTTCTAAGACAGACGAAAATTTTTTTTGTCTGTAATAGATAAAAGAGAAGTATTTTTGACTAAGCTGCCTTTTCTTGCACAAATCGTAATGTTTAAGTTTCCGGACATTTAAACAGGGTTCTCGCGAAGAATTTTCTAGAGCTATTTCTTTCAATATATGAAAATGCTTTGACTTATTTCGAAGGCGTGAATTTATAAATATATACAGGACAGTTGCACCATAAAATTTAACTAATAAGAATGTATTTATTAAAATACAACACATTGTTCAGTGGTGCACAGAACAAGAATTTTAATATACACTTGTGCAATTAAAATAAAATAAAAATATCAACGTTTCGCGCCGTCTTCTGCGGGCGTCCTCAGGAAAATATGATAATGGAAAGACTAAGTTTGCATCTTGATCGGGAGATAATATTTCTAATAAATTAAAATCGAAATGAATTAAAAGTTTAAAAATGTTGCCACTTACACGTGAGTAAAAATTAAAATATTGCAACGAAATAACATATATTGCAACGATATACCAAAAATATGGCATAACATCATAAAATCTTAAAATTTTTATTTCGTTGCAATATTTTAATTTTTACTCACGTGTAAGTGGCAACATTTTAAAACTTTTAATTCATTTCGATTTTAATTTATTAGAAATATTATCTCTCGATCAAGAAGCAAACTTAGTCCTTCCATTATCATATTTTCCTGAAGACGTCCGCAGAAGACGGCGCGAAACGTTGATATTTTTATTTTATTTTAATTGCACAAGTGTATATTAAAATTCTTGTTTTGTGCACCACTGAGCAATGTGCTGTATTTTAATAAATACATTCTTATTAGGCGTGAATTTAGTTTTAAACAACACACAAAAACAAAAACAGGCATGATTATGACCAATCTATATGGCTGATTTCAGAGAGATAATTTGGAAGAGGTTCGATATATAGAAATCGTTCTGCACTGTTTTATTAATATTTCTAAACAAATTGAAAAAAAAAAACCCCTTAAAATTTTAAAATTTAACAAAGAAAAATTAAATCCTTTTAACAAAAGATTTAATGAGCCAATGTGACAAAAAAGAAGCACACGAAAAAGAAAAATCTGAACTATCATGCAGATGTGTCTTCAAAGGGGCGGAAAGTGAAAAAAATATTTTTCAGTTACTTCTTAAATATTAACAAGTTGGAAATTGCACGTGAAGCGTAGCAAATGAGGTGCGTTCGTACGATAACGAAGTTTTAAAAATATTACTCTCATATATCAATCTCATAACATTGTAAATAGTGATTTACAATTAAAACGCTCATCAAACAATGTTCTCCCTATACCATTATGTAATGGAATACTTTTGTGTGGCTTTGTAAATCAATAACAAATGTTCTGTGCACCACAAGTTATCTAAAATGTATATTATAATACGTACTTTATAGTTGCATATAAATTTTATTAATTTCGAATGAATGTAACACCATTAAAGTGCATTTGAAACATTTTTCCCCATTGACCGTAATGTAACGGAATACTTTTGATCGTCCCTGTAATTGATCTATGCATCCGATTTTCAAAAAATTTGAAATAACTCGACAAAATTATGTAATAATTATGTATTTTAAATTTCAAACGATTAAATTGCATTTGAAACTTTTTTCCCTATTGACCGTAATGTAATGAAATACTTTTCATTGCCCCTGTAATTGATCTATGCATCCGATTTTCATAAAATTTGAAATAACTCGACAAAATTATGTAATAATTACGTATTTTAAATTTCAAACGTATAAAATACATTTGAAACTTTTTCCCCATTGACCATAATGTAATTGTATACTTTTGATTGCCCCTGTAATTGATCTATGCACCCGATTATCAAAAAATTTGAAATAACTCGACAAAATTATGTAATAATTATCTATTTTAAATTTCAAACGATTCGGTTGGGTAGTTTTTGCATTGTTATATGCGGACAGACAGACAGACAGACAGACAGACGGACAGACAGACGGACGGACTGAGCGACAACAATAGGTGCTACGTATTTACATAATTACGAACGCACCTAAAAAGAGAAATTAGCAATTATTATAAAATTTAATTTTCATAGTTACACTTTATAAACAATAACTACAAATCGTGAAAATATGCATACTTAAATTTCAAAAGTATGATTTTGCTTTTTAATGTATACTCAAATATCTCTGATGCAAACATTGATAATTTTAAAGAAAGCATTCTTTATAATGGAATTATACTTCTAAAAAGTTTAATAACTGGGGAACTTCTGCAATGCGCATTGCGTAATCCAGATCCTAAAACTAGGTGTTTTCCGACTTATAAATTAAAAATTTCACTTTCACTTATAGATTTTTTTAAAGTACAGAATGGAAACAAGTTAAAATTTTAGAAACTTAAAACTTGTTATTACAATGTTATTCACATCCTTGTTGCAGCAAAGAGATTCCTATTACGAACAATATGATTTTTGCAAACAGGACATCTTGTCTTTTCGCTGAAAAATATAGCTAGTTTTTAAGCCGTCAGTTTTAGAATTTCATAGTTTTAATCATCATCTTCTTATAGGTTCTATAAATCAAAATAGTTATTTTTTAAAAAGTTATAAAACTTTCATTATTACATTGTTTCTTTGTCCTATCTACACTGTAAAAAAAAAAAGTGTCGATCTACTAAAAAAACTTTAGTAATCCTTGTAATTACTAAAAAATGTTTAGTAATCTTAGTCGGTTACTAGAAAATCTGTAAGAATTACTAGAAAAAAGTTAGCAACGAATAGAGTTAATAGTTTTATATTTTTAATAGCTATTACTAAAACTCACTTGGCGTGGCCTCGATGGCATAGTGGTTATAGTAACGGACTCCAGGCTGAAAGGTCCCGGGTTCAATACTGGACAGCGCCAAGTACACCCTGAATGTATGTAGTGTAAGTACTCTATAATAAAGGGGTTATGAATTTCCTGTTGGATCTGGTCGCAATGTTTGGTGCTGCCATCTATTGCGTTTTTGCCGAAAATCTCCTGCTTCAGAAGTCTGGATGCAGCTCGAAGGAAGCTCCTGCCCTTCGGACGCACGTAATTGTTATTAAAAATAATTTTGGAGCTATTACTAAAATTTGCTTGGTGGCTCATGCTAAAAAATTTTAAGTTAGTTATACAAAATATTCTTTTGTTCAGTTTACAAAAGAAATGCTTGTTTAACTTGAAAAAATAAAGTTTGTAATGGTTACTAAAAAATTCTGTGGAATACAAATTTACTAAAAATTTTTTAGTAACCTCTTGAATTTTTTTTTACAGTGTATTACTACGTAATTAGAAAAAAATTCTACATGTTTCAGCTGTTTTTTTATTTTTATTTATTTATTTATTTTATTTATTTATTATTTTTTTACCAACAAAAACTTACCGATTTATGATAATAAATTTTATGAGTTTTGAACATTTCCTTAATTTAAAAAACGAAAAGGTACTGAAATACTCAGTGTATTTAAGAACAAAAATTTTAAATTCTCAATTTTTGTATAAAGTAATTTTTAAGGTGAAAAGCTACCAATTATTACCTCTACATAAATATTGTAAAGTTACGCATAGGAAAAGCGCATTTAAATTTCATTCACTTATGTAACATTAATTTACTCGCTTAACTATTGAAAGTATATTCAGTGGTTCAACACTAAATATAAAATAAAATTCTTTCTTGATGTTAATGACATCAAAAATATTTAAAATGCATCCATTATGTAATAAAAAATTAAGTTGTCAGAGTTCATTCTCTCCTTGATTAACTTACGAAATAGAAGAATGAGATAGAATCTCTATCAGAGACGAACGAGTCACGTGGTTTGATTGTTCAGTGGATGTTATACTCACCTGATTTGTCCCATTGTTTTCATCTCCGAAAAGATCCACTTCATTGCAGTCGAAACTTTTCTAGTTATAATGATCGAATACCCATGGATGAATTGTGTATGCAAACTTGTATAAAAACCAAAAACTTTCTACGCACATAAATTTTGGGTCAAAAATTTTATATATACAGTTGACTCTCGTTTATTCGAAATCGGATAATTCGAATCTTCGCTTAATTCGAACTAAACATGAAGTCCCAAAATTTTCAATGGCAGGATAACGTTAAAAATTTTCATTAATTCGAACTAATTTTCTCTTGACTTCGCTTAATTCGAACTAACGATAATTCCGATTTTTCAATTTTCTTTTCTTTTTCACGGATTTCAGATCATTTGAATAACTTTCTTTCTTTTATTTTTGTGAAACTTGTTCCGAACGAGTATACATATAATCCAATGAATTTGATATACACTTTTTTAGTACCCCGTCTGTCCAGCAGTGACGCTTAAATTTTTCTTCCATCGTGCTTGTTTCTAATTCTTTTATTAGTTTATGTATTTATCCAGCATTCTAATTTAATATTAAGTCATATTCTAATGATAATAGACTAAATAAAGTTAAAAAACACTATAATATTAATTCTTTTATAATAATACCATATTCAGCATGTTTTAATTTCATATTTTCCATAATTCGAACTTCGGATAATTCAAACATTTCTTGTGGTCCCGACGAGTTCGAATTAACGAGAGCCGGCTGTATATTAGAGGTCTGCACGGGCCCGGGCCGGGCCGGCAGAATTAGAATAGTTTTCTCAACGGGCCGGGCCGGGCCGGCAAAAAAATTGAACGGGCCATACGGGCCGGGCCGGGCCGATAAAAAAATTTTCGGGCCTGCCGGCCCGTTCTCAAGATTTAAGCAGAAACGTTAAAATATGATCTATTTTCAACGCAAATGGTTTTAACGAGAATAAATATAAATGTGCGTCACGAGCCATACTAGTTTGACAGCCTCAATATAAAAATGTAACTTGTACAGTGTGAGATCGGCATCGGACAGTTAAATTGTGTGTAACCCGTTTTAATATTTTTTTAGCTGACCCATACCGGGCCGAGATCAAGCTTGCATCATTTTTCTACATATAGACTTACCGGACAGGAATAAGACTTAATTGTTCTCAAGACAACATGACTTGTAAAATTATTAACAGCGATAAAGAACTTATGTTAGATTAATCTTTGGATATATACTTCTTGATGGTTTTTAAATTAATTTCTCAATAACGCGAAAGTTTGATGGTTTTTAAATTTATTTCTCTATAACGCGAAAGTTTGACACATTTTCAGATTAATTTTTAATTGTAAAAACATAAAAATGATAAGCCTGACTATTAAAGGCATTTGGAATCGAATAGCATTTTTCATTTTTGATGAATAAAATACTTGCATAAATTTGTTCAGATACAATAATTTCTCAAATGGTTGCAGGTTTTTCTCCCTTCCCAAGCTGTCGCTTCCGGAAATTCTATTGAAAATGCCGACTATAACAATAATTTATTTCCTTTTAGTATTCTTAAATTGCTTGTATCAAAAAACGGTTAATGCCACTTGATTATATAGTTTCTGAATAAAGATACCTGCAGTGCGTTTCTGAGAAAAAAATGAATTTATAAATGTATCAGAAAGGGGTATATCTGAGTTAACGAATGAATTTGGATTTAAAATCTTTAATAAAATGATATAGAAATATTTTTATAAATCTTCTTTTGTTAAACAGCTTCAAAAGTTACGATGTTTTTAACTTTCTTTTTTCTTTTATTCTAGGCCATATTAATTTTTTGATGAATCTCTATTTGATTTTTGAAAGCCTAAAAATTTTAGTAATCACTAATGTTGCTAATGCGTATTTCGTGTAAAATATACTGTAAAATCATTCCATAGATATGTATGCAGTATTCTTTAAAGAGATCTTAATTATATGAAAAAATCTGAATTTTTTAGAAATTGTAGAAATTGTAACGGGCCAAAACGGGCCGGGCCTGTTTTCACTGATTTCTGTACGGGCCGGGCCGGGCCTAAAATATAAAAATTTAAACGGGCCGGGCCGGGCCCGGGCCGAACTTTTAAGTTTTACAACGGGCCGGGTCGGGCCGAAAATTTTTTCCTACGGGCCGGGCCGGGCTTGGAAATTCCGGCCCGTGCAGACCTCTACTGTATATTGCGCGTATAGTGACGACAAAACTACCCAACTGAATCGTTTGAAATTTTAAACATATAATTGTTGCATAATTTTGTTGAGTCATTTCAAATTTTATGAAAATCGGATGTAAAGTTTAATGACAGGGACAATCAAAAGTATTCCGTTACATTTCGGATAATGGGAAAAAGTTGTTTCAAGCGCATTTTAATGATGTTACAGTCTTTCGAACATAATAAAATTTGTGTGCATCTATGAAGTATGTAATAAAATATACATTCTGTATAATCTTTGGTGCAAAGAATAGTTTTTATTCATTTACAGAGTTACACAAAAATATTCCATAACATAATGATATAGGAGGAAATATTGTTTAAAGCGAGTTTTAATTATATTAAACTATTTCATGTTTTATGAAATTAACATACGTTGCTGAGTTTTACAACAAGTTATTTCCTGTACAATAGAAAGCATATATAGTATTTACAGGGACACACAAAACATTTCGAATACTTATACAGTATCCAATGTACTGTACACTATTGCGCCAGGATCTCACTATTTTTAAAACTTCGTTAGAGTACGAATGCACTTCATTTGCTACGCTTACCGTGCAATTTCTGACTTGTTACGTTCTGTATTTAGACATGGAAATTTTTAAATATATCTTCATTTTCTGGTTTTTTATGAGAAAATATTAAGTGAAATTCTTAGTTATTAAGAAAATTTGCTTGTCAAAATCTATTCTCGCTTTAATTTATTGAGAAAAGGAAAGAATGAGATAAGGTCATTTTCATCATTCGCTTACATTTCAGTTGAACGGACTTGACATTTCAAATAAAACTAAATAAAACTATTAGAAATGAACTAGCCTGTATAATTTCTAACTTAGATAATAATTTACATACCTTCTAAAACTATTTAGTGAACTTACTTAGCAGTTTACATTTCACCGCTCACAAATATGGTAACAGGCTTGACAAGTAACGGACTTGACATTTCAAATAAAACTATTAGAAATGAGCTAGCCTGTATAATTTCTAACTTAGATAATAATACACATACCTTCTGAAACTATTTAGTAAACAATATTTAATTACAAAAGTGCAAAAATCATTATTTTAGTATTAAAATTTACGATAACAGACTTGACGGGGAAAAAATAAAATAAAAACCTTGATAAAAGCTTGTTCTTGCCATATTATATTGCTTCAAAATTGCGTGAATAGTTTAACTATATCGCCGAATATTTGCTGCTAACTTTAGGCAGAATTAGAAACCTATTTTGAGTAAAATAATCACAAGGTAACGGACTTGACGCAAAGAAAGAGACCAAAAAATTCTGTTAGTTTCTTAAAGAAAACATCTTTTGTAAACAAATTTTTTCATTATTATAGAACACTAACAGTTCATATTTAAAATAATGAAATCTCTTTATTTAAAAAAAAGTTAAAGTAGGTTTAAAAAAAACAGTTAAAAACAAAACTTGGAATCGGACAGGCATTTTTGCTTAGAAACACAATTTTAAAGATTTATATCTCTAAAATCTTTATTGATTTTTAAAATTTTTCAAGTTAGAAATGTTCAATATAGTCTTTTTTAGCTAACGCATAGCTGAAATCAAACTTTAAGTGCTAATTTATGTTTGAATATTCTTCTTTTACTTACCCATCATACGTAGTATAGGGTAAGTCTTGCAATAGTTTTGAAAATAGAAAATTTTTTTTTGAAGGATTTACGCGTTTTAGATATTGAAGATTCCGAAAAACATATTTTTAGAAAAAAAAAATTGGCGTCTGTGTGTCAGTCTGTCTGTCTGTCTGTAAACGCTCTGTCTCCCGAACAAATTGAGATAGAGACTTGAAATTTTGTATGTAGTTAGTATGTAAGAATGGAACGAACCCTATTTAATATCAGCGACCTCGATTATCCGGAACTATTTTTTTCGGACTCTCGAAAATTTCGTTGTGATGAAAGGTATATAAAAATTTTCGAATTTTTTTGTTCTAAGGAATGGGCGTAAAAGGCAATAAAATAACACACATTTTGCATATAAAACGAAGTCGATCGGATTATTAATTGCTGAGATATTTGTAATCCTGTTTTCCACATTCTTCGATTTTTCATGACTCTGTATTTCATTCAAATTTCAATTCAGAGGTTTATTTTAATTCGAAATGAGACGCTTCATCCGACGCAGTTAATTGTTAGTTAATAGAATTATTATTTTTGGAGTTATAAGGATGTTTCTTTTACGCAGTTCGGTACTACTTAAGTAGTTTGGCGTTTTATATAATTTGTCGAAATTGGTACATCAGCAGTTCTTTAATAGAGCATTACCATGTATATTAACAATATTTAAATTTTTTTTATGAATTGCAGTGCATTGTATAAATCGTTTTCACATGTTTTATTTTCATATACATATCCATGATGGGTAAGTATTACAGTGGCCCCCAACGACTAATTTACCCTGGGATAGCATATGTAAGCGAAATTTGAAAATGGTCCGATAAAATAAGAGACAAACGAGACACGTGATGTAATTATAGTTGGTTTGGTCGTTCAGAATGATATTATACTCACCTTATTTTCATTGTTTTCATCTCCGAAAAGTCATTTACTGCGGTTGTAAACCTGTTCAATTATAATAATCCAGTCTTTACTTTCAAGAAAAGAATGAGACTGTTTCGAACAAAAGAGAAATTTCGCAGAGAGAATTTTCACGACGGAAACATATTCACATATAAATAAATATATTTTCTAGAGTAAAAAAAGAGAATAAATTTTAGTATTCTTTATGTAGATTTTTTTTTTTAAACCTAGAAAAGGCGCCTTTTTAGTGGGTAAATTATAAGTTCCTGGAAATTAAAATGCATTTAACAAATACTGAAGATTTCAGGAGAGGTATTCTGTATTCCTTATTAGGTGCGTTCGTAATTATGTAAATACGTAGCACCTATTGTTGTCGCTCAGTCCGTCCATCTGTCTGTCTGTCCGTCCGCATATAACAACGCAAAAACTACCCAACCGAATCGTTTGAAATTTAAAATGCATAATTATTACATAATTTTGTCGAGTCATTTCAAATTTTATGAAAATCGGATGGATAGATCAATTACAGGGACAATCAAAAGGATTCCGTTACATTACGATCAATGGGGAAAAAAGTTTCAAATGCATTTTAATCGTTTGAAATTTAAAACGTATATTTATTACATAATTTTGTCGAGTCATTTCAAATGTTATGAAAATCGGATGCATTGATCAATTACAGGGACAATCAAAAGTATTCCGTTACATTACGGTCAATGGGGGGAAAAGTTTCAAATGCATTTTAATGGTGTTACACTCATTTGAATATAACAGAATTGACATGAATCTATGAAATATGTACTAAAAATACATTTTGTATAATCTGTGATGCAAAGAATATTTATTATTAAATTACAGGGCCACACAAATGTATTCCACTAAATAACGTTATACGGGGAAACATTGTTGGGGGGGGGGGGGTGTTTTAATTATATTAAACTACATCACATTTTATAAATAAGATATACGTTAATGAAGTATAATAAAAATTACTCCCTGCATATTTACAGGAACACAAAGATTTCGATCACTATACTGTATCAAAAGTACGCTCTACTATATCAGCAAGATCTGAATATTTTAAAACTTCGTTATCAACGAACGCACCTCATTTGCTACGCTTTACGTGCAATTTCCAACTTGTATATTATTGAAATCACTGAAGATGGCTCTAATATTTTATCGATCAGTGTATTTTTAATAGTGAACTGAAAATTGAAACTACATTTATTTAATAATAATAATAATAATAATAATCTCTATAAATAAAAGGAATTCTGAGGATAAATAATTAATTGATTGAGGCACAGGGGAAAGCAAATCTTGGCAATGCGCCAACTCGGTCCAGAGGAAGCAAATCTTGGCAATGCGCCAACTCGGTCCAGAGGAAGCAAATCTTGGCAATGCGCCAACTCGGTCCAGAGGTATAAAAGCAAGATAGAAAAAAACGCGCAGGTCTGTGCATTCAAGTACAACCACCCATATGTATATGCTGAAAGTTTGTTCTGACGCTCACCCGACGCACGTGGAGTGCCGATGGTCCGGGGAGAGTCACCGGGGGATCCGTCGCCAGCTGAGAGAGAAGCGTAGAGTCACCGGGGGATCCGTCGCCAGCTGAGAGAGAAGCGTACCATACACATAAATTATTAAATAAACCTTCAAATTAAGCCCGGCGAAGCGGGCTGGGTATGCTAGTAATAATAATAAAAGTAACTAGCTACTTTGCCGCTGACAACGAATTTTTTATGACCGAGGTTTTCTTCGTTAATGTTAAAATATCTGGTACAGACAGAAATACGAAAAAGGTGGTATTATACAGATATGTTTGATAAACACGCTGGTGCAGACAATTTTCAAATCGAATAATTATTTAAAGAGATATTTAATGTTAAAGTTGATCAAAATCGTTCCATTAAAAAGTTTTATCGGAGCAAAAACCGTTCGTAGAAACTTAAATATTTTTAGATCATTTTATACATTAAAAGTTCGCGGTGTGCAGACTATATTTATCTTTTTTAATTTGACTCATTTTATGAGGATTTATCTCCTTGTTAAATTCAAATTTTCAGCATTTCGAGAGATATTTTTTACATATTTAAGAAAAGAAAAGTATTCTAACTTGTTGCCAAAACTAAAAATATTTTGGTGAAAATTACAGATTTAAAATGTTACATTTAAGAATCATTTATTCAAAACTATTACCTTTTAGCATTGTTAAAAGTACCGGGAAGTTAAGTTTCAGTTGACTACGTTTATTTTATACTAGCTGATTCTGGAATATTTAAATAATCTTACTTATTCAAACACGAAAGCAGCCATTAACAGCAGCTTATTCGACATTAAACCCTCTCCGTAAAAAGAAAAAGAATGAATACCCATTCAAAAAGCGATCGTCACTGCTTTTTTTCTTTTAATTATAATTTAATCCTCTGTAAATTTTTTAAGCTGATCAAGCTAACCGATTTTTAGACGCAAGACGGAGGTCGAAGGGTGCAAATAATAATAATAAAAAAAATAGTATATATATATATATATGTAAGAAATTATGAAAATCGGATCTATTAATTAGTTTTTTAATAAATCGCACCTCACTTTGGATACGGGCCACTGACTAATAATCACGGGTTTTTCATAGGGTAGCTAAGCCCTCTCCTTTATCGTGTTAATTTAACTATAACACATGGCCCTTTTTAACTGGTAACCCTAGGGAGATGAGAAATTCGAAATGTACATCTACGCACTTGCTGTCAACAGACCATGCTGTAAGCACCTGTGAAAAGACTTTCCTATAGTTTAAAATGTTTAAATAAATCTTAATTAGTGCTAATCCCTTGAAGTGTGTAGTTTTATGAAAATGCGACATATATATATATATATACATATACACTTGAAGAACTGTCGCATTTTCATGAAACGACAGACTTCAAGGGGATGAGTTTTAATTACGATTTATTTAAAACATAGCAAAGTCTTTTCGCAAGTCTTTACATCATGAGTTCTGGAGACCAAGTGCGTAGATGTATAGAAATTTCTCATCTCCCGAGGGGGGTTACCAGTTAAAAAGGCCATGTGTTTTACTTAAATTAATACGATAAACTTAGGTTTCTTGTTGCCCTGTAAAACCCGTGATTATTAGTCATGGGGCCCGTATCCACATTGAGGGGCGATTTATTAAAAAAGTAATAAAGAGGTCTGATTTTTTGTATTTTCTTACATATATATATGTAAGAAATTATGAAAATCGGATCTATTAATTAGTTTTTTAATAAATCGCACCTCACTTTGGATACGGGCCAATGACTAATAATCACGGGTTTTTCATAGGGTAGCTAAGCCCTCTCCTTTATCGTGTTAATTTAACTATAACACATGGCCCTTTTTAACGGTAACCCTAGGGAGATGAGAAATTCGAAATGTACATCTACGCACTTGCTGTCAACAGACCATGCTGTAAGCACCTGTGAAAAGACTTTCCTATAGTTTAAAATGTTTAAATAAATCTTAATTAGTGCTAATCCCTTGAAGTGTGTCGTTTTATGAAAATGCGACATATATATATATACATATACACTATATTGCCATTGATTATTGGACACTTGCGATTTTAGACATTTTACTAAATATCTAGAAAAATACATGAGGAATCATCTCGAAACTCTTAGTGTATAAATATAATTGTATACGTTATACATTGCCGTGAAGATTTTTTACCGAAACTCCATAGGAGACCGTCAACAAATTAAAAAAGAATGAATATCTTTTGAATAACCCTGTCAAAACTAATGTAGCAAAAGTGCTCAAACTCTAGATTATGATTGAATGCCTTATTGAAATACACTGTGTTCATTTTTATGCAAATAGCATGCATACTCGCAGAGTAATTAAGGTTTTTATAAAAATGGTCCCAAATTTTTTCAAGTTTTTTCCATATAATTTTCAGAGTTCTTAATATAAAATAATATTTTTTTCAGAAAATAAGACAAACAACATTGCAGACAGTACACTGTAATCAGAATTAAAAAATAATAAAAATTGTATGAAAAATGAGTAGGTTTACTAAATAATTTTTTACTGCGCATGCGTCAAAGATATCAAAATTTCATTTGCATATTATGTTAGCTAAATGTATAGAGCAACTTTTGTTAAAGTCTCAAAATCATAGCTTGATAATTCTGAAAGTAATCGTCTATAGAAAAAGGACAAAATCCGTTGCTTCCAAAATGAAGCAAAAAAATGAGGGATTTTATCTAAATGTAGTAGTACATCCCGTATTGTGTATTCTATATTGACACTAATCAATGAATATATGGATACAACCCCTCTTGTTTTTGCTTCATTTTGAGAATAACGGATTTTCAACTAATTCAATTGACGATTATTTTCAGAATTTTCAAGTTATGATTTTGTGACTTTCACAAAAGTTGCTCTATACATTTAACTAACATAATATGCAAATGAAATTTTGATATTGTTGACGCATGCGCAGTAAAAAATTATTTAGTAAACCTACTCATTTTGTACAAAATTTTCATTATTTTTTAATTCTGATTACAAGGTACTGTGTGCAATGTTGTTTGTCATATTTTCTGAAAAAAATATTATTTTATATTAAGAACTCTTAAAATTATAAGGAAAAAACTTGGAAAAATTTGGGACCATTTTTATAAAAACCTTAATTGCTCTGCGAGTATGCATGCTATTTGCATAAAAATGAACAAGGCATATTACAATGAGGCATTCAATCATAATCTAGAGTTTGAGCGCTTTTGCTACATTAGTTTTGACAGGGTTATTCAAAAGATATTCATTCTTTTTTAATTTGTTGATGGTCCCCTATGGAGTTTCGGTAAAAAATATTCACGGCGATGTATGGCGTATACTATTATATTTATACACTAAGAGTTTCGAGATGATTCCTCGTGTATTTTTCTAGATATTTAGTAAAATGTCTAAAATCGGAAGTGTCCAATAATCAATGGCAATATAGTGTATATACGATGTCTAAATGAATTTTAGAGGCAGTAAATTTAACAACGAAAAATAAGTTTTCGAATTCCATACACTTCTTAATTGGCTGCGAGAAGAGAAGAATGAGATAGAATCTCCATCGGAGACGAACGGGTCACGTGGTCTGGTCGTTCGGATGATGTTATACTCACCTGATTTCCATTGTTTTCATCTCCGAAAAGTCATTTATTGCGGTTGTAACCTTTCCAGTTACAGTGATCGGATCTTTTGATGCGAGACAAAAGAGATTTCTCATTCAACTGCTTCCAATACATTATACAGTTCGGTAAAATCTAAAAAAGAGAGAAAAAAAAATCATTGAATGCGAATTATTGGTTTGCAGCAGATGATTTTTTCCCATAATGATATGTAATTATTTCAAGTATGATTATCCTGTTTTATCAATTATTATCAAATGTATATTTTTAAAAAACTTCAGTGAGAAAGTTTGTTTCGTGGTCTGTTCATTGACATTAGAGCAGATTCTGTATTAATTGTTTCTTCGTGTTCTTTTTAACAAGTAAGAAAAATCATGCGTTAAACATAGATTATGAAACACATTCCAACACTTCCTGAAATTTTTAACAAAACTTTGTTATTTAGGGAAGTAAGATGATACTGTCCATAGCTAAATAAGTATTCCAATACTTTTGAACAGCCCTGTATTTGATCCATCGGTTGATGTAATATATACTATATAATAGGAAAATTTAGTCTATCAAGAAAATGCCTAATTGGCTAAAATTTCTCTTTCAGCATTTTATTCTAATAGATGCAAAATATTTGAATACTTTTATTCAGCCCTGTAATTTACCTAGTACCTTTCTTATACGCAAATATTTTGATAAAATTTAATTCAAACAAAAACACTCTTAAAACTACTTAAATCACGTTTCCAGAAATTATCATTAATGGAAATAAATCCTATGTAGTTAATTCTTTGCGTGCCCCTGTATATTATTTTATTTAAACATTTATTAGTTAAACTGAAAGCTGCTCGACGTAAAAATGCATAACTTATTTAAAAAATACCTTTAAGTTAATTACCCTCACATTCAGTGACCTTTATGAGCTCTTTTATGTAACCCTGTATATACTACATGGCCATTAATGACCGCCCACATGCAATTTTAGACATTTTGTTAAATATTTAGAAAAATATATGAGGAATTATCCCGAAACTCTTAGTGTATAAATATAATAGTACAAGTCATACACTTAAATATAATAGTACAAGTCAGTCATACATTTCCGTGAAGATTTTTTCCCGAAACTCCGTAGGGGACCGTCAACAAATTAAAAAACAATGAATATCGTTTGGATAACCGTGTCAAAACTCTTGTAACAAAAGCGCTCAAACTGTAGATTATGATTAAGTGGCTTATTGTAATAAACTGTGTTCATTTTTAAGCGAATAGCATGTATACTCTTAGAGAAATTAAGGTTTTTATAAAAATGGTCCCAAATTTTGCCAAGGTTTTGCTTATAATTTGCAGAATTCTAAATATAAAGTAACATTCTTTTCTGAAAATATGGCAAATAATATTGCACACAATACCCTGTAATCAGAATTTAAAAATAATAAAAAATGTATGATAAATGAGTAGGTGTACTAAATAATTTTTTGCTGCGCATGCGTCAAGGATATTAAAATTTCATTTGCATATTGCGTCAGCTAAATATATAGAGCAACTTTTGTAAAAGTCTCAAAATCATAGCTTGGAAATTCTGAAAGTAATCGTCCATAGAATAAGCACAAAATCCGTTGTTCTCAAAATGAAGCCCCCCCCCCCCCCAAAAAAAAAAAAAAAAAAAAAAAAAAAGAGGGATTCTATCCAAGTGTAGTAGTACGTCCCATATTGTGTATTCTATATTGACACTAATCAATGAATATATAGATACAACCCTTCTTGTTTTTGTTTCATTTTGGGAATAACGGATTTTCAACTTATTCTATTGACGATTATTTTCAGAATTTTCAAGCTATGATTTTGCGACTTTCACAAAAGTTGCTCTATACATTTAGCTAACATAATATGCACATGAAATTTTGATATCGTTGACGCATGCGCAGTGAAAAATTATTTACTAAACCTACTCATTTTTATACAATTTTTATTATTTTTTAATTCTGATTGCAGGGTATTATGTGCAATAATATTTGTCATATTTTCAGAAAAGAATGTTACTTTATATTAAGAACTCTGCAAGTTATAACCAAGAAAACTTGGCAAAATTTGGGATCATTTTCATAAAAACCTTAATTTCTCAACAAATATACAAGCTATTCTCATAAAAATGAACACAGTTTATTACAATAAGCCATTTAATCATAATCTACAGTTTGAGAGCTTTTGCTACATTAGTTTTGATAGGGTTATCCAAAAGATCTTCGTTCTTTTTAATTTGTTGACGGTCCCCTATTGGAGTTTCGGGAAAAAATCTTCTTGGAAATGTATGACTTGTACTATTATATTTATACAATAAAAGTTTCGGAATAATTCCTCATGTATTTTTTAAGATATTTAACAAAATATCTAAAATCGTAAGTGAACGGTCATCAATGGCCATATAGTGTATCTACTATAACGTTTATACACACCAAATAATTTGCAGACATTTAGTAAAACTTAAAAACGCATATCATAATTGAAAATGTATTTCACCCATCCATCAGCTATCATCGATAATATACAGTACTTCGGATAAGAATATAAGATTTGAAATATCTTATGTGTCCCTGTAAATGCTATGCACTTCCTATTATGCGTTAAATATTAAGTCTCAGCGGGTATATCAATTTTATGATACTTGAAATCGTTTAACATAATTAAAATGTGTCGCAAGCAATTCCCCTCTTTATTATTGTGCATTGGAATTCTTTTGAGTTGGCCTGTAAATGAATACTAGCTATTATTTTCACTGCATATTTTACAGAATGCATATTTTTGTGAATTTGATCCATGTAAATTTGAATATGTTTGATGGGGTGTAACACCTTTAAAATTTATTTGAAACGATTTTTTTTTTCATAGGCCGTAATGCATCATAAAACTTTTGACAATCCTTGTACATAAACTAAACGTGGTAGAAACTTCATTTTCAATAGGGTTCGTGCTAGAGTAAACATCAATAACATATAAAAATTTCATAGCAATCCGAGTATATTTACGGGAGTTAGTACGCGGACAGACGGCCAGACAAACCGAATGCATAAACACTTTTCAACTTTTTTGGACCGTGTTAAAAATAATCATATATGAACAGAAAAAAAAATCTTAAAACCCTGTCAAAAATTTCAAAATGCGCTGGCATGCTAAAATGCTTCAGAAACCGTGCTGCTACTGTCTTGATAGAAGCACGTCTTCTTGCCGCCTGACGAAGAAAGACCCCGATCTTTCGAAAGGCCTAGCGCATTTAAGGCTCCTGCTAGCGAAGACAATCACGAGGTAATGCTATTTGTAATTTTCTAATAATTCGTTCGCATTTCGATATTTTTACTTTTTTTTTTTTTTTTTTTTTTTTTTTTTTTTTTTTCGCAATTGGTAGGTGAGGTTTCTTTCCACATCATTCTTTTTTTTTTTTTTTTTTTTTTTTTTTTTTTTTTTTTTTTTTACTTTTTCAATTTTCGTTGCAGATATTTTTTATAAAGCTAATTTCACTTTTAAAAACGGTTCCGAAAATGAAAATGTCATTAAAAAATATATCTGCAACCAAAATCAAAAAAGTAAAAAAGGAAAAATATGAAAAATGTCTTCAGCTGTCCAATGCAAAAAATAAATAAATAAATAATTAGATAGATAAAATAAAATAAAATAAAAATGTTGAAATGCAAATGAAGCATTAGAAAATAACCTCGCTAAGAATAGTATGAGCTCGCGTGTGTCTTCGTTCGCAGGTAAAGGAGCCTTAAGAATCTTTGATAATGTTTTAAGGGTTGACAAATCTTCAATTAGTCATTTATTAAAAGCATGATATATATATATATATATATATTTTAAAAAATGTTTTGCAAAACTCCCTGCCTCTAATATCACGAATGATTAGTTCATTACCATTCGATTAGACCCGTCGAATTTCGAACAAAGAAAATGTTTAAGAAGGAACTGTTTCATTGATTTATAATAAACCTACAAATTTAGTTACAATAAAATATGTACCTTATATTGATAAGTCTAACTCTCAAACAGATGATATTTAAACTGAAGTTAACAAAATTTTATTTCCACAAAACTCAGTTTTAGAAATTATTAGAATTAAACTTTAATCGTGGATGTAAGCAGTAAAAAATAACAAAGCTATAAAAATATGCAATAAAATAAATACAATTACTAAATGGTACACTTATAAAAAGTTTTAGTATCTATCTACATTACATTTTAGGGATGTTTCTTCTTCGTCGTCCATTTATTTTGTTGAAAGATAAAGTTATTATTATATCAATTAATAATCTATTGAAAAATTCATTATTCTATATGTTAAACTAGTTGGATGTGCCAATCCTAAAACTTTCTTCTATCTCATAGGTACATTTTAATATATAAAAAAGTTGTTACTCATTTTAATGCTTTAATAACTTAAATTCAATACCATACCAACTTTGATTTTCATCTTAAATTTCTGCTTCAGTCAATTAATTGGAGTGAAAACGAATTTCCGTCTCTGCACGAGCCGATGGACAATAGAATGATAGGAAGCCTTTTTTTTCAAATTCAGGGAGGACCTACTTGCCTTACTAAAAAATAATCATATACAAAAAATTTAGTTCAATTCTAGAACTAACTTCATTCACTTTTATGCGGTGCAATATTGAAAATGGCATAAAATTCGCTATTGCAGCGCCCCCTTCCGGCGGATTTTTTTCAGATTCAAGGCGATCCAACTAGCCATATCCATACACTTACACAAAAAATTTCGTTCAATTCGATACATAACTTCATGTACTTTTGGTCGGTAAAATATTGAAATTGGCGCAAAAATTGCGATTACAGCGCTTCCTTCCGGCGGATTATTTTCAAATTCAGGGAGTACCAACTAGCCATAGTCACACACTTACACAAAAAATTTGGTTAAATTCGATGCATAACTTCATATACTTTTGGTCGGTACAATATTGAAAATGGCACAAAAATTACGATTCCAGCGCCCCCTTCCGGCGGAATATTTCAAAACTGAAGGAGGACCTGCTTGCCACAGCCAAAAGCATTCACAAAAAATTTGGTTCAATTCTATGCATAACTTCATACACTTTTTGATGGTAGAATGGCGACATACAGACACACAGACACACACACACACACACACACACACAGACACACGGACAGACAGACATTTTGTAAAAACATGCTTTTTGGAATCTCTGACCCCTAAATCGTGTAAATCCGTCGAAAACCGGAAGTCGAAAAAAATTTCGATTACAATACTTTCTTCTATTGAAGATAGAAGAAAGTAAAAAAGGTATTATATCTATCGTAAAATAGAGTATCATGTAATGTAGAGATCAGTGCAAAAATATTGAGTTTGCAAGTCAAAATAATAATAATATTGAATACATAAAGACCATTATACATGACGCATCGAACGAGCAGGCTTCGTACACACACCAATCGAAAATCAATAAACACACGATCTACGTAAAATAAGTAGATAATATGTCATGCGTATCGAAGCAAATACATTATTGGATGAAAAATCAGGTTCTAACTGTTTCCACATCTGGCTCTCAACTTAATTGACGAATGGATTCGATTAAATTTGCACTGCACACATTGGCATCATGTGGTATCGAAATTTAATAGAATAACAGAAAAATATCCCACGAGGGAAAAACAATCAAAGAAACAGAACAAATAATAAGAAAATAGAAAAAATAAATTAAAGAAAAAAATATGTGTGCAGTGATATAATTAATATAAACAAGCCAGAAATTGTACGTCAAGCGTAGCAAATGAGGTACGTTCGTACTATAACGAAGTTTTAAAAATGTTCAGATCTTGGTGTAATTGTATACAGTACTTAGGATATTATATAAGTATTCGAAATCTCTTGTGTGTCCTCATAAATACCATCTGCTTCCTATTTACACGAAGCAGCTTGTACTAAACTTCAGCAACGTATATCGTTTTCATAAAATGTGAAATAGCTAATATAGTTAAAGCGCAGCTAACAGCCCAGGTAAAAAAATCAGCAAAAAACCTTTAAAAAAAAAGTTCAGGTAAATTACCGGTATTTGGAACTAAGGTTTTTTGAAGGTAAAAAACCCGCAATTTCCCTGAAAAACAATATTCAGGTATTTTACAGGTATTTGGAACTAAGGTTTCTTGAAGGTAAAAAACCCGCAATTTCCCTGAAAAACAATATTCAGGTATTTTACAGGTATTTGGAACTAAGGTTTCTTGAAGGTAAAAAACCTGCAATTTCCCTGTATATGTGTGAAAACAAAGATTTAAATTTCACATTTCTTAATTGTACTCAAAATAAACAATAACCCCTCCTCCCCCCAATTTAGAAGTCGTAGGTATAGGAACCCAGCGGAAAAGAATAAATATTAATTAATTAATGAGATAATTAGAAATTAGTGTTTTACGGCTGGATGGATAGTACGGTGAGTGCGGCGTAATCAAGCCGACCTCCGATAAAAACAAAAATGCTGTACTAAAAAAAATTTTTAATTTTAAAGAAAATTAATTAAAATCGTTAATTTTATGTAATAATTAGTCAATTTCCCAGTTTTTATCTAAAAATTCGAAAAAAAATATTTTTGCGAAAAAATGAAAAAAATTGTCGAAAAATATTCTAAGTTTAGAAATTAAAACATTAAAAATGGAGAAAATAGTTAAAGTTTTTTATATAAATGCATATAATTACAATATATAAATATAATTACAATATATATTTACGGGTACATTTGAGGCCAGTGTATTGTCTTGAAGTTTTTTAATCTTGAGATTTTTTTCAAAGTTCAGAAATTCCACGTGGTCGCTACGGGGCTGAATTGCTGCCGGCAGGGGTGAACGAGACGCTATCTTGTGGATATATATCTTAATACTTATCCCCATTAGGCTGAACTTAGCGTTATTTAGCTCGAATTCGAGCACGTGGTTCTAGATTAATTTGGAAGAAATAATAATAAAACTTTAATTAATGCGAGAATTTTTATGAGAAAATTTTTATAAACTAATCTTGATTGAAAATTAGACTATGGAGATGATTTTTACATGATTTGAGAATTTTTAATTAAGAGTTTAAGCAATTAAATTCTTAGAATTGTGGAACTTAGTATCTGTAAACGCCGATAGAATTAACTGGCAAAGGGATGTGATAATTAATTACTTATAATTTAATTAATAATTGTCCTAAAAACATGCAACTTACCTCAAAATGTAGCTGAGATATTAACGCATCTAAATCAACAGAATGTTCCTGTCCCGCGGGCAGTGGGTCGCGCCTATTCTTGTATTTTGAAGAGCATTTCTGGGACACGTCCTCACGTAACAAAACGAAGGCTTGAACTAAGAAATTGTAAATATTCACTAAGTCATTAAGTCACTAAAGGCAAATTGAAGGCTATACTTTTCTTCAAAATACCTAAAGTACACTTATCAAAAATCAGCTAAGTCACTAACGGTAAATTGAAAGCCATTAACTTGCTGATAAAAGCCTCTATACAACCTTTAAAAATCTGTGCATTTTGTTCAGTTTTCAATTTCCTTCAAAATACCTGAAGTGACCTTCAAAATACCCGATTAGTAATTTGGAGGTCAGATAAATGCCTGCATAAAATCTTTTGATTAACAGTAAATTCCCTCAAATAAACCTGCGCTTTTAATTTGCCTTCAAAATCCATGTAGAAACCTTCAAAATCCCTGTAAAATCTTATTTTTTCTAAAGGTTTTTTGCTGATTTTTTTACCTGGGAGAGTTTCCCCTTAGAACATTATGTAATAGAATACTTATGTGTAGCCATGTATATAAAGAAAAATATTCACAGGTTGTACAGAATGTATAGCTTAGTCTATAATTCATATAGATGACTATCAATTTTATTATGTTCGAAAGAGTGTAATATCGTTAAAATGCACTTGAAACTATTTTTTTTCCGTTGGCCGTCATGTTACAGAATCATTTTGATTGTCTCTGTCCTTTAACTATAGACCCGATTTTCATAAAATTTTAAATGACTCGACAAAATTATTCTATATTTATATATTTATATCTCAAACGATTCGGCTGGGTAGTTTTTACTCTGTTATATACAGACGGACAGGCAGACAAACAGACGGACAGACGGATTGGACGACGACTAAAGTGTTTCGTATTTGCATAATTACCAGCGCACCTAACAACGAATATTTTCATCTGTTATGTAAATGAATGCTATTCAATGTATGCGATGACATAAAACGTATCCAGTTGTTATCATTATCATAAACTAGTCGTTGGGGGCCACCTTAAGGGTGGATTTCAATTCAAACTGCTTATTTTCCGATTTATTTTTGAATTGCTCTCAAATACACCAAACTTTCAAAATCTCTTATTTGGAAAGTACACAAGGTGCCGTAATTGTCGATTCTTTGATAAATGCAGAAAATATTGCGAAAAAAAAAAAAAAAAAAAAGCAATCAAAAACGGCATTTCGAACCGATTTTTCCCAAGCGGGAGATATGGGAACGAAAAAAAGGGTCATACTAATAAAGTAATTGTTTATAACTCAAATTCTAATGAATTGAGTGTAAAAAGACATCACACGGCACCTCATAAGTCCCTTCAAGAATCCCCTCAGCAAGTTTCATGATTCTACTTTTAAAAATGTGCCTGAAATTGTATCGGAAAAAAAAAAAAAAAAAAAAAAAAAAAAAACGAGCTGTTGAAGGTGCACTGAGAAACATTTGTAGAAACGTTACTTCGTAAAATTGGTGGCAGCATTGCTGCCTCCAATTTTATGGAGTATTTTAACCGTTAAAATCGGTGTAACATTGTCATGTTACACCAGTAATATATGTTTAAATTACACCTTTGCATATGTGAAAACAATTACTCCATGAAACTGGAGGCAGCATTTGCCACCATTTTTACACCAATTGTATGGAGTAACGTTTCCACAAATGTTTTGCAGTGTAGGAAAGCGTTTTTTCGAATACACCCTTAATACTTACCCATCATGGATATGCATAGTATAATATGTGAAAATAAAACATGTGAAAACTATTTATAAAATGCATAGCAATTCCAAAACAAAATTTAAATGTATGTTAACAGTTTAACTAAGTAATTAGTAATTATGTACCTTAAATTATCGTAATAATGTTTTTTTTCTGATTATGCTGTTGGACTAATTAACGGCCTTCTTTACGGTTCCTTAAAGTTATTTTAATTAATGCTTTATTGACCATCAACAAATTCATTTGCGAGATTGATCTCTTTTACCTTGAATCATTCGATTTATTGATTCCTGCTCCTAAACCCTTATATGGTGACTTATAAACTCGCTAAAAGACCTTTATGTTGTTTATTTAACATAGAGAATAATTTAATTACAAGCCTGAATGACCATTAACAAATGCTCTCCATCTACTAAATTAATCATTGCCAACACTCATTATCATTAATTTTTTTTCTGCAATACTCCTTCTCAATATTGTGAATATCACCATGCGAATAATATACAGGGTGTTCAGACATTTATTCGACAAACTCAGAAGGTTGTTAGCGTGCACTGTAAAAAAAAAGAAATTGTACACTGTAAAAAAAAAAAAAAAAAAAAAAAAAAAAAATGTTATCTCACAAATGTAAAGTTGCCGAAATCTGTATGTTTTTATCTGTACACTGTGCAAGAAAAGATGTAAATTAACAAAACTAATTTTTTGTAAATCTACAGAAATTTGTAACTTTACAAACAAATCTAACTAAAATTATAGTTGTCTTAATACTAAATATTTATTTGTAACATGGTTTACAATTGCAAAACATATTCTAGCATCCCAAGCTTCCTAAAAAATTCTTAGTAACCTTACAGATTTTTTGATTTTCAGTCCAAATCTGAATCTGTTGCATGAATTTTTGCAGTTGCCGTTACATACAAAGTTCAAGTAATCTCAGTTGCCTAGAAAACTTTTAATAACTTCGCAGTTTTTTTTTTTTTTTTTTTTTTTTTAACAGTGTATGATAATTACGTGCGAAAATATACAATAACCTCTTACGAGTCACTCGAAATTCCGAAAAGCATTCCTTTATCTTTAGAAACCTCGCAAAATAATTTATCTTTGGAATTTAACCTTCACTACACAATTTTTTCTATTTTTATGCAAAAAACTTATTTGAAATCTGTATATTGGTCTACAATGTGAAAAAAAAAATTATAAAGTTGTTAAACTATTTCTAGTAAACTGGAATTTCTAGAACGTTTCATAGTATCAACAAAAATTAATGTAACAGAATAGGTTACATGAATTTTTGCTTTTAACGTTACATGAAAAGTTCTAGATAAAAGTAAACAGCTTTACAGATTATATTTTTCTTTTTTTAGAGTGTAATAATGGGAAAAATAGTTTAAAAAAAAATCAAATTTTTAAACTAACCTCGGAAATTTTCAAAAAATTAAATTTCAATTTCTAACTAAAATTTGATATTTTTATGGCGTATACCCAATATATCCAATTGCGGTTTTTAAATATTGTATTGCTCTGATTTGCAATTAAATGGGCTTAAATTAGTCAATTTTAATCTGCTTTCTTTACAACTACCTTTATATTAATATTTTTAAGTATTGAGTAAAGATAATAAAAGTAAATTTGGCCTTAATAATTTATTCGATTTTTTTTTTTTTGGGGGGGGGGGAGGTTAAATGCAGCCATATGACATGGATAAAATAAGTATTATTTCATTCTCCAGACCAGCCATATTCAACTTGCGGCCGGTGGACCGCATGTGGCCCGACATACCTGGTCATTAATTCAGATTTAAAAAAATAATTGTTTTGCTTAAAAAATATTTAAAACCTTAAATGCTGTTTTATTTATTTTCATGGGAAGACAAAGTCTGTCTTGCTTTTCATAAGTAAATCTATTTTAATATTTTTTAAATACCGTTTTCTTTGCCATTTTTTTTTTTTTTAATCTTAAGGGGTGATTGAATGTGTATAGTACCACATTATTTTAATGAAAAATCGAACGAGAATTTTTAATTAAAATTTTATTTTTATAACTTTGGTGGAAAAAAGCTATAAAATTGTACTTTTTTATTTATTTATTTTTTTTAAGTCTCGTGTGAATTCAAAGCTGTAAAAAACAAAATTACTTGCCTTTTAAAAGGGTTAAATGTAATTCTAATTGTATTACTGTACAGTTAGAAATCTGGAAATTCTGCTTTGTTGTATAATTATATTTTACACTTATTTATATAGCTAATACTGCATTTTAGGTTTGAAGGTTTGTCGCAGAAAATATTGGAAAGCAAAATATTTTACATCATTATTTCCTAACAAGAAACTTTGCGTCATATTTCTAAAGCATTTGTAATAGGAATTTACCACAGTTTTATTGTTTTGAAATAATGGTAATTAAAACTTGGTAACATTTCTTCTGTGACAAACATTCAAACATATACAACCAAAAATAACTTTATTATATTGCCTTGTTATACTGCTTATGCTATCTTACTATTTTTATTACTCATTTTTTTTTTACCCTTTTATAAGCATGTTGCGGCGTTGTAAACATATAGTGGTGGCCAAAATTGTGGACACTTTTAGGTAGCTTTCATTACAAAAAGTAAAAATACTATCTATTGCAGACGTCTGCACTGTAAAAAGAAAAAAAAAAAGGGTCGATCTACTAAAAAAACTTTAGTGATCCTTGTAATTACTAAAAAATTTTTAGTAATCTTAGTTGGTTACAAGAAAATCTGTAAGAATTACTAGAAAAAAGTTAGCTACGAAGAGAGTTAATAGTTTTATATTTTTAATAACTATTACTAAAACTCACTTGGTGTGGCCTTGATAGCATAGTGGTTATAGTAACGGACTCCAGACTAAAAGGTCCCGGGTCCGATACTGGCCACCGCCAAAAACGCCCCGAATGTATGTAGTCTAAGTACTCATTAGTAAGGGGATTATGAAAATCCTGTCGGAGCAGTTAGCATTGTTTGGTGCTGCCATCTGTTGCAGTTTTGCCGAAAATCTTCCGCTTCAGAGGTCTGGATGCAGCTCGAAGGAACCTCCTGCCCTTCGGATGCACGTAATGGTTATTAAAAATAATTTTGGAGCTATTACTAAAATTTCCTTGGTGGCTCATACTAAAAAATTTTAAGTTAGTTATACAAAAAATTCTTTTGTTCAGTTTGCAAAAGAAATGCTTGTTTCACTTGCAAAAAAAAGTTTGTAATGATTACTAAAAAATTCTGTGGAATACAAATTTACTAAAAAATTTTTAGTAACCTCTTGAATTTTTTTTACATTGTGGGGGAAGCCAATTGGTAATTTTTGCTATACTTTCGTCGATCATGACTTCTAGATCCCAAAACCACCTTCCGTTGAAATGTTAACTTACATATATATACTATATATATAGCTATATCCATGTATATATATCTGAATTTTGTCATGCTGTAACTCTCGAATTTATGAACCAATTTGGATGAATTTTTTTATGTGCATGGTAGGAACACTAATGTCTCGTCCGAGTTTGTTGACCAGCTTCATCGCCCATCTTGTTTCAAAATGGTGGCCATTTGATTCTTTTGAAATTTTTATGTTTTTTAAATTTGCATACTTATAGAAAAAGTTCCGTTTCACAAAATGCAAACTATTATATATCATTTTAAACAGAATGTTAGAAACATCAATAGACATTTTAAAAAGTCACACAATGTAAGTTAACAACATAAGTCATAAAAAAAAAAAAAAAAAAAAAAAGAAAACATAAAAATTTCCATAAGTGTCCACAAGTTCAAATGGCTCCATTTTGAAACAAGATGGCGGTTTCAAGCTGGTCAACGAACTTGGTCGAGACATTAGTACTTTAACTATGCACATAAAGAATTTCATCCAAATCGGTAAGTCAACGGAGGGTGGTTTTGGGCTCTAAGGGTCAGGATCAACAAAAAAATAGCAAAATTTCCCGAAGTGCTTTCCTCCGGATGGCTGCAAAAGGTAGTTTTTTACTTTTTGGAATGAAAGCTACCTAAAAGTGTCCACAATTTTGGCCCCCACTGTATATCACACAGTAAATAGAATTGCAAGCCTCAATGACTACCAACAAATGTTCTCTATATATTCACTTTTCAGCTTAAGTCTATAATTCTGATGTAATGAATAATCATACTCTAGATTAAATTGATAATCATTGTAAATTTTACTTACCTTACTACATTTATAACAAAAGTGTCGTTATTATAATTTTCTCATGATAAGCTTGTTCACTATAATCTCACATGAAATGTAACTATTGTTAATTCACTTTTTATGTCATATTTTTATCTTCACGGTTAACTTTATTATAAACCTGATTGATGACAAAAAATAATCTTAGAGATTAATCTTATTGTCTTGAATAATTTATACATGAATTTTCAACTACATAGTCATAAACAGACATAAAATTTGTTGAAAGTTTTTCTTATCATTTCCATTACCATAAGACACATAGTTACAAGCTTCAATGACCTTGTCTATGTTCCCTATTTGTTCAATATTCAGTTTAATGCATTAATTGAGATACAATCGTTAATTACATATTCAGCTCAAATACATAATCAATGTGTATTACGTTAAAGAATTGTCGTTATCGTTATTCTCTAATAATCATTCCCATTTACATTAACACTAGAACCGCGGCGACGGGTCATTTTGACCCGAGTCGTGTCCAGAGATGCCAATTCGAACTAGAAAACTCTTTATAAAATAAACTAAATATAAGCTGAGCAAAAATAATTTCAATAAATTACTTAAACAATTTTAAATGAAATTTCCGGTGAGGAATATTTTTATAAAACTTGAATGAATTTTCCCGCGATTCTAGTATTAAACCTCATGTTATAATCATAATCGGTAGAAAATTCCATCTGAATTGCAATTTTTTGCTGAATGGCATTACAACGAACTTGATTACAGATTTTTATATGAAGTTAATTTAATTATAAACCAAAATTACAATCAAAAATTATTTATCTGGAGAATTAAATTTATTGTCTTCAATTGTTTATATAGCTGTTTCCATTACATCCTTATAAATAAACCAACAAACGTTTGACAGGTTTCTGTATGATTTTTTATTATCACACAATCAATAGCCTCAATGACCACCAACAAACGTCCTCTATGTATTGAATTTTTAGCTTAAAACCTTAATTATGATATAATCAATAATTTGTTACTGCTTAAATTGATAAACATTGTAAATTTTAATTACCTTAATACATATAATCTCACATGAAATGTAGGGGAAAGTCGGATAAAACCGGGACCCTAATGTTTTTCTTTTTATTATTGTGCACTATGTCAATAAAACAGTCAAAATTTGTAATTAAAACGATAAATTGATTCCTTGCGAAGAAAAAAATATTCTTTCAGTCGCGAACAATAACGATTGAGATCATATCAACACTTTTTCTAGAAATGTGCAATGTCCCGGTTTTGTCCGATCTGGTCGGACAAAACCGGGAACTGGAAAAAATAATTCAAAGCATATTGTAACTTTGCAATAATACTATGTATTAAAGAAAATTGATATTTTATACTTATAGATTGTGAATCTATGTCAAATCTGCATAAAACAACAATGCGTTTATTTATACATTAAGAGTCGAAATTGTTAGGTACAAAAATCACAAATGAAAGTTTGATCTTGTTCATTTGCATTGCTGCATGCTTCATGTGCCCACCTTCTGCAGTGAAGGCACTGTATCCAACTCTCCTTAAGTTTAGATTGTTCATATAATTGCCGTTGCAAAAGATACATGCTTCACGTTCATCTTTCTCCTCGTTTGATGTCAAGGGATTATTTTTCTTTGGACTCTTCTCTTTCACATTAGATTTTCCATTTTTCTTTTCTGTCATCATAGAAAGTTTTCGCTTCAGGATTAAGTTCTTCTCGTCTTGTTTTACCATCCTTTCTTTTTTCTTCTTGTTCGAGTTCTAATTTTTAGGGGGCTGAAATAAGGATAGCTATTTTTTCTCGTCGCTTGTCAGATTTCCTGATTGCCCTAGGATCCGTTTATACGGGAATAGGCTTTATATCGCTAGGTGAGACTGCAAAAGGACGCTTGGTATCTCTGCTCAGACCTTGAGAAGACATAGAACAACCGGAAATTTTCCGGTTATGTCCGACCATCTGCATCCTGGTTTTGTCCAACCACGCCATTTTAAGGAACTATTACTCTAGCGTTGTTCAGATAACTGGTAGACACAATTACAAAACGTTAAAATAACAAGTAAATAATAGTTTCTCTTACTTTATACTTACCTATATAAAATCTTTAAGTATATAAGAATGGCAACGTAATATTTGCAGATGTCGAATTTCTAACTTTTTCACGTGAAATCTTTAAAAAATCACTATTGCGAAATTAGTTCGTTTACACGACTTATGCTTACTGGAAGCTGGCATGCCGCTCGCCTAGAAGTAATTTTAGAAGTTACCGAAAGACAGCGGCAAAACTAAAGCCATAAAGTCTGCTTCCCGGTTTTATCAAACTTTCCCCTAACTATTGTTAATTCCTTTTTTTATGTGATATTTTTATCTTCACGATTAACTTTATTATAAACCTAAATGATGATTAAAAAAAGTAATCTGGAGGATTAATCTTATTGTCTTGAATTAATTATGTATGCATTTTCAGCTACATCTTCATAAATAGACATAAATTTGTTGTCAAACATTCTTATCACTTTTCATTACCATAAGACAAATAGTTACAAGCCTCAATGACCATATTTGTAAATGTTCCCTATATGTTCGATGTTCAGCTCAATACATTAATTGAGATATAATCGTAAATTACATATTCAGCTCAATTCATAATCATTGTGCATAATCATTGTCTGGTATATTACGTGAAAGAATTTTCTCTAATCTCTAATCATTCCCATTTACATTTAAACCTCATGTTATAATCAGTAGAAATTTCCATTTGAATTGTAATTTTTTGCCGAATGGCATTACAAGAAATATTGTAAATATTGGTACTCAAATAGCATGCGCTGTTTTATGTATCTTTTAGGGATGAATTTAACATCATGTTCATGATTAATTTCATTCACTTTAAGCGTTCTTTGGATTAATTAAATATAAGCTTAAGGTATCCACACACCTTCGGAAATGATTTTTTAATTTTTTTTTTTTTTAATTTTTTTTTTTTTTTTTTTGTTATCTATTATTTGTAATGACATTTACCTTAAAACTTTGAAAAAATATAAAAAATTTAATAATTACCCAAAAATAGTTTTTATTTTTTTATTTTATTTATTTATTTTTATTTTTTATTTATTTATTTATTTATTGAGAGAAAGAAAAACAGTCAAAATTATGTCAAAAATTGATATTTTCGTAAAACGTGATAACTCAAAAATAAAATAATGTATTGACATTTTGCAAATTGCATAATAAACAGAAGAACTTTCTTCAGCACTTAGATTACACTATACACATTATAACCGCAACTCTATCTCAGGTGGTATGACAGTCAAAATACGAATGTAACGCAAAATTCACAATTTTTTTCTCGGGTTTTTCATTTATACCAGTGTAAATGTAAAACTATTTAATATATTACCACGTGTGTTATCATGTCTATTCTCTCAAAAGACATTTGTAAAAGAAGTACAGAAAATTTCGTGGCTTTTCATGCATATTTTTAGCTCACAGGCTATCATAGCCTGAGAGCTTATGTGCCCGCCCGTTCTGTATGTATGTTCGTTCGTGCGTAACGTGATAACTCATGATAAAAATATCCGATCCACTTGAAATTTTGTATATAGGTATATCCTGACAAGGCGCTTCCCTGATTAGTTTTTGGAGTTCATTCGATATGTATAAGAGGGGGAACGGGGGCTCATGCCCCTCCCATTAATAGAAATAAGTGGGTTTTTCATGCAGAATTAAGTTTTCGTTCAAAATTTAGATACAGGATGATTCTGATGAGGCGATTCCGTGACTGTTATTAGGTGTTCATTGAATAAGTATAAACAGGGGGAGCGGGGGTTCTAATGCCCCTCCCCTTAATTTATATAAATGGATTTTTCAAGCAGAATTGTCAGATTTCGTTCAAATCTCTGAATAGTTTTGGAAGTTTAATGGTGAAATATAAAAGAGGGGGACAACTCCTCTTAATTATATAAATGCTAAATGGGTTTTATTAAGAATTATCCGATTTGCTCTGAATTTTGGATACAGATTTTTTTATATGATAAAGCATGTCCTTGATAGTTTAGGAGGTTCAATGATTAAGTATAAAAAAGGGGAAAGGGGAGAGCTGTTTCCCCTTCTTAATTTTTTTTCGAACGGAATTAACCCTTGAAAATATAAGGCTATAATGTACCATTAGTATGCGTAGCCTGTGAGCTCAATGCCATCAGTTTAAATGGGCAATATTCTTTTTATTTTGTTTTAGGATGTTTTGCGTACAGTAAAAATCTGAAAAACTTCGTTTTGAGAAAAAGCTAAAAATAGCTTTAACCCTTTGCGGCACGGGCAAATTCTGATAGTAAAATGAGAAATTATCGACTGACACCGGAATTTAGAAACAAGTTTTTGAGAAAATAAGAATCCTTTAATTTAAGGTTTTACTATAAAAACAAAATTTAATTAAAATGCAGGGTGTTTATAATGTCCCGGATCCATTTTGATATTTAATAACTCATAAAATAGTAAAGATAGATTAAAATTAATAACATAAATGGTTAGATAGACTAGAGTTTCATGACCTTTGCCAACGAACTTCCACGTGTGCCCTCTTCGTCGCACGGAGAATATCAAGTCGATAGTCAATTTCACGCCAGGTAGCGGTAAGCATGTCGGCATCCACAAAGATTATTGCGGTTGTAATTCTGGCTTTTAAATCATCAATGTCGATCACCTGATATAACGCCGCTGGACTTTTTCCTTTTGGGATTTGTAAAGGACAATGTTTACAGGAGGGAGAGTGTGTGAAATTGACTATCGACTTGATATTCTCCGTGCGACGAAGGGGACACACGTGGAAGTTCATTGACAAGGGTCATGAAACTTTTTGAGTCTATCTAACCATTTATGTTATTAATTTTAATCTATTTTTATTGTTTTATGAGTTATTAAACATGAAAATGGGTCCGGGACTTTATAAACACCTGTAATTGGTACCATTTGGAATGTTTGGAATTAAAATTAGATATCCCGTACTGGGCACAGTGTGCCGGAAAGGGTTAAAACACAATTCAAAAGCTGTAATATATGACGACCTCAGAAGCCAAGGGGTACAAGTGACAAAATTTCGATTTGGAGTAAATTGAGTTTAAAGATAATTGATGTTAAATTCGAACATCAATAACAATTGAGTGAATTGAAATAGGAAATTTCTGCTTGTTACATTTTGTTCTTTGAACTCTTATTTCAATAACTGTTAAAAAATAAAGTACAATTTTCATTAAATGTATAATTAATGAATATTGTTTGTTTTTTGAAAAAACCGATTTGCCTCTATAACTCAGCAAATAATAAGAAAATCACTTATATTGCTTTACCTGAAATGAAAAAAGCATATTTTTAGGTCGTCTGTGTATTTAGTTTATTTTTTAGCACTTTCCAACAAAGTTGAAAAGTGCTTATGCATTCGGTTTGTCTGGCCGTCTGTCCGTCTGTCCGTCTGGCCGGATGGCCGTCTGTCCGTCTGTCCGTCTGTCCGTCTGTCCGTCTGTCCGCGCTCTAACTCCCGTAAATATACTCGGATTTCTATGAAATTTTTATACGTTATTGAGGTTTACCCTAGCACGAACCCTATTGAAAATGAAGTATCTACCATGATTAGTTTATCTACAGGGCGAATCAAAAGTTTCCCATTACATTACGTCCTATGGGGAAAAATCGTTAATATACTCAGATTGCCATGAAATTTTAGGAAGCTATTGAGGCTTACCCTAGCACGAACTCTACTGAAAATGAAGTATCTACCATCATTAGTTTATCTACAGGGCGAATCAAAAGTTTCCCATTACATTACGGCCTATGGGGAAAAATCGTTAATATACTCGGATTGCCATGAAATTTTAGGACGTTATTGACGTTTACCCTAGCACGAACCCTATTGAAAATGAAGTTTCTATTATGATTAGTTTATCTACAGGGCGAATCAAAAGTTTTCCATTACATTACGGCCCATGGGGAAAAATCGTTAATATACTCGGATTGCCATGAAATTTTAGGACGTTATTGACGTTTACCCTAGCACAAGTCCTATCGAAAATGAAGTTTCTACCATGATTAGTTTATCTACAGGGCGAATCAAAAGTTTCCTATTACATTACAGCCTATGGGGAAAAATCATTTCAAAGGAATTTTAAAGATGTTATACCCTGCCAAACATATTAAAATATGCATCCTATAAAATATAAGGTGAAAATGTTGCTATTATTCATTTACAGGGTCACACAAAAGAATTCCATTAGATAATGGTAAAAGGGGGAATTATGTGTGACATATTTTAAATATATTAAGCTTTTTCATGTATAATAAAATTGATATATGTCACTGAAGCTTAGTATAAATTATACGCTACTGTCTTTCATAATATGAAGTACATAGCATTTACAGGGCCATACAAAAGATTTCAAATAGTATATTCTTTCCGAAGTACCGTGTATGTCTATGGTATATGTCTACCGTATATGGCTGATGGAGGGATGAAATTCATTTTAATTATGATATTCGCGTTTATATTTCGCTAAATATATGCACATTATATGGTGTGTATAAATGTTATAGTTGATATACAGGGCTACCCAAAAGAGCTCACCTGAATAATTATATGAAATTTTATTCAGGATATGAGCGTAAATTATTTAAACGTGGTTCTTAAATAAGCTATGCATTTTTACGCTGAGCTGCATTCAATTTACTGAGAAATGTTTGCAGAATATAGGTAAAGGGATATACAGGGCCAAGCAAAGAATTCGGTACATGGACGCCTACGAATGATGATTTATGAGAATGTGATTTCAGTTGTTTTAAAAGTGTTTCAGTTTACAATAAATTTTAGCCTAATGCTGACGTGTAATAAAGGCACAATGTAAACTACAGGGCTGAACAAAAGTAGTCAAGTATGTTTCCATCTAATAGTATGAATTGCTGAAAAAGAAATTTCAAGCTACTGGGTATTTTCTTGCTAAGCTAATGTATATACTAACATATGAAATACAGGGCTGTTCTAATGTACTGGAATACATATTTGGGTATATTTGGCTATACACTATTATTTCCTTAAATAACAAAGTTTTGTTAAAGATTTCATTAAGTGTTGGAAAGTGCTTCATAATCTATGCTTAACGCATGATTTTTCTTACTTGTTTCAATTTTGTCACTTATACCTCATGGCTTCTGGGGTCCTCATATGTGATTTTAAACTGTTGTAACTCTGGTTCTATTTTAGATACAGACAAAATTTAAGCAGATTTCGATAGATAAAAGATTCAATTTTAATATTATTTCAAAATGAAAAATCGATATTTTGATCGAAACATACATTTTAATGATGTTAGGATATCTTAAATAACCATTAAAAAAAAAAAAAAAAAAAAAAAAAAAAAAAAAAAAAAAAAAGCTAATTTATTGGTTAATTTGGTTGCTTTGAATTATTTATTTTTCGCTGTATCCTCACATGCAAAATAATAAACTCTTTATTTATTCATAAACTCTATAATACTCTGAACTCTTTCATAAACTCTATATTTATTACCACGATGAATATTTTTCTTAACGTTTTTCGCTACATACCCAAAAATAATTAAATGAATTTGTTGAGAGACTTTTAAATCATTTTTATTATCATAAGTTGAAAAAAAGTATCTCAAGTCTCGGTGATTATCAACAAGCATTTTCTATATTATTTATTACATTTTCTATAAAAAAATTTAATTTAAATTAATTTACGGATCAATCTGGTTGCCTTCAATTATTTATTATGTTTCCCGCTATATTTTCGTATGCAAAATACAGTTCTTATTATATTTATTATCACAATTAGTACTACTTTTAACATTTTTCTTTTTGTTTCGTTACATATTTATAAATAACCAAATAAATTTTTTGACGGACTTTTACATCAATTTTTTCATTACAAATTAAATAAAATTACGAGTCTCGACGACTACCAACAAATGTTTTTCATATATTCAACGCTCAATTTCAATCCAACATATATTAATTTGCGGCATTAATCTGTTTGTCTTGAATTATTTATTTTTATGTTTTCTTCTATATCCTCGCATGCAAAATAATAAATTCTTATTATATTTACTACCACAATTAATATTACTTTTAAGATTTTTTTTTTTTTTTTTAAGCCTTCGATGCTATTTCTTTCAGACAAGCTAAAAATGTCGTGTCATCAGCCCTGAATTTTCTAAGCAACCGATTTTAATAATTATTTTTTTTAAATGAAAGCTATTTATTTTTAGTTGTGCCCATTTTAGCTATTTTTTAATTTATTTCCATTTTTATATTTTATTTTTAATTTTGAATGCTTTTTTACGATATTTCTTCAAAATGGTGGCAATTCAGTTTAGCTTTTCTCTTGATAATAAAATTACAATATCAATCAAATACAATATTATTACGGACGCCTTTTTCATATTACTAATAACAATAACTTTTAAAAAATATTTGAAGAGAAAATGACGTCACTATTTAAAACATAGCATTTTTACTCATAACGATATTATATTTCAGTATTTCTTTTCATTATGGACACTGAGATTGAGATTTTACTTTCAGATGACTTCAGTTAGTGAAAATGTCATAGTAAAAATAAAATTAGTTTTTTTTTTTTTTTTTTTTTTTTTTTTTAAATAAAACTATTTTTCTGTGAGTGCATATAAAATAAAATTTCTGGATTTCGCCGGCACTCAGATTACAATTTTAACTGAAGATGTGCGAATATTTGCATGCAAAATTGTAACTGGCAAACTTGACATTAAGTTTGGAAATATATTTATTATATATTAATTCAATAATAAAATTACTTTTGCTTTTTTTTTTTTTTTTTTTTTTTTTTTTTTTTTTTTTTTTTTTAACCAAATCGATCGGGTCTTTTAAACATTTCATTCGTCGAATTCGACGAGATTCCACTCGTTTTATTGTTAAAATGCATTTCCTTTTTCTCAGAGTCTATAAAAAAGCGTTTAAACTAAAGAAAAAATCCGTTTTGAATGAATCTAGTCAATGAAGAAGTAGCACGTCAAATTGTATCTCTTTATTATTCCGCAATTCCAATGTCTCAGAAAGAAGTTGCTAATCAATTGGGTATTTCACGCCGTTCTGTTTGCTATTATATTGATAAACACAAGAAAAATGAAGTTAGATCATTGCATTCTAAACGGGGTCGCCCTTCTAAAAAACCTCTATCGATTTTTTTTTTCTTTCTTTCTTTCTAATCGGAGGGGAAACTGAATTCTGCAATGGCAAAATCTACATTCAACTTGTTTTTTTTTTTGTTTTTTTTTCATACTTATAAATAACCAAATAAATTTGTTGACGGACTTTTATATCATTTTTATTACCTTGAGTTAAATAAAATTACAAGCTTCAGCGATCACCAACAAATGTTTTTCTATATATTCAACATTCAACTTAAATCCAGCTTAATTCAATAACCAGTGTAATTTTCATTCCCTTTAATATATTCGTAAATAAAGGATATTGTCATTATTCTTATATTCCCATCATTCTCATTTGCATTAAAATTCATCTTAAAATAATAATGAGAATAAATTTCCCTTGCTGCTTGCATTCACAACAAATATTGTCATTACTGCTACTTTCTCATCATGCCCATTTGCATAAGACTGCGACCCGACTGGTTGTCGGAACAAGCTAGTCGAGATATCCTTGTACCTTTAGGCTAGAGGCAAGGACGATGCACCGGAAATTATTCTTTTACATACATATTCATGATTATTATTATAAGCGTTCTTTCTGTTTTGTTATTATTTAGCGAAAGTATTTAGCCATTTTCTCGTCGACATTATGAACTTCTATTTGCGAGTTGCGAGAAGTAACTTTTCCAAAAATCCAGGGGCAATACCATATTGGTCTTTGTTAAAACTTATATTCGTGCTTATTATAAACTTTCTTTTTGTTTTGTTATTATTTAGCAAAAGTATTTAGCCATTTTCTCGTCGACGTTATATATATATATAAAAGAAAGTTTGGATTTCGTATTAATCACAGCACAAAAAAATCTACCGATCTAAAAATCTTGAAAATTGGGGTAAAAATACTTCTTATGACATCGAGTGCCGCTAAGAAGGGATTTTCGAAAATTCCACCCCTAAGGGGGGTAAAAAAAAGAACGAACTTTTAAAAAATTCCTCAAAAATTGGCTTTTGTAGTTATTTTTCAACTGATAACATATTTTAGTGTATTTTTTCATGCTGAATCGAATAGTACTAAGCAAATTCTTTTAAATCCAGTAGTTCGTGAGATGCTTCATACATTTTCCTAATTTGGCGATGTCTTCGACGCAAACCTGAAATTTTCAATCCTTATCTATACTAATATTATAAAGAGGAAAGATTTGATTGTTTGTTTGTTTGAATTGAATAGGCTCCGAAACTATACTTGACGGATTTTAAAAATTCTTTCACCGTTGGAAAGCTTTACTATTTCCGGTGAACATAGACTATATTATATTTTAAAAAAAAAAGGGATCCTTACTAAAATGCCACTAATGTAACCCAAGGTGTAGAAAAATGACGTTAAAAAATCCTTACATCGCGTGCGCTGCCTATACTATTGATTATCTATATTAATATTATAAAGAGGAAACATTTGATTGTTTGTTTCTTTGAATCAAACATGTTACTTTTCCGTGAAAACGCGGAATTCAGCTTTTTCGGTGGTGAATTTTATTATCCCTGCGATCAATGCAAAAATGCATTAAAATTTGTTGAAATTTTTATGGGGGGGGGGGGGTGTAATAGATTAAATCAACAAAAACATGAATACAAAATAAGCAAATTTCTTCAAATGATTGCAGGAAAAAACGCCAATTTCTCCTAAAGATCTAAAAAAACTAAATTCATCAAACTGCCACAGAAAAAAATATTCGGATTTTGTCAAAGAATCCTGAAAAATACTCGAATTTTATCGAAAGATCGTAGAAAATACTCAAATATTGTAGAAAATCATGGGAAAATATACAAATTTTGTCGAAATATTGGAGAAAATGCGCAAATCTTGTCGAAAGATAGGGCAAAATTTGCAAATTTTGTCCAAAAAATCGATAAAATATGCGAATTTTTTCGAAAAATCACAGAAAATAAGCGAATTTTAACGAAACATGAAAAATATGGATACTTTGACGAAAGATTGTGGAAAATATTAGACTTTTGTTGAAAGACTGCGGAAAATAAATCTTATTTTGTAGAAAGATCGCAGGGGAAAAAATCTATTTTGTAGAAAGATCACGGAAAATATGGGGATTTTTGTCGAAAGATCGGGAAAAATATCTGAATTTTGACGAAAGATCACGGAAAGTATGAGACTTGTCGACTGATCTCTAAGAAGTATGAGACTTTCGTCAAAAAAAATGAAGGAAAATATGCAAATTTTGACGAAAATCATGGAAGATCGATTTTATTTTGTAGAAAGATCGTGGAGGAAAAAAATTCATTTTGTTGAAAGATCGCGGAAAATTTGCAAAATTTGTCTAAGATCAAGAGAAATATCTTAATTTTGACGAAAAATAGGGAAAAATACACAAATTTTGACAAAAGATCGAGAAAAATACGTGAATGTTTCTGAAAGATTGGGGGAAACATGCAAATTTTTTCGAAAGATCACGGAAAATATGCAAATTTTGTCGAAAAAGGGTGAGAAAAATAAAAAAAATTCGCTAAAAAATGGATAAATGCAAAATTTATTGAGAAGACTATATAAAATTCGATTTTCATCAAAAGATGAGAAAAAATGCTAATTTCGTTAAAAAATTGAAAAAAAAATTTTTTTCATCAAATTGTTCAAAAAAAAAAAAAAAAAAAAAAAAAAAAAAAACGAATTTCGCCAAAAGTTTGAGGCTATGAAATTTCAGCTTTTTTCTTGCTGAGCTTGTAGCATGTCTGTTGAATTGAATAGGCTCCGAAACTACTTGACGGATTTTAAAATTTCTTTCACCGTTGGAAAGCTACACTATTTCCGGTGAACCTAGGCTGTATTATATTAAAAAAAAAAATAAAAAAAAAATAGGGATCCTTACTAAATTGCTAATAATGTAACCCAAGGTGTAGAAAAATGACCTTAAAAAATCCTTACATCGCGTGCGCTGACAATACTATTGATTATAATCTATATACATAAAACAAAATCAGGCTCTTTACAACATTTATAATTCAAGAACGGATGGATCGAATTTTATGAAATTTTGTATGAAGGTATTTGACACCTTAGATTAACATATAGGCTACTTTTTACCCGACTACCTAAAAGGAGGGTTATGTTTTTAGTAGTTGAATTTAATGGGATGAAGTGGTAGTTAGAATTTGCGGTGTCAGCAGTGGCACGGGACTGAGCGACTTGCTCTAGACCGAAGCAAAGCGAGGGCGGGCTGCTAGTGAACTTCTGTTCGCGAGAAGTAGTTTTTCTTGAAATCCAGGGGCAATACCATATTGGTCTTACTTTGCTGGCAGAAATCGAATGCAATTGTTGTTAAAACTTATATTCATGATTATTGTAAGCGTTCTTTTTGTTTTGTTATTATTTAGCGAAAGTATTTAGCCATTTTCTCGTCGACGTTATGAACTTCTATTTACGAGAAGTAGCTTTTACCGAAATTCAGGGGCAGTACCATATTGATCTTACTTTTCTGCAGGAATCGAACGTAATTATTGTTAAAACTTATATTCATGATTATTGTAAACGTTCTTTTTGTTTTGTTATTATTTAGCGAAAGTATTTAACCATTTTCTCGTCAACGTTATGAAATTCTATTTGCGAGAAGTAACTTTTCCCGAAATCTAGGGGCAGTATCATATTGGTCTTACTTTGCTGGCAGGAATAAAATACAATTGTGTTAAAATGTATAATCAATAGTTCCAAATAAGTTGCACTGGAAATTGTTATTTACAGTTGGCAAAAAAAGTATTTGTACACCCTAAATTTTTTTTATTATTAAATAAAAAAAACAGATATTTTGTCAAAATAGTTTTAATACAGTCTGTTTACCGTATGTTTAAAATTACACAGCAGGAAATTTCGATAAAGATGTAAAATAATTTTATAATAGGAAAAGTTTAAAATTTCTTGCAAAAAAAGTATTTGTACATTTCTCCATCCTGATATGTAATGTGTTTTATAGAGTTTATCGTTCAAAGGACTACTTTTACAGAAGCTGTTAATAATTTTTAACTTCATATTATATTTGTCTGACATTTAATCCAATTTGCTCTTGAAGTAATTGAGTATAGAACCTAAAACTAGAGAGGCACCTCTAGATATATGTAATCCTATGGTTGAGCATAATAAAAATTTAAATTCGCGACAAGAATTTGTAAAAGCTATTAAATTACCATTTACAACTATTGGATGTATAGTGAGAAACTATGAATAAATTAAAAGCATCGAAATTCAATGAAAACCAGGACTTTTCAGCAAACTAACAATGAGGGAAAAAGGGAGTGCTGTTAAAAAAGCTTTAAAAAATCCTATGCGTTCGGTTCAAAAATTTGCTAGAGACCTTGCAACATCTTCCCGCATCAGAGTAATACCTCAAACAATAAAAAATATTCTTCTCAATGCAGATTTAAAAGGAAGAACCTCAAGGAAAAATCCATTCATCAACGAAACAAATAGGCGAAAATGCATAGTATTCGCTTTTGCATACAGAAGTAAATCATTGGATTTTTGGAAAACAGTAATTTTTTCTGATGAGGGAAAATTCGAAATTTTCTTACCACCAAGCATTCGATAAAATTGGCGAAAAAATAAAACTGTTCTAGATCCAAAACGTATACTTCAAACTATCAAGCATGTTGGGGGGAATATTATAGTTTTGGGGTGTATAGCTTCTAATGAAGCAGGACATTTAAAATTTATTGACAATGGAAGGACAGGTTTAGCATACATTGATGTGTCGCGGCATAATTTATTAAACTGTGCCAAGAAATTATGCGTAGAGAAAGCTTTTCACTTTCTGCAGTATAACTACCAAAGCATACTGCTGTGATCACCAGCACATGGTTACGACAATACTCGAAGACTACTGGTAACTCCTCTAAAATCTCTAGACTTGAATCCAATAAAAAATTTGCAAATGCTATTGGATGCAAAAATCCGAAAAAAAATATGTATCAGTAAAAAACAGTTTTAAAGAAACTCTTATTGTGTCATGGAATAACATTAACCAGACCGCTACAAAAAAGTTGGTGGAATCAATGTCACACCATCTAGAAGTAGTCATAAACGCTAAATGAATTCAAACAAAATATTAATTTGTATCATTTTACTAAATTTTCATTAATTATATTACATTAATATAGTGTACAAATACTTTTTTTGCATTATATGTTTGTATATTTGTTTATTATAATATAAAAAATCGATTCGTTTAATTTTGTTTTTGCTTCTATAATATTATAATGCATTAAATTAATGTATTACAGTATTTTTTGCTTAAATCTTTTGTTTAATTTCATTATATTTTTAAAAAAAATGAAGTGTACAAATACTTTTTTTGCCAACTGTATATTTCGAGTGCAAAATCGTGCTGTCTTCGTTATGAACTTCTATTTGCGAGAAGTAGCTTTTCCTGAAATTCAGGAGCATTACCATGTTGGTCTGCCCTTAGATTGGCAGAATTCGAGTATAGTTATTGTTAAAATTTATAATAAAACAGTTTCAATTACACTGCACTAAAAATTAACTTGTCCCATGCAAACTCGCGATTATAGCGTTATTTATTTATCTCAACTCTGAAGAAAATATTTAATCATTTATTTGCCGTCGTTACCTTAACTTGTATTTTCGAAAAGTAGCAATTCTGAAATTTTCTGAAAATTTTCCTGAAATTTCAGGGACAATACCATATTAGTCTTAGTTTAGCTGGCTGGAATAGAATATAATTGTTGTTAAAATTTAAAATCAAATGATTAAATTGCGTTGCACCGGGAATATTTATTTGCATTTCGCTTTCAAAGTCGTGCGTGTCGACGTTACTAACAAGGAAGGTCTCCATACGGGCATACTCAGAAAATTCTGAAAAAAATTGCAGAATGTTCTTCTCATGCGGCTATATACGTTTATAAAAAATATTTCGGCGGAACCCCTTTAAAATGTTCGTAAAAAAAATAATGAACATTTCACTTATTTGGCGGTTTATCACCGGTTGGCGACGAAATAAAATTTTAAAAAATACTTTTTTATGTCAAATACTTTTTAAGGTAAAAATGTTTCATCTTGAATTTGTTTAAAATTTTTTTATTTATTTAGCGTTAGTTTTGTCAGATTTAGTTTGTTTTAACTATATTTTTGTCATAATGTATTTAGACTGAAAATTAACTGTGAAATTTTATAAATTAAAACAAAATTTAAATTAATTAAATTTGTTTTCAATCTCAAAATTAACTCCAATCTAATTGAGCTCTGTCGATTCAATTTTGTTGCTGTTGAAATAAAAAAATTTCCAATATTGAAATGCATTACTGCAGCATTATTCATCTGGTCTTTATTTTGTCATACGCTTAAATATATGAAAAATACTTTTCAATATGAAAGTATTTTTTATATAAGAAATTATTTTCAAAGTGATAAAATGAAATAACTGTATCAAAAGCAACAAAAATATGTAATGCAAAATGCATCTATATATCAAACTCTCTCATAGTTCAAATTTAAATTCATTAAATACTATTTCACGGATTCTAAAATTTAATTGACAAGAAATTTTCAGGTGCATTAAAATCGTTTGCTTTTAGCGAGGGAAGATGCTACTCGCCAAATCGGGTGATGCTTTCATCTTTTCCCGTCAAATACTCGAAAGTATTTTATTTTTTTACTGAGTTTCTTCTGTAATTCCGCCGCTAAATTTGAATGGAATTTGAATTGGATCCTATATTACATACATAAGTAGTTTAATCAGTATTTTTTTTCAAAAAATTCTGAGTATGCCCAGTATGGAGACCTTCCTTGTAAGTTGTATTTTTGAGAAGTAGATTTTCCTGAAATACAGGGGCAGTACCATATAGGTCTTACTTTTAACGGCAGGAATCTAATATAATTGTTGTTAAAATGTATAATGAAATGATATCAATTACATTACGCTGGAAAATATCATTTCGCATGCAAACCCGTGATCACAAGCACTATTTATTTATTTAAACTATTAATAAAAATAACGAAATTAATAACATTTATTTTGTGAGAATGGAAATTTTGTGAGAGGAGTTAAGAATTAATATTACAGTTAAAACCTGTCAAAATTTGGTAAGTTATAGTAAGCCTCAAAAATGGTAATGGACTATTTGTCTATTTGTTAATTTATTTATATAATACTATGATGTGTTCAGTATTATTTTAATATTTAATCATTAAGAAGTAAAAATGGAAAAAAATGCATCTTGAAATAAATTTTTGGCTAAGCGGAAGGACGTTGCACCCATTATAATTCTTTTTCATACATATTCATTGATATAATTATTTTTATTTGGTTCAAGCGAAAGTATTTAATCATTTATTTAATGAAGCTATCATATCACTGAGAAGTATAGCTTTCCTTCAAACTCAAGGACAATACCATATTGGTTCAACTGTGAGTTGACCCGGAATCGATTACTTGTAATTAAATCGGTATGCGCTCTTTTTTGTTAACGCAAAAAGATATATAAATAAATAAATAAAATAAAATAAAAAATACCTTGTCATTTATTCGATGAAGCTATATTAATTTGTATCTGTGGAAATACTTTTCCTTGAAATTCAAGAGCAATATCACACTGACCCAACTTTGGACGGATCAGAAGCTGATTGTTCGTTGCTAAAAATTGCAATAAAATGTTTGAGTATTGCCAGCAATTTTTTGCCGTAAAAATTGCATTAAAATTAGATGTAATAAAAGTTTGGATTGGAATACTCCAACTGATCAATATTTTCGAAAAAAAAAAAAAAACTTTCAAACAATGTAAATTTTTTTTCATGTCTTTTGCAGAATTTATCTTTTATCGCCGTAATTTGTTAAAAATAAAAATTTTTGCAAAAAAAAAAAAAACTTTCAAAGAATGTCAATTTTTTTCATGTCTTTTGCAGAATTTTTAATCTTTTATCGCCGTAATTTGTTAAAAATAGAAATTTTTGCACAAAAAAAAAAAAAAAAATTTCAAACAATGTCAATTTTTTTCATGTCTTTTGCAGAATTTTTAATCTTTTATCGCCATAATTTGTTAAAAATAGAAATTTTTGCAAAAAAAAAAAAAAAAAAAAAAACTTTCAAACAATGTCAATTTTTTTCATGTCTTTTGCAGAATTTTTAATCTTTTATCGCCGTAATTTGTTAAAAATAGAAATTTTTGAAAAAAAAAAAAAAAAAAAAAAAAAAAAAAAATTGCTCGGATTAAATAATGAAAAATTTACTGGTGAGAATAATGAATTATGATTGGAATATGCATGCCCGTACATGGTACGGGCAAATTGTGAATGGCAAAACAGCTTATCCTTTTGACTTACGGACAAATCAGAGCGGTTAAGGGTGTATTTCGATTCAAACGGTTTATTTTCCAATTTATTTTTTTAATTCATTTTTGCTCTCAAATGCATCAAACTGGCAAATTGTCTCATTTAGAAAGTACACAAAGTGCCGTGATTGTAGATTCTTTGATAAATGCAGAAAATATTGGGAAAAAAAAAGCAATCAAAAACGGCCTTTTGAACCGATTTTTCCGAAGCGGGAGATTTGAGAACGAAAAAAAGGGGCTATACTGAGAAGATAATTGTTTATAAATCAAATTCTAATGAACTGAGCGTAAAATGACATCACACGGCACCTTGTACGTTTCTTCAAAAATCCCCTCAGCAAGTTTCATGTTTCTACTTTAAAAAATGTGTCTGAAATTGTATCGGAAAGTTTCGAGCTGTTGAAGGTGGAAAAGCGTTTTTTCGAATACACTCTTCAAACATTGTTACTCGATTGTATATCTCGTTAGTCATATACCACTGTATAACTGTTAAAACTTTTGAATTATTGTGTTGTATTCGCATTGTCATATATATATGTGTGTGTGCAAAATGCTGGTGGTAATTTTCAAAACTTACAACAAGTAGAATTATCTGGAACTCAGGAACAATATCACATTATTACAATTAAAGCTTTACTAAATTTACATTGCATTTTGTTAAAATTTCATAATGAACGATTTAAAATTTAAAAGCCTTTCTATTTCGCTAAGCATGCATTATGCTTAGTAAGTATATATTAGTAACTGTATGGCTCTTATGATAGTAGTCATTATAACATTAATATTATAAAGTGTTCATGCATTCGTTATCATTTAATCATTAATGATTGTACTGTTACTCGTGTATTAAAATAATGATAATAATAATAATTAAATTAAAGGAAAACATGGGCTGGAATTTAGGATAAAGACAGAGTCATTGTCCTGAAAATTATACAATTATGTGTATATTCATGACTCAGAAAGTTCATTTTGTGAACGCTGGTGAAACGATTAACAAATTGTGTCATTGAAAGCAATGAATTAAAAACCATTTAGATTTAATTAATCAGCAATGAGCATCGCGATTAAATTTTAATCTTTTTATAATAATTGCCATCTGATGCATTAGTTAAAAATTGTTCAGTATTCTTTAATTGTTTATTATTAATTTGTTAAAAGATCTCTGGACTCTTAAAATTGGGAAAAAAGAAAAAACAAAGACCATTTTCAACATTTAATATCTTAAAATGTATATGAGTTTAAAGCACAATTTTTGTTGGGATGAAAAGTATAAGTATGTTTTTTCATCTGATGTACAATAAACTTCCGATTATGTGCGGAAAGGATTGGCGCGGCTATCGCAGATGATACACAAAATTATGAAAAAAGGGAACAAATCAACACAAATATGTACTTGAACAGTTTATACACACAACAGATAATATAAACATACACTTGAAAAATTTAACACACAGTGGATAAAACCTAAACATACTTATTACTTAAGGAATAATAAAATTATTCTTTTTTTTTACAAATTTGCAGATTTGCTTCTCTAAGCAAACCTCAGAGTAAACATAGTAAATTACTATTTTTACTCTGAGAAGCAATCAATCAAAAATATCATACTTTTTTTTTCTAATTTTTTTTCTTTTTGTATTGAAACACTTCTTTTTCTTTCTTTCTTTTCTTTTTTTATTGAAACACTTCTTTTTTCTTTTCATTTTTTTCTTTTTTTTTTTTTTATTGAAAGAGGTCTTCTTTATTTGGGATCGAAGTCTTTTAGAACTATTTTATTACAAAGTGACGCATCATCTTCTTCCTTTAAATACTGTATAAGCAATGCTGTAATTGGGTGGGTGGGAACGCGTGGAAACATCGTTCCCAGAAATATTTGGTTTGTTATTGCAAAAAAAATATATAAATATATATATCATGTATTAGCATAAACTTATTTCCAAGCGATATGATAATTTATGCTGGTTTTAAGAAGATCCGTTTCCATTTACCAAGAAAGGGGATATTTTCTCCTATCATCAGATCTCTTGAGGCACCGTTCTGCCGCGAGTGACGTCATCTTCTTTATCTCATTGGATTCCCAATTTCAATTAAATTTTGATTTATAATCGAAAATGTTACAATGAGATTTATTAGATAAATGTTATGCATATAGAATAATATAAAAACTAGTATGCAATAATTATAACTATCAATCAAAAAGTCAGCTTTTGACTATCTATTTTAAATTGACTTTTGCTTAGTAAAAATCTGGTAGCATCAACATCTACTCTGTAAAAAGGTGAATTCTTACAAATATTTTTTTTTTCAACTACAGCACTGTGTATAAAGCCTTTAAAATAAGTTAAAACTGCATCGTTCCCCTCTCTCTTTTGTTTCTTACCATCTCCTTTATCGCTCTCTTCAAAATTAATATCTAACGCTTTTTCCACAATTTCTTCATCAGCTACATGCTCGAAGCCTGGATCACATCCTGGATAAATCAGTTTTAATTTGTCCTGAATTGTTAATGCTACTCTTTTCATTTTTCAAATTTTGAAATTTAGTCTCGCGGATAATCGAGAATTTATTATGCTTTAAAAATTCCAAGATGCAGAATTCGTATTAATAGGGGGCACCAAACTGTCCGATATTTGTCGAGCTGAAAGTTAGTATAACAACTTACGTGCAGAATTTTGAATTTAGGGTGAATTTTTCCGTGTCTAATTTTATTTCAGATTATAATAATTACTCTGAACTTAAATAAACTTGTATTTAAATCATTTTTATGTTTTTTAATACAAAGTTGTGCTTAGTTAATGCAAAGTTTTCGAAATTTCACCACTAGGATAATAAAAATAAAACATTTTTATTATTGTTATGGAAATCATCATCAGATTTTCCATAACAGTATTTTTTTTATTAATTATTCTAAACATTCTTGCAAAAATGCTCTAACTACCAATTTATTAAATCGTTTTAATTTAAAACAAGTCGGAAATTGCACGTGAACGTAGCAAATGAGGTACGTTCGTACGATAACGAAATTTTAAAAATATTCAGATCTTGCTGATATAGTAGAGCGTACTCCGGATACATATAGTAGTCGAAATCTTTACGTTTCTGTAAATATGCAGGAAGTAATTTTTATTACACCTCAGCAACGTATATCTTATTCATAAAATGTGAAATAGTTGAATATAATTAAAACACGTACCAAACCATGTTTCCCCGTATAGCATTATATAGTGGAATACTTTTGTGTGGCCCTGTAATTTAATAATAAAAATTATTTGCATCACAGATTGTACAGAATGCATATTTTAGTATATATTTCATAGATTCATGCCAATTCTATTATGTTCGAATGAATGTAACATCATTAAAATGCATTTGAAACTTTTTCCCCATTGACCGTAATGTAACGGAATCCTTTTGATTGTCCCTGTAATTGATCTATGCATCTGATTTTCATAGCATTTGAAATGACTCGACAAAATTACGCAATATTTATATGTTTTAAATTTCAAACGATTAAAATGCATTTAAAACTTTTTTCATTATTGACCGTAATGTAACGGAATCCTTCTGAATGTCCCTGTAATTGATCTATCCATCCGATTTTCATAAAATTTGAAATGACTCGACAAAATTATGTTATAATTATGTATTTTAAATTTCAAACGATTCGGTTGGGTAGTTTTTGCGTTGTTATATGCGGACAGACGGACAGACAGACGGACAGACAGACAGACGGACGGACGGACTGAGCGACAAGAATAGGTGCTACGTATTTACATAATTACGAACGCACCTAAAAAGTCTAAAAATCAAATTATTATTGTTATATATGCTGTTCTGCGTATCTTAGACATTAACATGAGGTGAATTCCATGAAAATGCGACATGGACATCATTTTTTTAATTTGAACTAAATTAGTATTTTTTTGTTCCAATTGATAGAAAATAAGTCAAATTTCATGAAAATAACAAGATATAATAAGATAATTGTAAAAATAAATTTTTATAGTTAATTATTATCAAGATTAACTTTGAAATCAAAAATCTGCTATTTTTATCTCTAGTTTAATGTCCCTTGAAGCATTTAAATATCACATAGATTTTTGAAACAAATATATCTTTTTAAAAAATGACTAACAGTATGTTTAAAAACACCAAAGTTTTCACCTGAAATATTTTAATTATTTTGCTATTGCCCTCAAACTTTATATTAGTCTTCATGTCATGTCTGTCACAGAAAATGTCGATTTTTTTATTTTCAAGAAAATCTACTTGATAAAAATTATTAACACTTTATTTTCTCTTTTTATAGGTCAAAAGGAACAGTTCATAAAAAAAATTGAAAGATAAATTTAAAATCTGAGTGAAATATAAAGCATTACATTTTGTCATGTCTGTCACATTTGTCATGTCTGTCACGCTAGTCATGTCTGTCACAATTAGTTTTTCAAGCAACTTTACCTTAATCTCTTTCCTAGAAAGTTATTTTTGTAATTTTTAGGTGCGTTCGTAATTATGTAAATACGTAGCACCTATTGTTGTCGCTCAGTCCGTCTGTCCGTCTGTCTGTCTATCTGTCCGTCCGCATATAACAACGCAAAAACTATCCAACCGAATCGTTTGAAATTTAAAATTTATAATTATTACATGATTTTGTCGAATCATTTCAAATTTTATGAAAATCAGATGGATAGATCAATTACAGGGACACTCAAAAGTATTTCATTACATTACGTCAATGGGAAAAAAAAAGTTTCAAATGCATTTTAATCGTTTGAAATTTAAAACGTTTAATTATTACATAATTTTGTCGAGTCATTTCAAATGTTATGAAAATCAGATGCATAGATCAGTTACAGGGATAATCAAAAGCATTCCGTTACATTACGATCAATGGGGAAAAATGCTTCAAATGCATTTTAATGGTGTTACACTCATTTGAACATAATATAATTGACATGAATCTATGATGTATGTACTAAAATCTACATTGTACAATCTGGGATGCAGAGAATATTTATTATTAAGTTACAGGGCCACACAAATGTATTCCACTAAATAATGTTATACGGGGAAACATTGTTTGGGGCGTGTTTTAATTATATTAACCTACTTCACATTTTATGAATAAGATATACATTAATGAAGTATAATAAAAATTACTCCCTTCATATTTACAGGAACACAAAGATTTCGACCACTATACTGTATCCAAAGTACGCTCTACTATATCAGCAAGATCTGAATATTTTAAACTTATAGTACGAACGCACCTCATTTGCTACGCTTCACGTGCAATTTCCAACTTGTTTAACTTAGTATTGATACAAATAATATTTCTTTATAACTCAACTCAACAAAATGCTTAAATTTAGAATGCATGTCATAGTTACCAGATAATTATGTTGATACCAATTTCTTTGTTTCAGATGATATTATCTGTCACAATTATTTTTTCAAACAGTTTTGCTTTAATCTTGTGATTTGAAAGTTGTTATTATCTAACTTGGAATTGATGGCTATGGTATTTCTTCATGTGAAACGTACACAATCTAAAGTTTTCCCCGTATAACACTATTTAAAAGAAAATCTGCCAAATAGAAAATTTCTGGTACAAACTCATTTCAGTGAAAACTTCCAAGGGATTTTATAAATTTTAAATTTTTTTTTGAGATTTTTATAACATAATATACCGTTATATCATATTGTAATCTCCAAGTTGTGATAAAAGTAAAAAAAGTAATATTTAAGAAAAAAAAAATACTTAAATTCATAGAAAATTGTACACGTGTCATGTCTGTCACAAAACTTTGTCATGTCTGTCACGCTGATAAATATTTTTTAATATTTTACTATTTGCAAATTTTTCAATATTTTTCTTTCTGCTTCACATATCCGAGTCTTATTTTGTTTCCTAAAAAATTCTGGTCTTGGTATGCATGCCAATTAAGAGCAAATGACGATAATATGTGTCTAGTCAAAATCTATGTCTAAATTTTGTCATGTCTGTCACGGCGGATTTTAACCCTCAATTAAATTAAGTTTTTCCTTGAATTAAAATTTTAGTGTTTTTTTATAGCATAAGGCCTATATTTACATCACCCCATGCATTTTTTAAACTATCAATTAATATTTAGTACTTAAAGATGAACAAAAAAGTTCTCTCAGTCATGTCTGTCACAAAATGGAATTCACCATAAATAATTGTTCAACTTAAGCAATATTTTTCAGAAATTCAAAATTCAGGATATAAAGAACTAAAACTGAGCTTCGACAAAGATGCAACTAAATTCCTTAGTAAAATTATTGATTTTGGAAAGAAATCGACTTTAACTAAATCCCCGTATAACCATTGAGATGAGATAACACATTTCATGTCGATGAACGAATCTAACGAATAATTTTCACACATCCTTCAGCTTTGTTACATGCGATTTTACGTAACTCCATATGCATCGTGTTTCCTCTCATTAGACTTTATATTCGCGTTTGTAATGACCGAAAGGTGGCGTTGTATAGACCTGATAATCGTTTGTTTACGTAGTGCTGTTTGTTCCATGCTGTAGCATAGCGAAACCCGTTTAAAGAACTATTTAAAATGCAGTTTTTTATCTTTTTTATTTAATTATGGGAGATAAATTACAAATATCGACAATTTTAGAATTTCTAGAGGCTGGAAAATCTAGTAATTGCTTTAGAGAAGCTGAAGCAATTATTGATTCAAAGAGATTAGTAATGTGCGGCATTAAAGAATGCAAAGATGAAGAAATAGAGATTGTAGGCTCGTGTTTACAAACAAGCCAAACAAAAGGAAATCCCCATATTATTTCAGGTTTGCTAGTAAAGAAAAACAAAAATTTGAAAATAAAAAAATTTTCTTGCTCTTGCAAAGCTGGAGCAAGCGAATCATGCAAGCATTGTGTTGCTGTCATGTTATTTTGCCATGAGTAAGTCAAATGTACTTTTTTATATTATAGATCTAAACTTTGTGTATAAAATTTTGATTTTAGATAATTTTAATACAAAGAACCCAACGTTGCATGCGTTATAGAACTGTTTATTTATTTATTTATTATAGAACTTTTTTTTTATTTATCGGCCCTTTAAACACTGATTTCAGCAGAAAATGCTCACGGTATCAGTTCTATTTCGTTTCAGACTTTGTCCGCGAGAGGGAGTCTATTTCATTTCAAACGCGAATATTCGTAATGAACTGTTCGCTGTCTTTTAAGCCCGCTAATGAGATATTATACAATTTTCCATCTGACACATTCATGGACCTATTTTCTCTTGACACACCGATATAATCACACAAACGCCCCGTTTCCCCGACACACTGATTATCTCTTTTAAATGATACAAAGTAGAGATACAAACATAATGTATTTCCATTAGAGGCTAATGAGTTCTTTCTTCTCGGATTCGGTTCATTTGAAAACGTGTACCATTTAAAAAAAAAAAAAAAAAAAAAAAAAAAAAAAAAAAAAAAAATCCTTTCAACATGACATATCTAAGGTCACGTATAATTGAATATAATTCCACATCTAATTTTTCATTTAACTTTACGTCGACTAAAAGCCTATAGTCATCAGCTTTTATCTCCAAAGTAAAACAGAACACTTATTTGTTTCTTTTTCAGCGAAATATACAGGGTATAGGCCCTCGCGAAGAATTTTTTTTTTGGTGGGGGAGAGAATTTTAAATTGCCAAGTCAAAATTCAGTATTTGCCAACTCAGTAAAAAGCAAAAATAACTAGTTGTCAGCATTTGCCAACTAGTTTTATAATTTTACCAAGTTATCACAATTAGAAAAAGCAATATAATTTTTACTTGTAAAAAATTAATATTTCTTATTATAGGTTACTTTCGTCAAATCCAGCAGAAATAGAAAGTGCATTATAGTTTTTTATTAAAGTTTTGAATTAATTTGCCAGTTCAGATTGTACATTTGCCAACTGTAACAGCATGTGCAAACGTTTGGGGGGAGGCTCTTCCTGCCCCCCCCCCCCTCCATAGAGAAGCCCCTGGTATCCACTCTCAACGGCGGCCTATGGATAATTCCTTAACCGCTAGTCTTAAACTTATAGTTCCAATTACAAAAAAATGTTTTAATGAATGCAAAGAAATATTTTAAAAGCGATTTCGGTCAATAAAAAAAATTCTTAAAAAAATACGAAGTTAAATTTTTTATACGATCCCCAGGTTTTGGGTGATTCAAAAAAGATGGGCAAAATTTTAAGAGGTGATAGTACACATCAAGACAAACATTATTTAAATAGGAAACCAAGGGTCCGAAAGTCTTCCGAAGGAGATAGGCGCCATTAAAGTTTAGGGTCCAAAAATTCAAATGATTATGAAAAACAGAAAAATTGGTCGATTCGTTTGCGGTTTTCACTAAAATTATTCTTTATGTCAGTATTGTCTTGAAAATAAATTATAAAGATAAATTTCAAAAAATGACGATAGAGGGCGCTTTAGACTTTGGAGCAACGAACAACTATTTTTTACCGTTATTTTTTGCGTCTCACTAATTTTTTTTAGAAGCTTTGACATAAACTTAAATTTTGATCTCAAAATCTGTGGTTAAGTAGCGCAAACTGAACTGTGTTCAATGGGAGTCGGTAGGTTCAAATTTCAAATGATTATTAAAAAAAACAGAAAAAATTGGTCAATTCGTTTGCGGTTTTCTCTAAAACCATTCTTGCTCCAAAGTCTAAAGCGCCCTCTATTGGCATTTTTCGAAATTCATCTTTATAATTTATTTTCAAGACAATACTGACATAAAGAATAGTTTTCGTGAAAACTGCAAACGAATCGACCGATTTTTCCGTTTTTTATAATCATTTCAAATTTTGGACCCTAAACTTTGATGGCGCCTATCTCCTTCGGAAGACGTTTCGGACCCTTAGTTTCCCATTTAATATTATTTGTCTTGATGTGTACTATCACCTCTTAAAATTTTGCCCATCTTTTTTTTAATCACCCTGTATTTAATAAACATTTCCCATTACACTGACAAGTAAGAGAAAGAAAATCCCGTTCACATAACACTAAAATTGACCGAATTATGAAATTTAAAAAATGCATGATTTATACCACTTTTTTGCATAAATGAGTTCGGCCTGCTTTGAAAAGTCATTTGTCTAGTACTTAAAGTATTCGAAGGACTTATTTCTTCGGCGCTTTGAAAAAAAAATCGTATATTATGATTAGATTATTTCACATTGACTGGAACAATTGCACTTTAACATTAGTTTTATTTGCAAATACAGTTTCTTTTTATGATTTCTTTTAATAAAAATTAAGTTATTTTTTAATTTTGTATGTTTTCTTTTCAAGTCAAAAGTTCTACTCGAATTTCAAACTCACTTTCAAATATCCGATCGAGATTAAATTTTACATACTGATGTAAATCCAATAACAATCTAATTTTATTATTATTTTCGGTGGTTACCATTTATACTTATTTTACAGAATAACACAAATAATTTCGGATAGATTTGCTCCAAAAAGTTTAAGAAAATGTTTCAGATTAGATAACACAAGTCTGCGATGGTTTTGTTTTTTAACAATTATGTATTTTTTATCACTGAATACGAGAATTTTCTTAATTTTTGACCATTATGTCACGATTTTTCGCAAATGATAAACTGTCAAAATTAAATTAGTTAGAAATTGCACGTGAAGCGTAGCAAATGAGATGCGTTCTTACGATAACGAAGTTTTAAAAATATCACTCTCATATATCAATCACATAACATTGTAAATAGTTAATTACAATTAGAATGCGCACCAAACAATGTACTCCCTATACCATTATGTAATGGAATACTTTTGTGTGGCCTTGTAAATCAATCAGATATGTTCTTTGCACCACAGATATGCAAAATGTATATTATAATATGTACTTTATAGATGCATATCATTTTTATTATGTTCGAATAAGTATAACACCATTAAAATGCATTTGATACATTTTTCCCCATTGACCGTAATGTAACGAAATACTTTTGATCGTCCCTGTAATTGATCTATGCATCCGATTTTCATAAAATTTGAAATGACTCGACAAAATTATGTAATAATTATGTATTTTAAATTTCAAATAATTCGGTTGGGTAGTTTTTGCGTTGTTATATGCGGACGGACTGAACGACAACTATAGGTGATACGTATTTACATAATTACGAACGCTCCTAAAAAGAAGAAAACCCACTCCGTAAAACTTTTTAGAAATAAAATAGACAGATATTCTTACTTCTCTTATTCAATACTGATTTACTGGATACGGATATTTGTATTTATGACCTTACCATTATTCTCAATGTTACTGGATTCAAAACGAGCACGCCATATTAGTATATAGCTTTATAGCGTCTTATTGACCTTATCTTTTTAAGAAATGACATACTAATTGTATGCCGGCACATTTGATTAAATTAACTTGTTCACCTTTTAAATAGAAGCAGTATTTAAATAAAGTGATCAATTCATAAAATCTTGCTTACATGGTTATAATTTAAATCATTTTGAAATAAAAAAGAGGAATGTCTTGAACGTATTATGACTTAATATTTTATTTATTTATTTACTTATTTAGATACCTAATGCTAAAGCAAGGAAATGTAAAATGTTTTATTATGTTGATATTCCGTTATATTTTATAACTGGAATTTTTTTTAACCCTTTTTATCTACCGACGGTACTTATAAGTACCATAAAAGTTACTTATTATAAAATTCTTTTAAAACATCAGTTAGTTGTAATACTGTTTAGAATGAATTACAGATACATTATTTTGTTCAAAAAGCATTATTGATTATACAAAACAAAAATGTTTTTAAAAGGATGACTTCTTTTGCCTTTGTATCTTTTCAGTATTTGTGCTGAGGAAGGAGGATGAGGATTTTTTAATTCGGAAGTATTTCTATATTTATATTGTAAGCACATCATATATGTACATTTTATAACTCTACGAAATACTAAGAAAACAATTTAAAATAAAAATTTGTGTGGGGTTATAAATGTTGCACAAAATCCCTGTAAATTCAAATTTAGTTAATCCTTCTAAATCCTTCAATCCTTCTAAAATTCTTCCAAAATTATTAAATGATGATGTAAATCTTTTAATTTGGTGTAAACAATTTACGTAAAATGCTTTAGACGTAACGTTTTCATGAATTCATAATGCGATAGATCAAGGGTTAAGTACAGATAAGGTAAATATTTCAGTTTCATTAAAATAATTGCCTATTTACGTAAAAATTAGCAAAAATTTTAATGCCTTAAAAATTTAAATGTTTTAAAAAGAACAAATAAGAAAAATCATGCGTTAAGCATAGATTGGGAAACACTTCCAGCACTCCATATTAGCATATAGCTTTATAGCGTCTTAATGGCCTTAACTTTCAAAGAAATTGTCAGATTCTGAGACAACATCTGCTACAGATTGGAATTTCTGTTATTTCTCTATCTTAATATTTTGTGTATTGTACTGGCTGTGTACTGGAATTTTCAAGGTGACATTCTTTCTTTGTAAAGTCAGAATTGACAGGTGATCATGTGCAGGTGATGAAGTGAGAAAGAGAATATTGCCGAGAGGCGTGTTCATCCGTCAGCGATGTATGTGAATGATGGGCAAACAAGGAACATGCCACGAATCAAGAAAGCAATGTGGAAAGTGTCCAATGGAGAAGCTCCACAGGGGGGGTTGACATTGGGGAAAAGCAGTGATTTGATAAGGGCAAGTCTTGTCTGAGATTTTAAGCAGTTCGTATCTGGGCTCGTACCTAGAGAGCAGTGTAGGACAGAGGTCCTTGCAGAGAGTGCTCTGTGTCGGAGAGCATAGGCTGAGTTCGTATCTGGAGAGCAAGGGACACAGACGTCCTGGTGTGTAGTGCTCTGGGCCGAATAGCGCAGGCCGAGTATCCATGTGTTGGGAGATTCGAAATTGATCTCCGGTAAAGTGAATCTAACGTGCATTGAGTGTGAGGGAGAAGGCATAATTTGAACAGTACACAGCCAACCGTTTACTGTATTTAATTTAATGCTGAACCGGATCACCTATATCCGAGTTGTAACTGTATATAATTGTAAATAGTGTATTTCTTGTGTACATATAGTATAAATAAACTGTTAATTCAGTTAATTTACAGCGTCGGTGTTCATTTACACAATCCTCACAGTGGGTGACCGATATCACCTAATAATATCGGTGGTGGCAGCTATAACTACAACGGACATTCTTCAAAGTTGTGCGGGCTGAGAGGAACGTCCGACAGAAATGACATAGTAATTGTATGGCGGCACATTTTGATTAAACTAACCTTTTAAATAGAGGCAGTAATTAAATAAAATAATCTCGCTCAGTTCATTAAATCGTGTTTACATAATTAAAAGTTATGTAAAACAATTTTGTGGAATAAAAAAAAGGTTCTGAACACAGTACAATTTAATACTTTATTTATTTATTCACTTATTAAAATATCCATTGTTAAAGCAAAGAAAGTAAAATATTTTAATACATTTTTTTGAAAATATAGAAATAGTAAATGTTTAAATTTCATTAAAATAAATACCCGTTTCCGTAAAAATTAGCAAATCCCAACGCCAAGGAAAAACTGGAGATTTTTTTAATATAAAAATTCTTATAATCTATTAATAAATACACTCTATTTAATGTAAGCAAATTTATATTTAGGAATTAAATTATTTTACTCCTATCATATCACATACATTTAAGTGCATGAAAAATTTTAGTTTTCAAAAGGAGTCAAATTCATTTAAAAAAAAAAAATATTTAGGACACAAATGTTTTCTTATTATATGCAAAATTTATTTTTCAGAAATCTAAAATTCATTAAAAACAAGAAAGAGTTTCTTGACGTTCGACTTCAAAATGTATTTTTCATAAATCTTAAATTCCTTTTAAAATATTAGACTAGGAATGTTATCTGCAAAAATCTTTTTTAATTCAAAGTTTTTTTTATTTATTGGAAAATAGTTTATAAGTGTTCAATCCTGATTACCAAAATTATTACTATGCAAGATTACGGTAATAACAACTGTACGGAACACATTCGTAATTTTTCTGGTTAAAATAAAAATAAGATGAGAACAGTTATAAATGGTTCGATTTTTCTCACACTCAAATATCATCGGAAAACTAGAGTTTTTTTTAATAAAAATTATAATAATCTATTGAAAAATGCACGCCATGGTATACCCAATGCCATAGAAAAACTGGAGATTTTTTTATATAAAATTTTTTATAATCTGTTAATAAAAGCACGCTATGTAATTTAAGCAAATTTTCAAAGGAGTCAAATTCATTTAACAAATATTTAAAACACAAATGTTTTCCTATCATTCCCAAAATTTATTTTTCAAAAAACTAAAATTTATTAATCACAAGAAAAAATTTCTTATGTTTAACAAATTTCTTATTTCTCCAAATTCTCAAATGCCTTCAAAAATATTTAGAATAGGGAGATTGTCTTTACCGTCCGTACAAATTTATTTCCCAAAACTTCAAATTCATTCAAAAATAGTTAAAACACAAAAATTTTGAATATTATCTGTAAAATTTATTTTTCAAAAATGTCAAATTATTTCAAAAAATATTTAAAACAGAACAGTTTTCTTGTCCTCCTCAAACTTAAAAACAAATGTCAAGTTCATAAAAAAATATTTAGAATACAAAATATTTTCTTATCATTTGGAAATATATATTTATCAAATATTTCCTACATTCTCAAAAAGTTTGAAAACACTAGTTTGAAAACAACAATTTTCTCATGTGCAAAATCAGTTTTTAAAACATTTCAAATTCAAGAAAAAATATTTAGAACACAAATTTTACAATATTATTTCAATATCATGTCAGTATTTCTATCTATTGCTAAAATCGGCATTTTCTGCAAATTATTATGAATTTTGATAAAAGTATTTTTTTCTAGATTATAGTGAATTTCTTCGCATTATCTGCCTTTTAATATTTTTCTTACTATAATATTTCAAAAATGAATCAATCGTTATATCCATGTATCTTTTTCAATTTCAATGAATAACATTATAAAATTTTAAATCAATCGTACCAGTTACTTTTAATAGTTTATTATTATTCTTTCTTATTTCAAACTCTTGCTTATTTTAGGAAGTCATTTTATAAGTATTCAACTATGATTACCAAAATTATTACTGTGCAAGGCTACAATAATAACAATTGTACAGAACGCATTTATAATTTTCCTAGTAAAATTGAAAATAAATTCAGGACAGTTACAAATGGTTCTATTTTTCTCAAACTGAAATACTCCATCCGTAAAATTAGATGCAAAAAGAGTAAATACAGCCAATTTTAAGTGTTCGAAAATAATAAGTGCTTTTACTTAGTATGGTAAATTACTCAGAAAGGTTATGCGGTGAATTTTCCTAAAGCCATGTTTAGTTTAAAATACTACATTAAAAAAGACATTTGTATAGCATTTTTTATCTGTATGCTTTAAACCAGCCGTATTCAATCTTCTTCTTCTTCTTTTTTTTTTATCGTGGGCCACAAACAAGTGTTTCCATCGTTAGGCTGGCCGCAACACATTTTAAAAAAGTATAATTAAAATAGCACGATAACAAAAATATCACATCATAGCAATATAATAATTTTATATTATCAATAAGGTTGAAAATTCATCCCGGAATAAGTGTTACAAAATGTTGCAAATGTTGTAAAAACAGATCACGAAGTTTGATGTTTGGAAATAGTATGCAAAATTTGTGTGTGCAAACCTTTTTCACGACAAATGATGAACCATAAAACCTAGTAGTGGTTATAACTATAAACCTTAGTATAAGTATAAACCTTATAATATAAAAATGCAGACTTTTCAAATTCTAAAGAAAAAAATATCAGATTTTCACTAATTGTACAATATTTTGCTCGATGCGAAAACTTTATTATTAATTTTTTAGTTGTAGAAATAACACAAATATCTTAGTTGTAGTTTGTACAAACTTAATTTGGAATAAATTTTGATTATCGTTAAAGGTTAAGACGCCGCACTAGTCACTGAAAAAAAACCCAGATGATAATGTAAAGTCTATGGGGGCGTTCTTTTTAAATACCTCGCTTAAATTTTAATATTTTTACATGACTTTTTTTTTTTTTGCTTAGGATAGCTGAGACGATCTACAATCGGGCTTGTTTTTACTTTTTCGATTTTGGTTATTTTCGTTTAATATATTAGAATTTTATCGTTTTATATATTAGAATAAAATACTTTAACTTTCAGAACCGGTTCAAACCGGTTCTGAAAGTTAAAGCAATTTATTATTATTATTTTTTTTTTCTGAAACCAAAATCGAAAAAGCAAAAACTAGCCTGATTGTAGATCGTCCTCAATTATCCTAAGGAAAAAAAATCATGTAAAAATATTTTTTAAAAAATGAGCAAAACGTAATTTACGTAATAACTGAGTAATGTATTACGAACGCCATGCATTAAAAATTAATATTCTTGGACCAATCAGAAAAAGAATAAGATGCGAACACCACAAGAACTCAGATATATCTATTCTCGAGCGAAAACAACAACCATTTTCCAAATGGTTAATAATAACATCTCGAAAATTAATTTTGATTTCAAAATTTCGCGATACAGTATTCGCGAATCTTTATGAACAATTTGTGTTCATTGAAAAGTAGATGTAGAACACATACTCACACAGTCGGATTTTTAATATATAAAATGCCGTGATATTTTGAAAACCCGAATTTTCAGAAAGTAAAAAAGAAAGGGAATTCAAGGCTGAAAATCAAGGCTGATTCCGTATCGGTGTAACTAAGAATCACGCTAGATTTATAGTTAAAACAAAGTAACCAAGTGTCTAATATGCGATTCACTATCCCAAGAATCCTTATGTCGAGTGCGTTTAACTATCCTTGCATTTCTTGGGTTGCATCATACTCATCTACATGATGCACGTAAGAAGACTTAACCGGCATTTAATATGAATTATGTAATTTTCTTTTTTAATCTCTCTAATTCTGTTTACAAGTTTATGTCAGTTGAAGGATTTCTCGGATTGATTCAACTCACAAATCCCCTAAAAAGATAATTCGGTGATGTCACCACTGCCTTAATGAACCACGGATCGATACGTTAATACAGGTGTCCACGAGAGCAATGATACACAATTAAATTTATGTAATGAGCATGCTGTCACATCCGAAAGCAGAGCCTAGTGCAACAACTTTTGCGAGACCCTTTCCTTCAAACTGCAGTTGAACCCGGTTGAGACGTACACGATTAAGGGTGTATTCGAAAAAATATTTTTCCACTCTCGACAGCTTGAAATTTTTTTAATACAATTTCAGACTTATTTTTAAATGTAAAAACACGAAACTTGCTGAAATGATTTTTGAAGAGATCGGTAGGATTCATTTTTCGCTCAATTCATTAGAATTTTATTTACAAACAATTATTTTTTCAGTATGACCCTTTTTTTTTTTTTTTCGTTCTCATGGCTCCCGCTTCGGAAAATTCGAGTCAAAACACCAACTTTGACAACATTTTTTTTTTCTACATTTGTCAAAAAATCGACAAGCCCGGCAATGTGGTTTCTAAATAAGAGATCGTGCCAGTTTGATGCGTTTGAGAGCAAAAATGAATTTTAGAAAAATCAAAAAATAAGTAGTTTAGACGCGGAATTTTTCCGATCTTTTTAATATCACCCAAAGGTTAATGCAAAAAATATCACGTTTAATACGCCAACAGTTACTACGCTATCCCGCTTAAGGTATGTGCCTATCTTCAAATCGTGCGCAAAAAATCTTTTCATTTTTTTTCCTTTAATTAAAGTTTAAACATTTAGGATTCCAAAAATGCTTTAATTTTTGTTCGGCCAGCGGTAATTAGAAACAAAGTTACAGCCCAAAATAAAAACCGAAAAGGAACTTTCTGAAACCGGTAGAGACCGTTTAAGGGAGACCCGAACCCCATTTTCGTCAAAAGTTCAAAAAATTTTTTATCTTAGAAAACGATAAAATACATATTTGCGAATACCCATGCAAAATTTCAGAACTCTGGAACACTTGGAACAGGTAACAAATGAGCTTTTTTAATTGTAGACACTATAGAGTATAAAGGACTAGCGGCCATTTAAAACGTGTTTTCCTGAAAATGACTTTTTTCATATTTTGCCTAAGTTCAAAGTACTAAGGCTCAGTGGTAAAATGATTTAGAAACAAAGTGTTTATGTTTTTAGAATCTTAAAAAAAAATTGCAACAAAAGTAAGGAGAGATATTTTTTTAAACTATTTCTGAAATGTTTACATAAATAGGTAAATATGAAAATTATAACGAATTTAAGAAAATTTACCATGCGTATTTTTATTTTTATTTATTTATTTATTTATTTATTTATTTATTTTAGCTGATTAAAATAGAAAATTAAAAATATCTCTCCCTAGGTCTTTTCCATGTACTATAACACTATTTAAGAAATTTTAGTAGTACCAAAATATTAAAAATTGAATGAGGAGTAGTAATTTTAAAAAGTGTATTTTTCGACAAAAAAATCATAAAAATCCCCATAAAAAATATAAAAAAGTGATTTTTTTTGCTAATTATTCCTTACAAAAAGATCCTTAAATAGTACACCAAAATTCATTACTTTAAAATCAAAAATAAAAATTTTGGGATTTTTCTTACGGGTCTCCCTTAAAAAGTTAAAATAAATAAATAAATAAACAATGCATTTTAGCACACAAATATAAAATCACCTAACAAATAGGGTGGATGTTAAAGTTCTGAACTTTAAAAAATTATGCAGAAATTTTTTTTACGCAATATCTTTGCTGCGCTTTACGTGCAATATCTAAATTTTTGTATTTAGTTAATGCAAAATTTTGAAAAGTTCAACTAAATAGTTACCTTAAAAAAATATCTTGTTAATAATAAAATAAAATTTTGGTTTTAGTTTATACAGACTAACATGAAAATATATTTTGAAAATTTTATGAAAAAATATTAAGAAGTTTTTGAGATACTTGCACGCTATTCCTAACAACATCATTTGAAGAAAAATTACTTCAAAGTTTTGGAAACGCCGCTTCCGCCGTTAGCATTTTCAGAAAGAATCACGTTTTGAGCACCTTATCGCCAGAACAACGATTGGCGCGGAGATGAAGTCAATGTTACGCACCCTTTCTTGTTTGTGACGTCAAACGCCTAGCGGATAGCAACCCTTCCTTTTGTAAAGAGATCGCACTTATTGTTCATTTGTTTTGTTTTTTTCGTAAATGTTATCAAGCAAAGACTATAATATGAGGAAATATTATTCACCGTTGCTTACGATTAAAACATAGCTTAAAACAAGGAGCTTTTTTAGATTAAAATGCTTTAAATTTCACAAAATATCTAAACATAGATTTTTTTTTTTTTTTTTTTTTTTTTTTTCCTAATTCAAAAATATTATTTCCTTAACTCGCGATGTTCGAAGAAATTGAGAAGTTAATTAAAAACAGTAGCAAAGATTCTCTTGTAATAAATATAATTCTATCAATCATATGTTTTATGACACATTTGAACTTAGTTTATTTTGTGTTTGGCGATGCAGCTAGCTGAAGTTTTAGCTTTCGCCAACTCGCCAAGGCTGGTGCTCAAAACGTGATTCTTTCTAAAAATGCCCGCCGTTAAGCGGTTATAACTCTAAAGGCCATAACTTTTATTCTAATGGGAATATCAAAGAAATAATTATATCAAAATGTTAAAAAAAGATAGCAGTTTAATAACTCAAAGAATTAAAATTTTGAACCGATGAGTGTAATTTTTCATCAGGTTTCATCATTTCTGTTTATGGCGCTAATCACCTCTAAAATGCATTTTCTAAGCACTATTTTCCAAATCTTCCGCTAAAATGTTCTAATTTTTTAAAATTTTTCTTTTCAAATAACTTGTGAAAGCACTTCATCTATTGCATATATGCATATTCCATCTTTGGTACGGGCTATTCACAGAATATCTAACTACAGTAAAACCTCCATAACGGACACTCCCGAATAGCGGACACCTTTATTTAACGGACAGTTTTCAAATCCCCACTCCCAAAACTTAAATTTTCCTATGTTTAACCTCTGAATAACGGATATTCTGAATAGCGGACAGTAATTTTGGCAAAAATGAATATATATATATATATATATATTTTTTTTTTTTTTTTTTTTTAACGAAGAAAAAAAAATAAAAATCCTCTAAATTTATTAAGGCAATGTGTCACAAATTCTGTGATCACAAATAAATGTGGGGATGAGCTGGAGAAAACCCCCTCTCCCCCTACATTTATCAGTGATTACACCCCCCCCCCCCTCCCTTTGATGATTTGAGATTGTATGCTTTTAAGAAGCAGAAAAATATAGCAAACAGTTATACAATTTTTTTAGTAAAAGCTGATTCAAAAGGATTAAAGCTACTGACAGAGCTAAAACTTTACATTAAAAATTATTTTAATTTCATGTTAATCATATAAGAGAAGTTTTAGGACATATTAAAATCGGCTAATGAAACATTAAGCATTCATTGGCAATTTTTCTATTTCTGAGGCTTTCCCAATAGCGGACACCTCCGAATAGCGGACAAATTCTGCGCTCTCAAGGTGTCTGTTATTTAGAGGTTTTACTGTATTTGTATATATTCGACGTCCTGAAAAACGCCAGTTATTTTTAATACACCTGTTATTACATTGTCTGAGCGCCCACATATTACGAACTCATTCTGCATAATAAAAAGGGTGTCAACAACGTGACTGACCCACAGCATTGTCCGCAAGCGAATAAACAAACAAATAAATAAAAGGAAAAAGAAAAAAAAGGGAAAATAAAGATGGGCAAAAAATAATCGCCAATTAATTTCCTCTGCATACGAAATACTCACACTTTTGTTATGTTACTTTGACTTTTCTTCATTTACATCCCTTAACTGCTTCTCATTACAACCGGTAACTGCCACCGTAACCCATCCAGCCGTAACGTCATTGCACTCATTGTCGCCATGTTGTTTCTCAAATAGAAACAAAAATATGAACAGAGGAGGTTGGTGACACCCGATTGATAATGAACGGAAAAAGATGGGCGGCATTTATTATAAAAAATAAAAGCATCGAAAAAGCTATCTTAGATGAAAGACCGGAAACCCCGAAGGGTCAAAAAGAATGGAATGAAAAGGATAGATCGAAATGTATTGATGGAAGAATGTTTCTATCTTCAGCTGGAATCAAGAGTTCATTGTTTATGACTTCAGCTTCGGTCATTTAATTAGCCGACGACGTTTTGTACTTGTATAACTTTAAGATAGTGCTTGCTGGAATGCTGTCTTTATAATATACAGAATATTTAACATTTAGTTTGCTGATTGGCTTTAAAAATAATTAAGTTGGTAATTTGCTTTGAAAATAATTAAGTTACTGATTAGTTGTTTGATTTTCTGATAGATCAAGTCCGATTATATGTTAATCAAGAATTCGTTAATTATAATTACAATTTGCATTATATTTCCGCGTTTTCCCATGGAGAGAAAATTATAAAATTTTAAGGTGCATGGTCCTTTCTAGGAATTGAATCTATCTAAAATAGAATTATTACGATAATTATACGATCTGTCTTAGCAGATTTTATAGCATATCTAAAGACAAGCAACTTTGGCCTGACTTTGCCTGTATGGGAAAAAGCATAATTCTAATATAGAATTATTTTCCGGTTGTTTACGATTCTGACTTACAAGGAAGGTCTCCATACGGGCATACTCCGAAAAATCTGAAAAAATTACAGCATGTTCTTCTCATGAGGATATATACGTTTATAAAAAAATTTCGGCGGAACCTCTGAACCCTGTCCGTAAAAAAATAATGAAAATTTCGTTATTTGGTGATTTATCATTGGTTGGCAATGAAAAGCAAATTCAAAAAATGTTTTCATGTCAAATGCATTTTAAAGGAAAAAAGTTTCATGTTCAGCGTGTTTAGATAAATTAAATATATTTTCTTTTGTCAGCTTTAGTTTGTTTTAAGTATAATTTCGTTATATTAATATTTATATGTATTTATATTCAAATTCCACCATCAAATTTTGAGATTTAAAACGAAATTCAAATTTAAATTAATAAAAATTGCTTCAGTTCAAGTTCAAAGTCCAGTTGAGCATTGTCAATTCGATTTTGTTGCTATGGAAACCTGGCTTTTATTTTTCAATACGCTTAAATGTATGAAAGTAATTTTATTGAATAAGAATTTTTTATATATGAAAATATTTTTTTCAGAGGTAAATTGAATAACTACAGAAAAAAATAATATATATACATGCAATTTAATATATATGTATGTATATAATACATTAAACTTGCTCATTGTTTATGTTTAAATTCATTTACACGGATTCTAAAAATCCAAAAGGTTTCAGTTGCATTAAAATCGTTTGCTTTTGGCGAAGAAATGTGCTCCTCGCCAAATCGTGTGATACTTTCGTTTTTTCACGCCAAATATTCGGAAGTATTTTATTTTTTTTACGTGTTTTCTAATGTAATTCCGTCGCTAATTTTCACTGATCCTTTATTAGATACATAAGTAGTTTAATTGGTATTTTTTCTTTTCAAAAAAATCTGAGTATGCCCACGCCCAGTATGGAGACCTTCCTTGTTAGCAGATTTTATAATATCTCCAAAGACAAGCAATTTTTGCTTGTATTTGTATGCATGGTAATTGCATAATTCTAAAGTAGAATTATTTTCAATTTGTTAACGATTCTGAATTAGGAGATTTTACAGTTTCTCCAAAGACAAGCAACTTTTGCTTGCATTTGCATATATGGAAAACTGCATAATTCTAATATAGACTTATTTTCCGGTTGTTTACTATTCTGAATTAGGAGATTTTACAGCATCTCTAAAGAGAAGCAAGTTTTGCTTGTATTTGCATACCTAGGAAATTGCATAATTCTAAAATAGAATTTTTTTTCCCGGTTGTTTATGATTCTGTCTTTACAGATTTTACCGTATCTCTAAAGACAAGAAATTTTTGCTTGTAACTGAATATATGAAAAAATGTAGTAATTTTTTTTTCTTGTTTTCAGGAGAAAAAAAATATTCTATCACAAAAATATTAAAATATTTATTTAGCATCGAAAATTACAAAGTATTTTAGTATTCGTTTAATCTTTATGTCATTCAGAGCTACATGGACTCTTTTAATTTGATTGTCCAGAACAAATTAGAGTTATTTTCCTTTTTTTTTAAACATTAATTTTCTATAATTGGACAGAAGAATGGGATAAAAAGGATGGATCGGAGCGTATTGATGGAAGAATGTTTCTATCTCCAGTTGGAATGAAGAGTTCATTGTTTATGACTTCAGCTTCGGTCATTTAATTAGCCGACGTTTTGTACTTCTAGAACTTCAAGATAGCGATTTCTGGAATGCTGTTTTTGTAATATATACAGCATATTTAACATTTAGTTTGCTGATTGGCTTTAAAAATAATTAAGTTACTGATTAGCTTTTTGATTTTCTGATGATTATACGTTAATCAACAATTCGTTAATTATAATTTGCTTTATATTTCCGCATTTTCCCATGGAGAGAAAATTATAAAATTTTAAAGTGCATGGTCCTTTCTAAGAACTGAATCTATCTAAAATATAATTATTACGATTTATTACGAGAATTATGCGATCTATCTTAGCATATTTTACAGTATTTTCAAAGACAAGCAATTTTTGCTTATATTTGCATATATAGGATAATGTGAAATTCTAAAATAGAATTTTTCCCCCGGTTGTTTGCGATTTTGGCTTAGCAGATTTCGCCAGCATCTCCGATTACTTACGATTCTGTCTTAGTAGATTTTACCGTATCTCTAAAGGCAATCAATTTTTGTTTGTGATTATATATGTGGAAAAATATAGTAAGATTTTTTTCTCTTTTTCAGAAAATATAAATAAATAAATAAAATTTTATTCTATCATAAAAGTATTAAAAAATTTATTTAGTATCGAAAATTATAAAGTATTTTAGTATTCTTTTAACTTTTATGTCATTCACAGTTACAGGGAATCTTATAAATTGATTGCTCAGAACAAATTAAAAAGACTTTAATTTTACTTTTTTTTTTAAACATTAATATTCCATAATTGCTCAAGAGAATGGAATAAAAAAGTTGGATCGAAGAGTATTGATGGAAGAATGTATCTCTCTACAGCTGGAATCAAGAGTTTATTGTTTATGACTTCTGCTTCGGTCATTTAATTAGCCGACGTTTTGTACTTCTAACTTAGTGCTTGCTGGAATGGCTGTCTTTGTCATATACAGCATATTTAACATTTAGGTTGGTGATTGGCTTTAAAAATAATTATTGCTAATTTTCTTTGAAAATAATTAAGTTACTGATTAGCTGTTTGGTTTTCTGATAGATCGATTCTGATTATATGTTAATCAACAATTCGTTAATTGTAATTTACTTTATATTTCCGCATGGTCCGATGGAGAGAAAATCATAAAATTTTAAAGTGCGTGGTCCTTTCTAAGAATTGAATCTATCTAAAATAGAATTTTTTTTTTCTGGTTGTTCTATCTTAGCAGATTTTACAGCATCTCTAAAGACAAGCAATTTTTGCTTCGATTTGCATGTATGGGAAATTGTATAATTCTAAAATAGAATTATTTTCTGGTTGTTTACGAATCTGGCTTAACAGATTTTACCGTATCTCTAAAGACCAGCAATTTTTGCTTGTAATTGCATTTATGGAAAAACGTAGTAAGATTTTTCTTTCTCTTTTTCAGAAAAAAATTTTTATCATAAAAATATTAACAAAATTATTTAGCGTCGAATATTACAAACTATTTTAGTATTCTTTTAATCTTTGTGTCATTCATAGTTACAAGGAATCTTTTAAATTTTTTGTCCAGAACAAATTAAAAATAGTTTTTTTAGATAAAAAAAAAAAAAAAAAAAAAAAAAAAAAAAAAAAAAAAAAATTAATTTTCTAGAAGAATGGGAATAAAAAGGATGGATCGAAGCATATTGATGAAAGAATGTTTCTATTTGCAACTGGAATCAAAAGTTCACTGTTTATGACTTCCTTTATAATTAAGTTGCTAATTTGCTTTGAAAATAATTATGTTGCTGACTAGGCTTTTGATTTTCTGAAAAATGGATTCTGATTATATATTAATCAACAATTCGTTAATTTTAATTTTAATTTACTTTATATTTCTGTATTTTCACATGGAGAAAAAATGACAGAATTTTAAAGTGCACGGTACTTTCTAAGAATTCAATCTATCTAAAATAGAGTTATTTCCTTGTTCTTTACGATTCCTGTCTTATCAGAATTTACAGTATCTCTAAAGATAAACATTTATGTATGCATACATACATATAATAATTTACTACATTACATATAATAATTTAGTTTTTTTTTTTTTTTTTTTTTTTTTTTTCAAGAAAAAATAAGCGGGGCTTTAATGTTTAGTCTGCCATAAAAATATTGAAAGATTTATCTAGGACCGTAAATAACTAAATAATTTTGGTATTCTTTCAGTCTTTAAGTCATTAATACTTTCAAGGAATCTTTAAATTAATTGTCCAAAACAAAAAGTTTTTTCTTTTATTAATTTTTTGTAATAAGGAAAGCGCTGAACTGTAAACAATAGTTTGTGCAATTGTGATGCACAATAACTCAGGGCAAAACATTACCAAGTTTGATATGGCGAGCTGTGTATTTTTGACATATTTTGTTTTAATTTACACAACTATGCATAAAATTTGAACTTTTCGGCCAAAATAAGGTACGTGTATAAATTAAATTGAATGAATGTCCATGCATATCAATTTCCAGACTGGTAAACTATCTCGAATGTGAATGGGAAGATGTGTACATTTATGGGCGCATATTGAAAATATATTAATTTATGAACTACAAACAATAGCTTTTTAAAAGGTAAATAATCTTTTAAAATATGATGATAGCTATGACAAAAACTTGTTTAAAACGAAAATTTCCCGCTCTTCCGCGATTCCGTCTTAGCAAGTTTTATTGTTTTCGGTGTTCTTTCGCCCTGTTCGAAATACGTTTAGATTTGTCAGTTGCGGAAAATTATAACTACAATCTTTATATATATATTATAATGAATAATCACTGCAATATTTTCACATTTTAATTGCATTTATATGGAATGGAGTATTTTTAAATATACTAAAAAACATTATGCTTTATTAGTAATAAAAAAAATCACTTCTATCTATTTTATTACACTGAGAAAAAAATATAGTTCCGGCATATAGAATCTAAATTGTAGCTCTAGAAAAAATAGTTCCATGTCATCCTTATAAATTCTAGCTTTGTATGTTAGCGAGTTCTAGAGTCTCTTACTAGAATTCAAGAGCGTTTTCCCGTACTCTCATCGTCAAACTTATTTACAAATTCCTCCAAATTGATGAGAACGCAAGAGGTTTGATTTAGTAACGATAATTCTAGTTTATGAAACCATTCCCGAAATCAAGCTGTAATTTCTTGTAAATGAAATTATTCAATATCGTCTCGTTACTTAGAAAACAAGAGACTAGAAATGCTAGATCATTTTGTTTATTCAGCTTAGTTGTTTAACCTATTCGCATGGTTCGGCAATCTGTAATTCTAGTTTAGGTATTCAGAAAGTGCGTAACTATTCATTCTAGGTGAAGGCGGTATATTTTTTTTCTCAGTGTAAATTTTCAGTAAAACATGTAAACAAATAATTCCCAACATAACAATACAGCATACACTATAATCTGATACAACTTTATTCACATGTTTCCGTAACAATTCATACATCATTTAAATCGGAATAATAATTATTATTCCAGACTTACCAAACAAATTATTGTAAATCAAATGAAAATAAATAATTTTTGAGCGCGAGAATGTAAAAAAAAATTCTAATGCAATTCTTTTTTGTTAAATAAAAATAAATCGTAGTATTATGAGCAATACGATTTCTCTCTGTTTTGTCCTAAATAGCTCTTGGTCCGTAGTGTTTGATTACATGTGACGTCACATGTGCTTTACTTATTTCCAAGTAGATCCATTTCCAAGTGTTGCCATCATGGATACGATGTACTTTAAAATTGATATGAGCACTACTAAAGATTTTTAAACAACTCTTTTGCGCCATATCACCATTTTCTTAAGTACGCCATTTTAAAAATTGCCTGATTGCAGAAGATTAATAATAAATTGTGGCACCGTGGCCCTAAACTCAAATTTGTCAGCAAACAACTAAAAACATAGTTAGTTTATTATTATTATTATTATGATTACATTTTTAATATACTAAAATTATATCTTTTTTATACTGTTGAATTATTTGATCGGAGAATTTTGTATTATTATTATTATTATTATTTTAATGGAAAAAATCCTTTTTTATTCTATATCCTTGAAGACAGCAAAAGTATTTAAGTACGCTCGCGAAAACAAAATGTTTGATGGCACCTATTTTTCTTTAATTGTAAAAAAAAAATTGTGAAATTACAAAAATCTCATTGTGTTTAAAAATATAATTGCATTTTGCTGTGGCTCAATTTTTCACCTTCTTTTATAATTTAGCTATTATTTAGAATGGTGATATATAAAGCTCCAAGTCACGAATTATTGGTTTATTTTATTTGAAAAAGTCGTCTTTGTTCTTTAGGTGGCAAATTAAAATTTCGTTTTTTATTGAACTCGTCCACAAAAAATCGTGACATTGTGATTTGTTTAATTGAGAATAGTTTCTTATTAGCGCCGCAGACGATTTTTATAAATTTATTTTCTATTTTTGGAAATAAAGAAATGAATACAATTTTTAAAAAATATACTTATGTATTTTTTAATTTATAATGTAACTATTCAAAGAAAAGTAATTATTTTAAACTTAATCTTAAGTCACGAATCATTGGATTTAATTGTTTCATTTGAAAAAGTCATCTAAGTTCTTAAATTGAAAAAATCAAATTCAATATTTTCCCAATTCGATTGCAAAAATCGTGATGCTGTAATTTGTTTCACTGTTTATAAGTTTGTTTTTGTTTCAGCTGCTCATAACTGTGGCATATTAACTTTGTATATATATATATATATATATATATATATATATATATGTATATTTTATATATATATATTAAAAAGAAATGGAAAACCTTTATATATATATATATATATATATATATATAGGTTTTCCATTTCTTTTTAATAGATAATGTTTTTATTTCATGAAATCATTTTTAAGGAAACAATTAGGAAAATTTATTTAAGAATTTTAATTTTTTATACAATTGTACTTCCAGTTAATGATATTTCTTGTGAAATAGAATTTTAAAACAATGACAAAGTATTATTATTTTGTATTTTTTATATTATAAAGAATGATTTATTAAATACAGATTTCTTTCTTTCTTTCATTTTTTTTTTTTTTTTTTTTTTTTGTTGTTTCAGCTGCTCATAAATATTGCATAATAACTTTGTATTTTTTAAAATAAAAAGGTTCTCCATTTCTTTTTAATAGCCAATGTTTTTCTTTCATGAAATCATTTTTAAGAAAACAATGTGAAAAATCTATTAAGAATTTTAATTGTTTATACAATTGCACTTCCAGTTAATGATTTTTCTTGTGAAATACAATTTTAAAACAATGACAAAACATTATTTTGCAATTTTATGTCATAAGGAATTATTTATTAAATACAGATAAGTATGTATTTTAAATCATTTAACTTGAAAATGTAATTTTCAATTTTCTAAGAAGGTCATTGCCGTATGTAATTGAAATGCCTATTTTTTTTTTTTTTTTTTTTTTTTTTTTTTTTTACTTGAAATGTATGAATGTAATTAAAAATAATTGAAAAAAAGAGAAAAATAATTAAAATAAAATACATACAAGATTAATTAATTTTGTTTTTGTTTTAACATCAGATGTAATTTTTTTCGAAAGTTCAAAATATTGTTGACTTTTGCTTTACAACCTATCATTTAGTATTAAACACTTATTACTTACCCATCATCCGTAGTATAGGATAAATCTTTCAAACGTTTTAAAAATCGATTTTTTTCTGACGGATTTACACGTTTTAGACTCTGGAGATTCTGAAAAAAATATTTTTAGGAAAAAAAAAAAAAAAAAGAATTTGCCGTCCGGGTGTCTGTGTGTGTATGTGTGTCTATCTGTCCGTCTGTCAGCGTTCTATCTCTCGAACAAATTGAGATAGAGACTTAAAATTTGGTGTGTACTTAGTATATGATAATGGAAAGAAGCCTATTAAATATCAGTAACCTCGGTTATTTGGAACTATTTTTTTCGGACCCTCGAAATATATATATATATATATATATATATATATATATATATAATTTGTGGCTGTAAAATACAATAAAAGAAATATAAATTTTGCATAAAGAATGAAATTGATCGGATAATGAGTTGTCGAGATATTTATAATTCTATTTTCCAAACTCTTCGATTTTTCATGACCCTGTATTTTATTCAAATTCAAAAATATTTTTTAATTGGAATGAGACACTCTACCCGACTCAGTAAAATGTTAGTTAATAGATTTATAATTTTTGGAATTATAAGGATGTTTCTTTTAGTACTTGATTATTCCGTCGACCAAAAGTCTATCGCTAAACTATAAGATTATGCCAATAGTGGCTTATATTAAATGCCACATGCACTTGATATTAACACTAGAAGGTCCGGAAATTTTACACAGGTTTGATAAAAATATTTCAAACCAGAATTTTTATTCAAAAAATTTTTAATTGATTTATTTAATGTAAATCAGCGTGGATTAAATTAAAATTTTTCAAGAAAATTTTTCTGGTTCGAAATGAAATGTAATCAAATGATTGCAGTCGAGTAGACTCCTTCCTTTGCATGTGTTTGTATGTCATAACTGATTTTTAATTTGACGTTTCTATTTGTATTTTTATTAACCTTTTACTAATTTATTTGTTCTTCCGTTATTTAAAATAAAAATTATGCACATTTGTATAATTTACGAGTAGTTTAACGTTTTATATAATTTATGCAATTCCGTAATAGAGTATTAAAAATATTATGTATTACAAATATTATGTATTAAAATATGTATGTATTAAATAATGTTAGTATGTACTAAAATCTATGTATTAAAAATATTTAAATATGCATTAAAATTTATTTTGGAATTGCGAATTCATAAATTATTTAAAAACAATTTATGCATTTTATAGATAGTTTACAGGTGTATTATTTTCATATTTTATAATATGCATATCCATATGTGTAAGTTTTAGTAGGCTACAACGACTAGTTTTTATATAGAATGTGATACCGGACTGTAATTTTGTATTTGGGTATGAATAAAATAAGGTTAGCATGTTATTGGAATCTATTTCAAGTAATATACCTCTTCTCCAAAATTATATGTATGTGTGTGTATATATATGTATACATATATAATACATTTATAAATAAATCCAAAGTAACTCAGATATTATCAAAACAAAAATTCAGTGAAATTAGTATTATAATATCTGTAGTAAGTGAACATGAAAAAAGAATTCCTATTAAAAAACTATTGACGTTTGAAGTACTATTATAGAAAGTAGATTACCAAAATTATGAAAAGCAGATGGATAAATATACAAAGGAGAGCTTTTATATGTAACCACTCACAGGGGTGCATAGTTTACATATAAAAGCAAGTTATTTGCCAGTTTCTGTAATGATTCGAGCTATAAGCTAAGAAATTCTATTCATTATGCATCCTACTGCCTAAATGGAGACACCAATTCAAAAAAGGAATTTAAATATAAAATCAATAATGAAAATAATAATTTATACCTAATATATCCTGTGTAGATAGTTACAATGTATGGATCCAGCATGAGCACATGTTAAATTACATTAAAAAAAGCAAATCTACGCCGCAATATAAGGTTTATAGGTTACAATTAGTAAATCAGAAATAGTTGATAAAATTAAAATAATAATAATAATAAGCATTTAGTAGAACATATGTTATATTATTCCACATACATACACAAACACACACACACATATATATACATATAATTGTTAGAAGACATTCACTATTTCCAAAATGCATCCTCCCTCTAAAGTATTTTTGCAAAAACTATTTTCAAGAGACTATTAGTTAGATTTTGTTTAACAAACGCCCATAATATTATGTTGACAAGTTACCTAAATGACAACTATTTCTTTTTAAGGTTTTCGTTTGAAAAGGTAAAGTAATAAATTGCATTATTATTTTTAGAGCAAATTATCTAAATTGTGTTTGCTTTTTTCGTAAAGTAAGCATACTGTAGACAGGATCATTTCCTCTAACTGACTCTAAAATATTGACAAGGGTTAAATTAACTGTCATTTAGAGATTATAGAGTTTTTTCAGTCTGTGAACTGTAAAACTTTTGAAAATAACTGTCATTAGTTAGTTGTAAATTACACTAACTGATTTTAAACACTTATACCGCAAGGGGAAATGCTGTTTTCCATTTGGTAGCAATTTTTGTTACAAAGCATGGAAGTTGAGGAATGTCGCAAAGAAAATTGCTTAAATAACGTATGGAATTTAGAATTTCAAAAAATCCATTCTTCCTTAAGGTTTATTAAGACTTTTAACTAGAGAACAATTATGCTACATAGATAACGAAATACTAACTGTATAATTTAGAATAATTTGCAGTTTAGTAAAAATACATAAAAACTAACGTTAAATAACTTTTTTTCGCTATTTGGTGCAATAACATACTTTATATTTCTTTCAATATATTTCTAAATATTACTTTATTTTTTTATTATTATTTTACAGGCAATCTACAACTTAGCTAAAATGTACATTATTTGTAATTCAATAGGCTCAAATTTGTTTAGAGTAAAAAAAGAAATGACCTTCGAAGAAAAAAAAACATGTGACTGAAAGCGAACTTGATATCAAATAACACACAGTCACAAGGTTTCAATGGAAGTACTGTTCAAGTAATTGAAATTACAATATCTCTTAGGAAGGTAATATATATTCTGACAGAATACACAATATGGCCATTGATTATTGGACACTTGCGATTTTAGACATTTTACTAAACATCTAAAAAAATACATGAGGAATCATCTCGAAACTCTTAGTGTATAAATATAATAGTATACGTCATACATCTCCGTGAACATTTTTTACCGAAACTCCATAGGGGACCGTCAACAAATTAAAAAAGAATGAATATCTTTTGAATAACCTTGTCAAAACTAATGTAGCAAAAGCGCTCAAACTCTAGATTATGATTGAATGTCTTATTGTAATGCACTGTGTTCATTTTTATGCAAATAGCATGCATACTCGTAGAGTAATTAAGGTTTTTATAAAAATGGTCCCAAATTTTTCCGAGTTTTTCCCTTATAATTTTCAGAGTTCTTAATATAATATAATATTTTTCTCAGAAAATATGACAAATAACATTGCACACAGTACCCTGTAATCAGAATTAAAAAATAATAAAAATTGTATGAAAAATGAGTAGGTTTACTAAATATTTTTTTACTGCGCATGCGTCAAAGATATCAAAATTTCATTTGCATATTATGTTAGCTAAATGTATAGAGCAACTTTTGTAAAAGTCCCAAAATCATAGCTTGAAAATTCTGAAAGTAATCGTCTATCGAAAAAGGACAAAATCCGTTGTTTCCAAAATGAAGCAAAAAAAATGAGGGATTTTATCCAAATGTAGTAGTACAACCCGTATTGTGTATTCTACATTGACAATAATCAATGAATATATGGATACAACCCCTCTTGTTTTTGCTTTATTTTGAGAATAACGGATTTTCAACTTATTCAATTGACGATTATTTTCAGAATTTTCAAGTTATGATTTTGTGATTTTCACAAAAGTTGCTCTATACATTTAGCAAACATAATATGCAAATGAAATTTTGATATCGTTGACGCATGCGCAGTAAAAAATTATTTAGTAAACCAACTCATTTTGTATACAATTTTCATTATTTTTTAATTCTGATTACAGAGTACTGTGTGCAATGTTGTTTGTCATATTTTCTGAAAAAATATTATTTTATATTAAGAACTCTGAAAATAATAAGGAAAAAACTTGGAAAAATTTGGGACCATTTTTATAAAAACCTTAATTACTCTGCGAGTATGCATGCTATTTGCACAAAAATGAACAAGGCATATTACAATGAGGCATTCAATCATAATCTAGAATTTGAGAGTTTTTGCAACATTAGTTTTGACAGGGTTATTCAAAAGATATTCATTCTTTTTTAATTTGTTGACGGTCCCCTATGGAGTTTCGTGAAAAAATCTTCACGGAGATGTATGACTTATACTATTATCTTTATACACTAAGAGTTTCGAGATGATTCCTCATGTATTTTTCTAGATATTTAACAAAATGTCTAAAATCGCAAGTGTCCAATAATCAATGGCCATATAGTGTATATATTATCCTATTAAAATAAAGGGTGCATCTTTTATTAATTTTTATTTATTTATTTTAGTATAGACATTTTTTACAATGCCAGTATTACGTAAAATCTAACTTTAAATGGAAAATGTTCAAAATCGGATAATACAAAGACTGCGGTAAATCATTAGACATATTTCGGGTATAGTCCAAGTACAGTCGAACCTCGTTAACATGAACCTCAAGGGGAATCAAAATTTTGTATATGTTAACAGCAATTCTTGTTATCAGTATCATATCTTTGTATTCGTCTTTACAGGGGACTATGAAAACAGTTCATATTAAAAGTAATTCACGTTAAGCGTGTTCATGTTAACGAGGTTTGACTGTATTATCTTTCACTAATATTAATTAAATAATAATAAGGTCATTGACTTTGCATTTGCAAAATGTAAGTATCGCAATGCAGGTTTTTTTTTTTTTTTTTAAATGACGCAATATTGAGTGCATATTTAGCCAATATTTCATTTATGTTGGTTTATTAGGTCTTTTAATAGGAGGACAATCCTTACTAATATTATAAATCGGAAAGTGAGTTTGTTTGTTTGTTTGTTTGTTTGTTTGTTTGTTTGTTCCGCTTTCACGCCGTAACTACTGAACCGATTGCTTTGAAATTTTGCAGACGTAAAGTTAGAAGTCCGGATTAAATAATAGGGTAATTTTTATTTATTTTATTCAAATATTTTCCTTAATAATTCAAAATTTAATTATTTTTCATACAAAATCAATAGGCATTTTTCAGATAAAATTTAACCATTTTCCTTTCCTGTTGCCAAGAAAATAAAAAATTGGAATAATAATTTTTCAGCGGCAATGAATTTTTAATAGAAAACTTCCACGCGAAAAACTATAATAAAATAATTTAAAAGAAAATAAATATGACGTCATGTTTGAAATAAAAATAAAAGGTGTATTTTTTAAAATACATTTAACAAGGATATTTGTTTAGTTAATGGGAATTTTTGTGTAAAATATGGTGACATAAATTAAAAGTAAAAAGAATGAAAAAGAATTATATTTTTAATAAAATGGTTCACTCATGAAAATGTGACGTCATAGTTGAAATAAAACAGGTACTTTATAGCAGTCGTTAAAAATACAAGGGGTATGAATATCAGTAGTTAATGGAGCGAGATAAATAATGACGTCATATTTAAAATGAATCAGAAATATTTTTTACTTATACTAATTAATAAGTTATAAGTTACATACAAATGAATATTTTTATTCAAAACTCATAATTATCAATGGAAGAAATTTTTTGTGGGGAAAAGGTGGAAAATAAAATCACTGATTAATATATTTTTGGCTCGATTTTTTAACACTTTCGAACAAAGTTGAAAAGATATTATGCTTTCGGTTTGTCTGTCTGTCTGGTCGCTTTCTAACTTTCGTAAATATACTCCGATTTCCATGAAATTTTTGGACGTTCTTAACGTTTACCTAGCACGAATACCTATTGAAAATAAAGTTTCTACCATGATTAGTTTATTTACTGGGATAGTCAAAAAATTTCCTTATATTACGGCATTATGGGGAAAAATCGTTTTAATTAAATTTAACGATGTTACAGCCTGTAGAACTTATTCAAATTTATATGCATTTACAAAGTGCACTAAAATATGTATTTGGTAAAGTATGTAGTGAAAAGGGCACTTACTATTCATTTACAGGGTCAGACAGAAGAATTCCATTGCATAGGAATAAAGAGAGGAACAGTTTCCGATATATTTTAATTATGGTAAACGATTTCATGTATAATCAAATTGATACTATATGTTGCTGAGGCTTAATGTAAGTTATTTCATGCATAATACGAAGTGCATAGCATTTACAGGGACACACAAAAGATTTCAAATATTATATATTCTATCCGAAGTACTGTATATCATGGATGATGACTGTTGCATGGATGAAATGCATTTTGAATTTTGATATGTGCTTTTAAGTTTCGCTAAAGGTATGCATAGTAAATGGAGAGTATAAATGGTAATAGTATAAATAGTTAAATTTAGATATACAGGGTTACACCAAAGATCTCGGAAAGGTTACTGAATATGAGCGTAATTTACTTAAAGGTGGTTTTTAAATAAAATATGCATTTTTATTTTGAAATGCATTTAGTAAACTAAGAAATGTTTGTAGTATATATATAAAATGATAAACAGGGTCCCACAAAGAACTGGATACAAGGTTGTCGTCGGATGATAATTTCTGAAAATGTAATTTAGGTAGTAATAAGAAATATTTTTGTTTGAAATAAATTTTAGAAAGATACTTTCGTGTATTAAAGGCACTTGGAAAACTACAGGGCTGAACAAAAGAATTCAAGAATGTTTCTATCTATTAGTATTAATCGCTGAAAGGAAAATTTTGACCAGCAAACAAATTAGCAAATAGGGATTATCAAAAGTTTTTTTACCATAAATTCGCGATGCTTTTCATCATCGAAAGTTTTTGCTTGATTGATCAATTATTTCTTCTTTAAATGTTATGTGAACGAAGTCACGGGTAACTGCTAATCTATATATATATATAAAAGAAAGTCTGGATTTCGTATTAATCACAGCACAAAAAAATCTACCGAACCAAAAATCTTGAAAATTGGGGTAAAAATACTTTTTATAACACCGAGTGCCGCTAAGAAGGGATTTTTGAAAATTCCACCCCTAAGGGGGTAAAAAAAACGAACTTTTAAAAAATTCCTTAAAAATCGGCTTTTGTAGTTATCTGTCAACAATTAACATATTTCAGTGTGTTTTCTCATGCTGAATCGAATGGTAACAAGCAAATTCTTTTAAATCCTGTAGTTCGTGAGATACTTCACATTTTCCTAATTTGGCGATGTCTTCGGCGCAAAAACCTGAAAATTTCAATCCTTATCTATATCTATATATAAAGAAAGTGTGGATTTCGTATTAATCACAGCACAAAAAAATCTACCGAACCAAAAAATCTTGAAAATTGGGGTAAAAATACTTCTTATAACACCGATTGCCGCTAAGAAGGTATTTTCGAAAATTCCATCCCTAAGGGGGGGGGGGGGGGGGAGAGAACGAACTTTAAAAAAATTCCTTAAAAATCGGTTTTTGTAGTTATCTTTCAACTGATAATATAATTTAGTGTATTTTGTCATGCTGAATCGAATGGTACTAAGCAAATTCTTTTAAATCCGGTAGTTCGTGAGATACTACACATTTTCATCATTCGGCGATGTCTTCGGCGCAAAAACCAGAAATTTTCAATCCTTATCTATATGTATAAAATATCTCTTTCTTTTCGGAAGTTCAACGGATGGTCTGAAATTATAACATGTTTCACCATATCTAAGAAGCAAATTCAGGTAGAAGCAATTCAAGTAGAATTAAAAAAATACACTAAAAAATTGTTAAATACTTTAGTAGTTTTCTAATTTGTCAGTTATTCAGTCATTTTAGAGGTGTTTTGTCGCCAACATGAACTTTGAACTGAACAATGTAAGCTTACATAAATCAGACAAAAATTGTGGGTATTTGATCCGACATTAAGATTGTTTATTTAAATATGTTTCGTTTGAATTAAGATTATTTTAGAGAAACTGACCAGCGTAGCGGGCGAAGGCTGCTAGTTATACTATAAAGTTAACGAAATGCTAATTGTATGATTAAGAACTTTTTGCATTTTAATAAAAATATATAAAATTGACATTAAATAACTTTTTTTTTTCGCTGTTTGGTGAAATAACATATTTTATATTACTTTAAATACAAATCTATTTGTTACTTTATTATTATTATTATTATTTTATAGGCAATCTACAATTTAGCTAAAATGTGCATTATTTGTAATTCAATATGCTCAAATTTGTTTAAAAAAAAAAAAAAAAAAAAAAAAAAAAAAACCTTAGGGGAAAAAAAAAAAAAACATGTGACTGAAAGCGAACTTGATATTAAATAACACACAGTCACAAGGTTTCAATGGAAGTACTGTTCAAGTAATTGAAATTACAATATCTCGTAGGAAGGTAATATATATTCTGACAGAATATATATTATTCTAATAAAATAAAGGGTGTATCTTTTATTAACTTCTATTTATTTATTTTGTTGTAGACATTTTTTACGATGCCAGTATTACGTAAAATCTAGCTTTAAATGGAAAATGTTCAAAATCTGATAATACAAAAACTTATATTAATTAAATAATAATAATGTCATTGACTTTGTATTTCCAAAATGTAAGTATCACAATACAGATTTTAAAAAAATGACGCAATATTGAATGCATATTTAGTCAATATCTCATTTATATTGGTTTATTAAGTCTTTTAATAGGAGAACAATTACGCTATAAAGTTAACGAAATACTAATTGTATGATTAAGGACGTTTTGCATTTTAATAAAAATATATAAAAAATGACATTAAATCAGTGGCGCCAACTTATATGGGCCCTTAGGGCGCGAGCCCAGCCAATAATTTGATATCTAAATCTATCATTATTAATTGAGCCCACCCAATATTTACGTATACGTTCAAAAATTTCTTGAGCCCACCCAGTATTTTTCAAAAGTTGGCGCCACTGCATTAAATATCTTTTTTGTTTCAGTTATTTGGTGCAACAACATATTTTATATTACTTTAAGTAGAATTCTATTTATAACTTTATTATTTTATTATTATTTCACTGTCAATCTACCACTTAGCTAAAATGTGCATTATTAGTAATTCAAAATCCTCAAATTTGTTTAGGATAAAAAAAAGAAATGATCTTCGGAAAAAAAGAAAAAAAAAGAAAGAAAGAAGAAAAGAAAAACCATGTGACTGAAAGCGAACTTGATATCGAATAGCAAACAGGTCACAAGGTTTACTGTTTAAGTAATTAAAATTACAATGTGTCGTAGGAAGGATGCGCGCCTACTCAGGCTTGCGGTATACGCCTCTGTTTTAAACTTTACAAACGATACATAGTTGAAGGGCGGGCATGTGTAGCAATGAACTTGAAAATTTCCATAGCAATATACATATCTATGTTATAAAGGCCAAATGTATCTGTGCGTAGCGCATACATCATTTTCCGAATGGCAACACTTTCCCATGCAATTTCGGTTTTGCAGTTTTCGGCAGTGCAAGTTTTACACTTCTAAGCATAGCACATTTTAAATGTTTACACCGTCGTATAGAGGAAAAAAAATGTACTTTTAAATGCAAATTGTTTCAAAGCAGTATCTCAATTCATTTTTGATACATTAATTTTTTAATAATTTTTAGAACCAATTTTGTATTTGTGCAACAGAATCGTACCATTTTCTCTCAAATTTAAAAAAAAAAGAAAAGAAAAGAAACGAAATTAAAAAGTGTTTATTATAAAATTCGGTAAATTTTGGTTTTATTTCGTTTAATAAATTGAATAATTGAGCTTTGTAGCATTTTGTTAATTTTAGCTTAAAATAATATTTGCTCGAGAGAAAGACTGACCAATATAAGATGTATTTTTTACTGTAACTAATTTTGATTTATTATAAATAAATAAAACAGTTCTTTTTTAATGATTTTCTTTTCGTCGGATTTCGACGGGTTCGACCTCGTATATATAATGGTCTTGTTATTGGGGATTGGAAGGGGGGGGGGCATAATAGAGCATATTTAACATTTTAAATTTCACAAAGTGTAATTTATAAAAATCCTATGGTTTTTTAAGATCAGACAACAGTTTTATATTAAGGCGCAACACTAGTCACAGAAAAAGACCCGGATGATAATGTAAGTCTATGGGAGTATTCTTTTCAAATATCTCGCTCAAATTTTAATATATTTACATTTTTTTTTTTCAATAGGATAGCTGAGGACAAACCACAACTGGCCTAGTTTTTACTTTTTCAATTTTGGTTTCAAATTAAAAAAAAAAAACTTTAATTTTTAAAAACGGTTTAAACTGGTTCTGAAATTGAAACTATCATGATATAAAAAATATATAAGCAAAATCGAAAAAGTAAAAACTAGGCCGGTTGTAGATCGTCCTCAGCTATCCTATGAAAAAAAAAATCATGTAAAAATATTAAAATTTTAGCGAGATATTTAAAAAGAACGCTCCCATAGACTTTACATTATCATCCGGGTCTTTTTCAGTGACTATTGCGGGACCTTAAGGAGCTACTTCAATCACGGGATATTATTGGATTATTATAATTCAAGGTATGCTCAACGAAAAATAAAAATGCTATCCAATTTAAAATCCCTTTATTGATCACGCCAGCAGATTTCATGCTTTTACATATATATATATGTAAAATTATTTCCTTAATAAGTCAGAATTTTTCCATTGTTCAGTGCAGAAATATATATATTTTGGAGAGGTCTTAAATGGTCTCTTTTGGTGCTGTTATAAGCCAAGAAAATGCCCATAAACGGAATACATTTTGCTTATTTTTAACTACTCATTTTCAGCTGTGTATCCTTTTGCTTATTTAATTAAAATATTAGTTATTCCTTTAATTAATTATTGTTTAAATAAACTAATTAAAACATTAAATATTGACAGATATTAAAGATATATACATAAATACAGATATATACACATAGTTAAGAACTGTTTTGTTAAAATATTTCCACCTCATATTTCGGCTCCTCTTAAAAATAATAATAAATAAATAAATAAACGATACCAAAAATATGTACTGAAATAAGTACAAATTGCTAAAAGGTACACTTAAAAAAATATATTTAAAATACACTTAAAAATTAACTACGTTTCATATCTTTTGCGAACATTTCCATTTTACTCTGACGACATACACTGTAAAAAAAAAAAGGGTCGATCTACTAAGAAAACTTTAGTGATCCTTGTAATTACTAAAAAATTTTTAGTAATCTTAGTCGGTTACTAGAAAATCTGTAAGAATTACTAGAAAAAAGTTAGCAACGAAGAGAGTTAATAGTTTTATATTTTTAATAACTATTACTAAAACTCACTTGGTGTAGCCCTGATAGCATAGTGGTTATAGTAACGGACTCCTGACTAAAAGGTCCCGGGTTCGATACCGGCCGCCGCCAAGTACGCCCGAATGTATGTAGTGTAAGTACTTGTTAGTAAAGGGATTATGAAAATCCTGTCGGAGCAATTAGCAAAGTTTGGTGCTGCCATCTATTGCAGTTTTGCCGAAAATCTTCCGCTTCAGAAGTCTGGATGCAGCTCGAAGGAACCTCCTACCCTTCGGGCGCTCGTAATGGTTATTAAAATTAATTTTAAAACTATTACTAAAATTTGCTTGGTGGCCCATACTAAAAATTTTTAAGTTAGTTATACAAAAAATTCTTTTGTTCAGTTTACAAAAGAAATGCTTGTTTCACTTGCAAAAAAAAAGTTTGTAATGGTTACTAAAAAATTCTGTGGAATACAAATTTACTAAAAAATTTTTAGTAACCTCTTGAATTTTTTTTTACAGTGTACACCGGAGCGATATGAAACGTAGATAATTTTTAAGTGTATTTTAAATATATTTTTTTGAAGTGTATCTTTTAGCAATTTGTATTTATTGTAGTACATATTTTTAGCATATTTTATGGTACAATTTGTCCATTTCATATTTAAATAAAATATATTTCCTTACTGAAATATAAAAAAAAAGGCTTTGTGCAAATGTGTGGTTTTAATATCTTTATATATATAATTCTTCTATGTATTTGTATGTGACTGAACTTCTCCTAAACGACTGGACCGATTTTAATGAAATTTTGTGTGTGTGTTCCAGTGGATTCTAGAATGGTTTAGATTCACATTTCATCGAAATTGATTCAGCACTTTTTTAGTAATTAGGCAAAAACTAATAAAGTTAGTGATTTTTCGCTACTTAAAAGTGTTGAATAAGTTCGCTGAATAGAGTGCGGACAGAATAGCTGAGCGGTCTAAGACGCCCGATTTAAGCACTGGTTCTCAAAGAAAGAGATCGTGTGTTCGAACCCCACTCCTGACATACGTGTATGATTTACGGTATTTTTTTCTGTATAATAATATTAACTAACCGACTTCAGAAAATCATTAACTTTTAACTAAGAAGAGTAAAATAAACTTTTCTATAAAAAATTAAACCGACTTCAAAGACTACTGCAAAGTGAAAAATAATTTTCTTACATAATTGTAATAAGAAATTAAATTAAGAGCGTAGTATTTATCATGCGTATTATTATATTTATGTACATTTATTTAATTTTTTGGAGTCGGTGCTAGGACAACGTCTGTCGGATCCGCTTGTCTAACAATAATAATAATAGTCAATGTTTTAATGTATCTATATGTTTATGTGGGATTATTTACAACAAGGATTCTTTTTTCTTGCAGTTGAAAATTAAATTCGACGTCAATGTGAATGACAACACGTTCGTGTATCCTTCCGAAACCTCCCTACTGGACGAGAGTGATTCTTCATCCACAGTATCCTCGCCCTCACCCCCGCCCAGCGAAGTGATACCGAACGGACAGTCATCAGCTCACAAACTAAAAAAGAATCACGCCATCGGATCCTCGGGTAAGTACTCATCCTTGCTTTTCTTTTTATAGTTCTAAAAAGATTTCAAAACATGGGTTCTTGCAATGGAAAAGGGTTGGGAAGGCCATTGCTTCTCTCTGGATGAAAAAGTCAGAGAAAAACACTAATACTATACCTAGTACCCTGTTCGTACTAGGATACTTAAGCTATCTCGGGTCACCGAACTCTCTGAGAGAGTTCCACAAACTCTCTAATACCCTGTTCGCATTAGAAACATAAGATATCTTAGATCGCCGTTTTTGAAGTGGTACTCTCCCGGAATTGGACGTTTGTTGACATTGAAAAATTTACCTAAGATATCTCAGCGAATGTCACTGTATCTATGATCTGAACAAATGTAACGTATGCGCATGCGCTTAAAATAAAGACAGCCGCAGCAGCCAATCAGTAAAAGCGAAGCTTTATAGCTCTCTGAGAGAGTCCCAGGCCTGAAATATCTTAACTATCCATAGTGTGAACAGTGTATTAGAAAGTTCCACAAACTCTTTCACGTTATAATTAAAACAAAAGCTTACCAAAATAACTCATCTTTTTAAAATATAATCATGAAAAAAACAGCATCATTTCCTTATAAAATAAAACATATGTAAAAATAATATTGAGGGTGTGAATTTTAAAACTCGCCTTATCGCCTTTGTTTTCTCTGTCAAACTATACCAATCTGCACTAATGTAACACTACAACCTCCAAATTTGTAATGAAAACCAATGGACGCATTTAAATGTTTTTCGCGATTTCCCAAATGTAGATTTTCTCGATAAATAGAATTTTGAAACTGTCATCTTCAATCATTTTAACCTATCTAGAAGTTAAATAATAAAAATTAACACTACCGTAAACTTATACGGGGATAGCACCTTCAGTTAAATCGCTTTAAAAATATTTTTTTACCTCATTCAAAAAAAATTTTGTAATTGGAATTACATGTCTGTGATAAATGGTTTAGGAATTAGCCATTGGACAGCCTTGGAAATGGACACCCTTCATAATATTTTAAGAGGGCTCAGGGGTTGATCTAAACCGAATAACATGTAAACAGAGCTCTCGCTTCGAGTCCATATAAAAACAGAAGTATTCAATGTAATTAATTTAAACTTTCTGATATTTTAAAGGTATGTTTGTAGTTTTATAAAATTATAAAATGAAGTACTTCAATGTAATATGATAAGAAATATAGCACAATTTACGTAACACAATTTTCGAAAAAAAAAATTTATGTGTTATATTACCAACACCAAAATATCTTAACGTTGAATTGACATAAGAACCTAATTTTTGCTTTAAAATGATCCGGAAACTTTACTCTATAGAATGAATTAAGGATATAACTATCACTCAAAAACAACATTATTAAAAAAACTCTCAAATTTGAAAATTGAAAAACTCATAAAAATACAACTTTTTTTTTTTTCATTAAAAATACTCAAATTATTAAACTATCTAAACGATATTAATTCATTCTATAGATAATAATGTTATACGCATGCAAAAAAAAAAAAGAAAAAAAGATTAAGCCATTTCACCAAATAGTTTTTTTTTTTTTTAAATCTTGGTGTTAGTCGTCAAAATCAAGTTTTGAGAAAACGCGACTTAAAGTTGAAATTATATGGGTGCGGCTATGAAAATGTTGATACATAAATGCTTATAACTCCGTTAAAAATGCAGATATTTTTATGCGGCTTTTTGCATTGGGTTAAAAATTAATTGAATAATCAAACTAGATCATAAAAAAAATCGATTTTTTGAAAAGTTTTCGACCCCTGAGCTCCCTTAAGCACTTAGTATGCGTCCCCTTAAAACTTAGTCCAACGCACCCGTTTTCAGCTACAGAAAAGTGTTTTAAGTCATGCAATTTAAAATTTTATAACGGCCAATTTTAATGTTAGATGAATAAGACTTTTTTGTATTGCTTCTTAAAGTAGTGGACAATTTTTACTAAATATCACTTTTAGGATCGGGGGACTGTATAAAAATTTAATTTTCGTAATTTTTTATTAAACTTTTTTTTTTTTTACCTAAATCTCTTGAAAAACAATTCTTTACCTTTCTTAAAGCAATTTTGCAATTGAAACTATATGTCTATGACTAACGGTTTAGATATTAGCCATTGGCCACTGTTGAGAGTGGACACACTGTATACTATTATTATTACGATATAATTGGTGAAGGCCAATATTTATTTTGAATATTAAATTTTTTGCGGGTAAAACAATGGGGCCATCGCTCTTCTTCATCATCGACAAGCCACTCACTCGGGTCCTAACAGCAGTAATTGATTGTGATTCAAAATATATTGCATTTATAGAGAAATGAAAACGCTGTTCAATTCCGTAACACTTAAATAATCTAGAAATTTCATGCATTTTCGTGCATAAATGCTTCGCGTCGAATATTTTCGCCTTGTTGAGCGGGAAAACATAAATAACTGAGAACATGCTTAACAACGCAAGCTATTTCCATAATAAATTAAAAACGTCACAGTAAGTTACATAATTTAAGAAAAATTCATTAAATATTTAACCGTTATATGGCAATGCTATTCACGCATCATACGTAATCCGGATTTGCACGCTCTATGAAAATTTTACTTTTTTTGAAAAGTTACTCATTAACCCAAACTGTAGCTTCATTCAGTTAAATCAAAGCGTTACGGATTTGTGTAATCATCCTTTATTTTGACCTCAATGAAAAAACATCTTTAGAGAATGATTTTTTCTTATTTCCTTCTTTCATTTTTTCTCAGGGTCACTGCTCTGGTAGCCTTACCATCTTTCACATTTTTGCAGTTTTGCGTAATCGTATTCAATTTACATTGTGAAAGTTTGATGCGTGGAATACCTTTTGAAGGTAATATTTCGATTTCGTTGTTTCACATTTTACCTATTCTAGAAAAATCAGGCTGGACTCAAATTTAAACTCATTTTAGGGGCTGTGCATGTATAACGTTATATATTTAGGGTGAGAGGGGGGGGGGGAGGGTCCAGGCACATGATATCATAAGATGTCTCTATAGGGAGGGGAGGGGGTTGTCCTTTGGTATCGATATCATTTTCAATGCAAAAAACAATTGTTTTCTGTTTTTATTTGTGTAATGGTTTTTGGTTCAAAATAGTATGTTACCTTTTTTCAATCTGTTTTCTATTTTTTATAAAAAATAAAGTTATTATTAAAATCATTAAACTGTTATAAAATTATTTTATTTCTAAAATATGGAATACCTTAATGTTTGACATTATTATTATTCTTCATATGTGTATGCATATACAATCACGGTTTGAGAAACCATACCGTCACCTGAGAATAATAAGGTTCTATCTGTGTTTTTTAAAAAATACTTATCGATATAGAATTGTTCTATTTGAATATATGAAGGCATTTCTGGATAAAAATAATGGCCTAATATAACTGTAATGTTATATGTAAATTATATATAACATCATTTTGACGCAAAAATGCCTTCAAAGATACAAACAGAACAATTCTATATCGATAAGTATTTTTTAAAAAACACAGATAGAACCTTATTATTATTCTCAGATGACGATATGTGAAAAATATTTAAATTGAAGCTTGAGTTTACTAAATAAAAGAGAAAAAATATTGTTGAGTTCTTTTGTTAATAAGAATTTCTGTCTGCCCCCCCCCCCCCCCTTACTCCTCCACCGTTCGGAGCAAAGTGCAACAAGATTTCATTATTATTGAATGCATTGTGTAGCAAAAAGCTGTTATAAAATATGGTCGACTGTCGTTAATTCGAACTCGTCGGGACCACAAGAAATGTTCGAATTAAGGAAAACATGCTTAATATGGTACTATTACAAAAGAATTAATGTTATAGTGTTTTTTAAACTTATTTCGTCTATTATCATTAGAATATGACTTAATATTAAATTAGAGTGTATAAATACATAAACTAATTAAAAGATTGGAAACAAGCACGATGGAAGAAAAATTTAAAGCGTCACTGATGGACAGGCGGGACACTAAAAAAAGTGGATATCAAATGCATTGTATTATATGTATACTCGTTCGAAACAATTTTCACAAAAATCACAGAAAGAAAGTTATTCAAATGATCTGAAATCCGTGAGAAAGAAAAGAAAAATGAAAAATCGGAATTCTCGTTAGTTCGAATTAAACGAAGTTAAGAGAAAATCAGTTCGAATTAATGAAATTTTTTAATGTTATTCTGCCATTCAAAATTTTGGGACTTCATGTTTAGTTCGAATTAAGCGGAGATTCAAATTATCCGATTTCGAATTAACGAGAATCAACTGTACTTTTAAATAGTAACTGTTTCTTTTAAGTGTTGTTTGATATAGAGCGATACTTTATTGACTTCTCTTCATTTCAATCAATAAAGAATGCGAAAAATAAATGTAACCAGTTTTGTATTTCACTCCAAACAAAAGAAATAAATTCTTTAAAAAAAATACACTTTGATAACGATATAATTTCCGGTGGGGGGGCGGGGTAGAGGCAGTGTTCTCGCTGACATTTGACCAACGTTAGTAATTTGGCTAATTAAAAATAAAAAACATTCGCCAAATGAAAAAAGTATTAGCCAAATAAATTTGCCGTGTAGCAGAAAAAAAAAGAAAAAAAAGACTTTAATTCTTCAAAGTATTCCCTTATTTTCAATATGTTCTAAAATAACCCAAGTTTTTATAACTGTGACAGCTATTGTTATTAATCTAATTTCAACTATCCGCTACAAATATATTAAAAATATTTATATATTAAATATATATGCATATATATAAAAAATGAAATTGAAAAAAAGAGAAAGCAAAAATTGAGCACTAGCAATTTGGCGAATTGAATCGCTTGTTTACTCGCCAAATGAAGAATTGAGTCGCAATTTGGCGCATTGGCGAGCGACAGCAAGAACACTGGGTAGAGGGATGATAAAGTATAATATCGGAAGATGGGCAGGGGGTCTAAAATTACCAAAAAGTTTAATAACATTATATTTGCACAGCCCTTTAAGCTAATTTAAGATACATTTACGAAATCATTTTCCTTCGTAAGAAAATTACACTATCACACATTCTTATTACGAAACCAAGAAATTGATAATGTAATTTTATCACTTGAATATTATATTTGAATATTAAAGAATATAGGTATGTCCAGTGGCGCCAACTTTTGAAAAATATTGAGTTGGCTCAAAAACATTGGGTGGGCTCAAAGGTATTTTGATAAAATATACAACCAGTTTGTTTTTTCTGTAAAGGGTAGACAGCTCGTGAAAGACGAGACTTTTAAGTCAAGAAATCATGTTTTAAGATACAATCGAGTCTCTCTATAACGAAACTCCATACATCGAATTTCTCTATATAACGAATATTTAGTAGGAATGGTCCCCTTTTCGCATGATTACATTAAAAACAGTCTCTATATAGCGAAATATCTATCTCCTATAAAGAATTTTTTCATAAATTGGCCTTAATTTATTCAGTTTTAAAAAGCTTCGAAATCCTATGGAATCAATTTTCCATCACTTATTTTTGATTTATCGTCAGTGCTAATTTTTTTTTTTTTTTTTTTTTTTTTTTTTACATTTCTTCTCTCCTTGTTTTTTAAATCCAACGAATTCATCCCACCTCCCTCACACCTTTCCACATGCTTCTTAAAACAGTGTCAATTGGATTGATACACATGTAAGAGAGGAATCAATGAGGGGCACATAAGAGAGGTCTTCAAATGGAGGGAAATGTTAACTACAATTTTTCATTCCTTGGTAAAATTTAAGCCTTTTTTTTTTTTTTTTTTTTTCTTTTTTTTGGAGAGAGCGTAACAATTTTAAAATCAAAACAACAAAAAATTACAGATTTCTTCGTCTGAAATTAATGCAATTGTTCTTTATTTGATTTTCATTAAGCTTTCAAATAAATGTCTGTTCTCTTTTTTGAAACAACTTAAATAATTAAGAAATAAAATGTTAGGTTAATATTTACTTTTAAACATTTCAAATTCTTAATTCAAAAGATCAAAAATAACATTTGTTCAAATTTCACACATTAAATACGATTTTTAACATCATACTCTATACATCGAATTTCTCTATATAACGAATTTTTTACTGGAACGGTGGATTTCGTTATATAGAGACTCGACTGTATTTACATTTAAATCATTTTGGATCTATGGGTGCCAGTCGGAGGATTAAAACGCTCGGTCATTGGTAAAATAAATTTTGTTCTAGGGAGAAAAGGAATAGAATAGGCACGGTAGAATTCAAAATTATTGGATGGACTCAGACCCCATATAAGTTGGCGCCACTGGGTATGTCCATTTTCTATATAAAAAATAAAATTTTGTTATAGAGTGAATTCGTTTTTGAAATTGCATTTCACTTTTCATTTCGGTGTTTAAGTTTAAATAAATCAATTTCAGATCAGGTTGCGGATAAAGGTGCAGATTCCGAAATTTTTTAAGGAGACAAAAGGTTCCTAAGTTCAAATATTCCAGTCGCCACCAGGGCTTAATTTCTAAGAAAAATTAAAAAACTACGGAGAGACAACACGAATTTCGTTAAAAAGTCGCAAATAAAGAGCTAATTTTATCAAAGGATCGCAAAAAAACGCCGCATTTTTCGTCAAAGAATCGCTATAGAACGCCATTTTCGTCAAATGATCCCACACAAACGCGATTTTGGTAAGAAAATCGCTAAAAAACACGCATTTTTCATCAGAGAATCGCAAAAAATGTGGGATTTTTGTCAGAGCATTGCGGAAAAACCGCCATTATCATCAAATGATTGCGAGAAAAAACGAAAAATTCGCCACAAAGGATGGCGACATAGAAAATTATTATAGCCGAAAATTAGTCGCCATGTGGCGACTGGCGACTGTGAATCTGCACCTATAGTTGCGGATCAACAAAAATTATTTTATTGGGTTCGGATCAGGTTTTAAGTTGACTTAAAACTAAATTTCCGGGTTCAGAACGGGTACAACCCGATTTGTGCAATATTCTAACCCGTAGTATTATTGGTAGAAACTTGTGAAAAATTAATTTCAGTTATATTAATTCTGTATATAAATATTGATATAAGAACACTATCCTATATGTTAATCAAACTTTCATTCATCTTTAAATCAAACGGTCTCATTGCGACAATGTCTGTGACTGAAGTTAAAAGTTAACAATAGTTTGCCAGCTTTTAAGCCGTTACGTCACAACAGCGGAATTCAAGCATTAACGTAATCCGGATTTGTACGCTCTATGAAAATTTTATTTGTTTATTTTTAAATTCTTAATAGCAGCTTCACTCAATTAAATCAAAGCCTTGCGGCTTTATATAATCATCTTCACTTTGACTTCAATGAAAAGAAATCCTTGAAGAATGATTTTTCTTTCTTTCTTCCCAACTTTTTAAAAAATTCTTTTCAAAAGTTCTCTCTCAGGGTCAGCGTTCTCTAGTAGCCATACCATCTTTCAGTGATTCAGGTGATTTTTTGCGCAAGCGTATTAAAGATACTTTGTGACAGCTTGATGCATGAAGAATCCCCGGGAGAAAATATTTTGGTTTGATAAATAATTGTTTCACGCCTTTTCTGCAAAAGACATTAAGTTCTAGAAAATGTTTTCTGATGCTTTCATATTCACCACGACTATGGGAGATCGGTGTTCAAATTGTTCATTACATTCTTGCAAAAACATTTCTTTGTACTCATGTAATCATGAATTATTATTTTTTTTTTTTATAACTGTAAATGTATCATTTCCACTACATAAAATCATGAGTACAAAGTAAGGGAAAATCTCTCTCTAATCGAGAAAATTCTTAATTTTTGAAGTCCCACTCCAGTGCATATATGCACTTTGCATATTTGTGTATGTGTGGGGGAGGAGGGGGGGGGGAGGAGGTTGTAATTGTTTTTACAGATTTAACATTAAGGCCCCACACTAGGCACAGAGAAAGACCCGGATGATCATGTAAAGTCAATGGAAGCGTTCTTTTCAAATATCTCGCTCAAATTTTAATATTTTGACATGATTTTTTTTGCATAGGACAGCTGAGGACGTTCCACAACGGGCCTAGTTTTTACTTTTTTAATTTTGTTTTCAGATTAAAAAAAAAAAAAAACTTTAAATTTTAAAACCAGTTTAAGCCGGTTCTGAAATTGAATCTATCATAATATAAAAGATATATAAGCAAAATTGAAAAAGTAAAAACTAGGCCGGTTGTAGATCGTCCTCAGCTGTCCTATGCAAAAAAAAAAAAAAAAAAATCACGTCATAATATTAAAATTTGAGCGAGATATTTGAAAAGAACGGCTCCCATATACTTTACATTATCAGGGTCTTTTTCCGAGCCTAGTGTTGGGCCCTTAACATTAACACGAACATCTTATTTTGTTTGGGCCTAAAGAGCAGGGCCATCGCTAAGACTTTTTATTGGTGGGGGAAAAGAACTTAAATTGCCAAGTCAAATTTTCATATTTGCCAACTTATTTTATAATTTTGCCAAGTTACCACAATTAAAAAATGTAATACAGTTCTTATTTGTAAAAAGTTCAATAATATTCCCAATTAGAGTTGTAACTTTTGCAATTTCTATCAAAAATAGGAAATATATTACAGATTTTACTAAAATTTTAATGAAATTTGCCAAGTGTAACAACTTTTGGGAATGTTTGGGGGGGGGAGGCTCCCCCCCTGTCCCCCCCCTTAGCGAGGCCCCTGCTAAAGAGGACATTTAAATTTGAGCGATAATGCGCATTATATTGCAAACCGATTTTACGGCATACTGCACATCCATCTATCTCTTTCCTCCACGGTTTTATTCACTTGAAATGGATGTTGTTGACAGATTAATTTATTTATCGCAAAATGAATAAAAATGGAAGATAAACATTTTTACGTTACATTTGATCTATTTTTCCATGTTCTTTTGTCTTAATGGGTCACTATTATGCTGAATACATATGAAAGATATAAATCTTCGAGAAACATGACTGGTTTACTCTTTCTTGATGAATATTTTGTGACGTAATATTCAATTGTCTTCTCGTTTGTTCTTATCTCTTTCTTTATTGTTTTATCGAATGATTTTAAATTTTCGCAAACAATTTTTAAAGTATTTGAAACAGACAAATGCTTATTAAATCTCAAAGGAAGTATTTAGTACTCTATTGAAATTTTCCTTATTGTTACTTGAACGTGTTTTCCAAATTTTCTTTTTTGTCTTAACCCTTTCGGGTCTGGTAATAGAACATGTCTTTTAATGGGGAATTACAGTCGAGTCTCTCTATAACGAAACTCCATACATCGAATTTCTTTATATAACGAATTTTTAGTAGGAACGGTCCCCTTTTCGCATGACTACATTAAAAACAGTCTCCATATAGCGAAATATCTATCTCCATATAACGAATTTTTTCATAATTTGGTCTTAATTTATTCAGTTTTTAAAAACTTCGAAATCATATGGAATAAATTTTCCATCACATATTTTTGTTTATCGTCAGTGCTGAGTTTTTTTTTTTTTTTTTTTTACGTCTTTCCTAGTTTTTTAAATTCAACGAATTCATCCCACGCCCACCTCCCACACACCTTTCCACATTCTTTTCAAAACAAAATCAATTGGATTGATACACACGTAAGAGAGGAATCGATGAGAGTCACATAAGAGAGGCCTTAAAATGGAGGAAAATGTTAACTGCAATTTTTCATTCCTTGCTAAAATTTGAGTTTTTTTTTTTTTTTTCTTTTTTTTGAGAGCGTAACAATTTTAAAATCAAAACAGCAAAAAACTACAGATTTCTTCGTCTGAAATTAATGCAAGTCTTCCTTATTTGATTTCCATAAGCTTTCAAATAAATGTCTGTTCTCTTTTTTGAAACAACTTAAATAATTAAGAAATAAAATGTTAGGTTATTGTTTACATTTAAATATTTCAATTTCTTAATTCAAAAGATCAAAAATAATATTTGTTCGAATTTCACACATTAAATACGATTTTTAACATCATTCTCTATACATCGAATTTCTCTATATAACGAATTTTTTACTGGAACGGTGGATTTCGTTATATAGACTCGACTGTATTTTGTTTTAAGAAATACTTTTGCTACTATTTACATGTAGTAATGTTAGTATATGTCAATGTATTTATTATATGACTTCATTTATGATTAGGCATTTAAGTAATCATAATCATTATTATTATTCGCTTAATTCTCTTTGCGCGTTTGCGATTCTTTATTTTAAACATATATTTCACGCTATAAATTTAAAATGAAAGTTACTTTCGTGAAAGAATCCTGTATAACAAGTTGAATGTAGAGAGGTTTTTTAGAAGGGCGATCCCGTTTAGATTGCAATGAATTAACTTCATTTTTCTTTTGTTTATCAATATAATAGCAAACAGAACGGCATGAAATACCCAATTAAATAGCAATTTCTCTCCGAGACATTGGAATTGCGGAATAATAAAGAGATACAATTTGACGGGCTACTTCTTCCTTGACTAGATTCATCAAAAACGGATTTTTTCTTTACTTTAAACGCTTTTTTATAGACTCTGAATAAAAAGAAATGCAATTTAACAATAAAACGAGTGGAATCCCGTCCAATTCGGCGAATGAAATGTTTAAAAGACCCGATCGATTTGGTTTTTAAAAAAAAGCAAAAGTAATTACATTATTGAATCAATATATAATAAATATATTTACAAACTGAATGTCAAGTTTGCCAGTTACAATTTTGCATGCAAATATTCGCACATCTTCAGTTAAAATTGTAATCTGACTGCCGGAAAAATCTAGAAATTTTATTTTATATGCACTCACAAAAAATAGTTTTATTAAAAAAGAAAAAAAAAAACTAATTTCATTTTTACTGTGACATTATTTTCACTAACTGAAGTCATCTGAAAGTAAAATCTCAATCTCAGTGTCCATAATGAAAAGAAATATTGAAATGTAATATCGGGTACTACTAGGTTATCCCGTCAACCAAAAAATTATCGCCAAACCATAAGATTAAATGCCAATAATGGATGATCGTGAATGTCACATTCAATGACATTAAATACGATTCATGTGTTTAAAATGTCATTAAGTGATTTTTATTTCGACTTTTTATTAATATTTTTATTAATATTCTACTAATTATTTGTTTTTTCGTTATTTAAAATAAAAATTATGTCAATATGTATAGTTTGGCAATTAGTTTGGCGATTTGTATAATTTGGCGAAATTGGTCGACGGGATAACAGAATAGTACCTAATATCGTTATGAGTAAAAATGCGATGTTTTAAATAGTGACGTCATTTTCTTTTCAAATGTTTTTTAAAAGTTACTATTATTAGTAATGTGAAAAAGGCATCCGTAATAATATTGTAATTCCCATTTATCTGGTTGCTGAATGACATCATTTTCCTCATTTAAAAATTTTCTTATTTTGCTTTAGACATTAATTTTTATCATAAATTATTTTCTGTTATTTTATTTACATTATTAATATTATTTCTCAGTAAATATATTTTTTTTACCTCAATTAGTGCATAATTATATGCAATCATTTTGGAAAATAAATTTTTATTATCGAGAGAAAAGCTAAACTGTGTTGCTACCATTTTGAAGAAATATCGTAAAAAGCATTTAAAATTAAAAATAAAATATAAAAATGGAAATAAATTAAAAAGTAGCTAAAATGGGCACGACTATAAATAAATAGCTTTCATTTAAAAATATAATTATCAAAATCGGTTGAGTTGTAAATTCAGGGCTGATGACACGACATTTTTTAGCTTGTCGCATCGGAGCATCGGAGGCTAATAAAGCTTAAAAAAGTATTAGAAAGTTGCAATGTAAGTTAAATCTTTTTGTAATGCAATATTTTCTAACCATCTCCAAATATTCATCCTTTGCCTATTGTCATATGAATATTACTTAAATAGTACGCAAATCAACAACATTCGTTATCTTCCAGGCAATGGAATATTCATTAAACACTAATTAATCTATTTTGATAGCTAGCGTTAATGTTATCAACGTAAAAGTAATTTTTTCTAAAAACTGAAAAAAAAAATGGACCCAAAAGGGTTAAATTTCAAATGAACAATTTAATATTCTATTTTTTATTTTAATGTTTGATATTTAAACATGATTTTTGTTTTATCTTGATTCGCTTTCCTTAAGGGAGACCCGTACCCCATTTTCGGCCAAAAATCATCAAAATGTCAATTTTTTTTTTCTCTCAGAAAACGATAAAATACATATTTGCGAATATCCATGCAAAATTTCAGAACTCGGGGACACTTGGAACAGGTAGAAAATGAGCTTTTTAAATTGTACTCACTATAGAATTTAAAGGACTAGCGGCCATTTAAAACGTGTTTTCCTGAGAATGACTTTTTTCATATTTTGCCTAAGTTCAAAGTACTAAGGCTCAGTGGTAAAATGATTTAGAAACAAAATGTTTATGTTTTTAGAATCTTAAAAGAATTTGCAACAAAAGTAAGGAGAGATATATTTTTTAACTATTTCTGAAAATTTTACATAAATTGGTAAACATGAAAATTATAACGAATTTAAGGAAATTTACCATGCGTATTTTTTTTTTTTTTTTTTTTTTTTTTTTTTTTTTTAGCCGATTAAAATAGAAAATTAAAAATATCTCTCCTTAGTTCTTTTCTATATACTATAACACTATTTAAGAAATTTTAGTAATACCAAAATATTAAAAATTGAATGAGGAGTAGTAATTTTAAAAAGAGTATTTTTCGACAAAAAAAATCATAAAAATCCCCATAAAAAATATACTTTTTAATAAAAAGTGAATTTTTTTTTGCTAATTATTCCTTACAAGAAGATTCTTAAATAGTACACCAAAATTCATTACTTTAAAATCAATAATAAAAATTTTGGGTTTTTTCTTACGGGTCTCTCTTAACTTTTATCAACTTTTTTTTTTTCTAATTTATTTTACTAAAACATTCACTAGTATACATGCCGCATAAGGTTCTCAGAAAGTGGCAACGAAAAAAAAATAGTTCTGTTAGAATTTGTTGAGGTACTCTTGCAACATGCAAAACTGACAGTCTGGTATGGCTTTACTGCGGATTTCATAATTGGTCCATTTTTTTCGAGGAAGTCACGCAGACGGGTTTCACACTCTGTGACTTTTGGCTGTGGAATTTCTTGAAGTCAAAAATGTACCGCGATCAACTGGCACACCAGCAGCACTGAAAGATACCATCCGCCAAAATGTGTCTGCCATAATGCAAGAAATGCTACTAAATGCTGTGAACGGTGTGATAGCTCGTCTCACAAGTGTAATTCTGATTTATGGACATCACATTGAACTTTTATTGTGGTACTAATTAACTGTACACTGAGGAAAAAATACAGTTCTGGAATCTAGAATCTAAATTGTGGCTCTAGAAAAAATAGTTCCATGTCATCTTTATAAATTCTAGTTGCATTATATGAGAGTTCTAGAATCTACTACAGGAATTCAAGAGAGCTTTCCTTTATTCTCGTTGTAATACTTATTTAAAAATCTCAGCAAATAGATGCGAACACAAGAGGTTTGATTTAGTAAGTATAATTCTAGTTTTTGAAACTATTTCCGAAATCAAGCTATAATTTCTCGTTACTGAGACGAGTCAATATCGTTTCGTCCCCTTGAAAACAAGAGACTAGAAATGTTAGGTCATTTCGGCTATTCAGCTTTGTAGTTCAACCTTTTCGCATATTCCGGTCATCTATAATTCTAGTTTAGGTATTCAGAAAGTGACTAACTCTTCATTCTAGGTGAAGGCGGTATATATTTTTTTTTCAGCGTAATTAAGCTGACTTGTAAGCTGTCAACATTTTTCCATTTGTAAATCATCTTTTGGTGCAATAAAACACTGTAGAATCATCTGTTGATCGCCCACTGAGCTATTTTTTTTTCGTTGCCACACAAAACCCGGTTTCTTTTTCATCCGTTTGATGCAAACCGTATATTTTTTATCTTGATTCGTTTTCGAATTATTTAGTTTTAAACTTCGTCCGGACTTTTGGATCGCCCTGTATTTACACCCTGTATTCAGATATCACATTGAAGTTGGAAACCTCTCCTTATAAAATATCCAGGCTCAAATGAGCAGTGTATTCCGTTCGTCGAAGGCTAGGTCGATCTCGAGATTAGATCAAAACAAACCAAGGCACCGGTAAGCAGTGGCGCAGCCAGAATTCGGCTCTGGGGGGGGATAGAGTTGTTTCAGGGTTGATTCTGGTAGAAATTTTTTTCGGAAATTGGCGGGGAGGGGGAGGATTCCGCGAGTTACACCCCCCCCCCCCTTTAAGAGGGTTTATCCGCGATCTTCAGACAAAATGGGCGTTTTCCCGCGACCTTCAGACGAAATCAGCGATTTATTTGCGATATTTTAGCAAAATCGGCGGCTTTCCGCGATTTTTTGACGAAATCGGCGTTTTCCGCGATCTCTAGACGAAATCAGCGATTTATCTGCGATATTTAAGCAAAATCGGCGATTTATTGCAATCTTTTGTCGAAATCGGCGGTTTTTCCGCGATCTTTTGACGAAATCGCTGTTTTTCAGTGTTTTTTTTTAATGAAATCGGCGTTTTTTTCGGCGATCTTTAGACAAAATTTGCAATTTTACGCGATCTTTTCTTGAAAACGGCGTTTTATCCCCGCGGTCTTTCGACGAAATCGGCATTTTTTCCGTGATCTTTTGATGAAAGCGGCCTTTTTTTTCAATGATCTTTTGACAAAATATTTTTAAGCAATCTTTTATCGAAAACGGCGGTTTTACCCCTATTTTTTAACGAAATCGTCATTATATCACAAATTTTTATACGAAATCGACGTTTTCCCCGCGGTCTTCAGACGAAATCAGCGTTTTATCTGCGATATTTGGTGAAATTGCCGTTTTCTCCGCGATCCGCACAGGAAATTCGCGTTTTTCGGCGATCTTTTGACAAAGTTCGTTGACAAAAACATTGACGAAATTGTCGTTTTTTTCACAAAATATTAACGAAATGTGTGCTTTTTTGGCGATCCTTTCAAATTTGCATTTTTCCGCAACTGTTTTATCCGCGCGCAAAACCGTACAAGTTGGCAACTGTGAGAATCGTCTTCTGAAAGATCTTATCAAAGAATGAAGAACATTTCTCAGTTACATAGCTTTTTAATCATGATATCTACTTGCCTGAATCTAGGAAAAAGAGTTATCGGGAAAAAGTGACAAACTACTAAAGCGGAAAAAAAATGACACGGAAAAAAAGTTACCGGAAAAAAGGGACAAGCTAAAAATGTTACCGGAAAAAAAGTGACAAGAAATTGATTTTGGGGATTTATTGACTAAGTATGAAAGGGGGGGGGGGGAGGTCGGGGGTCGGCTTTTAATTTAAGTGAGTGTTTTTTTCATGCTGAATTAACTGCTTTGATTCAATTTTTGGATATACGTTCATAATGAAAATATGCTTGCCTGATTAGTTTTGGGAATGGACGATTACCCCCTCCCCTCCGCCCTAAATAAGATAAATGGTTTTTAAGCAGAATTATTCAACGTGTTATTTCAAACAATTTTGGATATGGGTTCTTTCTGACGAGGCTTATATATAGTATTGAGGTGTTGCGCCCTGAGTTTCTCTTTACTAAATTGGTTTATTTGTTAAGTTCATCAATAACACATTTTTAATTCCTCAAGTTCTTTATTAGATCCATAAACCAATTATTAAAAAATTAAATAAAACGACATTACAACTACATAGGAGCCTCACTCCAATATTACATTTCGCTTAGCACGTCTAAGCCATCTTACATCAATGTACTTTCTTGTACATTACCAGCACATGTCTCTCTTTTAACTACTTTCCTTCCCTCTCGATGCACAATAATCCCAGTGTCCCCCTCAGCTCATTGCCACTAGACCAGTGCAATTATTTTCTAGGCATATCCCTTGAGGTCAATAGAACCTGTTCTTAAGAGCTTTTGAATGAAGATACTTTCAACTATGCATACTTTAAGAATAAGACTTCGCTATCTATCTTCTGCCACGATTAAAGTTGTCAGTACGTCGTCACAGTATGTAATGCCTGAAGAATTTTGGGAGTTTAATGGTTAAGTATAGAGGGTGCATGTTGGATAACCTCTCTTAAATTAAATAAATAGCTTTTTACACAGAATTATCCAATTTGCTTCAAATTTTGAATGTTGGTTCATTAAGATAAAGGGTATCCCTGAGTAGTTATGGGGTTCTTTTGCTAAGTAAAAAGGGGGGAGGCACGATTATTCCTCCCCTTAAATTAGATAAATTATTTTTTATGCACAATTATCCAATGTTTTTCAAATTTTAGCTATAGGTTCTTTCGCATAAAGTGAATCCTTGAATAGTTTTAAGTGTTTGTTTATATATCCTCAATAGCTGTTTGCATTTAAAATTGTGATTTATGTTGCTGCATAGCATTTTTCAGTATTCTATAAATATAGTAACAAAGAAAAAAATATCCTGTTTTTCTTAAAATCGTTTTTTCCCTTTAATTTAAATCAGTTTTTATTTTTTTAAGCGCTCAAACCTGAAGATCTATCAAGAACTACAGGTTTTTAAACAATTAACTTTCTAATTACTAACATAAGCTAGTAATAAAAAAAAACTATTTTTATTACTACAAATTAATGAATTCACTTGTTCATTCGTTCGTGACATACAATATAGTTTGTACATTAAAGTTTTCTAACATATATTTTTTTATGCTTTATATTATATTTTGTGATGCGTAATATGGGACATTAATTAGTAAAAATCCAGTTTTAAATGATAAATATTTGGCGTAAATTAAAATGACAATTACAACAAATGATTTAGTATATTACTTTTTTCACAAATAAAAAAAATAAATAAATAAACCAGTTTTAAATGCAAAATGAATGGAAATTAATCATTATAAGAAAAAAAGGTAAAATGTGTTATAATGTTTTCTGACATAATAGTTTTCAATCATTAAATAAAAAAAGAAAGAAAATTTGTTTTTATTTGTTATTTGCGTTCAATTGCATTCAACTCGCTTTTTTATGTTACTTGAATATTTTTGCGTCAAACCTTTACGGGAAATCTCCTGATCGACAAATTTCCTAAGAGACTAGCCGCCCGCGATATCTACCGGACATCCCCCTCCGTCGAATGGGGAAAGCAAGCTTGTTTCCCCGAAAGAGTTTCCTGAAGGAACTGGTGCATCCCTCCCCATTTTAACTACATTCAATATCTTATACGCCTTACCATAAGGAAACTACATCCAACATTTGAAGCAAATCGGATAATTCTGCGTAAAAAGCCATTTATGTAATTTAAGTGGGGTTATCCCCAGTTCCCCCATCTATAAATAGCCATTAAGCCCTTAAAACTATTTAGGGATCCACTTTATGAGAAAAAATCTATATCAAAAATTTGAAATACATCGGATAATTATGCATAAAAACAATTTATCTAATTTAAGGGGGGGGGGGGTAATCGTCCTTTTTCCTATTTTAATAAGCAAAAGAACCTCATAACTAATCCGAAATACGCTTGATCATAAAGAAGCTACATCCAAAATTTGAAGCAAATCGGATAATTCTGCATAAAAGCTATTTATTTAATTTAAGGGAAGTTATCCTCGTTTTTGCCTTTATACTTAGCCATTAAACCCTTAAAACTATTCAGGGATTCACCTTATCAGAAAGAACATATATTTAAAATTTGAAATACATCGGTTAAAACAACGATTTGCATAAAACCGATTTACCTAATTTGAGGGGGAAATAATTGCTTGCCCCCCCCCCCCTTATAATAAGAAAAATAACCCAGTAACTAATCAGAGATACGTTTTATCATAATGAACCTATGTCCAAAATTGAAAGCAAATCGGATATTTCTGCGTGAAAAGACATTTATTTAATTTAAGAGGGATTATCCCCCGTCCTCTCTCCCCTTTACTCATTAAACTCTTAAAATTATTCAGGGATTCACCTTATCAGAAAGAATCTCTATCTAAAATTTGAAATACATCGGATAATTTTGCATAAAATAGATCTATCTAATTTGTGAGGGGGGGGGGGTTAATTGACCATCCTCCCTTTATAATAAGCAAAAGAACCCTATAACTAATCAGAGATACGTCTTATCATAATGAACCTATGTCCGAAATTCCAAGTGAATCCGATAAATCTGCGTAAAAAACTATTGATTTAATTTGAGAGGTTACGGATGGGGGGGGGGGGATATCATATGTCCAAAAACTGAACCAAAACAGTTAATTCAGCACAAAAAAACCATTTACCTAAATTAAGAGCCTCCCCCTGATCCCTTCTAAATACTTAACCAATGAATCCTCAAAATCAATAATGAATTCCCAAAATCAATAATAATTTCTCAAAATCAATTCTATGTCCCTTTTTTTTCCGGTAACATTTTTTTCGCTTTTGTAGTCATGTCACCTTTTTTTGAATAACTGTTTTTCAGGTAACTTTTTCCCCGTTTACCCACTTGCCTTTTTCGAGCGTTTTTTAAATAAGAATTAATATTAATTAAAAAAATTGTCTGAAAGTAGCCCCTTTAAAGTAGTAGTAAGTAGAAAGGAGTTAGAAATTTGGCGCTCCCTAAATCTCTGCGCCCTGGGCGACCGCCCTCCCCTCCCCCTTTCTCACGGCGCTGTTAATATCTTTCCAGAAACATAAATATAAACGAATTATATACTTTCCAAACATACCTGGATTTCAAGAATGCTTGAAAGAATTCGAAAGATTAAAAAAAAAATGATCTCTTATATCCATCTTTTTCATAATTTTCTTCTCTGAAGAGGATTTAATATCCTCCATAGCGTAACGCACAATAAAAAAAACCCTAGCACTACACCAACTAACAACACAATGTTTGTGGAATTAAGTCTATCCTTCAAAGTATGCGAGCATGTGTTTTTGTGTTTTTCCTGGAATTCGAGAGTTCTCGTTTCCAAAAAAAGAGCAAGAAACAGATGCAACTAATTAAGACCCCCCCCCCCTCCAGTGGTGCAGTATTGAAAAACCCGAGACGGCATTGGCAGCGACAGGAAATGACCATTCCTTTTAGCCTTCGGCTGATTTCCAATAGCATAAATGAATGCCGGCCCTTTCCGAAATTGAGTGACCAGTTTTGGATACTGATACTGTTGCTATGTGCTTTCCCTATTTTTCAAAGAAAATACATTACTGCCGCTTAAACGAGTCAAATTTTTAAATAAAATTTGATTCAATAAAGCGGCAGATTTCGAAAACAAAACAAAAAAAATTCTAACTTTAGTTTTTTTTTATGATTCGGTTCATAAAAGTGGAAATTTTTGTATTTTTGTCATGGCTCTGGGGGAGGGTTTAACCCCCAAAACCCCCCCCTCGCTGCGCCACTGCCGGTAAGCGGCCTTAAACTGTAATTATTACCTCTGTGCATAAAGCCATTTGTAAATCATCCTTTGGTGCAATAAAACACTTTAGAATCATCTGTTGATCGCCCACTGAGCTATTTTCGATCGCTCACTGAGCGTTGCCACACAAAACCCAGTTTCTTTTTACATCCGTTTGATGCAAACCGTATACTTTTATCTTGATTCGTTTTCGAATTATTCAGTTTTAAACTTCGTCCTGACTTTTGGATCGCTCTGTACTTACACTCTGTATTCAGATATCACATTAAAGTTGGAAACCTCTACTTATAAAATATCCAGGCTCAAATTAGCAGTGTATTCCGTTCGTCGAAGGCTAGGTCGAGCTCGAGATTAGATCAAAACAAACCAAGGCACAGGTAAGCGGCCTTAAACTGTAATTATTACCTCTGTGCATAAAGCCATTTGTAAGACGGTCTTATCTAAGTTGTTCGGAAAGATGTCAGACAAGTTATTTGCGAGACAATGGAGTTGTTGGGACGGTATGCACATAGTACCATGACCTGACTTCTTCGATTCGACTTTGGGATGGGCATTCTTTTCTCATAAAAGGGATAGGTGAACTGTTTTGAAAACGATTAGAAGGTCGAGTACAGTTTTTTAACTTTTTTGATTCTGAGAAAGACAGCGTGCTCTTTCTTTTCCTTTATTACCATATTTCTTAGAAACGAAATTGCACTTTTAAGTTTTATTTTGGGAACATATCGATTCATATACAGTTTTAACTTTTTTGGATAAAAACCAATGTTCTCGCTGTCGTTCGCCATTTCGCCAAATTGTGACTAAATTCTTCATTTGGCGTGTAAACAAGCGATTAGATTCGCGAAATTGCTAGTGCTCAATTTTTGCTTTTCCTTTCTTTTCTTTTTCGTTTTTCATACATATGCATACAGATATTTTTTTATTTATACATATTTTTAATATTTGTAGCCTATAGTTGAAATTAGATTAATAACAATCATTCTCGCAGTTATAAAAACTTAGGTTATTTTAGAACATATTGAAAAAAGAGCGTACATTAAAGAATTAAAGATATTTGTGTGTGTGTGTGTGTGTATGTGTGTGTGCAACGCGGCGAATCTATTTTGCTAATACTTTTTTCATTTGGCGAATGTCTTTTATTTTTAATTAGTTAAATTACTAATGTTGGTCAAATGTCAGCGAGAACACTGATAAAAACCAGCTTCCATGTTACCAAACGTTCTCTGGTGAATATATAGGTGATCCCACCAGTAGTTGATCAGATTGTTTAAGGCTGTTCTCAACTGCTCTGCTCAACAAGTGCGAAACGTTTTGACACAATTACAAATTCATCTTTTAACAGAAATATGTAAAATTGGAAGGCCTGACTATGGAAGCGATTGCGAATCAATCTTTCTTTTTCATTTTATAGTAATTTAATTATCTATCGTGTTATAAGCAATTTGGATCACATGATCACGCGTTTTTTTCCCTTTGTAAGATTTTTTTTTTTTTTTTTTTTGCTTTCATACGGTTAAAAACATCAATTTTGACGGCTTGTTCTGAAAAATCTATTGCATTTGCCCCCCCCCACCCCCCCCCAAAAAAAAGATTGCTATTAGATAGTTTCTGAACAACAACACCTGCTAGTTTCATGCATTTCCGAACAAAAATAAATTAAAGCTTATGTTACAAAGTTGCCATTTAAGTTTTGATTTAATAACACCCTTAAATATTGCATCATTTCAGGCGTAAATGAGTTTTATAAGTAGCACTAGACATAATATTGTTGTCGGAATTTTAGTACACTTGTTGTCACAATGTTGTCAGTTGCCTACTGTAAGAGAACCATAGCTGAAATATTTGTTAAAGTTGAAAGAAAAATCTAGTTATTTTATTTATGTACTTATGTACAACTTACGTATCGGAAAGAAATCCGCAACTAAAATGCTTGTTAGAATTTAAAAAAAAAAGAATCTACTCACTGACAACTTATTTACAACGCGCTTGAAAGAAAACTTCAACTAAGATGACTGCTAACGTTGAAAGAAAAATTTACTCATTGACAATTTATATACTAACAAGGAAGGTCTCCATACGGGCATACCCCGAAAAATCTGAAAAAATTACAGAATGTTCTTCTCGTGTGGGTATACGTTTATGAAAAAAAATTTCAGCGGAACCTCCATTCAGTAACCGTAAAAAAATAATGAAAATTTCCTTATATGACGATTTATCGCCGGTTGGCAATGGAATGTAATTTCAAAAAAATACTTTATGTCAAATACACTTCAAGAAAAAAAAAGTTTCATGTTGAACTTGTTTTGATAAGTTTAATTTAAATAACTTTAGTTTTGTAAGTTTTAGTTTGTTTTAAGTATAATTTTGCTATATCGAAATTTATATGTATTTATATTCAAATTTAATCATCAAAATTTGAGATTTAAAACGAAATTCATAATTTAATTTTAATTATATTTGTTTCAAGCTGAAAGTCCATTGAGAATTGTCGATTAGATTTTGTTGCTATGGAAACATATGACGTTTATTTTGGAATACGCTTAAATGTATGAAGATAATTTTTCTCTATGACTTTGTTTAGCTATGAAAACATTTTTTCCAGCGATTAATTAAATAACTACTTCAACGAGTAATATATATATATATGTAATACAATATGTATATAGATGTATATAATATATTACTCTCATTGTTTATGTTTAAATTCATTAAATACAATTTACATGCAAACTAAATATCCAACAGTTTTGAGTTTCATTATAATCGTTTGCTTTTGGCGAGGAAAAGGGCTACTCGCCAAATCGAGTGACTCTTTAGTCTTTTCACGCCAAATATTCGAAAATATTTCATTTTTTTACACAATATCTAACGTGATTCCGCCGCTAATTTTGACTGATCCTTTATTACATACATAAGTACTTTAATTGGTATTTTTTTCATAAAATTCTGGGTATGCCCAGTATGGAGACCTTCCTTGTAAGTATGGGAATGAAAAACCGCAACTAAAATGTTTTGTCCAAGTAAAGTTGAAAGTGAATCCGATAAATCTGCGTAAAAAACTATTGATTTAATTTGAGAGGTTACGGATGGGGGGGGGGGGATATCATATGTCCAAAAACTGAACCAAAACAGTTAATTCAGCACAAAAAAACCATTTACCTAAATTAAGAGCCTCCCCCTGATCCCTTCTAAATACTTAACCAATGAATCCTCAAAATCAATAATGAATTCCCAAAATCAATAATAATTTCTCAAAATCAATTCTATGTCCCTTTTTTTTCCGGTAACATTTTTTTCGCTTTTGTAGTCATGTCACCTTTTTTTGAATAACTGTTTTTCAGGTAACTTTTTCCCCGTTTACCCACTTGCCTTTTTCGAGCGTTTTTTAAATAAGAATTAATATTAATTAAAAAAATTGTCTGAAAGTAGCCCCTTTAAAGTAGTAGTAAGTAGAAAGGAGTTAGAAATTTGGCGCTCCCTAAATCTCTGCGCCCTGGGCGACCGCCCTCCCCTCCCCCTTTCTCACGGCGCTGTTAATATCTTTCCAGAAACATAAATATAAACGAATTATATACTTTCCAAACATACCTGGATTTCAAGAATGCTTGAAAGAATTCGAAAGATTAAAAAAAAAATGATCTCTTATATCCATCTTTTTCATAATTTTCTTCTCTGAAGAGGATTTAATATCCTCCATAGCGTAACGCACAATAAAAAAAACCCTAGCACTACACCAACTAACAACACAATGTTTGTGGAATTAAGTCTATCCTTCAAAGTATGCGAGCATGTGTTTTTGTGTTTTTCCTGGAATTCGAGAGTTCTCGTTTCCAAAAAAAGAGCAAGAAACAGATGCAACTAATTAAGACCCCCCCCCCCCCCTCCAGTGGTGCAGTATTGAAAAACCCGAGACGGCATTGGCAGCGACAGGAAATGACCATTCCTTTTAGCCTTCGGCTGATTTCCAATAGCATAAATGAATGCCGGCCCTTTCCGAAATTGAGTGACCAGTTTTGGATACTGATACTGTTGCTATGTGCTTTCCCTATTTTTCAAAGAAAATACATTACTGCCGCTTAAACGAGTCAAATTTTTAAATAAAATTTGATTCAATAAAGCGGCAGATTTCGAAAACAAAACAAAAAAAATTCTAACTTTAGTTTTTTTTTATGATTCGGTTCATAAAAGTGGAAATTTTTGTATTTTTGTCATGGCTCTGGGGGAGGGTTTAACCCCCAAAACCCCCCCCTCGCTGCGCCACTGCCGGTAAGCGGCCTTAAACTGTAATTATTACCTCTGTGCATAAAGCCATTTGTAAATCATCCTTTGGTGCAATAAAACACTTTAGAATCATCTGTTGATCGCCCACTGAGCTATTTTCGATCGCTCACTGAGCGTTGCCACACAAAACCCAGTTTCTTTTTTCATCCGTTTGATGCAAACCGTATACTTTTATCTTGATTCGTTTTCGAATTATTCAGTTTTAAACTTCGTCCTGACTTTTGGATCGCTCTGTACTTACACTCTGTATTCAGATATCACATTAAAGTTGGAAACCTCTACTTATAAAATATCCAGGCTCAAATTAGCAGTGTATTCCGTTCGTCGAAGGCTAGGTCGAGCTCGAGATTAGATCAAAACAAACCAAGGCACAGGTAAGCGGCCTTAAACTGTAATTATTACCTCTGTGCATAAAGCCATTTGTAAGACGGTCTTATCTAAGTTGTTCGGAAAGATGTCAGACAAGTTATTTGCGAGACAATGGAGTTGTTGGGACGGTATGCACATTGCACATAGTACCATGACCTGACTTCTTCGATTCGACTTTGGGATGGGCATTCTTTTCTCATAAAAGGGATAGGTGAACTGTTTTGAAAACGATTAGAAGGTCGAGTACAGTTTTTTAACTTTTTTGATTCTGAGAAAGACAGCGTGCTCTTTCTTTTCCTTTATTACCATATTTCTTAGAAACGAAATTGCACTTTTAAGTTTTATTTTGGGAACATATCGATTCATATACAGTTTTAACTTTTTTGGATAAAAACCAATGTTCTCGCTGTCGTTCGCCATTTCGCCAAATTGTGACTAAATTCTTCATTTGGCGTGTAAACAAGCGATTAGATTCGCGAAATTGCTAGTGCTCAATTTTTGCTTTTCCTTTCTTTTCTTTTTCGTTTTTCATACATATGCATACAGATATTTTTTTATTTATACATATTTTTAATATTTGTAGCCTATAGTTGAAATTAGATTAATAACAATCATTCTCGCAGTTATAAAAACTTAGGTTATTTTAGAACATATTGAAAAAAGAGCGTACATTAAAGAATTAAAGATATTTGTGTGTGTGTGTGTGTATGTGTGTGTGCAACGCGGCGAATCTATTTTGCTAATACTTTTTTCATTTGGCGAATGTCTTTTATTTTTAATTAGTTAAATTACTAATGTTGGTCAAATGTCAGCGAGAACACTGATAAAAACCAGCTTCCATGTTACCAAACGTTCTCTGGTGAATATATAGGTGATCCCACCAGTAGTTGATCAGATTGTTTAAGGCTGTTCTCAACTGCTCTGCTCAACAAGTGCGAAACGTTTTGACACAATTACAAATTCATCTTTTAACAGAAATATGTAAAATTGGAAGGCCTGACTATGGAAGCGATTGCGAATCAATCTTTCTTTTTCATTTTATAGTAATTTAATTATCTATCGTGTTATAAGCAATTTGGATCACATGATCACGCGTTTTTTTCCCTTTGTAAGATTTTTTTTTTTTTTTTTTTGCTTTCATACGGTTAAAAACATCAATTTTGACGGCTTGTTCTGAAAAATCTATTGCATTTGCCCCCCCCCCACCCCCCCCCAAAAAAAAGATTGCTATTAGATAGTTTCTGAACAACAACACCTGCTAGTTTCATGCATTTCCGAACAAAAATAAATTAAAGCTTATGTTACAAAGTTGCCATTTAAGTTTTGATTTAATAACACCCTTAAATATTGCATCATTTCAGGCGTAAATGAGTTTTATAAGTAGCACTAGACATAATATTGTTGTCGGAATTTTAGTACACTTGTTGTCACAATGTTGTCAGTTGCCTACTGTAAGAGAACCATAGCTGAAATATTTGTTAAAGTTGAAAGAAAAATCTAGTTATTTTATTTATGTACTTATGTACAACTTACGTATCGGAAAGAAATCCGCAACTAAAATGCTTGTTAGAATTTAAAAAAAAAAGAATCTACTCACTGACAACTTATTTACAACGCGCTTGAAAGAAAACTTCAACTAAGATGACTGCTAACGTTGAAAGAAAAATTTACTCATTGACAATTTATATACTAACAAGGAAGGTCTCCATACGGGCATACCCCGAAAAATCTGAAAAAATTACAGAATGTTCTTCTCGTGTGGGTATACGTTTATGAAAAAAAATTTCAGCGGAACCTCCATTCAGTAACCGTAAAAAAATAATGAAAATTTCCTTATATGACGATTTATCGCCGGTTGGCAATGGAATGTAATTTCAAAAAAATACTTTATGTCAAATACACTTCAAGAAAAAAAAAGTTTCATGTTGAACTTGTTTTGATAAGTTTAATTTAAATAACTTTAGTTTTGTAAGTTTTAGTTTGTTTTAAGTATAATTTTGCTATATCGAAATTTATATGTATTTATATTCAAATTTAATCATCAAAATTTGAGATTTAAAACGAAATTCATAATTTAATTTTAATTATATTTGTTTCAAGCTGAAAGTCCATTGAGAATTGTCGATTAGATTTTGTTGCTATGGAAACATATGACGTTTATTTTGGAATACGCTTAAATGTATGAAGATAATTTTTCTCTATGACTTTGTTTAGCTATGAAAACATTTTTTCCAGCGATTAATTAAATAACTACTTCAACGAGTAATATATATATATATGTAATACAATATGTATATAGATGTATATAATATATTACTCTCATTGTTTATGTTTAAATTCATTAAATACAATTTACATGCAAACTAAATATCCAACAGTTTTGAGTTTCATTATAATCGTTTGCTTTTGGCGAGGAAAAGGGCTACTCGCCAAATCGAGTGACTCTTTAGTCTTTTCACGCCAAATATTCGAAAATATTTCATTTTTTTACACAATATCTAACGTGATTCCGCCGCTAATTTTGACTGATCCTTTATTACATACATAAGTACTTTAATTGGTATTTTTTTCATAAAATTCTGGGTATGCCCAGTATGGAGACCTTCCTTGTAAGTATGGGAATGAAAAACCGCAACTAAAATGTTTTGTCCAAGTAAAGTTGAAAGAAAATCTACTCATTCACAATTTGTGTACGATGTATGGCGAGAAACTGAAACTTGTATATTTGTTAATGTAACTTAAAAGAGAAAAAGTACTCCTTCATAACTAATCATTACCACCACATATCTTACAAACTTATTAAAAAAAATCTTTTCGATCCAATCCCTACCTCCTATGTAATAACTGACAGCGAAATTCTTTCGCTGCGAGATTTTCTGCGAGCATTGTATTGCAAACAGAAATTCTTTCTTTAATTTTTAATGATTGCCTGAACTCGAAATTATTTTTATTTTTAATTTGTCTTATTTTTTTTTTTATCTCAATCCATTCTGGATTTTAAATCCCGCATACCTCTTGAGATCGTTTTCCATTAGAATACAAAAACATTTGCATGGTAAGAATACATGCTATCTGTCAAGAACATTTTGATATCATTAGTAATATATGTCTACAGCTTATCGTATAGAAATGGCCGAAACAAAGGATTAGAAAAAAGCAAAAATAATGTCCACTTTCATTCGCTTCTTGTCATTCCGCTTCCTTCCCGTAGGCTACCATGAGATACAGCAGTCATCACATCAAATTGTCATTTATGATCTCTTTGTTCCAGCATCTAGATTGTCTCTGAACCCATGGTGTACGATATACTTGAAATGCAACAAACTAACAAACTAAGATGTTTGTTAAAGTTGAAAGAAAATCTACTCTTTCTCAACTTATGTACAATGTTTGAAAAGGGATAACTCCAACTAAAATGTTTGTAAGTTGAAAGAAAAATTTGTTCATTGAACTTATGTACAATGTATAGGAAAGAAAAACCGCACCCAAAAGGTTTGTAAATGATGAAAGAAAAATCTACTAAACATATACTGGACAATTGCACCATAAAATATAATTACTAAGAATCCATTTGTTAAAAATACATAACTTTTGCTCCAGAATAGTATAATATAGACGCACGCCGTACGTAGAAAATTTTATAAACTTTGCAGAAAATTTTAGGAAAGAAACAATTTTTGATTTTGCAACTTGTTTTAGTGCCAAAAAATTAAAAATATTCCCCCAATTTTATGCACGATTTATATACTGTTAGTGTACAATTAAAAGCAGAGCCGATTTTCGAATTTACCAAAATTTAAAGTATCTGATGCAGAAAACTAAATATTCATCAGTCCGAAATTTTGGACACAAAAAATCGCGAACTTCGACAAATGATTGTCGTAAAAATCAATTTCTTTATAAAACACAAGTTTCGTCCAAAGATAGCGGAAATATACACAAATTTCATCAAATGATCGTGAAAAAATGCAAATTTCGACAAAGATTTCGAAAAAATCGCGAATATCAACAAAGAATTGCATAAAAAACGCATATTTCGACTAAAGACCGCGTAAAAAAACTCCGATTTCCAGAAAAAGAACCATGCAAAAAACGCGAATTTGTTTCAAAGACTGAGCAAAAAACGGGAATTTCGACCATGAATCGCGTTAGAAACGGAAATTTCATCCGTGAAACGCGTCAGAAACGGAAATTCCGTCCGTGAATTGCGTAGAAAACGAGAATTCCGTAAAAAAAGGAAATTCCGTGCGTGAATTGAGTACAAAACGGAAAATCCGTATGTGAATTGCGTAAAAAACAGAAAATCCGTCCGTTAATTGCACAAAATACGCGAATTTCGTCCGTGTCAAAATAATATAACCTGTAATTTTATTAAACATTAAATTTGCAGAAAGTTTTGACCCAATATTAATGAGCGCAGAAAGTTTTTGGTTTTATATAAGTCTGCTTTGCTCATTGGTGTATTAAAACAAGTGCTTTAACATAAACTTGTATGATTAAAAATAAAATAAAACATAAAACTAATGTTTCGAGTCGTCTTCTGCAACCGTTTTCAGGAAAATAGGATGGTAAAATAACTAAAATTTCAGAGATGAATGCTTCCTATACGCGAGAGAATCCACTTCAAATAAAACTAGTCGTTGGGGGCCACCGTAATACTTACCCATCATGGATATGTATATGAAAATAAAACATGTAAAAACTATTTATACAATGCATTGCAATTCATAAACAAAATTTAAATATTATTAATATACATAGTAATGCTCTATTAAAGAACTGCTGTTGTACCAATTTCGACAAATTATATAAAACGCCAAACTACTCAAGTAGTACCGAACTGCGTAAAAGAAACATTCTTATAACTCCAAAAATAATAATTCTATTAACTAACAATTAACTGCGTCGGATTAAGCGTCTCATTTCCAATTAAAATATACCTCTGAATTGAAATTTGAATGAAATACAGGGTCATGAAAAATCGAAGAATGTAGAAAACAAGATTATAAATATCTCGGCAACTAATAATCCGATCGATTTCGTTCTATATGCAAAATGTGTGTTATTTTATTGCCTTTTACGTCCATTCCTTAGAAAAAAAAAATTCGAAAATTTTTATATACCTTTAATCAGAACGAATTTTTCGAGAGTCCGAAAAAAATAGTTCCGGATAATCGAGGTTGCTGATATTAAATAGGCTTCGTCCCATTCTTACATACTAACTACATACAAAATTTCAAGTCTCTATCTCAATTCGTTCGGGAGATAGAGCGTTTACAGACAGACAGACGGACGGACGGCAAAATTTTTTTTCTAAAAATATGTTTTTCGGAATCTCCACTATCTAAAACGTGTAAATCCGTCAAATTTTTTTTTTCGATTTTCAAAACGATTGCAAGACTTACCCTATACTACGTATGATGGGTAAGTAATAAAATAAAACATAAAACCAATGTTTCGAGTCGTCTTCTGCAGCCGTTTTCAGAAAAATAGGATGGTAAAATAGCTAAAATTTCAGAGATGAATGCTTCCTACGCGAGAGAATCCACTTCTAATAAAATAAAATCGAAATCAATCAAAAGTCTGAATATGTTGCATCTATGCATGAAGAAAAACTAAAAAATATTGCAAGCTGATACAGATTGAAGACTTTATGGTGTTATGCAGATTTTTTTTTAATATTATATGATAAATTATCGTTTCAAGGTTTATTTTTACGTGCAATGATTTCAACAGATTCTCTAATTTTACTTTCGTATGGTTATTGCACGGAACTACTAATTAAATCGTAATAGTAAAAAAACTTCATATTTATATCTTATGTACAACTTATGTATAGGAAAGAAAACCGCAACTAAAACGCTTATTAAATATAAGTTGAAAAAAATTTACTCACTGACAACTTAAGTAAAATCTGTTGGAAAGAAAAACCTCTATTAAGATGTTTGTTAACCCTTTCCGGCACACTGTGTCAGGTCTGGGATACCTAATTTTAATTCCAAACTTACAAACCACATCAATAATATTTTATTGAAACTTTGCCTTTACAATAAAAGCTTAAATTAAGGATTTCAAAATATCTAAAATGTTCGTTTGTAAATTCCGGTGTCAGTCGATAATTTCTCATTTTACTAACAGATTTTGCCCGTGCCGGAAAGGGTTAAAGTTGAAAGAAATTTTCTCATTTACAATTTGTGTACGATGTAAGGCGGGAAACTGAAACTTCTATATTTGTTAATGTAATTTAAAAGATAAAAGTACTCTTTCACAACTAATCATCATCACTCTTTTCATCACCACATACCTTACAAATGTATTTAAAAAAATACTCTATCCAACCCCTACCTCTTCTGTAATACCTGACTGCAAAATTTCTGCCATAAAGCTACATTGTATTGTAGACACTAACTCTTTTATTCGATTTTATTGATTTCCTGAACTCAAAAAAAAATTTATGTTTAATTTTTTTTAACGCAATCCATTCTTGATTTTAAATCTCGTAAATCTCTTGAGATCGTTTTCCATCGGAATACAAAAACATTTGCATGATGAAAATACATGTCACCTGTCAAGAACATTTTGATATCATTAGTAATGTATGTCTACAGCTTATCGTGGAAATAGCCGAAACAAAGGATTAAAAGAAAACAAAAATAATGTCCACTTTCATTTACTTTTTGTCATTTTATTTTCTTTCCTTAGGCTATCATGAGATACAGCGGTCACCACATCAAATTGTCATTTACGATCTTTTTGTTTCAGTATAAAGATTGTCTCTGAACCCAGGGTGTATGGTATACTTGAAATGCTGGTATGATAAAATATATTACTTAAAATTTATTCAGATGAGACAGTAATTCATTAACCCCTTGGGGACGAGAGACACGTATACGTGCTGCAAATTGGCTGAAGATTGAGTGCTTATCGACACCAGTAAAATTATGCCGTAAATTTTGCCTTATTCAATCGGAGCATTTTCCCGATTTAATAAGACACAAATTTCTGTATTTTAAAACCGGTGACAGATCATTAAAGATTTTGTAAAATGCTCCCGTCGTGAAGGGGTTAATAATGCGTAATTCACAGTATAATTGACACAGTATATTTATTCAGTGTACACAGTTTACATAGTACATAGTTTACACACGTACATATTACATAGTACACAGTACATAGTTTACACAGCATATTTATTCAGATGTGACAGTAATTCATTAATAATGTTTAATCCACTAACATTTCACAGTAATTCACAGTATAACGCATACAGTATAATTCACATAGTATAATTTACAGTATAATTCACAGTACAATTCACACAGTATAATTCACAGTAATTCACTAAAAATGTGACATTAATTCAGATGTGACTGTAGTTTTTTTTTTTTTTTCTTTTTTTCGTAAAATGTTAAAACATGCTTTGGTATTTGTGTACAAATCAATTTTTCAAAAGGTAAACTTAAAATGATAGCGAGGAAAAAAAAATCGTTTACTAAAATTTGTGAAATACTAGAGGAAAAATACGTGGAGCAGTAGTGTATCAGGTAAGTTTAAAATTCCCGGGGCAATTTAAAATATTGCGATCCTCTTTATTATCTACCAGCTGTCCTGCCCGGCGTTGCCCGGGCCCGTGATGTTATTCAGTTTTCAAATGTGTTTATTTACTTTCTAAATGACCCTTAAATTAAACTCAAATTTCTATGATTTTATATCTTTAAGTGCATTTTGTCAAAATTTATATTTTTAAAACGGAAAAATCGCGAAAAGATATTGAATTGAAAGCACATGCTGTTTGGTATTTTGTTTTCTACACTGTAAAAAATTTTGCCGTTAAAAAACGGAAATAGTACTGGTAATCTAGACGCCAGTACTACTTCCGTTTTTTAACGGAAAAAAAATTCCAGGAATAGTTCCGTTTTTTCACAAAATATTTCCGTTTTTTAATATTTTTTTTTATGCAAAAATTTTCATTTGAAAGTTAAAAGAATTTTTCAAGGACAAACTAACATCTTTGTGATTTTTATTCTTTACTTTAGAAAGACAAGTTAACATCAGGCACACATTATATACATTTAATTTAAATAACAGTGAAGAAATGTGACTTACCTTCCATGGGGATCGAACCCGGGTCGTCTTCGGTCGTAGCCTGCAGTGTAATACCATTACACCACGATTACACAAAACACTTTTTCAAATATCTTTAGTTATTTCAGATGCATTTCATTAAGTAAAGACAAGATTTTGAACGCGGATTTATTTCTGTAGCGATAATATATATATATTTAGCGTACAGTTCAAAATTATGTTTTATAGATTTTCTTTCTATAATTTCTGATATTTAGTTTTTTTTTTAATTTTAGCTTTATAAAAAAAAAAAAAAAAAAAAAAAAAAAAAAAGTTTAGCCTTTAAGATATTACATGCATGAATGAAAGTATTAAAAATTTTTGTTTCCTTCTATTTTGGAAGAGTTTTAAAGTTCTATTGTAATATTATTCATATTCATTTATTTATTTTATAAAAGGATACTAACACACTTTTTTAAAAAGCATATATTTTAACAAATATTTTGTGTGACGATCTATTGTAAACTCAATAAAGATAACTTAATAAAAGTTACTATGGGTTATTAAAATTAATTACATTTATTGATTATTATGACTTAGGTAATCGCCAAAATAATAATAATTTCGGTAATATATTTCGATATATTTTAAATTTTATGTGCGAACTTCTTAATTTGAATACATTAAAAAGTATTATATATTAAAATTAAAAGTATATTTTTTCCCACTAAAATATCGTACGCACTTTTTATACTGTGATATAAATAAACATTATTTTAAAATCTTACTGAAAAAAAGAATAATTTTACAACTGTATCAAACTTAAAAAGAATTAATAAATTTTATTATTACTATTGTTATTTTAATATTGTAAAAATATGCTCCTTTTCATTATTAAAATAGAAAAATAGGGAAATATTGCTATAACGTTTTTTTCTATTTTTCTCCTACAGATGGCACCACGACACTTATCGGTTAAAAATACCAATGTTGTGCTGTTTAAAAACGGAAGTTTTACACTTTCGGAAAAATTAACGGAGCAGTTCCGTGATTCGAAACCACAAAGTGGGAAATACGGAAATACTACTGTTTTCTCGGAAAAATGAAACTATTCCCTAAAATTTTAGGGAAAAGTTTGTGTATATTAACGGATATTTTTTACAGTGTATGTAATTTGATTTTTTGGAAACTATGCGAACCGAAAGCGAACGAAACCGCGACGGAACACTCAGGTTTTTACTGAATTCGTAAAAATTTTCACACATTTTATTTTGTAAAAAAATAATTCTATCCATACGAAAGTTCCAAAATTTTTGAAAGTTTTGTAAATCTGGTTTATTGAAAGGCTCTAAAAAGATTATGCTAAAATATAGGCATCTAGTTACTTTTAGCCGGGATGTAATTCGTATTTGTCGGTATATTTGAACGGGTTAAATCTCATATATTTTTTTAAACAAATTGCAACATAAATTATGAGAATGTTTTAGCTTTAAGAAAATATTTTCGGTTTGTCAGGAAGTATATAGAATTGTGCCCTGCAAAGGCAAAACCGCAATGAAACGATCTGGTTTTTATTGATTTCTTCAAATTTTTCGCACTTTTTATTTTGTAAAAATTATTTCTACTCGTTCGAACGTTTTAAAATTTTTTAAGAAGGTGTAAATTTGATCTATTGAGATGCATTTAAAAGTTTGGGCTGAAATATGTACGCTTAGATACTTTTAGCGTAGAAAAAATATTCTATTTGTGAGTCGCAAAATGCCTCCTTTTGCCGGTGTATTTGAAAGGGTTAAATCTTATATTTTAAAAACCGATTGCATCATAGATTATAAAAATGTTTTTAAGCTTAAAGAATATGTTTTTTGTCTACCGGTACCTGTAGGATTGCGTTTTGCTGAGTCAAAACCGCAATGAAAACGATCTGTTTTTTATTGATTTCATCAATTTTTTTTTTTTATAGATTGGTTAGTTCCACGCGTTTTTGAAGTGTAAATCACACAGCTGATAACTGCTTAGCTTTCTGTCCACCGTTATTTTGGAAAAGTTTGCTTCGTCTTATTCAATTAATAAAATATCTTTGATGAAAAAGTCCCAATTATCCGTTCTAAAATACTGGTAGTCCAAAATAGTGACATGTGATACGCACCACAAGTATTCATGCAAATAAGCCCTGTTGTAATTCCTTAATTTATAGGTTTTTTAATTTTTCGGCACCCCTAAAGTTTTAAGACATGTGGAATTCTCTTCTTTACAGCCCCTGAGCAGAAAAAGCGACTGTGACTGCATAGACCACAGGCACTCTTTGACCAGAAATATTGTGATCAAAATCAAATAATGAATATCTACTTCCATCAACGATCTATAAAATAAAAACGTTTTATAAATATTTTTATCGCCATTTTTTTATTCACTGAGCATAACGGAAGCGACTTCATTCCAATTTAAGTATGTCACATTGACAGATGCAACGTTGTTGTGACGGCACTGCGCCAGAAATGGTTGATTTTCACCACTAAATTTCAATAGAGTTCTTCGTCTTATTATACCTCAGAAATTCAGCCCTTAAATAAAGAGAGAGATACTATAAAAATTCAATGGTGGCAATCAGTCATTTGTGGCGCAGTGCTTTTGTCCCTGCTGTGATTTTGCAAAAGTCTCCAAATGCGACTATTAAATATATAAAATATGCCATTACGCTTATTAGAATATTTCTTGGCAAAATTGTATTTTTTACTTACCAATCATACGTAGTATAGGGTAAGTCTTGCAATCGTTTTAAAAATCGAAAAAATTTTTTTTGACGAATTTACACGTTTCAGATACTGGAGATTCCGAAAAATATATTTTTAGAAAAAAAACAATTTGCCGTCTGCGTGTCTGTCTGTCTGTCTGTCTGTAACCGCTCTATCTCCCGAAAAAATTGAGATGGAGACTTGAAATTTTGTATGTACTTAGTATGTAAGAATGGGACGAAGCTTATTTAATATCAGTAACCTCGATTATCCGGAACTATTTTTTTCGGACTCTCAAAAAATTCGTTCTGATGAAAGGAATACAAATTTTTTTTTATTTTTTTTTATTTTAAGGGATGGACGTAAAAGGCAATAAAATAACACAAATTTTGCATAAAGAACGAAATCGATCGGATTATTAGTTGCCGAGATATGTGTAATCCTGTTTTTCACATTCTTCGATTTTTCATGACCCTGTATTTCATTCAAATTTCAATTCAAAGATATATTTTAATTGGAAATGAGATGTTTAATCCGACGCAGTAAATTGTTAGTTAATATGATTATTATTTTTGGAGTTATAAGGATGTTTCTTTTACGCAATCCAGTACTACTTGAGTATTTTGGCGTTTTGTAGAAATTGGCTCATCAGCAATTTATTAATAGAGCATTACTGTGTATATTAAAACTATTTAAATATGTATTTAAATATTATTTTGGAATTGCGATGCATTCTACTAATAGTTCACATGCGCTTTATTTTCATATTTTATAGTATGCATATCCATGATGGGTAAGTATTACGGTGGCCCCCAACGACTAGTTTTAATTTAAGTTGATTATCGTTACAGTGATTATGTTTGTAATTAATGAATTACTGTAATTGTTTGCCTCAACGCCATAACTTTTCTTAATCATGCCCAAAATCCCCGAACATATTTTACATGAATCATTACCATACATGAATCAGATTGCCGATTTCTCACACTTTCTTTTATAGAAGGAAGGGAAGTGAAATGGCGAATTCATTCCATAGTAAATAAAACCACATCCTTATCAGTGATGAATGTTTTTTTGTTTGTTAAACAAACAACTGTAATGAAGCACTTTTGTAATGTAGTTTCCTCGTGTCCTAATTCCAAGCAAACATTTCTCTCAAATTACCCCTCCCTCCAAACACCATTTAAGAATTCAATTTAGCCATCTTCTTTTTTCCTTGTGGTAGCACAATACCGGTTAATACGTCTTGTTTTTAAGGAGTAGCAGACGCCCTATAATTTTACTAATTTTAAATCTGAACTCTAAAGAAGACAACGCCTTTTTTAGTTCCATGGAAATAGGTGCTTTTATTAGACTTAAAAGAGCTAATTTTTAGTATTCCGTGAGACTGACCTCGTATTGAATTCATCTCCGGATTTATTCATATCAACCCAGAGTTTGTTTGTAGTTCGTACGTGTGTCCTATGATGGGTGAAAATAAATAAATAAGTAAAACTATTCAAAAGTAGCATTGCTCAATTGGCTTACTAGTTCATATATATATGCTAAGTTTTAGAAAACTCTTAAATTAACTTAATTTAACTCTGTAATTCTGCATACGGTTCTTTTCTACGGTTCTTGTCTTGAAACTTGAAATATGGGGTAACTTTTTACTATTTGGAAAATAATTTTATCCTCGGTAAAGAATTGGGAAATCTGAAGTATATTTGAATGTTTTCATTAGTTGAATTCCTCAACTTATTTCATTTTATTTATTTTCTGACTGGTCTATGTTTAATGTCGAAAAATGGAACACTTCTGTTTTTTTATATTCGTTTTCTGATTGGTGCATGCTTAATGTCTAGAAATGAAATACTTCTGTTGCCACGATGACAAAAATAATATTAAAAACCATTAAAAAAATAGTAACTCAATGACAAATTTAGATACAAGTTTCAAACAAGTTGCATTTAAAAGTAAATTTTTTTCTGCATATGACGGTGTAAAAATTAAAAATGTGCAACGTATAAAAATTTAAAAATGTATATTACCAAAATTGTCAAATTGAAATTTTATTTCATGTTTGTTTATAATTGACCCAGAAGTATTAACGTGACTCTAAATGTCCAGGCATATTAATAGTACTCTTTTATTACGTAAGTTACGTTGTGATAAAAATGATGTTATTATTGTTTTTTTTTTTTTTTTTTATGTAGAACGTCTAACAAATGTTATTTGCACCACAGATTATACAAAATGTATATTACAATAAGTACTTTATAGATGTATATCAATTTTATTATGTTCGAATGAACCTTTTGAAATTTGAAACTTTTTCCTTATTGACCATAATATAATGGAATACTTTTGATTGTCCCTGTAATTGATCTATGCATCCAATTTTCATAAAATTTGAAATGACTCGGCAAAATTATGTAACAGTTATATATTTTTAATTTCAAACGATTCGGTTGGGTAGTTTTTGCGTTGTTATATGCGGACGGACGGACGGACTGAACGCCAAGTATATGTGCTACGTATTTACATAATTACGAATGCACCTAATGATAAAAAATATAAATGATGAACATGGAAAGTTTTTATACTATTAGTAGTTTCTGTTCAAATTATGTCACGTTACTCGTATATTTTGTTCACTTTCTAATAAAAAATTTAAAAAAAAAAACTGATTTGGTTACAAAAGCTTATTTATTCAAATGTATTAAAATAATCTAATTTCTTAGTAAATTTAAAAATCGAAAAGAAAAAAATCTTTAAATAACGAACTTGAGAATTTTTTTATATCAGTATTTTGCGTTCGAATTATGTCACTTTGCTGATATATTCTGTTCACTTTCTAATGAGGATTTTAGCAGACGAAAAAACTGATTTTACAGCAAAAGGTCCAAGACATCTATTTAAATGCAATAATCTTTATTTCAAAAAAGATTATCCCATTAGAATCATGTAATTTCTCATTAAATTAAGAAATCTAAAAAGAAAAAATATACTATAAATAATGAAAATGAAAAGTTTTTTGTATCAGTATTTTGCGTTCAAATTACACCTTTTTATTCATATATTTTATTCACTTTCTAATGAGGAATGCTGCAAAAAAAAAAAAAAAAAAAAAAAAAAAGAAAGAAAAGAAAGAAAAATATTTTATTACAAAAGCTCCTTGAAGTTTATTTAAATGCAATACTCTTTATTTATAAAAAAGATTATTCCATTAAAATTATCTAATTTCTCATAAAAATAGAAAATACAAAAGAAAAAATCTATAAACAATGAACATGAAAAGTTATTTGCGTTCGGATTACTTTACAGATATGGTTAGTTCACTTTTTAATGAGGAATTTAGCAGACAAAAAAACTGATTTTTTCTGCAAAAAAGTTCTTTGATATCTATTTAAATGCAGTAATCCTTATTTATTATTATTTTTTTTTAAAGATTATTCAATTAAAATTATCTATTTTATTACTAAACTAAAAAATCTAAAAGGAAAAAATATCTATAAATAAATAATGAACATGAGAAGATTTTTTTAACATTATTTTGCGTTTGGTTAATATCACTTTACTGATATATTTGATTCACTTTGTAATGAGGAGTTTAGCAGAAAAAAAAAACTGATTTTGTTTTAAAAACTTATTGATATTTAATTAAATGCATCTGTAATTCAAAAAATATTATCCCATCAAAATTATCTAATTTCTTGCTGAATTAAGAAATGTAATAAAAAAATTACAAATATGAAATGAAAAGTTTTTATAACAGTATTTTGCGTTGAAATTATGTCACTTTACCAATATTTTTTTCTTCACTTTCTAATGAGGAATTTAGCAAACAAAAAACTGATTTTGCTGCAATGTAACAACTTATTTTATTTGCTATTTAAATGCAATAATTCTTATTTAGAAAAAGATCATTGATCATTCCATTAGAATTATATAATTACTCACTAAATTAAGAAATCTAAAAGGAAAAAAATATCTAGTATAAATAGTGAGCATGAGAAGTTTTTTATATCAGTATTTTGTGTTTGAATTGTGTCATTTTACTGATGCATTTTGTTCACTTTCTAATGAGGAATTCAGCACAAAAAAAACTGATTTTGTTTGAAAAGCTTCTTTGCGTCTATTTAAACACAACAACCTTTATTTATAAAAAGAGAAAAAAAAATGTTTTCATAGACAAACTCTTCATAAATACTACAAAGCAACTTTGAGACGTCAAAATTCCAAAAAACACCTGAAAAACCTTTCAGAAAATGGGTTAAACGCCATTCACGATGTTTATGAAGATATTTCTGTCGCTAAAATTCACTAAAGCGGTAAATTGTTCGGCAAAATGGTAGAAGAGTTCATTGCACGAATTTTTGAAGATTCTCTCAATTTTTTTCTTCATCTAATCATCTGTCACTGACTTATCTGTTGTCACATTTCATTTATCATCAGTTGTCCATCTTATTGGACGTTGGTCATATAGGTCAAATATGTTACTGTTTTTTTTTTTCTGTTTTTTTTTTTTTTTTTTTTTTCTTTCCTTGTGCGACATGGGTTTTGGTTGTTCTAACTGAAGCGAATAAATTTGCAGCTTAAAAGATAGCTTTCTTGCGTGTACATTTATAACTGCCTTAAAAGCTGTCAAAAGCAACAATTGGAGAACGATTCCAAACAATGATTTTTTTTTTCTGTATTTGTCAGTTTTAGACTTTTATTATTTATTTATTTATATATATATATATAAAAAAACATTCCTTCCGCCTTTATATTTAAACGATATTTATTTTTACTTTCTTTCTTTATTTAGTAGAAGAAAATATTGGATTTGTGAAAAAATTCGACTTCCGGTTTTCGATGGATTTATATGTTTTAAAAGATCATGAACACGATTTACTGGTTTTCAAAAAATGTCTGTCTGTGAGTCTATCCGTTATTCTGTCACTCTGTGAGTCTGTATTTGTATGTGACAAAAATTTTGTGGGCGTTCTATCTTAAGAACTAATGCAAGGGATTCCTCAAAACTTTAGACTCTGTTAGACTGTGATATAAACTGAAGCTAATTAGTTTTTGATGCATATCGCTAGAGGTGGCGCTGCTATGCTGCCTTATTCACAATTTCTATAATAACTCTATCGCATGAATTCATGGACGGATTTTTGAATGTGAATTTTTGATTTTATGAATTTTAGAATAAATTTTCTGTTACTAAAATTCACTAAAGCGGTAAATTGTTCAGCAAACTGGTAGGAGAGTTTGTTGCACGAATTTTTGAAAATTCTCTTATCATCATTATTATTATCATTGTTGTTGTTGTTGTTGTTATTTTCATCTAATCATCTATCACTGACTTATCTGTTGTCACATTTCATTTATCATCAGTTGTCCATCTTATTGGACGCTGGTCATATAGGTCAAATATGTTACTATTTTTTTTTTCCTTATACGACATGGGTTTTGGTTGTTCTAACTGAAGCGAATAATATTTACATCTTGAAAGATAGCTCTCTTGCGTGTACATTTATAACTGTCTTAAAAACTGTCAAAGTAAAACAACTGGAGAAATATTCCAAACAGTGAATTTTTTTTTTTTTTTTTTTTTTTAATCTGTGTTTGTCAGTTTTAGATTTTTATTATTTATGTATTTATAAAAACACATTCCTTCCGCCTTTATATTTAAACAATATGTATTTTTACTTTCTTCTATATTTACAACAAGAAATTATTGGATTTGTGAAAAAATTCGACTTCCGGTTTTCGATGGATTTATACGTTTTAGAAGGACTCGAACACGATTTGATTGTTTTCAAAAAATGTCTGTCTCTGAGTCTGTCCGTCCCTCTGTGAGTCTATATGTGATAAAAATTTTGTGGGCACCTTATCTTAAGAACTAATGCACGGAATTTCACAACAATTCTGTTAGACAGTGAATAAACTGTAGCTGATTAGTTGTAGGTGCATATCGCTCAAGAGGTGGCGCGATTATGCTGCATTATTCACAATTTCTACAATAGCTCTATCTCAAGAACTAACGCACGGATTTTCATAAAATTTTAAATTCAGTTAGTACTTGATATAAATTCGTGCTGATTACGTTTTTGCTCAAATCGCTCGGCAGGTAAAGCTGCCATGCTGCATTTTTCACGATGCAGCATGGTTAATGGTTAATTATAAAGGAGGAACGGGGGATAACCCCTTTTAAATTAAATACATGAGTTTTTATGCAAAATTATCCGATTTGCTTCATATAGTTCATTATGATAAGGCATATCCCTGATTAGTTTTGAATGATTTGTATAAAGAGGGGAAATGGGGGAGCTAATCTCTCCCTTAATTTCTTTTTTGAAGGGCATTATTCTTTGAAATAAGACTATAATATACAATTAGTGTGCATAGCCTGTGAGCTCTATGCCATCAGTTTAAGTGGGCAATATTCTTTTTATTTCGATTTTTGTAATTTAACTTGTAACTTTTTAATTTAACTACAAACACTACCGATTTTTTTATTTTCATTTGGAAGTTTAGCACTATCACAGACTCTTGAACAGATGAATTTTAATTGTAACAGCCAGGTCCTGCTATCGCACGGGCACCCGGGGCTTGTGCCCTGGGCACAAAATTTTTCCTAATTTTATTAAAATTCCTATTATGAAAATCATAAATGTGGAAAAAACTAATTTTTCAGAGATTAATACAATACAATAGAAGGACAAAAATATATCTGAGAATATATTTAAAGTCATATTTCAATAAATAATAAAAAAAGTTTTTATTTTTATTTGTGGAACCGTTTGTCACTGTGGTGGTTACTCCATAACCCCCCCATATGTTTAATTTAATTCATTTTTATTAGCCATTTTATTTCCTATTACCTCTTTTTTATTAATGTTCTCAATTTAAATTTTATTTCGTGTTCGCTTATTTTCTTATCGTCGCCTGTAATGTTTTCTTTCTTACTTAGCTTTCGAATGTTCCAAGCCGGTAAAAATTCTGTTTGAAATCATTCCTTCCGGTTTAAAATTTGTTCGAGAACTTTCTCGCTATTTCTTTTGGGTGGAACTTCCGTTTATTCGGACACACCCCTAACCTATCAAATTAAATTCCACAGGTGACGTATTTCAAGCCGTTAAGTACTTGGCCACCGGCTTTGGCCTCCCCTCTTAAGATGGTTATCAATTTTATTCTTATTAGTTACATATTTTTTCATACTGTATATTGTAATTTGGCTTATTTTTTCCTCACCCCCCTCTTTTGCTGACTGCCAAATTGGCGTATTTTGCATTTACAATAACCCTTTCTCTTTTTCCCCTGGGCTCGCGGCCACCTGCGTCAGTTGCGCTACGAAACACCAGCCGTGATGGATGCGGTCCGATGACTGCAGGTTTTGGGTGGAAGTTCGGGCCATGTGCGCGCCCCTTTGAAGCCGTTTTATACGGGCTACGTTCTATGCTGCTGTGATCCCCGCATGGTTTTAGAAGAGGCTGATCTTTTTAACGCGGCGAGGAGCAAAGTCCCTCCGTGCTGCGAGGAGCAATGAAGTGGTTTAATGCATTCCTGAATGTATTCGTTTTATGTGCCTTCTCTTTTGGTTTATTCAACGTAAATAAGCGCACTCCATAGATCTTCTGGTTGGTGTTCTTGTGGAAGCATCATAAGTGATGTAGTATGTCATCATGAGTCCACTTAATACCTATTTCATCTTTCATCACCTCATCGTTAAAAAATAATTTTTCTGCAGCTATTATTGGTGCTCGAATTTTCTTCAATAATTGTTTTATGTGATGCCAGTCCTCTGACAAACAAGCAGAGGTAAAAAAAATCTTTTCTTTTCGTGAGATGCAAATATTTATTTACATAAAGTTCCTTCATGTCGTTATCTGGCCCATTTTATATATATAATTTTTGATTACTCACGGGGCGTTATGAAGAAAATATTGGTTTGTATCTATGCAATATGAAATATAATATATTTTGTTTTTGAAAGTTCATATTATGAAAGTTGCTCTTTTTCAAGAAGAAATAATATTATATTCTCCTTTTATGTCATGTGAAAATTTATAATTTACATCCTGTTGAAATATCTAAAATATATTATTGACAAAGAATTTTTATTGCTTAGAGATAGCAATTGTTGTGATCAGCATATATTATGATATGGTTGTTTATGAAAAGAGAGATTAATATGTACGAGTCAAAATAATATAAATGTGTGAAGAAATATTTATTCATGAAAAAAGTAAAATAAGTTCTTCATGAAATAAAAAATAGTTTTCTTCAAATTTTGTGTGCATAATAATTTTCTTGTGCCTATTGTCTGGATTTATTCGTCATCAACAGCCAAGGACTTAACAGGTAACTTTTTTACCTTTTCAATTTTACATTTTTTAACTTTATTTTTGACATTTTATGTCATCATGGATAAAGATATTTCTATTGTTCTAAAGAAGTAAGGTTGATAATTAGGGTCGTTTGCAGGCCTACAACCAATGCAATGTGCTTTTGTATTATTTTACGATCACCATTTGGCCCTATTGTGGGTAGAAACAAAAATAACAAGTTTGTTTTCTCCCATTCTTCTTCTCACACTCCAAAAATAATCACCACATTTTTCTCTTATTCTTTTGGAGCCGTGACCAACGCTTGAACATTCTTCATTATTTTTTTTTTTCAAGTTATTTTTCTTCATATAGTGATTAATGTTTTATATAATTATAATTTGTTGGGTATGGTGCAGTAATCAAATACAATATTTATATTATATTGAAATATTATCTTTTTCTGGAGCAGTGCATTATATATACAACATAATTTATCAATATATTTCTTCTTGCCTTATTATAATTTATAACTAATATATGCATTATTTAACGAAAGTGCTGGTTAATATTATTGTTCATCTTATGATAAATTATTTTTTTTTCTTGTCATACATATATCAATATATGTTTTGAACCATAATTATACATAAATATTTACATAAAATATTTGGATCTTCTATTCTTCATATAATACTAATATGTTAGTATATTTTTTTCTTCTGTTCCTTTTCTTTAATATATAAAAATGGTTTATGATGTATATGAAAGGCATCAATATTTTAAATAACGGGTCAATTTATATATTGTTCATCATAGGACCTGCCAAATAACCAAATTTATCATGTCATACATTGAGCTCTTATATTAGTTATTTCATCATGCCACCAAAAAATAAATTAAATATTGCAATTCAGCCCTTCGACGGCAATCCTCAGACTGTAGAATTTTTCTTCGATCAATTATCTGACTTACAGGAATTAAATAACTTTTCAGACAAGGAACTTTTCGTTCTCTTTAAATCAAAACTTGAAGGCACTGCCTTACTCTTCTTTCTTGAGACGCAATCACAGCTCAAGAACTCTAATTTTCATGAAATTCGAAAAGCATTTATAGACTATTTCCTACCCACAAAAAAATCTGTTTCTCTAAAATCTTTACAGAACTTGTCTTTAGATTCAAATGAATCAGTTAAGAATTTTGCCTTTCGGCTGGACAAACAACTTCGTCTTGCTTATCCAAAATTGGATACTTCTGCTCTAAATTCATTGAAGTTCACTCATTTTCTTGAGGCTTTACCTAAACAAATCAAACGTAAACTTTTAGAAGAAAATATTACTACTTTTGAATTAGCTCTTGAACGAGCAACTTTTCTTCAAGATATTTATGACTCTCCCCCTAAAAAATCTTACGAAAATTATAATTCAGCCTTTTGTTTGGATACTGAAAAAGTTCAAGATAATTCTAATAATGCTCTTCATAAAACTCCTATAAAGCATACGAAGGATAAAGTGTATCACAATTCTCAAACCAACTACTCTCCTTTACAAACTCAAAAGAACAATTCTCATTCTTCTCGTAATTTTCAAAGAAGACCTAGAACATTCTCGCCTTCCCCACCGAGACAGGAGGCTACAAATAAAAGTAACAATAATTTTCGTCATCATAACTTTCACAGGAAACGCCCTTATCAACCAACCTTTGACAAGTATTCTCACAAAAAAAATTCTACATCCTTTTATCACAGACGAGATGTTGTACAGTGTGCGTTCTGTGGGAAATTTAATCATCGTATGGACACCTGTTATAAATTTAAAAACATTATTAATTCGTCTAACAAAAACTCTTCAGCTCAAATCTCCTCTCACCCTTACAGAAGGAAAAGCCACACCTCTTCTTCTGAAAACAAAAATAATGTTTACCATTTAAACAAATAAGGGAGACTGGTTCTACTGACCGCCTTCTCTCCCGTAATTCTCATTCAGGGTCAGTACACTTTGACAACAACAACAAACATCAACAATTTGACAAACGTTCTTCAGTCACCTTAGTCTCATCCACAGCTGTCCAAACTTCTCCGATGACATCTAAGTCTAACAAATCTTCCTGTTCACATAATTATTTGACATCTAAACAAAATTTTGAAAATAATGATGATGTACAGGAAAATCATGTTATATGCAGTTCTTTTAATAACTCTTATGTTCTACCATGCATCCTAATAAATGTACAACATAATGAAATCTCTACATTAATAGATACTGGTTCAAGTTTATCTCTTTTGGATGAAGAATGCTTTAATAGCATTAAATCCAGGCTTCATTACAAATTTCTATCCAGAAATGTATCAGTTTCCACCATAAATTCTAAGGTCTTCTTCAAAGGATGCATAGAGATAGCATTTAAAATTGATAAATTTTTTTTTCATCATGTATTTTACCTTACAAAAATTCACAATGTTCACTTTCAAGCCATACTTGGTTTTGAATTCATCAACAAACATTCTATTACTAGTTCACCAAGCTTTAAGTCTATATTACTTAAAGACAAGCACATTCCTTTTCAAAATTATAATGAATCTCCTACTTGCTATTTTATGAATTCTGAATATAATTACATTAATTCAAATGTACCATATTCTCTCGATGCACACAAAATGCCTTATTATGAAGAATTTATGTCAAATAATCTAACGAGTGATACTTATATTGATAATACATGTACACATTATGATAATTCAAGTTTACGGTTGTTCAATAATTATACAACCTATCCTTATAATTATAATGTTCAAAATAATGGTTTGTTTACAAATAATATGGCTCATTCTGCTATGAATTTTCATAATCCTTATATTGATGGTAATTTTACTTATTTTTCTAATTATTTTCCAACTGATTATGCTAATGTGGTGAATTATGTGTCTACTAATGATAGTAATATACTTAACAAGAATTCCTCATCTAAAAATACTAGTGATAGTAGTTATATTGGGGAAAAGCAAACTCATTTAAGTATGGGTAATAAAGTTTTGGTGAGTTCTAATATGGTACAGTTACTCAATAGAGAATTAATACCTCCTAATTCATTTGTTTATTTACATGTGAAGTATCTCAATCCTCCATCTGAATATTTTGTTTTTAAACCCAGTTTAAAAAATAAAGGCCTTATATTACATGAATCATTGCACTCAAAATCTTCCATTCAAAATGATTTATTTTTGGTTGTATGTCAGAATATTTCAAAGCTCGATATTCATCTAAATAAAAATTCTATTCTTGGCGAATGTATCAATGTAGATGAAAAAGATATTGAAGAATACTCTTTTGACTTAGAATTTGAAAATGAGTATTGTAACCTAATTTTGCCTTCTGAAGAGATTAAGAGGAAACGCATTCAAGAATTATCTCCAAATGACTTTGATCTTAAACATTTACCTCCTCATGAAAGGGAAACTTTAACAAATTTATTATGTAGTAAAGCGCTTGCCTTTTCGAAATCTCTTGACACTTTAGGTCATACTGACCTGGTCAACCCTCAGTTTACTATGTTAAATTCTCATCCAGTAAAAACCTTACCTTTTCCCGTGCCTCAAGCTCTTGAACAAGAAGCTCTTGACCAAATTAACCAGATGTTAGACGCTGGCATTATTCAGAGATCAAATTCATCGTGGGCCTGTCCCATGCTTCTTGTTAAAAAGAAGAGAACTGACATGTCTAAGCCTCAAAAGTATCGTTTGGCTCTTGATTTAAGATTGTTAAATTCGATTATAATACCATCATCATACCCTCTTCCTAGAATTCAAAATCTATTGGTGCAGTTGTCAAAATTTAAATATTATACCACTCTTGATTTACCCTCTGCATATTGGCAGATTGCAGTACCTAAAGATATGCAAGATAAACTTAGTTTTACTACTCCATGGGGAATTTTTACATATTTACGTTTAGTATTTGGCTTGAAGACGGCTGCCAGCACTTTCCAACAATTAATCGACTCTGTGATTCAATTATCTCAGATTGACTCCTGTTATGCATATCAAGATGATATTGTAGTGGGTGCTAATTCATTTGAAGAAATGTCCATGAAACTCACAAAGCTGTTAGACACCCTCATTGCTAATAACATTACTCTGTCTCCTGAAAAATGTACATTTATGCAAACTAGCATTAACTTTTTGGGTTTCCAACTTACAGATCATAAAATTCTTCCTATTACAAGTAACATTTTAAAAATTACTTCCTTTCCAACGCCTAAAACCAAGAGGCAAACGAAAAGTTTTATCGGTTTGTGTTCCTTTTATAGATCAATTATACCTAATTTTTCTAATTTGATTACTCCTCTCATCGAAGTCACCAAACCTAAAAATAAATTTTCTTGGAAAACTGAGCAGGAAAATGCATTTAAAAAGTTACAAAACATATTTTTTCAAAAACCTATGCTCAATCTTCCTAACTGGAATGAAACGTTTTATGTTAATACAGATGCATCAAAAACAGCAATATCAGCTGTTCTTATGCAGAAATTTGATGGAGAACTAAAACCCATCTCCTATTATTCCAAAACTCTTTCTCAATCAGAAAGACATTACCCTGCCATTAAATTGGAACTTTATGCTATTTACAAAGGCATAACAGCGTTTAAATACTACATTTTTGGTCGACACTTTATTCTTTTGTCTGATGCAAAACCTCTTAACAACTATAAAAAAGCTACATCACCTGCTGATATTACTACTCGTTGGATGTTAGAACTGTCTGAATACTCGTACACTTTCCAACATGTTCCAGGCAAAGAAAATGTCTTGGCAGATTTTCTAAGTAGAACTCCTCACATTCCTACTGAAGATCTTAATAATAATCCAGATCTTATTTCTTCACAAGAACCTCTACCCATTGTTGATAATCAAAACGATTTACATAATGACATTTCTCAATTTCCATGTGGTTTAGTTGACAAAATCCACCATACATGTCATCTTCAGAGTGATTCTTCACCTTCTAATAGTGATAATAACCAAGATCCTTTATTAGAAATTCTTGATCACACCATCTTCTCTGAGCAACAAAAGGACCCAAAAATCAAACAAATTTATGAAGATCTTAAAAATAACAAAAAATCTAAAAGTTTAAATGGCTACTATATTAATCCAAGTAATGAGTTACTTTGCTATAATGGGCATTTCTCTTCAGAAGATATCGAGCTACACAAAGCTGTTTTACCTGTGTCACTTAGAGCAAAGGCCTTAAGAATTGCTCATATTACTCATACTGGAATTCATAAAACCATTATTAATTTAAAGAAAAGATTTACCTGGAAAACCCTTGTTTCTGATACCATTAATTATGTCAACTCCTGTGAAATTTGTTTAATAAATAAAAGTCATAAAAAAAACACTGCTCCATACCTTCCTGCACCAATCCCAACTGCTCCCAATCAAAAGGTCTCTATGGATTTACTCGGCCCATTGAGAAATCGTCAATATGTGTTAACAATGATAGACCATTTTTCTCGTCATTTAGAATTATATGCCTTAAATAATATCAGTGCTGAGTCAGTTACAAAGGCTTTATTGCATTATATTTCCACTCATGGAAAACCTGAATTAACTCTTACTGATCATGGTTCTCAATTTACCAGTGATATGTTTGCATATTTTAACAAAAAGCTTGGCATTAAGTTGGAACATAGTTCTGTAGCCCATCCCCAAGCTAACGGTTTAAGTGAACGTGTCAATTCTCAAATAAAATCGTCTGTGAACACAATGGCTTCACAAGGATGTGATGTACCCACTGCTCTAAAAATTCATCAATCCATATATAACGCTACACCTCATCCAGCTACAAAGTTCTCCCCAAATCTTCTTCATTTTGGAAGAGAGATAAATGACATTTATTCCAATTATAAATCTCAAGTTTCATGGAAAATTCTCAACACTGCATATGAAATTCATAAATTGATGGATGTTATTGAAAAAATATACTATCAAGCTTACAAGAATAATGAATCATCTAGACAAAAGGTGTATGAAAAATCGAGAGAAAAATTAAAGTTTTCCAACATCAATGTTAATGACATTGTTTATGTAAAATTTCCTACTGTGTTTAACAAAAAGATACAAGGCCCATACGTGGTGAAGAAAATAATTTCTCCTGTGCTCATTCAAATTCAAGATCCCAATAATAGTCATGCTTCACCAATGTTGATTCACACTAATCGAATCTTGAAGCTTCAAAAGAGAAATGAAGCACTGCAACATCCTTCAGTTTCTTCAAAAGGTGCATCACATGATCAATCAGCTGTTGATAATGCATCCTCCACTCCTGTGAGACAACACTCTTCTATTCAAGTTTCAAATCATGATGCTGCATGTAGCACATCTCCTCAAATTCTTCCTTCTTCTAAATGCCAGCAAACATCTTCATGTTCCAGTAAATCGGTACTGTTACAAGCTCCTCCTGATAGCACTCATTCTGGTGCTAAAAACAAATCCACTCAATATAGAAGTTATGATCTTCGTCCTCGCAATCATAAACTACATAAAAAATAGACTAACTCTCTTTTTCCTTTTACAGGATGACTTTTGCTTTGTAATATATTCAGTCGAAGCTAGCCGCACTGATTGTCCAGCAAGAAGAATCGCTATGTAATTTTTTTTTTCTTTTCTCCAGGCTGCAGGCAGCTGTTATTATTTTATTTTTTTTTCATTATTTAAGTCTTCTTCTCCCTGGTACAACTCAACGGTCATCCTCGGGATGTATGTATGATTTTTCAATAGTTTTATTATTTACTGTATTTATCTATAAGTCATAATTTTTACAATATATACACATAATCTCATGTTTGCCATACTTTTAAATTTTATAAAGTCTTTACTTACAATAGTTGGTGCTAAAGGTTGAGAAAGAATTTGTCTTTTATATCCTTGTTATAATATTATGTCATTATTTAAAATGATTTTTGACAAGTGTTTCATTCTAATAAGTAAGGAGAAATTGTAATTGATATAAGGTAAACATAAAGATGAGTACTAATCAAATTATTCCCCCTATTGTGTCTTCTCTTTACAATGCATGCATGCTTTAACATTTAACCTCTTTTGATAAAAAAAAAAAGAAAATGCATGATAAACTTATTCATACTAATATTTCTTCTCTTCTGGTTGAAGTATAGAAGGTGAATGACTCACAAGAAGTAATATTTTTTTTTTTGTATACTTTTGAGTATTTATACTTTGGATCCAAAGTTGTTCATTCAGTCATTATATATATATTTATCCAAAGATGTTGAATAAGTCATTATATATATTTATATAAAGCAAATTCTTAGTTTATGACAAATGCAAAAGTGATCACTTACTTATTTTTGTTAAAAATGTTTGAAGATTACAAGTAAATATGTTCAAGATATCTTCTATATGAAGATTTTGACATAATTGATTTTTCTTTGTAAGTTGACATTAGCAAGTCATATATAAGATTGACATATTCATATTATTAAACATCTTATGTTTTATGTTTATTTCGAATGAAGTATAGCATTAAAGGTATTTATGCAAGTATTGTCAATTTATATTGAAAGTATTCAAGAATATTTTCTTTATGAGAGCGTAAAGATTCTCTCATTGAAAATTGTTATATTCATTTTGAAGATATTTTTATTGAAAAGTAATATCATGCTTTTGTTGACATTCTTTTTGCAACTTATTATTTTTATTTTCTGCAAAAATGTGTTATTGAATAATACTAAAGTTATTCATTTAAGATTTATTGAAAGTTTAAAAGCCTATGTGGTGGTATAAGTAAATAATTTTTTATGAGAGCATAACTAATCTCTCTGCACCAATTATATATTTTTATTGTTATTCAATTTTCAACTTACAAATTCATCCAATTTTATTATGTGTTATTTGAAACCATATATGTTATATATAGTTATAACATGATTCATATACAGTTATAGTATGTTTCATTTCATTGATAGCTAAGAATATAAATATACATATTATTGTGTAATCAAATATTTTGACATTTGCTAAAGCATTCTACTATTGTGGTGCTTTTTGCACAGCCTAACAAGAGACTCTGCAAAGTTAAGGACTGTTGTTTTGCACATAGACTTTAATTTTTTTTTTAATATATGATAGATACCTCTGAAAGAAACTTTATATACCTTTCATGTTAACATTTACTACAGTTGATATATTTTCATAAGGATTACTATATTAACAGTAATTATTTTTTTATTGTTTAAATATCATGTACAACAATTATGTATATTCTTATAACTATTTCTGATATATTTATTTTGTGTACTTACTTAGTATATTTGCACATGTGTTAGAAAATATTGTCTCGATGAAAAATTGTTCATTTTGTCATCTCACCAATATTTTCTTTTGGGGGACCCTGGGTAATATGTGGTGGTTACTCCATAACCCCCCCATATGTTTAATTTAATTCATTTTTATTAGCCATTTTATTTCCTATTACCTCTTTTTTATTAATGTTCTCAATTTAAATTTTATTTCGTGTTCGCTTATTTTCTTATCGTCGCCTGTAATGTTTTCTTTCTTACTTAGCTTTCGAATGTTCCAAGCCGGTAAAAATTCTGTTTGAAATCATTCCTTCCGGTTTAAAATTTGTTCGAGAACTTTCTCGCTATTTCTTTTGGGTGGAACTTCCGTTTATTCGGACACACCCCTAACCTATCAAATTAAATTCCACAGGTGACGTATTTCAAGCCGTTAAGTACTTGGCCACCGGCTTTGGCCTCCCCTCTTAAGATGGTTATCAATTTTATTCTTATTAGTTACATATTTTTTCATACTGTATATTGTAATTTGGCTTATTTTTTCCTCACCCCCCTCTTTTGCTGACTGCCAAATTGGCGTATTTTGCATTTACAATAACCCTTTCTCTTTTTCCCCTGGGCTCGCGGCCACCTGCGTCAGTTGCGCTACGAAACACCAGCCGTGATGGATGCGGTCCGATGACTGCAGGTTTTGGGTGGAAGTTCGGGCCATGTGCGCGCCCCTTTGAAGCCGTTTTATACGGGCTACGTTCTATGCTGCTGTGATCCCCGCATGGTTTTAGAAGAGGCTGATCTTTTTAACGCGGCGAGGAGCAAAGTCCCTCCGTGCTGCGAGGAGCAATGAAGTGGTTTAATGCATTCCTGAATGTATTCGTTTTATGTGCCTTCTCTTTTGGTTTATTCAACGTAAATAAGCGCACTCCATAGATCTTCTGGTTGGTGTTCTTGTGGAAGCATCATAAGTGATGTAGTATGTCATCATGAGTCCACTTAATACCTATTTCATCTTTCATCACCTCATCGTTAAAAAATAATTTTTCTGCAGCTATTATTGGTGCTCGAATTTTCTTCAATAATTGTTTTATGTGATGCCAGTCCTCTGACAAACAAGCAGAGGTAAAAAAAATCTTTTCTTTTCGTGAGATGCAAATATTTATTTACATAAAGTTCCTTCATGTCGTTATCTGGCCCATTTTATATATATAATTTTTGATTACTCACGGGGCGTTATGAAGAAAATATTGGTTTGTATCTATGCAATATGAAATATAATATATTTTGTTTTTGAAAGTTCATATTATGAAAGTTGCTCTTTTTCAAGAAGAAATAATATTATATTCTCCTTTTATGTCATGTGAAAATTTATAATTTACATCCTGTTGAAATATCTAAAATATATTATTGACAAAGAATTTTTATTGCTTAGAGATAGCAATTGTTGTGATCAGCATATATTATGATATGGTTGTTTATGAAAAGAGAGATTAATATGTACGAGTCAAAATAATATAAATGTGTGAAGAAATATTTATTCATGAAAAAAGTAAAATAAGTTCTTCATGAAATAAAAAATAGTTTTCTTCAAATTTTGTGTGCATAATAATTTTCTTGTGCCTATTGTCTGGATTTATTCGTCATCAACAGCCAAGGACTTAACAGGTAACTTTTTTACCTTTTCAATTTTACATTTTTTAACTTTATTTTTGACATTTTATGTCATCATGGATAAAGATATTTCTATTGTTCTAAAGAAGTAAGGTTGATAATTAGGGTCGTTTGCAGGCCTACAACCAATGCAATGTGCTTTTGTATTATTTTACGATCACCATTTGGCCCTATTGTGGGTAGAAACAAAAATAACAAGTTTGTTTTCTCCCATTCTTCTTCTCACACTCCAAAAATAATCACCACAGTCACTTTTCCTATAAACTTAATTTTTTCACACTTTTCAAATAAGGGGGAAAAAAAAAACTAGTTGCAGTAAATTAACAAATCTAAGGGGGTACGAAAAATTGAAAGTACCCTTAGCATAGAAACTTGGTAGTCGGGCCCTAATAACAGCCCCGTAGAAAAGATTAGTACAAAACACCATCCTAAGAGTTAATCGCGCCTTTTATTCATCTTTCGATGGAGCGGTCTGACCGACCGCTTCACAGTAGTTGTGTGATATTTTCTGTCACATAAATTAAAGGTTGATTTTAAATACCCTTTGCAATTTCTTTTCGCTGTTTTTCTCTTCTAATATCATTACATAAAACAAATTTAAGCAAATTCATTTACTAGAATTTAGGATGTAAATTAATATTTGGAATTTTTTCCAGAGAGAGAAAATTCGCCTTGCAAATACAATATTTCAAATGAAAATCAATTTTCAAATTTTTATAGCTTAGAGGCGCAAATGCCAGCCTAGTGAAAAAGTTTCCATGTGGGGACTCGAACCCGGGTCATCAGTATATAGCATACTGACGTTCTACCGATTACTGTTCAAGGCCGGATGCAGTGGCGTAACAAGCGGGGGGCGGAGGGGGCGATCCGCTCGGGGTGTCACCCCAATTTTTACTTTCAAATATATATAGTATATAATCTTATAAGACTTTGAAAAGTAATTCTGAAATAAAATGAAATTTTTTATGCACGATGCAATAGAGTTAGTTTTCTTTTCTTTGAGAATGTGAAATTTTTATACAGAATGATGTATCTTAAAGAGGCATGTACTAGGAAACAAAAACCTACCTATATTCAATGAGTGGGTAGCAAAAGAAAAGAAAGAATTTTCTTCGACATATAGACATCACAATGACTTGTGCGAACTATAAATTAAGTAATAAGTCTATCTTTCTTTTTTTTTATGCAGGAGGACAAAAGGTAAAGAAGGAATGCTATGTCATTTGTTGTAATAACGTAGATTTGTGATTGAAAAAATATGACGGATCGGAATGTGGGGGGGGGGGGACACCCTTTACATCTGCCCCGGGTGTCACCCATCGTAGCTATGCCACTGGCTGGGTGTCGTTCCATGTGGTTTAGTCGGTAGAACATCAGCGCGCTGATGACCCGGGCTCGAGTCCCTGCAAGAAAACTTTTTCACTGGGTTGGCATATGCGCCTCTTAAGCAATTTGAAATTTGATTTTCATTTGAAATATTGTATGCAAGGCGATTTTTTTCTCTCTGGAAAACTTCCAAGTATTAATGTATCCAATCGATGCTGGATTTATTAGAGTTACGTGTTTGCCCTATGTTTGGGGCGAGTGGCCCAATTTATATGGGTCCGTGGGGGCCTGAGCCCACCCAATTTTGAATTCTAGCGTGCACAATTTTCATTATTCTGTTCATTTTTCTCCCCAGAACAAAATTTATTTTGCCAATGACTGCGCGTTTTAATTATCCGACTGGCACCCATAAATCCAAAATGACTGAAATGTAAATGTTTTAACTTTTTGCTGTTTCAATTAGTAGTCATGTTCACGGTATGATGATATTACAACAAATATTAGTGTCTTATACTCTTACAAAAAATATTAGAAAAAACTCATGAGAATGTAATTTAAATAAATTTTAACTATCTTAAAACAATGATAGCTTGACTTAAATGTCTCGTCAATCACCAACTGCCTACCCTTCAAGAAAAAACAAGCTGGTTGAACCATTTTACCGAAATATCTCTGAGCTCCCCTAATATTTCTGAACCAACCCAATAGTTTTCAAAAGTTGACGCCACTGTTTGTGGCTCACTAATTATATTCCGTCTTGTGCTGCGTTTGTAGCTTTTGCCGATTTGTAATAGCGAAAAGTTCCAGGCTGGGTGTCGTTCCTTGTGGTGTAGTCGGTAGAACGTCAGTACTCTATAGTGATGGCCCGGATTCGTGTCCTGGCATGGAAACTTTTTCACTAGGTTGGCATTTGCGCCTATTAAGGGTGCATTTCGATTCAAACTGCTTATTTTCCGATTTATTTTTGAATTGCTCTTTTAAACACCAAACTTTCAAAATCTCTTATTTGGAAAGTACACAAGGTGCCGTGATTGTCGATTCTTTGATAAATGCAAAAAATATTGCGAAAAAAAAGCAATCAAAAACGGCATTTCGAACCGATTTTTTCCCAAGCGGGAGATATGGGAACGAAAAAAAGGGTCATACTAATAAAGTAATTGTTTATAACTCAAATTCTAATGAATTGAGCGTAAAAAGACATCACACGGCACCTCATAAGTCCCTTCAAGAATCCCCTCAGCAAGTTTCATGATTCTATTTTTAAAAATGTGCCTGAAATTGTATCGGAAAATTTCGAGCTGTTGAAGGTGGGAAAGCGTTTTTTTCGAATACACCCTTAAACAATGAAAATTTGAAATTTGATTTTCATTTGAAATATTAGGACATAAAGTTCAGCAAGCATTTACCGCAATCCGAAAGCATTCGCTAATGCTTCACCATCTTAGTTAAATACCATAGTGCTTTTTTAGGCGTGCCATATCCCTCTTAATTATTTATACCAGTGGCGTAGCTAGCGGTGGGCGGGGGAGGCGGTCCGCCCGTGGTGTCTCCCTCTAAGGGGTGACACCCAATGTTTGCAAATAAAAAATATAATCATTATATAAGATTTCGGATAGGAATTCTGAATTAAAATGAAATTTTTAGTGCGCGACGCAATAGAGTTAGTTTTATTTTCTTTGAGAATGTGAAATATTATACAGAATGGTGTATCTAAATAAGACATACACCAGGGAACAAAACGTACCTATCCAACGAGTGGGTAGGAAAAGCAAATTTTAAAAGAATAAATTTTCTTCTACATATAGGCACCACATTAACATATGCAGACTGTGATTTGAGTGATAAGTCACTCCTGTGGTTTTTTTTTTATGTAAGAGGACAAAAGGTAAATAAGGTATTGTATGGTCATTTGTTATAAAAACATAAAATTGTGATTGAAATAATATTACGAACGGAAGGGGGGGTGGGATACACCATTTACATCCAACCCGGGTGTCGCCCATCCTAGCTTCGCCAATGATTTATACTAAAATTTTTGATCCCCTACTTATAGCTAACGCATTAATTTACACACTATTACATTAAGCGGCCTAAATCAAAGTCATAAACAAAGATTAGAACATTCGGTCTGGGCGCTGATTACCATTGAAAGGATAATGAAAGGAACTGCATTTGTTTGTATCACTTAGCACCATTTATTTCTCGGTAAATATTTCTCAGTAAAACCTCAGGTCATGTTCCTTTATGCATACTTATCTTTCGTGCATCCATTATTCGGCAGTGAATGAAAAACTCCCCGCCCTTCGCTGCCAGCACGCAACTATTATCTCGCAACTGAATATTCAGCGATACCAGCAGGAGGAAGAAAATAATAATAAATAAAATAAATAAATTATATACACTTTCAGACCGAATCTCATCTGACCCAATTGACCACCGTCCAAGAAGTGGACAGCCTTTTGGAGGGAGTGATAACATCGTATTCATCAGGTGTTTATAAACAAAATCCTTCATTTCCTACACACGCTTTCGAATGTATTCTCGTATTCGGGCAATCACGAGAAACTGGAGATAAAATTACTTTTGAATCGCCACCTATGTTTTTATGCTTCGTTGAAGGTGAGTTTATCTCGCTCAGAAATGAAAGTTCTTCCCAGATTTCTTTTCAAAGATCAGTTGCTATAAAAAGAAATGTTACAATGCATGTAAATGAAACAGTAACCTCTGAGATAAAGTTGCAGGCTTAGTTAGTTCAACGTATATAATGCACAAATCATTCACTTGCAGTTAAACGTACACAAATTTTGAAACGGTGTTGTTAAAAAAAATTTCCAGACTCAAAAAAAAAAAAAAAAAAAAAAAAAAAAAATTCTCGAATATATATTTTTTGAACATTAACTTCTACCTAATGAAATTTTTATCAGTTAACAGACTTTATGTACGTAACATCACAATACAGAGCTGAAGGTGTCTTGATCCATTATTTTAGCCACTATACAACCATAATGTTAATGTACGCACGCGCATATACCGCCAGAAAACAAGCTATAGCAAAAACAAGCTAATACATATTTCATAAACACACACAGTTAATTAATAATTATGCATATTTATTTTGCGTATTAATTACCTTAACATTTATATACTTTAATTTTTTTCGCTTTCGATATTAAAAACCTGTTTCGTCGATCATTTCATATCAGAATTGTGATTGGTAAGAATATAATACATGAAAAAAAAAATCATTGTCATTTAGTCGGATATTGTGTATTAAACGAGTCCTGGAATGCCTTTTATAATTTTTTCATTTATAAAAAAAAAAAAAAAAAAAAATCAGTCAAAAATGAATACATCATATTTATTTGTGTAATAATTACCTTAACATTTATATATTTTAATTTTTTTCGCTTTCGGTATTAAAAACCTGTTTCGGTTGATCATTTCATATCAGAATTGTGATTGGTAAGAATATTATACATGAAAAAAAAAAAAAAAAAATCATTGTCATTTAGTCGAAAAGAAGAAAATTTATTATTTTAAAATTTGCTTTTCCTACCCACTCGTTGGATAGGTATGTAATGTTTTGTTCCCTGGTGTATGTCTTATTTAGATACACCATTCTGTATAATATTTCACATTCTCAAAGAAAAGAAAACTAACTCTATTGTGTCGTGCACTAAAAATTTCATTTTAATTCAGAATTTCTTTCCAAAATCTTATATAATGATTATATTTTTTATTTGCAAACATTGGGTGTCACCCCTTAGAGGAAAACACCACGGGCGAACCGCCTCCTCCTCCCCCCGCTAGCTACGCCACTGGTATAAATAATTAAGAGGGATATGACACGCCTAAAAAAGCACCTGTGGTATTTAACTAAGATGGTGAAGCATTAGCGAATGCTTTCGGATTGCGGTAAATGCCTGCTGAACTTTATGTCCTAATATTTCAAATGAAAATCAAATTTCAAATTTTCATTGTTTAATAGGCGCAAATGCCAACCTAGTGAAAAAGTTTCCATGCCAGGACACGAATCCGAGCCATCACTATAGCGTACTGACGTTCTACTAAACCGCAAGGAACGACACCCAGCCTCGAACTTTTCGCTGTTACATATCGGCAAAGGCTACAAACGCAGCACAAGACGGAATATAATTAGTGTATTAAACGAGTCCTGGAATGCCTTTTATCATTTTTTCATTTACAGTAAAATAAAAAAATATATATATATAAATATTCACTTAAAAATGAGTACATCGATGTATTTATATCGAAATGAGTATGTTTGAATTTTTCGTATGTTCATTTGCTTTCTCAATTTTGAAAGAACATATGTCATCAAATCCAAACAAGCGATAATTTTGTATCCTTTGTTGGTTTATTTCACTCATGGCGCCATAAAAGATGCCGTTTAATGTAAATATTAAATTATGCACAACTTGTTTTAACCTTTCAGCGGGCGCGCCTGCGCAAATTTTACGACAAACGGAATATTCCTCATGTTAAAATTTTGTCAATATTTCCTTTTATCTTAAAAAAGTGTATTGTTTTATATTTCCAACTATAATAAAAGTTTAATTTGATCCATTGATATGCAAAAATTGTTTTTTAATTTAACTTATATTATAATTGTGAAATGTCTTGGATTTATAACAGCGCAAATATGGGAAAACTTTTAGTCGTAAAAAATACGACACGCGCCTGCTCATGCAAAAAAATATAGCGCGCTCGCTGGAAGGTTAAAATAATTAAAAAGTGCTTGCAAATAATGCTATTGTCATAAAAAATTTTCGATTTGGGTATTTTTCTAATAATTTTGCTATTTTTCTTATTAAATAAATCAATGAAACGTTTATTGTTTATCATTTTGAGCAAGAAATAAATGCCAGTACATTTTTATTTGTAAGTTTAGGGGGCAATTCATAGCGATTTATATTTGATTACAACCATTTATCAAAAATGAATGCATGTGTTTATCAGTTTTGAGTGAATTTGGATCGGAGCTATTTTGAAATTGAGTATATTTTACTCAATTTTGTGAACCCATTTTTTTCGGTGTACCAAAAAGAAAAAAAAAACTAGTTACATGTGCCAATCCCAAAACTTTCTTCTATCTCATACGTACATTTTAATATTTTTAAAAAAATAGTAACTCATGTTAATGTTTTAATAATTTTAATTCAATACTATACCAACTTTGATTTTCATCTTAAATTTATGCTCCAGTCAATTAATCGGGGGTTGTAAAACGAGTTTCCGTCTCTGCACGAGCCGATGAACAATAGAATGATAGGCAGATTTTTTTCAAATTCAGGGAAGATCTACTTGCTATACCAAAAAATAATCATACACAAAAAAATTTAGTTCAGTTCAAGGCATAACTTCATACACTTTTAGGTGGTGCAATATTGAAAATGGCACAAAAATCGCGATTGCAGCGCCCACTTCCGGCAGAATATTTCAAAATTGAAGGAGGATCTGCTTGCCACAGCGAGAAACATTTAAAAAAAAAAAAAAAAAAAAAAAAAAAATGGTTCAATTCTATGCATATTTTTATACACTTTTTGATGGTAGAATGACACACGGACACACAGACACACGGAAAGACGGACATTTTGTAAAAACATGTTTTTTAGAATCTCTGACCTCTAAAACGCGTAAATCCGTTGAAAAGCGGAAGTCGAAAAAAATTTCGATTACAATACTTTTTTCTATTGAAAATAGAAGAGAGAGAAAAAAAATCTTTTAAAAAAATAGTTTTTCGGAAATTAATGCAATAAACGCAGAGAAAATTGCTTAATTTTTAAGGAAACTTCACTCCTCTTTTTTGCCGGTAAAAGGAAGTCAACACGGTGTATACATTACTTGCGAAATTAGAGATGAAACGATATACTCTTCCTAGTAATCAATGTTTCCTGTAATCTCAGTAATCGATCTCATTTTCCAGCTAACAGAAACACCCATTTTCTACATGGATAAAACAAATACGATATCTTTTTTTTTTCCTTTTATTTATTTATTTATTTATTTTTTTTTTTTTTTCTGTTACGCGAGAAGCTATTCTAACATAATTTGATTTTCAATACACGATAATTTTAGAGGAAGTATGCATTTCAAACGTTACGAAAGGTAATGTTTAGGCAGCCATCAGATTTCTAAAGCTGTAGCTCTATTTAGAGGATCGATTTGAAATTATATTTGCTATTAAATTTGCTCTTTTATATTTACATTATTTGCTGAACACTGATTTAAAAAGCATTTTATAAAACAAGTAAGGAAAATCTTGTGTTAAGCATAGCATTGTGAATCACTTACCAACACTTCCTGAAATCTTTAACAAAAATTCGTTATTTAGGGAAAAAAAGTTACTGGCTATAGCCAAATATGTATTGCATACTTTTGAAAAGCCATGTATTTGACCTGTCGGTTGATATATATATATACCATATGATGGGGAAATTTAGTTTAGCAAGAAAATGCCTAGCCGGATGAAATTTACTCTTTTAACATTTTATATTTTAATAGATGGAAACATACTAGAATACTTTTGTTCAGTTTTGCAGTTTACCAAATACCTTTATTACATGCCAGTATTTAGCAAAAATTTATTTTAAACTGAAACACTCTTAAAACTACTGAAATCACATTCTCAGAAATTATCATTCATAGGCGTACATGTATAGAATTCTTTGTGTAGCCCTGTATATTACTTTATCGGTATACTACAAGCATTTCTTAATAAACGGAATGCAGTTCAGCTTAAGAATGCATAACTTTAAAACCACTTTTAAGTAATTTACAGTCCTATTCAGTAACGTTTGTCGAGCTCTTTTGTGTAGCCCAGTCTATCAACGACAGTAAAACCTCTAAATAACGGACACCTCGGGAACGCAGAAAATGCCCGCTATTCGGAAATTCTCAGAGATTCAAAAATCGCTAAGAAATGCTTACTGTTTCATTAATTTACTTTCATATGTAGTAAAACCTCTATTATATAATTAATCAGAAATTAAAATTATTTTTTAAGCAATAAAATTGAAATAAAATTGTGCACATTTTTATCTACTGTTTATTATATTCTTGTAAAAAAAAATTTGTTACAAAAGTTTACTTTTGCTTGCGATTACATGTAATTTGTTTTTCTATGTGACATTATTGGACATTGTAGAGTTCCAGGCGGAGAGAGAAGGATTGCACTTTTTAAACTTTAAATGCATAAAATCTCAATCATCTTGGGTGACATTTCAATGTTCTGGGAGGTATTTCTCCCGGACAACCCCCTGAATTTAGCACTGAACGTGTGTGTGTGTGTGTGGGGGGGGGGGGGGGTCCCCAGCTCTTCATCTACATTTATCTGTGATCACAAAATTTGTAACATATTGTCCTGATAAATTGAGAGGTCTTTTTGCCCTTTTTTTTTCCATTTTTTTTTTCTCTTTAAAAATATTTTTTCATCCTTTATCGCCGAATAAAGTGTCCGCTATTCGGAATCTCCGTTATTCAGAGGTTAAACATACAAAAATTTAGGTTTTGGGAGTGGGGACTGGAAAACTGTTCGTTAAATAGAGGTGTTCGCTATTCGGGAGTGTCCGTTATGGAGGTTTTACTGTATAGCATTTATACACACCATATAATATGCATAGATTTAGTGAAACTCAAAAGCGTATATCATAAATAAAATGCATTTCATCCATCCTTCAGCCATCATCGGATACTTATACAATACTTCTGAAAGAATATACTATTTGAAATCTTTTGTGTGTCTCTGTAAATGCTCTGCACTTCGTTTAGACGTGACTATATCGTATAGCTTAAATTAATGATCAGCAACATATATCAATTTTATTATAAATGAAATAGTTTAATATAATTAAAATATGTCGTACACAATTCCACGCTTTGCCATTATGTAATGGAATTCTTTTGTGTGGCCCTGTAAATGAATAATAGCTATTTTTTTCACCGCATATTTTAAAGAATGGATATTTTACTAAACTTCGTAAATGCATATAGATTTTAATATATTTGACAGGGTGTAAAATCTTTAATATGCGTCTTTTGATATGCATCTATGAAGCATGCACTAAAAAATACATTTTGCACAATCTATTGTGCACAAAGTATTTGTTATTAATTTACAGGTCCACACAAAAGTATTACATAGCTTAAGTATAGGGGAAAACATTGTTTGGGGCGAGTTTTAATTATATTGAACTATTTCACATTTTAAGAAATTGATATACTACGTTTCTGAGGTTTAATACAAGTTACTTCCTGTATAAAACAAAGCAGATAATATTTACAGTGACATACAAAAGCTTTCAACTATAATACTATATGCGAAGTACAACATACTATTTATCAAGATCTTAATATTTTTAAATCTTCGTTATAGTACAAATGCATCACATTTGCTACGATTGACATTCAATTTTCTAACTTGTTAAATTATGTAAGTTTTATTTTACTGATCAATTTGCTGTTTTATTTATAGTTTAATTTATCCCAAGAAGTTTATGTTATTTATTTACTAACTTTTGAATATAAAGTAATTTTTAAAATTTCACTTAATCTATTATGATTAAAGATTATTTAGGTGACGCATTTTGTCTTCTTTGACTCATGAACAAGAGCGTTACATGAAAATAAACCAGATTTGCAAAAGCAAAACATGTCCCAAATCTCAATATTTGGTTTAAACTTTCCTTTGATGAATTACACGGATTCACTTTAAAGCAATCAAAATCGGATTAACACCCGATTACACCAGTTTTTTTCGGCTTTAACTTTCGTCTGTAAACATCGATTTAAATTGATTTGCGAGAATTATTTTAATCTATGCAAATATGTTAATGATCTTCTTTATAAGATAATCGTGTATTCATTTTAAAAAAGAAGTTATTATTTTTTGTTATTACATATTATTGTGTCGCAGTACTTCCAGAATATAAATTATATTTACTTTTGATTGATACAAGATGTCATTTTTTCCAATTACAAGGAAAACGGTGTATCCCAATCGGCCGGTACGTTTTTTAAATGATAAAAATAAATATATAAAGTTATGCTCAACATCTGAAAAAATTAAAAAAGAAAATCACCCATACTGGCACCAATCAAGTGGTTTGGGGATCCAATAGTCCGATATCACATTGCATTTGGTCCATTTGATCATTAGGGCCACATGGCTACTGAAGGCAAAATCAGGCTTCGTTATCGGTTTGGTTAGCAGAAACCTCGATTAATCGATGTTCTACTGTAATTATGTCACAAATAATGGTTTTTTGTAACAGCTAAGGTTTTTTTTTTCTTTCACAAAATTTAAAAGTAGTGTAAAATTCACGCATTTTTGTTCCAAGAGGGATTTTTACAACTTCGTGGTGATTGGGGGAGGATTCTGCGCTTATAGAATATAAATATGCGCGAAATCATATATTTTCGAGTAGAAGATTTTGATGCTGGGTTTGGAAGGTGTACTCCACCCTTGCGGAATCTTCTGTTTCAAAACATGCTATCATTTGAACCTCAAAAACCTGATCACTTTATGTTATTGACAAAATTGCTAAAAAGTTTGATAGTGATAATAGAAAATCATGCTTTTTATTATTAAAAGAACTCTAATTAAATTCGCACTGTTAAAATCATTAGATTGTTCCTCAGTTAAACTGAACCGAAAACTAACGCGGAAAAGAACTTCTTATATTTTATTTTTTTCTATTCGGAAGCTGTCAAATTTTACTCAATGGTTTCAACATCTTTCCAAGGCTTTTTTTTATCTTGCAATTTGTAAAAATTCGTATTCTAAGACATTTTTATTACGAGATAAATAACAAATAAAATGCGAAAAGAATGAGTTTCGTTGACCTATTTAGGAAACAACTGAAGAAAATATCGTCTGCCATTTATTATTATTTTTTTTTTTAATCATGTGGCAACAATGATGGAACTTACATCAGGCGTATCAGTATAACCTCAAGATCGGTGATCGTGAGCATTTAGATATTTCAATTCGTATTCATGTGGCGTATCCTCCCTTTATATTTCGGCAACACGCTAGCAAAAATGGATGGAATAATGCTCTTTAGATTGTATGAAGCAAACGCTTGTTTCTTGATTACTTCATTTGCACTCTTTCGATGTTATTTCAAAATAAGGTTTTCAGTTCAGATTATCAACATTTTTTTTTCTTTTCCATAAAATATTATATATATATATATATATATATATATATATATATATATATATATATATATATATATATATATATATAAATATATATATATATATATAATGCTGATATTGTAATATTTTGGAAAAAAATTAAGATGCGTTTCAATAAGTAAAATATCCACATTCGTCTAAAGTGATGAACAATTCCTTGTCTGAAAAAAGGATCATACATCATATATAATAGTATAATCAATTATTTATAATATTAAAAGACAGTGTGTATGTGTCTTTCGAATGATACAGTTTGTATTTGAAATTGAATAAATGGTTTGCCTGCCAAGTTTTCTGCATAAAATCTGCTTCTCTTTTACAAGTATTGGCACTTTTTGGTGCTTTCTGGACCTTGGTCCAAAAATAATTTACACAATCAACAAACCATCCAACCTGTACAAAAAATGTTTCTTGTAGAATGCTATTACTACCTCTTAAAGTTCATCCAAAATTAATATTTCTTCAATAACCCTGTATCAATACAGGGTTGCTGAATTGACACAAACAGGGCCCGACTTATTCAGGGGCATGCGGAGCAATTGTCCCGGGGCCCCACTTCTTAGGGGTCCCCCATGAGAGTAATTAGAATTTTCACCAAAAAGGGCCAAATAATTTAAAATAGTCAAAAGTGGTAAACATTTTTCATATTATTAAACAATTAGGAAGTTAAGAGTGGTTCTCCTATCGCTCTTTGTTTCCAGTGCCCCAATTACCTAGGCTAAAAACAAAGTACATTAGAAAATTAATAACTAATGTTTTATTATAACGACTTGGTATTCTATTGTTTTCAAAATAAATTTTTATTAACGTTTTCCTCGTAGCGTGGCAAGTTGAAACCATTAATCAGGGTTGGCAAGTTTTTGACAGTGTGCGGTTTTATCCGGCTAAAACCTCTTGTCAAAAACCTCAAATACTACACTGATCTGTAAAATTTCTCATTAAACATCTGTCACACATATACAACATAAGATGTAATATTAAAAATTCATTTTTACTGTATTGTATGTTATCATTTCCGGAAAAAAAAGAAAAAAAAATCTCTCATAAATCTGAAAATTTAGCCTGCCTCCAAACTTGTTCAACTAGCAATGCATCTGCTATCAAGCCCTGCTAGCGCAGCACTAATTGAGAGAGTATTTTGTTACTTTGACTTCATACACTCTAAACTCAGAAACCATTTGGATGTAAATAAATGTGCTAAATTGATTATGTGCTATAGGATACTGTGGGGTAAAATTGATCCAGATTATTAACTGTACAAAATCATTTTTTTTGTTTGAACATTCTATAAAAACAATGTTTTATTGCAATTAAAGTAATTTAATTTTTTTGTAATTATTAAATTACAGTATAATTAATTTTAAATAAAAAATTATTTAAATCATTAAGACTTATTCAATGTTTCTGTCTTGTTCTTAAAATGTTTAAAGTGCATTACACATTTTTGACGGTTTAAGCCAGTTTTTGGCGGTTTAAACCAGTTTTTGACGGTTTAAACCAGTTTTTGACACTTGTCATGTCAAAAACCCAACCCTGCCATTAATTATGACCAATTTGGGACATTTTCTTTTAGCCATCTTATAACATATGTAGATAAGCAGAGAAAAAGATTGCAAAGAGATACTTCTGTCAACCAATGTATCATTTTTTCTTCTACAATTATCCTGCTAGTACTTTTTCTTAAAATTGTGACTATCTTTTTGTGATACCCTGTATACGGATGTGAACTGCACCGAGTACAAAATTTTTAAATATTTACAATACATATGAAGTTTAGTACTAGCCACTTACACATTATTCGCACAAAAAAAAAAAAAAAAAAAAAAAAAACAATCGATAGATAGAAGGGGGTAATGCTTGCCCCCAAAGTCCCCCATAGCCTTAGTCGGGCCCTGGACACAGGGTTAAGCATTACTGTTTCGTTTCTGTGTTCTTTATTTAGAATCCCACATCCTACAATACCATTGGGAGAGGGGGGCTACGGGGACTGAAACCCCTCCCAGACAGCAAGATTAAACTAGTTAAAGTTTTTTTTTTAATTATGAAAGTTTACTTTCATTATTTTTAATATATTCTGCAAAATAGAAAGCTACTTCCCCATGTTTCGCTAATCGTTCCTCCGTTCTACTACCCAGTCTTCGTTTGTATCAAATCAATCGAAACAAATTATGTCCGGGAACGACACATCTCGCCCATTTTTAATAAAATGTAAAGAAAAAAATCGGTCCGAGCTTGTCTGACATTCCGGACTAGATCGGGAAAATAACGAAATTAAGCTTAATCCTGGGTGCGCCACTGCAGTGGCGTAGCCACCTACTGTCATGTTTTTTGGCGCCCGGGGCCAGCAAGAAATTTTGCGCCCCCACCCCAATATAGATATATAACAATTTCTCTCAATTTGGCGCCCCTAGGCCTCGGCGCCCGGGGCAGACGCCCCCCTTGCCCCCCCTTAGCTACGCCACTGCGCCACTGTACAATACATTTTACAGGTGAAAATTTTGAATGGTATCATTGCAATCTTTTATAACTTTCGTAATGTTCGACAATTACATTTCTTCCTTAAATCCTTCTTTGCAATATAACAATCTTCTTTTTGTTCGTATATCCACTAGCAGTAACTTTCAATTTCAAAACACCAGCCTGCGGTCATTTAGCTCACTCTTGCGAAAATGATGGCCAAGCAGGTATCGCAAAGAAAATGTTTTTTGAAGTCGATGTGCTTTATTAGATCATAAATTAGAGACCTTGCACTAATAATGTTTCATGGCTTGTCGTAAACTCCCCCCCCCCCCTCCATTCACTCACACAGTTAGTTAATTAAGCCGGCCGAGTGAAATATGCATATTAATTTGTATAGTAATATTTTGCTGCCAAAATTTCAATACTGTATTCATTTTCTTTCGTTTCAATTCTTTCAATAATATCGAAAAATATCTTATTGCTATACAGGGTGGTCATAAAAAAACTTCCCCGATATATGTACCCCTAGTGATCTAACCGCTCAATTAATCAAAAGGAAATTTTAGATTTAGTTATTTAAAGATATGCGTTCGAGATCGTAATGATTTTAAACAATAGAACTCTCACGGCAGGCCGTAGCTAAGAGGGCGCTATGGGCGGCTCATCCCCCCCCCAAATATTTTGAGCCCCCTCCCCCCCCGGAAAAGATTCCAAGGTCACTCAATGAATTTCTGTTCCGAAAATCCAAATGAAATTCTGTTCAAACATCTAATTTAGTTTTGAGACCCTTTCAGAGTTTTGCAAAACATACTAAATTGTATCTTAAATAAGTGTTTCAACATTCCCTTATAGAATCTGCACGTATGAAGCTAACATGATGTTTAATTTTGCACCAATTATACACTCAAAATTTTCATCATCATATAGTTTTCTTAGCATAAAGTGAAGCTATTACAACAGTTTAATAACAAACATAGTACCTACAAAGTGAATATGCACTAATTTATCTTTCTGCATCAGAGAAAGAGAGTAAAAAAAAATATGACCCCCCCCCCCCATTGTTTACTTCTAGCTACGTCCCTGTCTCACGGTTACAGTTATAGTGAAAAATCTTTGAAATTTTCGAATGGCATCACCCTTCTTTTTCATACTCAAATTCATCGACGCATTAAGAAACTATAAATGGCATTGGAACGGTATACATATGACTAAATTGGCGGTGTAATATCGTGGCACTCAATTCTAATCAGTTTCTATGAAATGTAAAATTCAGCGCTGTAAAACAAATGATCACATCTTTATTTTCACTATGTGTACACAAACACAACTCAAAAATGCATTTTAGAACAAATCTTACAACATTACTTAGTTCACAAGTGAAAAAAAGAAATAAAATCGGCTACTGAAAAACATTGTCATTGGTCCTTTGCAATAGTCTTTTTTGCAAGTGTTTTACGCCAGTAATTTTCAGTCATACGTATATCGTTCAAACTCCATTTAGGTTTTTTCAGAGCGCTGACGAATTTGCGCATAAAACAAATGGGTGTCGCCATTCGAAAATTTTGAAATTTTTTCACTGTTACCGTAACCGTGACGGCTCGATTGTTTTAAATTATTACGATCTCGAGCGCACATTTTCACATAAATATATATATATTTTCTTTTCGATTGGTTGAGCGGTTAGGCAGCTAGGTGTTCATATATCGGGAAGTTTTTTATGCCACCCTGTATTTTTGAAAGTTCGAATCCTCATAAAAACTTACCTGACTCATTATTATTTTAAAGTACGATCGAAAGTTTTGAACAATAACCTTTCTCTGTCTGAAATTATTTTTTATCTCATGGGATCTTAGATATGTAATCAATATGCAAATTAGAATTAATACATAATATTCTAATTTTTAATTGACAGTGAGATTATTAAATTATAGTTGCAAGCCTATTTATGAAACAAAAAATGAGAAAAACAAATATAGCCCGTCTCGGTATCGAACCCGTGCCCACTTGACAACAGGATAACGCTATACTAAATAAGCTATGATCAAGCATATCTTTTGTTTTCAAAGTAGGTATTTAACTTGTATATAATATTAGACCCTTATGTTTCTCGAGAACTAAGGAGCATTGTACAAATTCCATTGAAATTGAGGCTAAGGGTTCTGTGCCCTACAACATATATTAAAATAATCAGAATCTGTGATTATGAATGTTAGCTCTCTCCTTGTTAATACTATACTTTCGAAAGTTCGAATGCTCATAAAAACTTACCTGACTCGTTATTATTTTAAACTACGATCGAAAGTTTTGAACAATAACCTTTCTCTGTCTGAAATTATTTTTTATCTCATGGAAGGATCTCAGATATGAAATCATTATGCAAATTAGATGTCTTAAAACTTACTCGGCAGTTTGCCCAAACAACCTTTAGCCGTCATCCTTTTGATAGATAATTTTAACTAATTTGAATGCAAAATGAGGTCAGTCATGCCTCAATTCTTCATGAAATTGTTTTGTATACATCATAAACAAGCTATTGGTATCAAAATTTTTACTTTTTAAGCGATTCCAACTGGTTATTTCGACAACATTGTCTTCAAGTGAAAAAAAAAAAAAAAAAAAAAAAAAAAGCTTCAGGCTATCTCAATGCTCTGAACGTTCAAAAATTGATCTTTTTATATATCTATGATTGTGATTTATCACTATGTAGTTACATTGTGGAATTTTCTATTTTATTTTAATAGAAATTTTCGCTCTCAGTAATTAGTTTGCTTCCTAGTAGAATTTAAACTATTTCGTAGATGGCTGAGAAAATATATTTATAATGCGGGGAGAATATTGATTTCTAAAGAAAAACACTGATATGTATAATAAAGAATTGGTCCAACTCAATGCAAATTAGTGGTCTATCCTTCATAATAATTCACTGTCAACGACCAACTATGTAAATGTAGCCAAATAGTATAGAAATTATAGTAATCATAAAAACTGTGCCATACCGAATCTTGACATTATGAAAAATAACAAGCTTTGCCTTTCTCTAAAACGTTATTTATTCTTCATGGAAGAGAAATATATAGTATTATAAAATACAGTTTTTAACTATTGTTGCAAAAATGCTGCTTATAGAATGGGTCGTTTAGTTGAAAGAAAAATTTAGATTATTTGATTACTTTTAACATTCTAATCTTGCCCGTTATAGAACCAAAACAGTAATTAAATGTCACGTAATTGTATTGGGCATTTTTTTCGAAAATATTCCTCTAAAGTATCACTGGTGATTCTTGCTATTCATAGGAGTAAAACTAAACAATTAGTGGGAATACCGATTTCTAAAAAGGAACATTGATATATCTGTGGCTTCCGTTAATAACCAGGTAAGGCACTTTTTTGAAAAAAATTGAGATAATTTGGGGACATGTAGCTTTAAAAGAGTACTTTTATCAGCCATAGTACTGAAAAATGAAAATCGAATAATACAGTGGACTCTCTCTACCTGAACACTCTCTAATCTGAACACCCCGGTAGCATATTTCAGATGTGTATATTGCTGGGACGATTACTGTTTCTAAACCAATAGGAGACCGTCATTATCACGGTCAAGTACACGCCCACACAGTTTGATTGACAGGAACTCGTGGACAATTGATCGTGTGTGTTTATTATTTATTTGTACTCGGATTGTTTGAATTTGTACTCGGTAATTAAAAATTAAAGGTACGAAAGAATGTTTTTTTTTTTTTTTTCAAAATGACTGAATTTTATTTACTTCAATTAGAAATTATACTTCCTCTGATCCTGAAATAAATAAATAAATAAATAAATAAAAATTAAAGTAAGAATTTTGCTTATACGGATATTTTCGCAGAATACTTTTTTCCCATTTCTTTAATATATATATAAATCATTTTGAAACGATATTTAGAATATTAAAAGGATTTGAAATATTTTTTTAAATGTCTTATTTATTAATAAAAGACAGCCTCCAATAATTAAAAAAAAAAAAAAAATCACCAATGGACTCTCGGCCCGCGATGGACTCGAACCCATATCCTCCGGTTTCAAGCTCGACGCTCTAACCATTCAGCCAGTCAGCTCACTTTCATCCGCAACAGATTATCGTTATAATTAGCACCGTCATTTGTCCACGAGTTCCTGTCAATCAAACTGTGTGGACGTGTACTTGACCGTGATAATGACGCTCTCCTATTGGTTTAGAAAGAGTAATCGTCCCAGCAATATACACATCTGAAATATGCACCCCGGTATTATGAACCCGGTGGATTCGGCGGTCCGAGTATTTCGATGGTCCCGGCGAAACCCCATAGACTTAACATAAGATAAACTCTCTGTATTCTGAACATCCTCTAATCTGAACACCTTGCTATTATGAACGCTACTTTCAATCCCCATTTTTACTTCACCTCTCTGTAAACTGAACATGTGTTTGGAATCCGAATTTAGGAAATTCCTGCTTGATCCAAACTTGTACCAAACTTTGTACAAGTTTGGCAACTTGCCAAACTTGTTGCAGCCCAATCTTGCAGCAAACCAATCAAGATTGGGTTGCTTGACCCAAGTTTGGGTCAAGCAAACTTGGTCAAGTTTGCTTGACCAAACTTGTTTGCTCAGTTTTAAAATAAAAAAGTTTAATGAACTCAAATAAGTATAGAATTTTGGAATAGAAAACGGAAAACAAGAACATAAAAATTAATGTTCGGAAGATATTTTGTCAAAGGAGAACAAAGAATCATCTTGTCACTGGACTCTTACATCGGATTATTCAGAAAAGCAGAAAATTGCAGAATTAAAGGCATCGGAAAGATTGTTGACTCGTTTCAAAATTTAACTAACATCATATTCAAAATAATCAAAGGTGAAGCTGCAGATGTGAATATCGACACTGTGGAAGAATAGAAAATAAAACTTCTGAACATAACGAAGGATTTCGATACAGCAAACATTTTCAATACTGACAAAACCGACCTGTTTTTCACATCTCTTCCAAAGAAAACTCAAGCAAAAGAAAGCTAAAAATGTGTAGTTGGGAAAATGTCAAAAGAAAGATTTGCCATTATGCTCTGTACCAGTTTTATGGATGAGAAGCTCAAATCACTTGTGATCGGAAAACGTTTAAAAAATGTGAAGATTGCATCATTGCCTACATACTATAAACCAAATCGGAAAGTGTATATGATATTTACAATTTTCTCATAGTGTTTCGGGAGAATTAATGAGATAATGAAGAGAGAAAGGAAGAAAAAAAATGTTGTTGTTGTTAATACCAGATCACTTACAAACATGCAGCTGAGCTATATAACCTTGAAGTTCCTGTTATCAAACTGTACTTCTATAATCCAACCACTGGATCAAAGAGTAATCAAGACCATTAAAACTACCAAATCCTTTTTCTGAAGAAATTGTTCCCGGTGATGGAGGCAGCAAATTCGGCAGAAGAAGGTCAACGTCATGGATGCTGCCTATTGGATATCAACGGCATAAAATGAACCAACCTCCCACACCATCCAAAAATGCATCTATAAAGTTGGATTCCTATATGAGAATGGACAAACAAAAATAGAGGATCAAGAAGCAACAGCTGTGAGTGACTTGGGATCAATTATTCAGAAGGTTCATACTGAAACAGAACTTGGAGCTTATCTCGAAACATATGAAATCCTCATAGTTTGCAAGAACATCATTGTTGAAGAGGAAGAGGAAAATAAAGGAGAAGCAGAACTAGGAGAGACTGACGAAATAAGACAAACAATGATTACATTCAAGCAATATGACTAAGAGACTCATTCAAGACCTGTTGAACTATGTGTCTGAACATCACCTCAAGGCTTTTCCACTTCTTAAACAGCCAGATAACATGTACATTAGGGTGGATCGATTGTCTATGGCGAAAAAAAAATTACCATTAATCAAAATCTACCTATGCGGAAAAGATGTTCTATTGTATGGAGATTAAGGGAAAAATAATAAAAAAAATTAATTTTAAAATTTAATACTGCCACAAAAGGGTTGAAATTTCGAAAAAATTTGAAAAAAGACCGAATTTTGATTAGGTTATTTTTGTCAAAAAGTAATTACTTTAATATTTTTTTTAATCCAACCTTTCGGAAAAGATGCTATATCGTATGGAGGTTAAGTAAAAAACAATAATAAGTAATAAATTCAAAATTTAATACTGCCACAAAAAAGTTGAAAATTCGATAAAATATTGAAAAAACGGAAAAAGATCTAAATTTGGTTAGATTTAATTTTGACGCAAAATAAACATTTTAATATCAATCAAAACCTACCTTTGCATAAGAAATATTATATTGCATGGATATTAAGTAAAAATAAATAAATAAATAAATAAATAAATAAAACTAATTTCGAAATTCAATACTCCTGCAAGTAATTTAAAGTTTCGAAAAACTGGCAGTTCCAGTTTTTTCAGTTAGAATTTGTCTGCTTGTGTATTGTGTAGCTTAGTGTACCTTGAATATTACTGTACCATGGCGTTGTTAAAATAAAATAAAAAAAAGAGAGAGATATGAATTACACCCTATTTGGGTCTAGCTTTGATATGCCATGAAATATGCTCCCTAATACAAAAAGTTATAAAATTTACATATTGGTATTTAAAGAATAAGCGAAGAAAGAAATCGGTCAACATCTATTTATTTCTTGCCAGTGAGAAGGAGTTGCTAATAAGTTACTAGTGACCTGTAAATGAGATTCAATCTCAATAACTTACCATAGCAGCCTTTTAAGAAAAATTAAACTGTTTAACGACAAATATTGCGCTCTTCTTAATTCCTGTAAAACAAAATAAGATACTGAAAGCTACTACAGTCTTTTGGACCTTTCCGAAAATACTGCCTATTTTTTTCAGTTCAATAGATTTGAATATGAATATGAATATTGAGTGTAAACTAAACCGACGTATTGAAAGCAAACTCACTTTTTTGCATCATCAGCTATCATTGAAAAGCCAAAATGCTGCCGAGCTAGGTGTCACATTATCAGAATATTGGAGAGTTTGGGCACTTCCGACCAAGCAGGTGCTGCCATCGTGTCTGGTGCACTTCAAGACGTGGGCATTATCTCACAAAACTATGAATCGAATGCTACTGACAGAAAAAAATCGGCATGACAAAACAAACCAAAGACCACTCCATCGTTTTAGTCATTCTCTTTAGTCATTTGTAAAAGATTATGACCATGGTCATTTTCTTTAAACTTTTATGGGTGTAAAGACTGACTGCATCACTAGAAAACAACAGACGAAAAATGATAATAGAAGCAGACTTGAGCTTTAAAAAAGAACTGGGTTCCGAATACATCGGCCACATATATATAAATTCCGGGAGAGTATCAAACAATTTGAAAACACGACGTACATATTTTGTCATGTGTTAACAATAATATACATGTAACAAAGTTGGTTGCTATTGGTTGTGACGTAATATCTGTTAATATAGATGTTAAAGGATGTGTTATTCGAAATATGGGACTGATCTTCAAGCGTCCACTACAATGTTTTTTGTGCTAGTTACACACCAAGGAAGTTTCACTATGTCATCTTTTTGCAGCGTGGATGGGCATAAATGTTTCACTGGTGAAATAGAAAGATTATTCGCAGCATGTTAGAAGCTTTTTGTATTTTCATTTATGTCAGTATATGAATTCTAAAAATGCGCGAGTGAAATCAAACGGTCTGCTGTAATCCTAATCATTACATAAAAACTATCTATATTTTTCCATTTACCAGCTTTTTGACCTTTTGCGACGGATTTCATAGATTTAATTAAATGGGAAAATGTGTCGAACCTCCACTAACTGGCGGATTTAGTAACGACATGATTTCAGAAGCAATATGTAAATCCAGCAATCATTTCAGTGGCAATAACATCTACTATCAATAATATCTATTCGCGCAACTCTCATTCTACAAAACTAATAATCAAAAGAGTCACGGAAGTATTTCTGCTGTGTATGGACCATACATAAGTAAGAGTTTTATAAAAATTGAATTGAATTACAAAATCTCATGTCGATTTTCAATACCGAACGTCATTATCGCCAATTGCAATGTTGACGATTTTTCTTGATTTAATACTAATGAAGCTGTTAAATAAGAAACTAAAGTTTTTATCTTGTAAACAATTAAATATCCTCTCATTGTAATAAATGTTTAAAATGTCTAAAATTCATATTTTATTTTACAAAACAAAAGTTGATTTTTTACCGTAAAAACGTTCAAATACATAAATTTGAGCCACATTGCGGTAGATTTAAATTTTGAAATTAATTTTTTTAATTATTTTTCTCATACTCAGCATATAATATAACATCTTTTACGCGTAAGTAGGTTTTGGATAACTTTTTAAACTATTATTTTGAATAAAAAATATTCTAGCCAAAATTAGGTCTTTTTTCACTTTTTTTCGAAATTCAACCTCATTGTGGCAGTATTAAAATTTAAAATTAATTTTTTTTAATTATTTTTCCCTTAATCTCCATCCAAGAGAACATCTTTTCCGCATAGGTAGGTTTTGACACAGTGAAAAAAAATTTTTCGATCCACCCTAATGTACATTGCATGAACACATACAATGCAAAAACAGGCTAAAATTATTCGTTAAAGTAATATACTGATTATGTTTTCAAGAGGTGTATTGTAATGTAAATGTACGTTTTGTAAAAAAAAAAAAAAAAAAAAAAAAAAAAAAAAAAAAAAAAGTAATTAAAAAATGAGATGGTACAGTACAAAACTGACTAAATTTAGTTGGGCATTGCGCAATGGCATGACTAACCATGCTAAATATTTTATACCGACTGTAAATTCAATACGTAATAGTAGTAATGCATTTCCGATTCTCCCTCTATACTGAACACCCCCATAATCTGAACATTTTTGGTCGATCCCATGAGTGTTCCGAATAGAGAGAGTCCACTGTACACTGTTAAAAATCTGCTGCATTTTGCTGCAACGCACTCCCCTGCTTGTATAGAAAACGGTTACTTGGCCGTGAAATGGCGCTTTATCATTGGTTGGAATAGAGATATTATATACAAATGGTGGAGGGCGTTGCAGCATAATGCAGCAGATTTTAACAGTGTACTTCCCGCCATAGGGTGACTATAAATTTTCATTTAAAAATTGAAAAAACAATAATAATCAGGTAAGTGCATAAAATAACGGTAATAACCAGATAAGATTTCTATTTATTTCTTTAAATCGTCTATAATTATAAAAATGGCTTGTATAACTTATAAATTTCTTCAAATAATTAAATTAACCTCAATAAACTATAAAAATTACATATCTGTGGCGGGAAACTGCAACCAGCTAATTGATTAATTTGCAAAATAACCACACAAAGTGAATGATCTGGTTAATGCTATGTATTCTTTTAATATAATATAAAGAAAGAATTATAATAACAAAAGTTGATAAAAAGAAATTTTTTTATCATGATTAGAACAGAAATTTATAAATTTAAATCAATTGTCGTTTTTAATTGTTATTTTAATAAAAATGTGCTGTCGAGTGCCATCTATTGTGAAAATTGCTAATAAGAACGCCGCGAAAGATGCAAGCAGAAAAAAAGTAAAAAAATGACAATTTATTTAATTGTTGTGAAATTAATGTTTAAAATGTAAATAAATATTTAATTTTACTGACATTTATTAAAAATAAATTTAAAACGGTAATAACGAGATAAAAGTTACATTTTTAATTGGTTCTCAATTAATAAAAAACATTTTTTATAACTATTTTGGCAAAAAAAAAAAAAAAAGGTTCTTATATCCCAATTGAAAGTCATTAAGTCTAATCTATTTTATAAAAGTAATGATAAAAATACATTTTAGAAATCTTTAAACATCAATTACTCAAAATATTAAAAATGTGCCTTACTTGGTTATTACCAGAAGTCACAAATATATTGTAAAAAGTTTGTCCAAGTCAATGCACATTGATGGTTCATATTTTATAATAATTCACGGTCAACGAACAAGTCAGTATGCAATATGCAGTATTGTAGTTGCTATACAAAGTAGTCAATTTGTAGAGCAATTACAGTGATCATAAAAACTATACTATACTGTAACTTAACATTATAAAAAATAACATCTTTCATCTTTCTCACAAACGTCATATATTATTACGATTCATGTAAATGAAACGTATAATACTGTACAGGATATTTTTTATCTGTTGTTTTTTAAAATGTTGCTTATAGAATTCATTGTTTAGTTGAGAGAAAAGTTTAAGTTATTTGAATATTTTCCGCATTCTAAAAAGGATGGTTATAGATCTAAAATAGTGATTTATTTTCTTGTAACTGTATTGTACAATTTTGGGGAAATATTCCCCTGAAATGTTATTTGTGATTCTGACTATTTGTGGAAGTAAAACTAAACAGTTTCATGAATAAGGAAATAGTATGTAATGTGGTGGGAATATCGATTTCTCGAGCCAAACTTTCATGTATATTATAAAGAATTAGTCCAACTCAATGCAAATTGCTGATCTATCTTTTATAATAACTCACAGTCAACGATCAACTACGTAAGTGTAGTCAATAAGTAATTACAGTAATCATAAAAACTATGCCATCTTAACTTTATGAAAAATAACAACTTTCACCTTTCTCTAAAACGTCATTTATTATTCATGGAAATGAAATGTATAATATTGTAAAAGACAGTTTTCACTTATTATTGTAAAAATATTGCTTAGAACGAATCGTTTAGTTAAGATGAAAATTTAAGTTATATGAATGCTATCCGCATTCTACTATTTCTCGTTCGAGCACCAAAATAGTGATTTATTGTTGTGTGATTGTACTGTATATTTTTTGGAAAATATTCCTCTGAAATGTTATTTGTGATTCTTGTCAAAGTGGTGGGAATGTCGATAATAAATAAATAAATAATAAGGTCAAATAATAATAAATAATAATAATAAGGACATTATTCAGACTTACAAGAGAACAGAAAATCCCTTTAGCAAATGTATAGTTATATTTCTCACGAAAAACAAATTACAGTCGACTCTCGTTAATTCGAAATCGGATAATTCCAATCTTCGCTTAATTCGAACTAAACATGAAGTCCCAAAATTTTCAATGGCAGAATAACGTTAAACTTTTTCATTAATTCGAACTCATTTTCTCTTGACATCGCTTAATTCAAACTAATGAGAATTCTGATTTTTCATTCTTCCTTTCTTTCTCACGGATTTCAGATCATTTGAATCACTTTCTTTCTTTAATTTTTGTGAAAATTGTTCTGAACGAGTATGCATATAATCCCATGCATTTTATATCCACTTTCTAAGTGCCCCGTCTGTCCATCAGTGACGCTTCAAATTTTTCTTCCATTGTGCTTGTTTCTAATCATTTAATTAGTTTATGTATTTATGTATTCTAACTTAATATTAAGTCATATTCTGATGATAACAGACATAATAAATTTAAAAAACACTATAATATTAATTCCTTTGTAATAGTACCTTATTAATCATGTTCTCAATTCATACTTTACATAATTCGAACTTCGGATAATTCGAACATTTCTTGTGGTCCCGGCGAGTTCGAATTAACGAGAGCCGACTGTATCTATATATTTTTCCACCTGTTTTGATGTCTTGAATTCATAAAGCACTTGCTAAAATGTATATTTTTCTTGTCACATAGTTTTTTTTTTTTTCATATTGCCAATATTTAGCGATTTTAATGTAATTTAAAATAAATATAAATGTATTTATTTATAAATGAAAAGTTTTAAGAACATAATTTAATAAAGTTACTTATAAAATTATAATTAAATTGTAATAATTAAAACATTTTCCAAGAAAAAAACAGAATTAATTTCTAAATATCATATTTTGTCAGTCACACCACCCCTACACACGAGCACAATAAAAGAAAAAATTATGTCTTAGTTTATTCAAAAATCTTTTGAGCCTACCCAATATTTTTGAAAATTTGGCGCTACAGTGTCTATGCATTTCTTATTATGACATTATTTATGTGTTGTCATTGAATAATGATGATAATAATAGTAATCAAAGTTTATTTAGTTCTCTTTGCCAAGCAGATAATTCCTTTATTTTAAACAAACAAGGGGAGAACCCGTCGAATTTCGACGAAAGAAAATGTTTAAATAGGAACTGCTTCATTGATTTATAATAAATTTATTTAATTAGTCACAATAAAAAACGCGCCTTATGTTCGTAAGTCTAACTCTTAAACAAATGATATTTAATCTAAAGTTTAAAAAAAAATTACTATAAAAACTCAGTTGTAGAAATTATTAAAATTAAACTTTAACCGAAATGCAAACAATAAAATATAATAAAGATATTGTGTTATTATTAAGTTATCAATTACGGCAAAACGTACTCCATTTTGACTCAATCATAGAATTTTTTGCCCCATGAAATCGAAATCCGACATTATTCTTACCACTTCAAATTTACATATGCACATCTCTTATCCGTGTTCACGTTTAAAAAAAAATGGTATTTTAATTTGATAATTTAAAATCATTTTAATTCAAAACTTGAAATATCGATTGCTGTTAGCTATAATCAGGTACTAATTTATGTATATTATTTTAAGTGTAAATAAAAACACTTCAGAAAATTTCAATAAAAAATTTCTGAAATAACCTGCATGCAATAAATACAATAAACAATATTCCTGTGATGTCAGAGTGTAAAAAGAAAGTGTTGCATCGAATTTAAAGAAAGTTTTAAATAAATTAAAAATCATTTAAGTAATAAATAAAAACGAACTAAAATAAATTTTTTTCACTTAAAAAATGGCAACAAAAAGATACATTAATTTGCTTTTTTCGGCTTTTTTCATTTTCATTTTAATAAAATTGGAGTATGCCTGTTGCCACAAATCAAAATCCGTATTAAAAACTACGAAAAAATTAATAACTCCAAAACAAATAAAGATACAGCTTTCAAACAAATTGCATTGAAAAGTAAATTTTTTTCCCTATACGATGGTATAAAAATTGAAAATGTGCGGTATTTAGAAGTTTAAAAATTTGCAAAAGAAAAAATGCAAAACTTAAATTTCATTTTTAATTTTAAAGTGTTGCCATTTGCAAAATGACGTATGCGTTACGCACAGATACGTTTGGCCTTTATAATATAGATATTTCACTCATTAAATTTAAAATACAGATTTATTTTCTGAACAAACCATCTGTAATAGAACACAAAAGTTATTAGAAATTTGTACTATAAGTTAAATGCTGCGGTAATATGATATTTTTTAAACATCACATTTATCTCTTCCTTAGCGTGTTGTCATTTAAATGTAAATTGAATAGTACGTAAAATAACTACATTCGATAAACTTCAGACAATGAGATAATCTTCAAACTTCTGTAAATCTATTTGGATAGTTGATTAACATTATTACCATAAAAGTAATTTTGTTTTCAAAATTGAAAAAAAAAAGGACTCAAAAGTTTAAATTTTTTTAGTTCCAAAACTCATATAAATATAAATTTTTTTTTTTTTTTGTTAAGAAAATGACAGAAAAAATATCTTTACTGAAATTGTTTCTTTAGGCGCTTGGTAATTTAAATTCAAAAATATGGATCAAAATCTACAAAAAAAAAAAAAAAAAAAAAAAAAAAAAAAAAAAAAATCTTTTAATAATCATTAACATACACTGGATCCTAGCGATCTGGTGATCTTATTCCATTTAGGTATAAAAAACATTTCATATTTATTTACTTAGAACAGGTGTCACAAATAAAAAATTAAAAAGTTGACATGTTTCGGTTCATTCATAAGAACCGTATTCATAACACATAAAATCAGTAGAAAACTAAATGACACTGAATATAAATATAATTTAAAAACCCAAAACACAAAACATTGCGCCCCCTATGATCGTGAATGGCCATTGCCACCGCGGCATATAAAAATAATTTATTTTGATCATATATTAAATTTAATATGTATAAAATTAATATTAATAAATGTAGAAAACTAAACTCGCTGGATGATATGAAGAGTTTTTACACAAGTTTTAATCGGTTTAAGAATTTGAGAATGACGCTGGATCGTGAAATTTTAAATTTGAGATTTCTAAAGGTATGTAAGAAAGTTAATGTTGTTCCGAACTTTTTATCAGTTAAAAACAAAACTATTAAACAATTATTTAATAGTATGGAACGTGTGTTTGAAAGAAGATGTCTGACACATATTAAATTTAATATATGATCAAAATATATTATATTTATATGCCGCGGTAGCAATGGCCATTCACGATCATAGGGGGCGCAATGTTTTGTGTTTTGGGTTTTTAAATTATATTTATATCCAGTATCATTTAGTTTTCTACTGATTTTATGTGTTATGAATACGGTTCTTATGAATGAACTGAAACATGTCAACTTTTTAATTTTTTATTTGTGACACCTGTTCTAAGTAAATAAATATGAAATGTTTTTTATACCTAAATGAAAAAGGTGAAGTGATTTTGGTTTAGTTTTTAGTTTTGAAAAAACGAAAGCTGACAACAGTTTTAACATTATTCCATTTAGGCATAAATAAATAAATAAATCATTAACATAAAAGAAACACAGTGGCAAATTTAAGAACTTTAAACAAGTAAGTAATCTAAAAATCCTCAAAAAAATTATTGAAAGGAATTTAAGTTAAATACTTATGAAAAATTTACGACTTTCTTGGTCACACTGTCTTTTGGACGTTTTTACGTCTTTGCAAACTCTGATGTAATTAACATTTATTTTATGAGGGATTCAGCTTAGATGCAGCCATTTATTTGTTTGCTTTCAACACTAAAAAGCATTCAACTATTACAAAATAATGTAAAAATGTAAAAAAAAAAAAAAAAAAAAAAAGGTCAGACATTTTAGTTTTTATAAGTAAAAGAAAAGATATCTCCAATGGGGACCCCATGGACCGAAGAGGTTAAGATGAACTGATGTTATTCAAAGTTATTCTAGCATTGAACTAATAATATTGAAGTATTAATTGTTTTAAGAACTTAATGAAATATGTTGTACGAGATAGTATCTATGTATATATTACGCTAACGGATGCGGCACAAAAATCACGATTATTTGTTAGTTGTTCAATGGCAACATCTGAATGACACCCAAATCATCGGTTATTGTGCAAAAGTAATTTAGAAGGATTTTGATCAAGGTAAATGTAATTTATTTACATTTTTCTCTTTCACTTCAATTACGGAGTTTTAAAATATTATTATTTTTAATTTTCTATTACAAAAAAAAAAAAAAAAAAAAAAAAAAAAAAAATATGAATTTCATACGTTTTAGTTTAAAATTAAAGTTATGCATTATAAATAAAATGATTGAAAGGATTATACAGTGTGTCCACTCTCAACGGTGGCCATGGCTAATTTCTAAACCGTTAGTCATAGACATATAGTTCCAATTGCAAAAATGCTTAAAAAAAGGTAAAGAATTGTTTTCCAAGTGATTTAGGTCAAAAATTTTGTTTATTAAAAAATTACGAAATTTAAATTTTTATACGGTCCCCCGGTCCTATAAGTGATACTTAGTAAATTTTTACCACTACTCTAACAAGTAATACAAAAAAAAAAAAAAAAAAAAAAAAAAAAAAAAAAAATCCCATTTTTTTGCGATTAAAACTAACCGAGTAATAGCTGTTTAAAGTTGAAGCATCTTTTTTGCTGATAATTAAAGGTCAGTCACAAATTTACTGAAAATAAAAATAAACGCAAGATATAGAATTTAACATTAAACATTGATAGTAAAATAATTTGTACATTATTATTTTTAAATTTATGTTGATGATTGCATATTTAAGCAAAATTTGTTCTAAAAATATAAGTAAAAAAATAACAGAAAGTTTGTTAATTATGAAAAGCAACAGTCATAATTCATTACAAAATGACACATTTAAAAATTTTTATTAGATTACTTAACCTAACAGAATTTGGTGTATTCCTATAAAATAAATAAATGGTACGCAACTAAAATTGTATCAATATTAGACTGCCATTGGATATAAATAAGTGTGCAAATAAACCTCAATCGAATATTTGGAAGTGTTAAAATCTGAATAGAAATTTTGAGCAAAGGAAACATGCATACAAACGTTTTAAGCAAAATAAAAGCTTATCAAAATAACACACCTTTTAAAAATAAAATCGCGATTTCCCAAAATTTGATTTTTTCGATAAAGATAATTTTAAAACTCTCGTCTTCAACTATTTTAACCAATTTAGAAGTTTATTAGTAAAAATTAACACTATCGTCAAACCTATACGCTGGTAGCATCTTTAGTTAAATTGCTTTAAAAATATTTCTTTATCTCATTAAACCATTTTTGTAATTGGAACTATATGTCTGTGACAAAGGGTTTAGGAATCAGCTATTGGACAGCGTTGGAAACGGACGTCCTTTATAATAATTTAAGCACTTAGTATACGTTCCCTGAAAACTTAGTCCAACTCGTTCGTTTTCAGCTGCAGAAAAGTGGTTTAAGTCATGAAATTTAAAGTTTCATAACTCAGTCAATTTTAATGTTAGAGGAATGGGACCTTTTTTGTATTTCTTGATAGGGTGATGGGAAATTTTTACTAAATATAATAGGACCGGAGGACCGTATAAAAAGTTAATTTTCGTAATTTTTTAATAAAATATTTTTTTGACCTAAATCGCTTGAAAAACAATTCTTTACCTTTTTTAAAGCCTTTTTGCAATTGGAACTATATGTGTATGACTAACGGTTTAGAAATTAGCCACTGGCCACCGTTGAGAGTGGACACCTTGTATTTTAAATGAAATTAATGAAATACGAAAAAATGCCACTGGTAGATTGTTAGGCGAATAACCTGTGCCCAGTCAGTATAAAAATACCGAGTTTTTGAATTTTCTAACAGAATTTTCTGATATATCACACAATTGAGCAGGTAAAATTAAATTATGAATAAACGTATTATGATGCAATGTTTATTATACATTTAAAGGAGACCAAACTGGTTGCCAAAGGCGACTAGTAGAATTGAAATAATTTCATGTATGATCGGGAAGCATTTTATTTATAGTAAACAAACACATTTTTCACATTTTAATTCAATATTTTAACCACACAAATAACAGAAGAAAAAATACGTACAACATTAATAAATAAAACAACAAACCAATCTAACGTAATGCAAGCAATCCTTCCATCTTTTACTAAATTTCACGGTCAATGATCATTTAAATAATAGGATTAACTAAGAGGATGGGAATCAGTAAAACTTATCACGTTTGAAAAAAAACATCACAATAAAGTCCTTGAAAGTTAATGGATGATTTGCGTTTCTTTTCCTGAATCGTCCAAAGCTGCTTTAAATTAAATCCCAGATTTCACTTAAATGGAACTAAAATGTGATTTGAAAATTATTATTAAGAAATTACTCTAATCACAAAAAAATATTTTTGATATTTTGAAAAATAGCAACTGTCACTTTCTTATAAATGTCGTTGATTGTTAATAACGTAGGCGGAAACCTGGGCATTTTTTTCCCTAGCAGATTCGATTCAACTCCGACCATGTGATTAAATTTTAATTCGAACCAGAAAATTTTTCTTGAAATATTTTAATTTAACCCTTTATCTGCCGACGGTACTTATAAGTACCATTAAAAATACTTATTACAAGATTCTTTTAATATGTGAGTTAGTTGAAATACTGTTTAGAATGAGTTACAGATACATTACTTTAACATATTCCAAAAGCATTATTGGCTACACAAAACGAAAATATTTTTAAAAGGATGATTTATTTTGCTTGTGCACCTTTTCAGCTTCTTTGGCGCTGAGGGAGAGGGGTGGAAATTTTTCAATACGGGAATATTTCTATATTTGTATTGTAAGAACATCATATTTGTACACTTTATTATTCTACAAAAGACTAAGAAAATAATTAAAAATAAAAGATTTGAGTGGGTTCATAAATATTGCACAAAATCCCTGTAAATTCAAATTCAATTATTCGTTCTAAATCAGGACATGAAATTTCAATTTAAAAGGTACTCGCCAGACTAAAATCTTTACTCGCCACTATTTTACATTCATTCAGACAACAACGTAAGCCCTCACACGGGCGCAGAAAATGAAATTTTTATGACAAATTTAATTAAATTGACAATTGTTAGAAGGAGAAAACAGTTAAATCCAGAATATTTTACATTTATGAAAAATATGGGATATTTTTAAAATATTAACAGATGTAGTATGAAAAACTTTCTTTCTGTGTTTTTTAATTATATTAAACTATTTGACATTTTTTGAATTTGATGTACGTTGCTGAGGTTTAGTACAAGTTACTTCCCGTATATTTACAGGAATACAAAAAAGATTTCGACTACTATACCATATTCAAAGTACTTTCTACTATAACAGGAAGATCTAAATATTTTTAAAACTTCGTAATCGTACGAACACACCTCATTTGCTACGCTTGTTTTGAAGTACTTCTGTGTATCGCTGTGTATAGTTTGATTTAAAGCACAACATTTCAAAAAACGAAAATTGCTCGCCAACCTTAAATATTTACTCGCCAATGGCGAGTTGGCGAGTGGAAATTTCGCGCCCTGTTTTAAATGCTTCTAAAATCCTTCAAAAATTTATTAAATGATGATGTAAATCTCTTAATTTAGTTTAAACAATTTGCGTAAAATGCTTTAGAATGTAAAATTTTTATGAATTCATAATGCGGTAGATAAAGGGTTAATGAATGTACCCTTTTGGTTGATTGGGTGCAAACTGGAGAGTAGTAATTGCTTTGTTGACACTCTGCAGCATAGAAAAACAAGTTGGAAATTGTACGTGAACGTAGCAAATGATGCGTTCGTACGATAACGAAGTTTTAAAAATATTCAGATCTTGCTGATATAGTAGAGCGTACTTCGGCTACAGTATAGTAATCGAAATCTTTGTGTTTCTGTAAATATGTCGGAAGTAAATTTTATTACACCTCAGCAACGTACATCTTATTCATAAAATGTGAAATAGTTGAATATAATTAAAACGCGCCCCAAACAATGTTTCCCCGTTTAGCATTATGTAGTGGAATACTTTTGTGTGGCCCTGTAATTTAATAATAAAAATTCTTTGCATCACAGATTGTACAGAATGCATATTTTAGTACATATTTCATAGATTCATGTCAATTCTATTATGTTCGAATGAGAGTAACATCATAAAAATGCATTTGAAACTTTTTTCCCATTGACCGTAATGTAAAGAAATACCTTTGATTGTCCCTGTAAATGATCTATGCATCCGACTTTCATAACATTTGAAATGACTCGATAAAATTACGTAATAATTATATGTTTTAAATTTCAAACGATTAAAATGCATTAAAAAAAATTTTCCCCATTGACCGTAATGTAACGGAATCCTTTTGATCGTCCCTGTAATTGATCTATGCATCCGATTTTCATAAAATTTGAAATGACTCGACAAAATTACGCAATAATTACATGTTTTAAATTTCAAACTATTAAAATGCATTTGAAACTTTTTTCCCCATTGATCGTAATGTAACGGAATCCTTTTGATTGTCCCTGTAATTGATCTATGCATCCGATTTTCATAAAATTTGAAATGACTCGACAAAATTACGCAATAATTACATGTTTTAAATTTCAAACTATTAAAATGCATTTGAAACTTTTTTTCCCCATTGACCGTAATGTAACGGAATCCTTTTGATTGTCCCTGTAATTGATCTATCCATCCGATTTTCATAAAATTCGAAATGACTCGACAAAAATATGTTATAATTATATATTTTAAATTTCAAACGATTCGGTTGGGTAGTTTTTGCGTTGTTATATGCGGACGGACAGACAGACGGACGGACTGAGCGACAACAATAGGTGCTACGTATTTACATAATTACGAACGCACCTAAAAAATAGTATTTCTGACACTATAACTGTAACCAGTATTCAAGAATTTTATCCAAATGTAGTAGTACGTCCAATATTGTGTATTCTATAGAGACACTAATCAGTGAATATATGGATACAACCCCTCTTGTTTTTGCTTCATTTTGGGAATAACGGATTTTCAAATTATTCTGTTGACGATTATTTTCAGAATTTTCAGACTATGATTTCGCGACTTTCACAAAAGTTGCTCTATACATTTAGCTAGCATAATATGCAAATGATATTTTGGTATCGTTGACGCATGCGCAGTGAAAAATTATTTAGTAAACCTACTCATTTTTCATACAATTATTATTATTATTTAATTCTAATTACAAGGTATTGTGTGCAATATTGTTTGTCATATTTTTAGAAAAGAATGTTACTTTATATTAAGAACTCTGCAAATTATAAGCAAAAAAACTTTGCAAAATTTGGGAGCATTTTTATAAAAAACCTTAATTTCTCTACGAGTTAGAGGTCTGCACGGGCCGGAATTTCCAGGCCCGGCCCGGCCCGGCCCGTAGGAAAGTTATTTCGGCCCGGCCCGGCCCGTTGTAAAACTCAAAAGTTCGGCCCGGGCCCGTCCCGGCCCGTTTAAATTTTTTTATTTTAGGCCCGGCCCGGCCCGTACAAAAATCAGCGAAAACAGGCCCGGCCCGGCCCGTTTTGGCCCGTTACATTTCAACGATTTCTAAAAAATTCAGATTTTTATCATATGACTAAGATTTTTTTAAATAATACTGCATGCATATCTATGGAATGATTTTTACAGTATATTTTACAGCAAATACACATTAACAACATTAATGATTACTTAGATTCTTAGGCTTTCAACTTTCGAATAAAGATTCATTAAAAAATTAATATGGCTTAGAATAAAAGAAAAAAGAAACAAAGCTAAAAACATCGTTAATTTTGAAGTTGTTTAATAAAAGAAGATTTATAAATCTATTTCTATATCATTTTATTATAGATTTCAAATCCGTTCTTAAATTCAAAGAAGCTCCTTTCTGATACATTTCTAAATTCATTTTTCTTTCTCAGAAACGCATAAGATTAGCAGATATCTTTATTCAGAAACTATATAATCGAATGGCGTTATCCATTTTTTGATACAATCAATTTAAGAATACTGCAAACAAATAAAATACTATCATAATTAGCGTTTTGAATAGAATTTCCGGAAGCAATAGCAAGGGAAGGGAGAAAAACCTGCAATCATTTGAGAAACTATTATATCTCAACAAGGTTATACAAGTATTTTATTTACCAAAAATGAAAAACGCTACTCGATTCCAAATCCCTTCAATAGTTAGGCTTATCACTTTTATACTTTTACAATTTAAAATTAATCAGAAAATGTGTCAAACTTTCGCATTATTGAGAAATGAATTTAAAAATCATCAAGAAGCATATATCCGAAGACTAAGCTAACATAAATTCTTTATCGCTGTTAATAATTTTACAAATCATGTTTTCTACCAAAAATTAAGTCTAGTACCGGTCCGGCTAGTCTATGTGTAGAAAAATAATGCAAGCGTGATCTTGGACCGGCATGAGTCAGCTAAAAATATATTAAAATGGGTTACACATAATGTAATTCTCCGATGTCGATACACTGTGCATTTTTATATTCGGCCCGAAATTTTTTTTTATCGGCCCGGCCCGGCCCGTCTGGCCCGTTCAATTTTTTTGCCGGCCCGGCCCGGCCCGGCCCGTTTATGTTGGCCCGGCCCGGCCCGTTAGAAAATTCGAAATGATTCCGCCGGGCCGGGTACGGGCCACGGGCCAGGCCCGGGCCCGTGCAGACCTCTACTACGAGTATACATGCTATCGACATAAAAACGAGCACAGTGAATTACAATAAGCTACTTAATCATAATCTACACTTTGAGCGCTTTTTCTACAGTATTTTTGATAGGGTTATCCAAAAGATATTCATTCTTTTTTAATTTGTTGGCGGTCCCCTATGGAGTTTCGGGAAAAAATCTTCACGGAAATGTATGACTTGTACTATTATATTTATACACTAAGAATTTCGAGATAATTTTTCATGTATTTTTCAAGATATTTAACAAAATGTCTAAAATCGCAAGTGGACGCTCATCAATGGCCATGTAGTGTATACATTTTCCAAATTAAAACATTACAAAATTAAAAATGCTCATATCTGAATTGCTAACAGATTTTAATGTAATTTTTCCTCTTGTATTACAATGTAGTAATATATTGCTAGTTTTTTTTTTTTTTTCTTTTCTTTTTTTTTTTTTTTTTTTTTTTTGAAATGTGATTAACGATACTCACAGTCCCATGGAAGTTAAAGGTTTGTTAAAGGAATGCCGAAAAACATTATATCGGACGTGATGAGAATATCGATTTCTCAATACGAATTTATATTCTCACCACGGTCACAGAATGAAAAAACTATGAAAGATAATGAAAACTGAAGCATTAATCTCACGTGGGTGAACGGCCTATTGATACAGGCAGACGACTTTTAATCAATGATCCTTTTCGCCATTTCATGATCAACGATCAATTAAGTAGTAGAATGATCTTAAGGGGAGAAACTACCTTGAAATTGGTCAAATCATTTTTTGTTATATATATATATATTAATTGTAGGTTCTTTAATTGTGAATATTTTAACACCTCATTTTTACCCATACGACAACTATATCGCGAGGTAGTGTAAATTTTGTTAATAGATTCAGCGCAATGACCCATACCAATGAAAACTTTAAACTAATTTTTCTCCATGTTCATATTTTTATAACTTGCTTGTGCGGTAAACCCCAAGTTTTTTTTTTTTTTTTTTGCTAATTTAAAGGGAGGTTTCAGTTTTTTTTTTACTTGTTTTCCATGTTGTATTTAATATTTTTGTGCATGGATTTAACATTCAAGTTTATATTTATTTTTTAAATATATTTTAAATTGACAGTTTGCTTGATTTCTTTCATTTTTTAATGTACACACGAGAAAAAAAATATGAAATATGAAATTCTATACATCTAAAAATCCATACACAGTTTTATGTAATATATTCTAATGAATTTTAATTTTAATTATAACTATTATTATTTGAATTTATAATTCACATTCAAAGCCTGAGAAGAAAATATTTGTTAATAAAAAAAATAAAAAAATAAACTATTAAAACTCATATATTAAATGCCAATGCAAAGAAAACAAATATCTATATCGCTTCCAGTCAAAAAAATTATTATATTTTTTAAAGCAATGCGTTATTCATATATTTCATCTCATTACAGCAGAACTAATTTATAAATGAAGAATTAAAAGATTCCATTGTTTAGTTTTAATTTTAACTTTTTAAATGAAATTGAAAAAAAAAATGCGATTAAAGTTTAGGGACACAAATATTGTGACTCATTACTGGTTTTTATGAAAATCAAAATATACAAATAAAGAACATTGCTTTTAATGGTGTTTTTTAAAATTAGCGTCTATTAGCGTATTTTATTAGCGTCTATTTGAATGTTATGGTTCAAAAATTTGAGAAAATATTTTCAGTTATCGAAAACAATAGTAAAAATCAAGTCACAAACTATTAAAACCATACTAAAACAGTTGCATTTACTATTAGTCCATAAACTTTATTATAATTGAAACAAGGTTTTTCTCCTTTTATCTAATTTAATGTAAATTGATGTAGAATGAAAAATAAGGTTTTAACATGATTGAAATTGTAAAAGAAATGCTATTAAATTTTAGTAATACTAATAGTATGACTCATTATTGGTTTCCATGAAAATTAAAATATGCAAATGAAGAAAATTATTTTTAATAGCCCTCGCTGTTGTTTGAATGCATTGGTATAGTTTAAAAATTCCATAAAATACTTATTCATTTTCCCAAAACAATAGAAGAAATCAAACATGAAGGGTCACGAGTTACACAAAGTATAAGAAAAAAAACGTGTATTATACTTTTTGTCAAAGTTTAGGACAAAAGGTAATATTAGCTAATTTAGATAGAGGCTTGAGTTATTATTATTATTATTATTATTATTATTATTATTATTATTATTATTATTATTATTATTATTATTTGTTCTCCATGGTATATTTAGTATTTTTGTGCATGGATTCAACATTCAAGGTTATAGTTATTTTTTAAATGTATTTAAATCGAAAGTTTGTTGTATTTTTTTCCTTTTTTAATATACACTAGAGAGAAAAAAAAAAACGTAATAAATGTAAAACACCATGCATCTAAAAATCCATGCACAACTTTATATAGTATATTCTAATGAAAAATGAGTTGAATTTCTTTAATTTTTTAATATAAAATAGGAAAAAAAAACATAATAAATGTAAAATCCATGCACAGTCTTATATAATATATTCTAATGAATGTGGACAAAAAATGTAGCAAAACTATTCATATTTATAAAAATTTTAAGAGTTAATTTAAAAATAAATAAATAAACTTTAGTAAAATAGGCTGTTTTACAAGATTTGTATTTTATTTTATTTTATCTTTAGTATTAAGTATTGTATCACCACATATTATTACTGTATTATTTAAAATTAAAGAGATGATAGTGTGTTCCTTTAAGGAGGCAAAAAGGACTCATTAATGGTTTCCATGAAAGTAAAAATGTGCAAATGAAGAAAATCATTTTTAATATCGTTCACTATTATTCGAATGTAATATGGTTCAAAAAATTGATAAAATGCTTATTCATTTTCCGAAAACAATAGAAGAAATTAAACATGAAGGGTCACGAGCTACACAAAGTATAAGAAAAAACATGTATTACTTTTTGTCAAAGTTTAGGACAAAGGTAATACATGTTTTTTTTTTTTTTTTTTTTTTCTTTTAGTTCGTATAGCTCGTGATCCTTAATGTTTAATTCCTACTATTGTTTTCGCAAAATGAATAAGTATTTTATGGAATTTTTGAAACTGTTATTATTGTTAAAATAAGATTAATATTTTTTATGCCGTTAAAAGTAAATTAATGTACAAATGGAAAACAAGATTTCAGTTTATTTTTTAAGTTAAATGTGAATTGAATCTCAAAAAGAAATATAATTAAATTTTAGCGATACAAATATTTTGGCTCATTATTTGTTTCCATAAAATGCGTAAATGAGCAAAATCATTTTTAATAGTGTTATTTATTATTTTTATATATTAATACGATTCAAAAATTTGAAAATAATACTTATTCAATTTTCGAAAACAATAGTAGAAATTAAATATTAAAGGTCATAATCTATAAAAAATATAAGGGAAAACGTGCATTACTTTTTGTCATAAAGTTTGTTATTGTTGAAATGGGTTTATTTCGGTGATTTATATCAGTTGAAATAGCGTAATGTCATTAAAATACTCTCCAAATGATTTTTCCGTCTATACCATAATATAATCGAGTTCTTTTGAGTGTCCCTGTAAATGAACCATTAATCGTACATACTTCATGTGCAATACCAAATATGCTTTGACTCTAAATAAGTTTTATCAATTTCATGAAAATCTGAGTATATTTAGAGGTTATTTATCTGAGTTAGAGCGTGAACAGACGGACAGACAAACCGAATGAATGAGCACTTTTCAACTTTGTCGGAAAGTGTTAAAAAATAAGACGAAAAACGTGCATTACTTTTAGTTGCAACCTTTCCTATTGTTATAACAAAGTTATAAACTTTTTCATACCATTAAAAGAAAATAAATATGCAAGGAGAAACAAATTTCAGTTTAACTTACTAAGAATGTGTTTGTTAAAAGTATAAAACATTGCTCAATGTTGCACAAAAACAAGAACTTTAATAAGAACTTGTACAATTAAAATAAAATAAAATATCAACGTTTCGTGCCGTCTTCTGTGGCCGTCTTCAGGAAATATGATATTGAAATGACTAAAAGTTTACTTCCTGATCGAGAGGTAATATTTCTAATAAAGTAAAATCGAAATTAATCAAAAGTTTAAATATGTTGCCATCTACACGGGAGGAAAAATTAAAATATTGCAAACAGAAACTAACTTAAGAATTTATGATGTTATGCCGTATTTTAGGTATATTATATTAGGATAAATTATCATTACAAGGTTTATTTTCTCGTGCAATGATTTCGACAGATTCTCTAATTTTACCTTCAACTGCGTAATTGCACGGAACTATGATTTTAGCCTCTTCAATATTTTATTTTATTTTATTTTAATTGTACAAGTTCTTATTAAAGTTTTTGTTTTTGTGCCCCATTGAGCAATTTTTTGTATTTTTAACAAATACATTCTTAGTAGTTAAATTTTATGGTGCAATTGTCCAGTATATGTTTATAAATTTCAGTTTATTATTGAAATTTAATGTTATCGATTGAATCTGAAAAGGAAATAATTAAATTTTCAATATACAAAATTCATCATAAGCTCCAATTTTAATCGATATACAGTCGAGTCTCTATATAACGAAATTCATTGTTCCAGTAAAAAATTCGTTATATAGAGGAATTCGTTGAATAGAGAAAGCCGTTAAAATTTCTGTTTAATGTGCAAATTTTGAACAAGTATTATTTTTTATACGTTTAATTAAAAATGTGAAGTGTTATCTATAAACATTAACATAATATCCTATTTCTTAATTATTTGAACAGTTTCAAAAAAGAGAATAGACATTTATTTAAAAGCTTAATAAAAATCACACAAGAAAAACGTACGTTATTATTTTTTTTTTTTTTTTTTTTTTTGCCATTAAAAATACAACATCTCAAATTTTCGGGAGCAATTTCATTACTCCGGGAATGAATGTCCCCCCCCCCCCCAAGCCACCCTCTGAAATCAACACTGACTTCAATTACCATATTGATCCTGGTTTTATATGTGTAACAATTAAATTGCCACTGTTTCTCGAAGAATGTTAATAAAGAATACTGCCCAGTTAAACTGATGGCATTGAGCTCACAGGCTACAAATACTAATTGTACATTAAAGCCTTATATTTTCAAGGGTTAATTCCGTTCGAAAAAAAAAATTAAGAAGGGGAAACAGCACTCCCCTTTCCTCTTTTTTTATACTTAATCATTGAACCTCCTATACTATCAAAGACATGCTTTATCATATAAAAAATCTATATCCAAAAGTCAGAGCAAATTAGATAATTCTTAATAAAAACCCATTTAGCATTTATATAATTTAAAAGGAGTTATTCCCCTCTTTTATACTTAACCATTAAACTTCCAAAACTATTCAGAGATTTGAACGAAATCTGAAAATTCTGCTTGAAAAACCATTTATATAAATTAAGGGGGGGGGGCATTAGAACCCCTCTTCCCCCTATTTATACTTATTCAATGAACACCTAATAACAGTCACGGAATCGCCTCATCAGAATGATCCTAATCTAAATTTTGAACGAAAACTTAATTCTGCATGAAAATCCCATATATATCAACTAACGGGAGGGGGGGCATTAGAACCCCTGTTCCCCCTATTTATACTTATTCAATGAACACCTAATAACAGTCACGGAATCGCCTCATCAGAATGATCCTAATCTAAATTTTGAAAACTTAATTCTGCATGAAAATCCCATTTATATCAACTAACGGGGGGCATGAGCCCCCCGTTCCCCCTCTTATACATATCGAATGAACTCCAAAAACTAATCAGGGAAGCGCCTTGTCAGGATATACCTACATACAAAATTTCAAGTGGATCCGATATTTTTATCATGAGTTATCGCGTTACGTACATACGAACATACATACAGAACGGACGGGCACATAAGCTCTCAGGCTATGATAGCCTGTGAGCTAAAAAGGTGTGTTGGGAGGGGGGCTGGCGGAATGAATTCGTTGGACTTAAAGATCAAGGAGATTCAAGGTAGAGAAGCAATATAAAAAACTCAGCCTTGAACAATAAATCAAAAATAAGTGATGGAAATTTGATTCCATGTGATTTCGAAGAATTTTAAAAACCGAATAAAGAAAAAACATTTTATGAAAAAATTCGTTATATGGAGGTAGATATTTCGCTATATAGAGACTGTTTTTAATGTAATCATGAAAAAAGGGGACCGTTCCTTCTAAAAATTCGTTATATAGAGAAATTCGATGCATGGAGTTTCGTTATAGAGAGACTCGACTGTATGCAAACGATGAAAATTAGTTTTAATACTATCCATTCTTACTTGAATGTGGCTATTATCGGTCAAAGGCGGAAAAACATACTTATTTAATTTTTCGAAAAAGGTCTTAAAATTCAATTTGTCTCTATAAAGGTCAAAGTAAAAAAAAGAAGGAGGAACTTATTTAAAAGGTTTTGTTGCAATATAAATTTATCTTTATTACGTTATTGTAAAGTATGTAACAATGAATAATAAATGAAATAAAGAAATGAATTATTGAAGTAACTGCGAACAATTGAAAAAAAAATAACAATTGATGAACGACTTAAGAAAAGAAAAAAATATATTATTAATTAGCTACTAATATCGTATTATTTATGCAGGTTTTGTATATTTTATTTTGAATTTTGAATCTAATTAAAAAGCCTTTGTTGATCTGCAGTATTTTAAACAACTGCACTGTAAAAAAAAAAAGAAAAAAGAAAAAAAAAGAAAGGAAAGAAAAAGAAAAAATCTGTAATTCTACAGATGTAAATTTACAGAAATCTGTCTGCTTACTAAAATTTTAAAAATTCCAGATCTGCAAAATTAGTTTTTGCAAGACTGCAGATTTCTGTAGCTTTGCGAAAAATCTACTAAAACAACAGTAATCTTACTAATTTTCTTTCTGTACACTTGCATAAGCACTTTTCAACTTTGTTGGAAGGCTCTAAAAATAAGAGGAAAAACGTGCATTACTTTTACCATAAACTTTGCACAAAGTTATTAAAAAGTTAGAACAAAGTTATTAACTTTTTCATATCATAAAAAATAAATAAATGTACAATAAGAAACAAATTTCAGCTTATTATTGAAATTTAATGTTATCGATTGAATCTGACAAGGAAATTGACAAGGATTTTTCAATATACAAAATTCATCATAAGCTCCCATTTTAATCGATATATGCAAACGATGAAAATTAGTTTTAATACTATCCATTGTTACTTGAATGTGGCCATTATCGGTCAAAGGCGGAAAAACAAAATTCTTTAATTTTTCGAAAAAGGTCTTAAAATTCAATTTGTCTCTATAAAGGTCAGAGTAAAAAAGAGAAGGAGGAACTTATTTAAAAGGTTTTGTTGCAATATAAATTTATTTTTATTACGTTATTGTAAAGTATGTAACAATGAATAATAACTGAAATAAAGAAATGAATCATTGGAGTAGCTGCGAACAATTGAAAAAATAACAATTGGTGAACGACTTAAAAAATAAATATCTTATTAATTAGCTGATAATAGCATATTATTTATACAGCTTTTGTATATTTTATTTTGTATTTTGTATTTAATTAAAAAGCCTTTGTTATTTAAACTGTTGCTATTATTTAGAAATTTTAGTGTGAAATAGAATTAGAAATATTTCTGTTTAAAATGTAATTTTCGAAATATATAAATTTTCAAATATACTGTGTAAGTGAAAAAAAAAAAAAAAGCAACGCGTTTTGAGAGAAGTAATTCTTTTTCGTCATCTGCTGCATTTTGTACAAATACGCTGTTTAAAAAAAAAAGAAGAAGAAAGAAAGAAAGAAAGAAAAAGTAATTTAACAAATTACAAAGACTATTTGAGAATAGTCATATTTTCAATATGACTATATATTGAAATTATATTTTCAAAGACTAAAATTTTAGACTTATAAATCCTATATTTAAAATAATAGTAATAAACATCATTTTTATGATTATCAAAACGATGTTTGCTTAGTAACAGAGTCCTATATTACGTACGCCATGGATTAAAAATTTATATTCCTGTACTAATACACAAATTTTAAATGAAATTCTAGTTTTACAATTTTCGGTACTGCAAATTTTTAAACTTCTCAACATCACACATTTTCAACTTTTACACCATCGTATAGATAAAAAAATGTACTTTTAAATGCAATTTTTTTGACAGCTGTATCTCAATTTGTTTTTAAGTTATTAATTTATTTGTAGTTTTAAATGCTTTTCTGTCATCGTGGCAATAGAAGAATTTCATTTTTGGATATTAAATATGGACCAATAATAATACGAATAAAATAATTTAAAAAAAAGTTGCGGAATTCAACCAATAAAAAGATTCAGATGTACTTCAGATTTCCTAGTTCTTTACCGAAGACATTAACTATTTTCCAAATAGTTTTAAAAGAATCTGTAATTCTACTGATGTAAATTTACAGAAATCTGTATGCTTACTAAAATTTCAGTTTATATTTGAAATTCAATCTTATCGATGGAATCTGAAAAGGAAACAATTAATTTTTCAATATACAAAATTCATCATAGGCTCCCATTTTAATCGATATATGCAAACGATGAAAATTAGTTTTAATACTGTCCATTGTTGTGAATGTGCCATTATCGGTCAAAGACTGAAAAACATACTCCTTTAATTTTTCGAAAAAGGTCTTAAAATTCAATTTGTATCTATAAAGGTCAAAGTAAAAAAGAGAAACAGGAAAAGGAAACTTATTTTTAAGAGGTTTTGTTGCAATATAAATTTATCTTTATTACGTTATTGTAAAGTATGTAACAATGAATAATAACTGAAATAAAGAAATGAATTACTGGAGTAACTGCGAATAATTGAAAAAATAACAATTGATGAACGACTTAAAAAACGAAAAACATATATTATTAATTTGCTACTAATATCTTATTATTTTTGCAGCTTTTGTATACAGTCGAGTCTCCATATAACGAAATCCATCGTTCCAGTAAAAAATTCGTTATATAGAGAAATTTGATGTATAGAGAATGATGTTAAAAATCGTATTTAATGTGTGAAATTTGAACAAATATTATTTTTGATCTTTTGAATTAAGAATTTGAAATGTTTAAAAGTAAATATAACCTAACATTTTATTTCTTAATTATTTAAGCTGTTCCAAAAAAGAGAACAGACATTTATTTGAAACTTAATGAAAATCAAATAAGGAAGACTTGCATTAATTTCAAACGAAGAAATCTGTGATTTTTTGTTGTTTTGATTTTAAAATTGTTACGCTCTAAAACAAATGCTCAAATTTTAGCAAGGAATGAAAAATTGTAGTTAACATTTTACTCCATTTGAAGGCCTCTCTTATGTGCCTCTCATTGATTACTCTCTTACATGTGCATCAATCCAATTGACTCTGTTTTGAGAAGGATGTGGAAAGGTGTGTGGGAGATGGGATGAATTCGTTGGATTTAAAGAACAAGGAGAGAAGCAATATTAAAAAACTCAGCACTGACGACAAATCAAAAATAAGTCATGGAAAATTGATTCCATATGATTTCGAAGCCTTTTAAAACTGAGTAAATTAAGGCCAATTTATGAAAAAATTCGTTATATGGAGATCGATATTTCGCTATATAGAGATTGTTTTTAATGTAATCATGCGAAAAGGGGACCGTTCCTACTAAAAATTCGTTATATAGAGAAATTCGATGTACGGAGTTTCGTTATAGAGATTCGACTGTATTTTATTTTGAATTTTGAATTTAATTAAAAAGCCTTTGTTGATCTGCTGTATTTTAAACAACTGCACTGTTAAAAAAAAAAAAAAAAAAGAAAAAGAAAGAAAGAAAGAAATGAAAAAGAAAAAATCTGTAAATTTACAGAAATCTGTCTACTTACTAAAATTTTAAAAATTCTAGATCTGCAAAATTAGTTTTTGCAAGACTACAGATTTCTGTTGCTTTGCGAAAAATCTACTAAAACAACAGTAATCTTACTAATTTTCTTTCTGTACACTTGCATTAGCACTTTTCAACTTTGTTGGAAGGCTCTAAAAATAAGAGGAAAAACGTGCATTACTTTTACCATAAACTTTGCACAAAGTTATTACAAAGTTAGAACAAAGTTATTAACTTTTTCATACCATAAAAAATAAATAAATATACAATAAGAAACAAATTTCAACTTATTATTGAAATTTAATGTTATCGATTGAATCTGAAAAGGAAATAATTAAATTTTCAATACACAAAATTCATCATAGGCTCCCATTTTAATTGATGTATGCAAACGATGAAAACTAGTTTTAATATTGTCCATTGTTACTTGAATGTGTCATTATCGGTCACAGACTGAAAAACATACGCCTTTAGTTTTTCGTAAAAGGTCTTAAAATTCAATTTGTATCTATAAAGGTCAAAGTAAAAAAGAGAAACAGGAAAAGGAAACTTATTTTTAAAAGGTTTTGTTGCAATATAAATTATCATTATTAGATTATTGTATAAAGTATGTAACAATGAATATTAACTGAATAAAGAATTGAATCATTTGAGTAACTGTGAACAATTGAAAAAATAACTGTTGGCGAACGACTTAAAAAATATGTTATGGCCTATTATTTAAACAGCTTTTGTATATTTTATTTTGCATTTAATTGAAATGCCTTTGTTATTTAAACTGTTATTATTTAAACTGTTGCTGTTATTTGGAAATATTAATGTAAATTAGAATAAAAATATTCCTGTTTAAAATGTAATTTTCGAAATATATAAACTTTTTAAATACACTGTATAAGTGAAAAAAAAAATGCGTTTTGAGAGGAGTAATTATTTTTCTTCATCTGCTGCACATTAAACGGCTACACTATAAAAAAAAAAAAAAAAAAAAAAAAAAAAAAAACTGTAAATTTACAGATATTTTGTATGTTTACTTAAATTCTATCTGTACGTTGTACAGAAAAGTTCTAGATCTTCAAAATTCGTTTTTGCAAGGCTACATATTTCTGTAACTTTGCAAGATTTTTTTTTTTTTTTTTTTTTTTTTTTTTGTACACTTTACAGTGTGCAAAAAAAAAGTTGTAAATCTACAAAAATTAGTTGATTTCTGTAACTTTACGAAAAATCTACTGAACTAGAGTAATCTTACTATTTTTTTTTCTGTACACTATACAGAAACAGTTGAAAATACATTAAAATAGTTTTTGTAGGGCCACAGATTTCTGTAGTTTTACGAAGAATCTACTAAACTACAGTAATCTTACATTTTTTTTTTTTTCTGTACACCGTACAGAAGCAGTAGTAAAACCACAAAATAAATTTTTGTAAGGCTACAGATTTTTGAAGCTTTACGAAAAATCTCCTAAAACTAAAGTAATCTTACTAATTCTTTTCTGTACACTATTTAAAAAAAATTTGTAAAGTTACTAAATTTTTTCTAGGAAACTGATTTTTTTATGGACCTTTTTCTGTAATAGCAACAACAAAAGTTCATGTAACAAATACACGTTTGCACTATAAATCAAAATTTTTTTAAGTTCTAACAATTTTTGAGGAAACTAAGATGTGTAGAACTTTCTATGTAACTGCAACTGTTATAGATAAAATTTTAGTAAAATTACTACAATTTTAATTTTTTTGTAGATTAATTTTGTAGAATTAATTTTTTTCTGTACAGTGTACAAATAAAATTTTAGTAAGCAAGCAGATTTCTGTAAATTTACACCTGTAGAATTTTTTTGTTACAGCATAATCTTGGTTGCAGTTACATAAAAAGTTGTAGGCATCCCAGTTTAATAAAAAATTCTTAGTAACATATTTTTCGATTTACAGTTTTCCTAAAATAAATTTGATAAATTTTCCTATAAAAATTCATGCTTGAAAATAAATTTTAAATCATAAAAAAATCAAGAAATATAGATATACTTTTCTAACAAATTGCATTTGAAAAAAAAAATCTCCTTTTCCGACAATGTAACAATTGAAATTGATTGAGATTTAAAAGTTTAAAAAAATGGCAGTAAAAGCATAATTGGTTGGTCGGGTGTTGCCACCGCCATTATAACAACAGCGTTACTCACGGAAATGTTTTTTTGCTTTATAATATAAATTTGAATCATCTAGAATGCTACTATACGCTCATAGGTGGGGCTTGTTGAGCTTAAGCCATTTGGTAGGCCTCCCCACCTAAGCTGAAACTCTACACTAACAGAAAATCGTTCTTCAATTAACGGAGATTCTCGTGGCCGCACTGCTTCCAGGATTTTTGTGTTAATTGGCGAATAATCGTTTATATTTATTCTCCGTTTCATGGGGTAAATTATTAACCCGAGAGCCGACCGCACAAAACCCTAAATCATCGAGCACAAGAAAAAATCCTTCATATTATGGAAGAGTAGTCATAGGGGAATCTAATCATTCATGTCTGTCAGAAGTGAAGTTGTGCATAAGCCAAGAATGAATTCCACCTGTGGTTGACTCGTAGAACACTCTCAGAAATGGATACTCAAATTTCACGAAATTTTCTTCGTTTTTGACGAAGCCGTTTCCTGGGAAATGCTCCGAGCGAATATTTCGTCAGAAAGACGAAATTAGTTTCTTTGCTTATTTGACGATACTAATTTCTTAAAAAGTTTCGTCAAAACAGCGCTGGTGATGCCATCTATCGAAAAATTTAGAAGTACCCGTAATTTTTGACAGAGGGGAAAAAAGCGCCTGCGAGGGAATTCGAACTAACAACCTTCGGTATAACAGTCCGCTGTCTTAGCCCTTACGCCGCAGGGACCTCGAATAAGCTTGTTTCTAAAGACATATAATGGATTCAACTGCGTGTTTATATTTTTATAAAGTAGTTTGTAATTTTATCCATGTTGTTATATATCTTTTAAATTTTAATAAATAAGGGTAATTTATTGTTGTGGTTTTTTTTTATGGTTAACGAATGGTTATAATATGTCTTAATTAATATAATTTATTAGAGAAATTTTCTTTGCTCAATGAATGATTAAAATATGGTCTGGTCAATTTGTTGTACGTAAATAAAGAATTTTAAATTGCATATCGGGAAGTTTTTTATATGCTATAAGATAATTTATAAGATAAAGCTTAGATTTTAACACTACTCTTTATAAAAGGGAGAGGGATGAATTATGTACATTTTCATTTGATTAAAAAAACAATATGTTTCTTGGATGGAAAAGAGATCCTAGAATTTTGAAATGTAAGTGACCGAATTTTCTTTTTGAAAGATTTTGCAAAATACAGCAAATTAGTTCTTTTCTAATTAAACCATAACGAATATCAACAGCAACAATAAATAAATAAACACTCCTAAAAATGTTAACAGCTAAAAAATAACTATTTCAGAAATAATAACTTTCCAGATTTCAGTATTTTTTTAAAGGCGCTAAAAAGTACTGTTTTAAAATAAATTATTACAGACATAAACAACCAAATATCGACTTGCTGAAATCCAAGAATTGCGGAAATAGAGTAGTGCGTCCTTTGACAAACAACTTACCACAACTGTTTCTTTAAAGTGCATTGAATCTGGCAATGGTTGACACAACCGTTTCGTCAAATATCTGAGGGTTTTCGTTTCGTTAAAAGTCATGTGGATTTTGGTACAAAATGATCGTCAAAAAAGACGAAATATAGCCCAAGGATTGCTGTATCGTCAAAAGTGAGAGTTTTATTTCTGAGAGTGAATTAACATTGTGTTTTCCTGCACCCAGTTTTCCATGTTTTCATACTTTTGATTCTACGGCAAACAATGCTAAACTTACGAGTCAACCACTACTGGTATCAATTTTTGGCTTATGCACCACTTCACTTCCGACAGACATGAATGGATCCTCTATTAGATTCCTCTATTACTACTCTTCCATAAAACTACTCGTTGGGGGCCACCATAATACTTACCCATCATGGATATGCATAATATAAAATATGAAAATAAAACATGTGTAAAATATTTATAAAATGCACTGCAATTCCAAAATAAAATTTAAACGCAAATTTAAATAGTTTTAATATACATAGTCATGCTATATTAAAGAACTGCTGATGTACCAATTTCGACAAATTATATAAAACGCCAAACTACTCAAGTAGTACCGAACTGCGTAAAAGAAATATCCTTATAACTCCAAAAATAATAATTCTATTAACTAACAATTAACTGCATCGAATTAAGCGTCTCATTTCCAATTAAAATATACCTCTGAATTGAAATTTGAATGAAATACAGGGTCATGAAAAATCGAAGAATGTGGAAAACAAGATTACACATATCTTGGCAACTAATAATCCGATCGACTTCGTTTTATATGCAAAATGTGTGTTATTTTATTGCCTTTTAAGTCCATTCCTTAGAACAAAAAAATTCGAAAATTTTTATATACCTTTCATCAGAACGAATTTTTCGAGAGTCCGAAAAAAATAATTCCGGATTATCGAGGTTGCTGATATTAAATAGGGTTCGTCCCATTCTTACATACTAACTACATACAAAATTTCAAGTCTCTATCTCAATTCAATCGGGAGATAGAACATTTACAGACAGACAGACAGGCGGACGGCAGAAATTTTTTTCTAAAAATATGTTTTTCGGAATCTCCACTATCTAAAACGTGTAAATCCGTCAAAAAAATTTTTTTGATTTTCAAAACGATTGCAAGACTTACCCTATACTACGTATGATGGGTAAGTAAAAATGAATTCCACCTGTGGCTGACTCGTAGAATTAACATTGTGTTTTCCTGCACCCAGTTTTCCATGTTTTCATACTTTTGATTCTACGGCAAACAATGCTAAACTTACGAGTCAACCACTACTGCTATCAATTTTTGGCTTATGCACCACTTCACTTCCGACAGACATGAATGGATCCTCTATTAGATTCCTCTATTACTACTCTTCCATAAAACTACTCGTTGGGGGCCACCGTAATACTTACCCATCATGGATATGCATAATATAAAATATGAAAATAAAACATGTGTAAAATATTTATAAAATGCACTGCAATTCCAAAATAAAATTTAAACGCAAATTTAAATAGTTTTAATATACATAGTCATGCTTTATTAATGAATTGCTGATGAGCCAAATTCGACAAATTATATAAAACGCCAAAATACTCAAGTAATACCGGATTGCGTGAAAGAAACATCCTTATAACTCTAAAAATAATAATCATTAAGTAACAATTTACTGCGTCGGATGAAGCGTCTCATTTCCAATTAAAATATATCTTTGAATTGAAATTTGATTGAAATACAGGGTCATAAAAAATCGAAGAATGCGGAAAACAGGATTACACATATCTCGACAACTAATAATTCGATCGACTTCGTTCTTTATGCAAAATTTGTGTTATTTTATTGCCTTTTACGTCCACTCTTAAAAAAAAAATCGAAAATTTTTATATACTTTTCATCAGAATGAGTTTTTCGAAAGTCCGAAAAAAATAGTTCCTGTAATCGAGGTTGCTGATATTAAATAGGCTTCGTCCCATTCTTACATACTAAGTACATACAGAATTAGAACAGGATTAGAAATATCTCAACAACTAATAATCCGATCGACTTCGTTTTATATGCAAAATTTGTGCTATTTTATTGCCTTCTATGTCCACTCCTTAAAATTAAAAAATTCGAAAATTTATATATACCTTTCATCAGAACGAATTTTTCGAGAGTCCGAAAAAACGAGGTTACTGATATTCAATAGGCTTCGTCCCATTTTTACATACTAAGCACATACAAATTTTCAAGTCTCTATCTCAATTTGTTCGGGAGATAGAGCGTTTACAGACAGACAGAAAAATTTTCAAAAAAATATGTTTTTCGGAATCTCCAGTATCTGAAACGTGTAAATCCGTCAAAAAAAATTTTCGATTTTCAAAACGATTGAAAGACTTTCCCTATACTACGTATGATGGGTAAGTAATAAAGGATTTTTTTCTTGTGCTCGATGACTTAGGGTTTTGTGCGGTCGGCTCTTGGACTATATCCGCCAATTGAAGAAAGTTTGAAAAACAAAAATCTGCCAATGTTGGAATCGAACAGACATCTCAGCGTTTCGAGACGTATGCTAGAGGTCTGCACGGGCCGAAATTTCCAGGCCCGAGCCCGGCCCGAAAGTTAAAATTTTGGCTCGGCCCGAATGAAAGAAATATTGGCCCGACCCGGCCCGGTCCGAAAGTTAAAATTCCGGCCCGAGCCCGGCCCGGCCCGGCCCGAACGAAAAAAATATTGGCCCGACCCGGCCAGGCTCGAAAGTTAAAATTTCGGCGCGAGCTCGGCCCGGACCGGAAAAAAATTAAAAATTCGGCCCGAACCCGGCCCGTCTCGGGTGAATTTCTACAGAACATCGATCTTTATTCTAACGGAAGAGTTCAGACTAAAAAAAAAACTTATCTTAGTGTCTTTTTTTCTTCCTTTATGTTTATAATCTTTATTTATGCAGAAGTGCCATAGGCTGCGATATTTACGCTTTTAATGAGCCTTTGTTTGTTGTATGCAAATGTTTCAGTTATCATTAGTATTATTATTACATTAAAAAAAAAATCTGAAAAACGGTATATGGTAAAAGTAAAAAAGTAAAATCTTCTAAGACATTGGAAAGAAAAAAATACGTTTCCTTCGTAGTAGATGTAAATGTTTAATATATTTTTTCTCGCGTATTGTTGCATTCATTTTGCATGAAAGAACAGTTTAAAATAAACTTGCAGTTTTCAGTTTAAACGAAAATTTCGTCATAATAATTTTTTTTTTTTTTTTTTTTTTTTTTTTTTTTTTATGTGATTAATTCTATTTTAAGACGCCTAGTGATCTACGATTCTTTAAAAAGAATAAATTCTAATGTTAAATTGTAGAATAATGACGACTTAAAAGTATATGCCGATTTTGCAAAAATTTTTGGGCCAAGTCAAATTTTACTGATTTGTGAACAGACTTTTCCACGTCGAGAAAAGTGTTTTCATACGGGAAGATTCAACAGGAACTAATTATTTTGGTTCGTGAAGACTAGGAAGAACGAAATCAGTCTCGGCTTTGTACGGAAGAAGTATTGTCGTAGGCCGGGCTCGGCCCGGCCCGATACTCCAGGAAAAAAAATTACGGCCCGAGCCCGGCCCGAAAAGATTAGTGACTTGGCCCGTCCTGCCCGGCCCGAGTCTTCAGAAGCAAGGCCCGAGCCCGGCCCGGCCCGAATGACGTTAATGGAAATCGGCCCGAACCCGGCCCGCGGGCCGGGCCGGCCTCGGGCTTCGGCCCGAGGCCCGGCCCGTGCAGACCTCTAACGTATGCGCCACTGACCACACTGCAGTTGGACAATAGTGAAACGCTTTGAAGTAAAAAATATTTGCTACAAATGGGCATGGTTTGATTAACTTTGACTTTTGAAATTAATTTCGGCAAGATTTCGTCTTTAATGACATTTATATATGATATTTTCATATTTTTGTATTAAAATAGGATAAAAATATGATTTATGAATAGAGTATGTAGAATATGTAGATTGTTAAATCTAAACTATGACTATTGTATGTTTAATAGATAAGTTTTTTTTTTTTTTTTTTGAGAAAGATCTATTTTTTCCATTTAATATTTAAATTAAATGTATTCATTTAATATATATTTTAAAGGCGAATTTTTAAACTTTTTAAACTTAATTATAAATAAATAAATTGTGAGTACTTTAAGAAGGAATGAGAAAAGCAATTTTTATTTATCTTTAAATGGGTGTACATCAAGTGCGCCCACGAGTAGCTTCTTTCCCATCTGTATCTTGTGCGCTCAAGGGGGCGGGGGGGTGATAAGTAATCCATCATTCTATTGAGGGTTGCTTTAATGAGATTTTTTTTTTAAATTCTTCTGGGTGCAAATCGAGCCATTGGCGGCAACAGTCATAACACTTATAAACACTTGGTCTACATTCATCTAGCATTGCATTACGTCTTATTGTGACTTGGACAAGAAACATTTTACTTACCCATCATACGTAGTAAGTCTTGCAATCGTTTTGAAAATCGAAAAAAAAATTTTGACGGATTTACACGTTTTAGATAGTGGAGATTCCGAAAAACATATTTTTAGAAAAAAAATTTTGCCGTCCGTCTGTCTGTAAATGCTCTATCTCCCGAACAAATTGAGATAGAGACTTGAAATTTTGTATGTAGTTAGTATGTAAGAATGGGACGAACCCTATTTAATATCAGCAACCTCGATTATCCGGAACTATTTTTTTCGGACTCTCGAAAAATTCGTTCTGATGAAAGGTATATAAAAATTTTCGAATTTTTTTGTTCTAAGGAATGGACGTAAAAGGCAATAAAATAACACACATTTTGCATATAGAACGAAGTCGATCGGATTATTAGTTGCCGAGATATTTGTAATCGTGTTTTCCACATTCTTCGATTTTTCATGACCCTGTATTTCATTCAAATTTCAATTCAGAAGTATATTTTAATTGGGAATGAGACGATTAATCCGACGCAGTTAATTTTTAGCTAATAGAATTATTATTTTTGGAGTTATAAGGATGTTTCTTTTACGCAGTTCGGTACTACTTGAGTAGTTTGGCGTTTTATGTAATTTGTCGAAATTGGTACATCAGCAGTTCTTTAATATAGCATTACTATGCATATTAACAATATTTGAATTTTGTTTATGAATTGCAATGCATTGTATAAAAAGTTTCACATGTTTTATTTTCGTATACATATCCACGATGGGTAAGTATTACGGTGGCCCCCAACGACTAGTTTTCATTTATAATGGCTGTGTTATAGTAAATATCTCAAAGGTTAAGGTAAACGGAGAAAAAGTTACCGAAAAAAAGAAGAGCGGCGAAAGAGAGAGAGAGAGAGAGAAAAAAAAAAAAAAAAAAAAAAAAGGTGTCACGGAAAAAAAGTGACTGGAAAAAAAGACTGCAAAAAAGTGACAAGGAATTTATAAATATTAAACTTGTCGATAAATAAAAGCTAAAAATTAAAGTGGTAACGGAGAATGAATTTTTTATATTCTGATCAGTGGGATAGATAAAATATTAATAGAATAAATAATGGGAATGTCAAAAAACAAAATGTTATTATTCATGTTATTATTGCATTAAAATAGGTATTTCATTTTAATTATTAACCCTTAGATGATATTAAATATTAAACTTTGTTTCATTATGAAGAATTGATTTGAAAAATGATTACATATATTTTTAACGGAAAGATATAAAAATTGAAATGCCTGATTATAGAAGGGATTTCGAATCGAACTTAATTTTCCATTTTATGATAGTTAAATTACCTATCCAGTTCTAAGCTATTTCGATCATGCGATCGCCCGTTTTTCTCCTGTTTTTTGACCTATTTTTCTGCTTTCGTTGGGAAATGTGCTTAAAAAGGTCAACTTTGAAGGCTTGTTATAAAAAATCTATTGTGCTTAAAAAAAAAAAAAAGAAAAAAGAAAAAAAGAAAAGAAAAAAAAGAAAAAAAACAGAACATTGAGTGCAATTAGACAGTTTCTGAATAACAACACCTGCTATTTTCATGCGTTTCCTAACAAAAATAAATTAATGCATGTGTCACAAAGTGACCCTTTTTGATTTAAGAACACCCTTAATATGTTATTTTTTCACAACATTATTTTCATCCATTCGTGTATTCGATATTTTTTCTGAGTTACCAAATAACTGATCCAAAATTTCTATTTAAAAATTTGACTTTTTATTTTAAAAAAAGTTATTTAAAAATTAATTTAAAAATATTTTGAAGATGAAAATCATAAAGTCAATTACAACATATTATTTAAAATGTATTTTTCTTTTATAGGAGATCATTTATTATTGAAAATGATATTTTATATTTATAGATAAATAAAAGCTTAAAATTATATTTGGAGCAGATGTGTTAATTTAATACGAAATTAGAAAATCGTGTGGTTGAAAGTTTTAAGATTTAAGGATGTTGTAAGAGTTTTCCTTGAAATTTACAAATTTACATACTCACTTTTAAACGCAAAAGCATGTTACAGACATGATTTTGAATTGACTTAAAATTTAATAACCTTTCATTTTTATATAAACTGAACTACATGTTGAATTATAAGCGGTTGTTGTTCGATAAAAATTTCATATTTTATTGTTTTATAACATCTGAAAACTCAGTTTAGAGTGCTTTATTGAAATTTAGTTCAAATTCTAAATGCTTTTTTTAACAGCATTTTGAGAAAGATTTCTTTTAATGAAAATTGGAAATACCGTTCGATTTCATACTACCTAAATAACAGTATCTGTCACTCTCATCCAAATACAAAGAAATATGAATTCTGGAATGTAACCAGTTTGGGTTTGAAAACAATCTTAAGGCTTTTCTCAAATTTAAAGAAGCTATTTTCTGACACATTTCTGAATTCATTTTTGCTTGAAAACACATTAAATTAGAAGGTTTCTAATTCAGATTTTAATCGAATGACTTTTTCATTTCATGGTAAAAGCGTATGATTTTACAGAACATACAGTAAAAGTTGGAGTTTTGAAAAATAAGCTCGGTATATCAGTGCAAGAAAGAAGAAAAAATTGTTGTTACGTAACAAGAATGACTTATAACTGTAAGTAATTTATTTATCTAAAAATGGAAAACGCTATTTAATTAAAAATCGCTTCAATAAGCCTGTTAATTTCATTCCTTTTTAAACATAAAAATGAATCAGACAATGAGCCATAACATTTTTTGTTGTCAGCAGGGAATTTGTGAAGTATCTTAAGTGCAACTTAAGATAATAAATTTCTTTACCCCCCCCCCCCCCTTTTAGATGCATGTTTATCCAATGAGAACGCAATTCTCAGTTTTGAATTCATAAGGAGATTCAATGTTCTTCATCTTTTTGTAATTAATTTTTGTAAGCATGTGCATAAGAAAAACATGATTGATTGTAAGAATTATATATTCAGTAAAAATCAAATTTTATCAAAAAATACAGATTTAAGTTTCAGTTAAAAAATCCTAGGATGAACATCTAAACTTAGAATGAAGCATCTGAATGTACAATAAATGAGAAATTAGTTTAAAATTGAAGAAAATATTTGTTTCCATATATAATTATGCTATGTAAAATATTTAAAAAATATGTTTCTGAACAAAAAATAATATGCTTGAGGAAAAAAAACATCATATTGTTAGGTAACAAGTATTATTTCTTCATAAAATTTTCTTTTCGCAAGTAGTTTAAAAAAATTTTCTAATGTTTAAATTTCTTGTGAAAAAATATGCATACGGGTTTTTTATCACCATACTTTTATTTATTTCCCTTTTTTATTTAAATATTTTTTTTCAGTTTGTGCACTTTATGTTAACGGATATGCATTTTTATACTGTACATTTTTCTGTGGTTTAATAGCTATTTTTAACAAAAAAATTTACTATATATTATTGCATACAATTTTTGTGAGTTGAAGAAAAAACATTATTGATAGCCGAAATTATCGTTAAAGCGCCCAATTTAGCGAATTAATGCCAATAGAAAAGAGTCTTTCTAACTAAAGAAGCTGTCACTTTGTGCCCATATGTACAAGAGACGGGGGTGACAATGATATCCGGTCACTTTGACGCTGAGAACACCTGATGCAGGGAAAGGAAAAGAGGGGTCAGCATGGGCGCACTAAGCCGGTCTCCCTTTAAATTCGAAAACTTTTTTTAAACTAAATTATAAATGGATCACCCCCTCCCTACTTTTTCAGGCTTTTTTGAAAGAATTCACGGATCAAACATGTTTTCTATGAGTACGGAAATCATTTGTTAAAAAATGATCAATAATTTTGTGTATGTTGACGAGTTTTTCTGACAATGTGTATTTTTAATTTCTGTGCATGATACATGAAAGAAAGAAGAATATAAAAATTCTTGAGAATAACTTATAATACCTAAATTCTTGTTCTAAAAGCTGAAAAAGAAAAGGCATTGCTGAAAAATTACATTCAAATTTAACGTACTTGAAGAAAATCCAAAATACTTTATAAATGTGCTTTTTTTTTCTTTTTTGGTTTTATTTTATTACAGAAATATTTTCATTTCATTTCAGAAAGCAACATTTCCGGTCTTTCTTTCCTCATTAAAAGTCAATGTATCCGCAGAAAATAAGGAATTCGACATATAATAACTTTTTGAAAGGCCATTGTTAAAGTCGAAAAAGAATAAAAAAATATATCCAGTTTACGGTAGAAGAATTTGTTTAACATCTCATTTAAAAGTCAACGTCTGCAAAGAGATATTTGATTTTTAACTTTTTCCTTTTTACTACATAGTATTATATTAGAATTTTTTGGCTTTTATGCAAGTTGTCAGTATTCTTATAAAAATAAATGAAGGAAGGAAAAACTTGACCCCTACGTGGGCGCATAAAGTGGTTTGAACCTTTGGTTATTTCTACCAGCAATTTTTAATTGATATTTTTGCCTTATTTAATCAAAGCATTTCTAAGATTAAGGGGGTCCGGGACACAAATGAAAATAATTTTTATTTATTGAGGTTTTTTTTTTTTTTTTTTTTTTTTTTTTTTGTGATGATTAATTATAATATTTGTAAACACGTGATAAAACTTCTCATATTTTTTTTTATTTAATTTTAAAATTTATTAAAAAAGTGGAGAAGTTTAAAATTATTATAAATCAAAATTTTATTTGTAGAATTTTATTTATTTACTTTTTTTTACATTTAAATAAATATAAATACCTGAATTTTATTTTATATTTAGAAACTTAAAAAATAATATTTAAAGTAAAAGTTTGAAAAACAAAATACAGCCGAATCCCGTTATAACGAACTTCAAGGGACCAAATGTTTTGTTCGCTATATCCGAAGCGTTAAAAAATGTTAGAATTAACAAAATGTGTTAATTTTTATATGTAACCTTCATAACAAATAATGATTATTGAGAAAAAAAAAACATAAAATCTATTAAATATGATCATTAATGAATTTTCGAAATGGCCATTGTTAAATCCGAAAAAGAAAAAAAAATGTATATCCAGTTTACGGTAGAAGAATTTGTTTTACATCTCATTTAAAAGTCAACGTCTGCAAAGAAATATTTGAACTTTTTAAACTTTTTCCTTTTTACAACATAGTATTATATATTAATAAATGTCAATGCCCTCCATGACTATTTATTTTAGAATTTTTGCCTTTTATGTAAGTTGTCATTATTTTTATAAAAGTAAATGAAGGAAGGAAAAACTAAACCCCTACGTGGGCGCATAAAGTGGTTTGAACCTTTGGTTATTCCTACCTGTAAATTTATTTGAAAATTTTGCCTTTTTCAATGAAAGCATTTCTACGATTAAGGGAGTCCAGGACACATTTTAAAATATTTTTTATTTATTGAGTTAAAATTTTGAATTTTTTTGTGATGATTAACTATATCAATATGTCAATATCGATATGTCATTTTTATTTATTTTTTAATTTTGTTTTTTATTTTAAGTAAATATATATACATATATATTTAATTTGCTGAATCACAATTAAAGTAAAACATTCAAAAAAGACATGTTCCAAGTTTGAAGCATTTATTTTTAACGGTTCCGGGGCTACAAAAATTTAAATCCCGAGAAATCGTGTAAAAACCCATCATGAAGGAAAAAGCATTTTCACAAGAGGTCATTTCTATGACAACCATTGCTTGAAAGGTTAGATTTTGAAAAAAACCCAAAAAAAGAAATTAATATTTCCTTTTCTAATTAAAATAAAACCATGATTTAAGCGTCATTTTAAGCATAAAAAGCAAAGAAATTTTTATTACAGTAAAAATGTTTTAGAATATTTGGAAATATTATTGTATGGGACCCCTTTAAAATAGACAAAATTTTCTATTTAAAAAAATCAGTTCTAAAAGATTAAAACTCTGTGAAGGACGCTCGTGGTGAAAAGATTAATCTTATTTTAAATGATATTTACTGCATGAAAAATGGAAAACTTGTTATAAATTTTAGAAAAATCAGCAATTAACTTCATCATTCTTAGATTAGTCTTTAAATATCATATAACAAATTACTCCCATTATTATTATTATTATTTATTTTTCATAAATTATCATCATTCTTATCAAATAAAATTAAACGCATTAAAAAAAAATTACAAATTCAAAAGCTTACAGAAATTTGTAGAGTTTAATATTATTTTAAATCGTTTTTATTGATTGAAAAATAATTTTAAAAAATCATTAAAAGTTTAGAAAAAATCAATATTATAATCACCATACCTACAGTGAAACCTCCCTATGCGGCTACGTCCCTGAACGACCATTTTTTCATTGATCGAAATTTATTCACATAAGCTCAATACTAATTTTACTTCCATTCAGAGACCATCCCAACTGAACTCCCTCCTTGAACGACCAATTTTTTTTTTTTTTTTTTTTTTTTTTTTTTTTTTTTTTTTTAAGAAAATGAAACAAATTCCGTTTTTTTCCCGGTACGCTCGAAGAAGATTTTAAAAATGTTTCTGGAGCGAATAATTCATCAAACTTCTAAACTAAGTTTAGATTTTTTTTTTTTTTTATTTATTTATTATTCTGGTAACTTTTAAGTGTTTAATCTTTTTTGTGCCTTTTTAGGCAATGAATTTCCCTCTAATAACAAATGATGAATGACGGTCAATAAACTCTCTTGCCAAATTTTGTCAGGAAACTTTCAGATAAGTGGATTAATTAATGAAATCGTCATTGTTTGTTCCCGTCCAAAAATCAAATGTGTCATTAATGTGCTGAACATCGAAAGGATTTGGATAGAAAAGTTATAAAATATAAACCCGTTAAATCAAAACAAACGTCAATGTATACATTTTTGTATACTCTGAAATAATTAATCTACGTAATAAACTTATGTTTTGATACTTAAACTTTTATATTTTTCTCTAATTTAAAAAATGAATTTTGGTAACATGAATGACTTTTTTTTCAACAATTAAAATCTACATTTAATTATGACCTCCATTAAGAGATCGCCTCTCGGAGCGCGGATTTTTATTGGAATACAACGTGGTCACTTTAGAGAGCTTTCACTGTACTTTTTTTTCATTAACGGTTTTAATTTAATTATTTTAATAAGGACTTTGTATTTTCATAAAATTAGTTAACAAACTAAAAAAGAAAAGGTAGCATACTATTTTAAACCAAAGACCATACTATAAATAAAAGGAAAATTTTTTGGATCAAAAATTATATCGATAACAAAAGATAAACTACCTTTCCGCTAGAGATATCTTACGATATGAAGGGATGTAGCGGGGGGTATACGGGGGTATACGCCATATACTTTATGCATTTTTTAAAGGAGCGCCGTATACCCTCTGTTTCTCAAGAAAGTTTTTAGTATACACACTCTGCCTTGAGCGTATATCCTCTGTTATTTTTACGACTACACCCCTGACGATAGGGACCAGACCCCCTCTCCCCCTAAAATTATAAAGTTATATATGCATTGCCCTTCATGAGCACACAATCCTGCTAAAAACATGACACGAAATATGGATCACTATTCCAAGCATCGGGGTTCGACTTCTGGTTTGGACATTTTTCACTTTGTATGTTTACACTCAATTGGCAATGTGAACAATTTCACGTATTTAAATTCAATAATTTTGGGCGTAATATCACTGTCGGAATTTAATTGGAAAATTAAATAAAAGTATACTTATTTTATGAATGTAATGCATTTTTTTAAAAATTGCTCATTTAAAGCTTGAAAAGTAAACTCCTTAAAGTGCTTTCTTTTTCTTTTATTTTCTTTCTTTCTGTTCTTCCTTGCGATTTAATTCTAAGTTATAATTTTGGTAATGACAGTTGTTTGCTCTTCATTTAAGTTTAAATAGGTGCATTCATTATTTAGTTTTATCGATAAAATTTTCTTTTTCTTTTAAAGTATTATTTTTGCAAGACGCAAATACTATTTATTTTATCTTGCAGATAAGCCTTCTTTCAAGTTCTTAATTGTTGATCTGAAATAATAAGTGACAGTCAGTGTGGGTGAAGAATTTCAGAAAGTTCCTCAAGAGTTGGTGGTCGATGGTTGATGGAAATACCCAGATATTATTTCGATCGCTTCTTTTATTGACTCTTATATCTGTGTTACATATTTGTTCATTAGTATATATATTAGCATTGTTGTAATGAATAAAGACGACGGATTTAGTTTCCCTATGTTAGCTTCCTCTTTTACTCTTTTTTTCTCATGTCTTGTTTGATTTTCAGTTCTTCAAGTAATCTTTTTCTTTATCCTTTTAAACCGGGAGACGGTAGCACAAACAATCACTTCATCGAGTTCACGAATGAAAATCCAAGATTTAGTTAAATCTCAATTCGCATATTCAAACGCAATCGGTCTGCCTAGTACTATCTCGGTGAAAAACACCTGAAAACCCGATTTCAACGATTGACTCGTAGGTTTAGCATCAGGGATGTAGTGGTGGGTATACGGCGTATACATTCTGGATTTTTTAAAGGAACACGGTATACCCTCTGTTTCTCAAGAAAGCTAACGTATACGTACTCTACGGTATACCCTCTGCATTAAGCGTATATTCTCTGTTATTTTTAACGACTACACCCTTGTTTATCATTATGCTTTCCTGCACCCAAAAGTATAAAAACATGGAGGGTTGGGAGCAGGAAAACATAATGCTAAAGATACGGATCAACCATTAAAATCAAGTTTTTAGGTGTTTTCCACCAAGATAGGTCTTGCCATACCGATTGCGCTTTAATATGCAAATGGAGATTTAACTAACCCTAGATTTTCATCCGAGAACACAACAAGGTGATTGCCTGTGCTGCCGCCTCTCGGTCTATTTTTCACACTTTTATTTAACAAGGTTTTCGAGAATTTCTAACAAAACTCTTTTAGAAAAATTAAACTGTGCTCACGTGATAACAATCTCTTATAACTCTAAATGGAAGTCATTTATTAAATAATTAAAAAAAAAAAAAACCCATTAAAACATTTGATTCTACATCGCTAGGCCTGCAAGTCTCATGCTTTTACGCTTTCATGATATACCACGCACATTAAAGTAGTTTTTTGAGAGAGGTGGAGGAAAGATAGGACGAGTTGTGGCAAAAGTTTTTTTTTTAATGTAAAGTTTAAAATTTATTAAAAAAGTGGAGTAATTTAAAGTCGTTTATAACTCAAAATAGTAATTGTAGATTTTTTTTTTTTTTTTTTTTTTTTTTTTTTTTTTTTACTTTTAAATAAACAGAAATATCTAAATTTTATTTTCCACTAAGCAGTTTTAAAAATATTAATACAAAAATAAAAATATTTAATGTAAAAATTTTCTAAAACATTAAAGTATAAAATTTATTAAAAAAGTGGGATACGGTGCAGGTGCAGGGCCGTAGCAGCCCCTTACGGCGTATACATTCTGGATTTTTTAAAGGAACACGGATTTTTCAGCTACGGCTCTGCACCGTGTCTTGATTTTGGATGAGCTACAAAATTTTCTTTATCATTTTCAGGACATTTTTCAAAACTGTTTCCTTTGAACCACGAAGGACAAGTAACACAATATCTTCGTCACTTAAAATTTTGTTACATCCCAATTTCGAATCTTCATTAAGGGGGTCCGGGAAATATTTTAAAATGATTTTTATTTATTAAGTTAAAATTTTGAATTTTTTTTGTGATGGAATTTGATAACCATATCATTTGTAAACAAAATTTCACAATAAAACTTCTCATATTTATATATTTATTTATATTTTAAATTAAAAACTTATTTTAAAAAAAGGGATGATTTAAAATACTTATATTCAAAATATTATTTGTACAGTTTAAACTTAAACTTTTTTACATATAATTAAACAGAAATATCTATTTTATAATTTTGATTCAGCATTTTTAAAAATATTAGTTTTTAAAAAATTAAAATTATTTAAAGCAAAAATTCTATTTAAAAAAAGAAGAAGAAGAAAAAGAAACTTTTATTTAAAAATATCACATTTTCAAAAGTAAATATTTTTTCAAATTTGCTCAGTCAAAATTAAAGTAAAATTATAATTTTAAAAAAAATGTTCCAAATTTGAAGCATTTATCTTTAGCAGTTTCTCGGTAATAAGAATTTAAATCCGAGAAATTGCGAAAAAACCCATCATGAAGAAAAACGCATTTTCACAAGAAGTCATTTCCATGACAACCATGGCTTGAAAACTAGATTTTGAAAACAAACCAAAACGAAAAAATTAATGCTTCTTCTTCGTATTAAGATAGAAACATGATTTAAACGTCATTTTATACATTAAAAAACAGAGAAATTTTCAATGCAATTTTTTTCTTTTAACTTGAATCTTTTTGTGTTCCAGACTCCCTTAATCCATTGTTGGACTACTTCTTCGTCCATATTTTCAAAACAGTTTACTTTCCTCAAATCTTTTATTATTTTTCTCTGCAAATAAGTACTATCATCGTCTTCTATAAGAATTTCATATTCCTTATCCGATAAAATTGCCTCGATGATTTCTTAATCAAAATGTTTTTTATTAATTTCCATTTTACTATTTTACACAGGGGTCGATTCAGAAAAAGAAAGTTGCATAGCAGTAACTGCTATACAAAGTCAGTTTTGAATCGCAGTTAGACACTTTTGTATAGCAAGTAAAAAGTAGCTAACGTAACTTTTAAATCTTGAAACTTTACAAAAAAATTAAAAAAAAGCAATATTTAACCAAAAGCATAAATGAAAGTAAATAAAATTATACAAAGAATAAAAAATAAATGATAATTCACCTACCCAATATAAATCACTTAGGAAATCAGAAGCTGGCTCTTGAATGACTTATAGGTCAATTTACCTTCGCCACAGGTTAATTAAATATGTGTATCAACTTACCACAGTACCAAGTCTCAAAAAATATATTTGTTGTAAGGGCCAATATTTTTTAATAAGCCATAAACTCAGAAATACAATTTTGGTAATTTTAAATAAAGCATAAATCATGCGTTTACTGGGAAAACTGCGCCCAGCAATGGCGTCTCGCTGTACTTCCATTGTAAATAAACACTTGGGGAGAGTGAACATACAATGTATGTCATGTAAAAACATCTTTAAATTTTAACTTTAAGTGTACATGACATAACAAAGGTGTGGGAAATATACATCGCAATGATTGCGCTTTAATGCATTTCTTGGATCGCATTTTAGTTAAATTTAAATCGCAAATTGCGATGCGATACCGCTTAAATCGAACCCTGATTTTACACCATCAAAATACATGCAAAACTGAGATTTTTCCCGTTCCAGTTAATCCGCTATCAGGCTAATCTGACCCTGGTTAATCGAGAGTTACATGTTACGGTTAATTTGGTAAATTCGGTAATTCTTAAGTTCGATAATTGTTAAGTTAAGATGATTAATTAAGTTTACTAACGAATATATGCATTACAAACAAAAAAGGTACTATCATAACTATTTGAATCTAATAACAAAAATAATTGTCAAGAGACAATTAAAAGAAGTGTTCTATTAATAAGACGCCAAAAATTCAACCGTTTAAGATAATTATTTTTATAATTAATGGAGGAATTAGATTAAAATTTTAAACACTGAACTACTCAAAGAATAAATTATACAGCTTTGAAATGCATATACTTTTAACAATGGACATTTAGAAAAAAACGTATACGAAAAAAATATCTCAAGCTAAACGAGTTAACATTTATTTTATTTACCAGCCTTGATTGGTAACTATTATTAATAACTGGTTAATATGGTAAATTCTTATGAATTTATCATATTAACCGGTTTATTTGGATATCACTTGGTTGTTATGAATAATAACTGATTACAGTAAAACCTCCATAACGGACACTCCCGAATAGCGGACACCTCTATTTAACGGACAGTTTTCCAATCCCCACTCCCAAAACCTAAATTTTTGTATGTTTAACCTCTGAATAACGGACATTCCAAATAGCGGACACTATTTTCGGCGATAAAGGGTGAAAAAGTATTTTTTAACAAGAAAAAAAAAATGAAAAAAAAAAGTAAAACGGTCTCTAAATTTATCAGGGCAATGTGTCACGAATTTTGTGATCACAGATAAATGCAGAGGATGGGCTGAGGAAATTTCTCCTTTACATTCACTGTTGAATTCAGGGAGTTGCCTGGGAGGGACAGCTCCCAGAGCATTCAAATGTCTATGTCCCCCCGGAAGATTTTGTGATTTTATGTTTTTAATGAACAAAAAGTGTAATCCCTATCCCTGCTCGGAACTCTATAATGACCAATAACATCACATTGAAAAATAAATTACACGTAATCGCAGGCAAAAGTAAACTTTTGTAAAAGATATACAGTCGAATCTCTATATAACGAAACTCCATACATCGAATTTCTCCATATAACGAATTTTTAGTAAGAACGGTCCCCTTTTCGCATGATTACATTAAAAACAGACTCTATATAGCGAAATATCTATCTCCATATAACGAATTTTTTCATAAATTGATCTTAATTTATTCAGTTTTAAAAAAGCTTCGAAATCATATGGAATCAATTTTCCATCACTTATTTTTGATTTATCGTTCAGTGGAGAGGTTTTTTTTTTTTTTTATAAATATTACTTCTCTCCTTATTCTTTAAATCTAACAAGTTCATCCCACCTCCCACACACTTTTCAACATCCTTCTCAAAACACTGTCAATTGAATTGTTACACATATAAGAGAGGAATCAATGAGAGCACATAAGAGAGACCTTCAAATGGAGGAAAATATCAACTACAATTTTTCATTCCTTGCTAAAATTTGAGAATTTTTTTTGAGAGCGTAACAATTGTAATTTTAAAATCAAAACAACAAAAAATTACAGATTTCTTAATCTGAAATTTATGTAAGTCTTCCTCATTTGATTTTCATTAAGCTTTCAAATAAATGTCTTTTCTCTTTTTTTAAACTGCTTAAATAAGTAAGAAATAAAATGTTAGGTTAATATATACTTTTAAACATTTCAAATTCTTAATTAAAAAGATCAAAAATAATATTTGTTCAAAATTTACACATTAAATACTATTTTTAACATCATACTCTATACATCGAATTTTTCTATATAACGAATTTTTTACTGGAACGATGGATTTCGTTATATAGAGGCTCGACTGTATATATATATATTTAGTAAGAATGTAATAAACAGCAGTTAAAGGTGTGCACAATTTTATATAAATTAATATTATTGCTTAAAAAATAATTTTAATTTCTCATTAATCATACAATAGATGTTTTAGAACATACAAATGTCAAATAATGAAATATTAAGCATTTCATGGCCATTTTTGTATCTCTGAGGTTTTCCCAATAACGGGCACCTCCGAATAGCGGACAATTTCTGTGTTCCCGAGGTGTTCGTTATTTAGAGGTTTTACTGTACTATTAATAATAACCGATTAATCAAATTGACCGTAACATATACAGCCGGCTCTCGTTAAAATGAACATGTCGGCGAATTATGGAATGTATGACAGGAAAACATGTTTAAAGGGGTACTATTACAAAGGAAATAATATTATGGTGTTTTTTAAATACAGTAAAACCTCTAAATAACGGACACTTTGGGAGCGCAGAAATTGTCCGCTATTCGGAGGTGTCCACTATTGGGAAAACCTCCGAGATAGAAAAATTGCTAATGAATGCTTAATGTTTCATTAGTCGATTTTAATATGTCCTAAAACCTCTATTATATGATTAACCAGAAATCAAAATATTTTTTAAAGCAATAAAACTGAAATAAGATTGTGCATACCTTTATCCTTTGTTTATTACATTCTTACATTTTTTTAAATAAAAATTTGCTTTTAATTGCGATTACATGTATTTTGTTTTTCAATGTGAAGTTTTAACTCTGTCAGAAGTTTTAATCCTTCTGAATCATCTTTTTCTAAAAAAAAATTGTATAACTGTTTTCTGTATTTTTCTGCTTCTTAAAAGCATACAATCGCAAATCATCCGAGGGAGGGGAGGGGGGGGGGGGTATGATCACAGATAAATGTAGTGGGAGAAGGGTTTCCTCCAGCTCATCCCCACATTTATTTGTGATCACAAAATTTGTGACACATTGCCCTGATAAATTTAAAGGATTTTTATTTGTTTATTTATTTTTCCTCGTTAAAAAATAATTTTTCATTCTTTTTTGCTAAAATTGCTGTCCGTTATTCAGAGGTTAAACATATATAAATTTAAGTTTTGGGAGTGGGGATTGGAAAACTGTCCGTTAAATAGAGGTGTCCGCTATTCGGGAGTGTCCGTTATGGAGGTTTTACTGTATATTTTGACTGTTATCATTATAATATGACTTAATACTGAATTAAAAAGATATAAATACATAAACTAATTGAGGAATGAGGAACAAGCACAAACCAAGATGGGGTGGAGCTGTCATTGATGGATAGACGGGGCACTACAAAAAGTGATTGTCAAATGCATGGGATTATATATGTATACTCGTTCGGAACAATTCAGACAGAAATTAAAGAAAAAAAGTTATTTCAAGGATCTGGTGGCCTGGAAAAATGATAAATTGGAATCCCGTTAGTCTGAATTAAACGAAGTCAAGAGAAAATGAGTTCGAATTAATGAAAATTTTAAACATTATTCTGCTATTGAAAATTTCGGGACTTCATGTTTAATTCGAATTAACCGAGGATTCGAATTATTCGATTTCCAATTAACGAGAGCTGACAGTATATTAATATTTTTAGAAACATGATCTTCCTTTTATATTTTGTAACTCCATAAGTTTCCAGTACCGGGGTTGGATCCCCTAGTTTCTATAACATATAAATTTCTCCTTGTTTATAAACTAGAAAAAGAAATGAAACTGAAATGTAAGGTAGGATAATAGTATGCATTCTGTAAATGAAAGAAAAATTACATTGCAATGAAATCTAAGTTACGCCTAATTTGAGAATTGCCAAGTTAAAAGAAAAAATGTAATTCATTTTAAATGTGTTATGAATTATCAATCTATGTCACGAATTTTAATGACTCGTAAAAGCGTGTATTTTCAGAAAAAAGTGTGAGAATTACAGCAGCCGAAAAAAAAAATGGAAATCACGATTTCAGCTGCTCCAGGCTTTTGTTTACATTTCTCACAAACGGAAAGCAATCGGAGATTTCGCTTTTAGGGCTTCGGGCAATGTCGTTTGAGTGACCAGCATTTGGGTCAAGGATTATATCAACCAACAGTCCATTTGAGGCCACTTTCTTTTTCTGCTTTATTCGGGAGAAATCACGCTGTAGAGATCACGTGATTCGTTTTATTTTCGATACTGATATTTAAAATAAAATTTAAACGATATCGAAAAGGCAAGGCGGAAACTGTACGTTAAACGTGATAAATGACGTATGTTGATACAAACTTTATACATATTCAAATCTTGGTTGCAACAGCTTTTGAACTCTAATGCAAAAATACAGGAATACAAAATTTATTACGATTGTATATGAGGAGCCCACAAGCCAAGAGGTACACTATAAAAAAAAAAGGGTCGATCTACTAAAAAATTTTAGTGATCCTTGTAATTACTAAAAAATTTTTAGTAATCTTAGTCGGTTACAAGAAAATCTGTAAGAATTACTAGAAAAAAGTTAGCAACGAATAGAATTAATAGTTTTATATTTTTAATAGATATTACTAAAACTCATTTAGTGTGGCCTAGATAGCGTAGTGGTTATAGCAACGGACTCCAGGCTAAAAGGTCCCGGGTTCAATACTGGCCGCCACCAAATACGCCCCGAATGTATGTAGTGTAAGTACTCGTTAATAAAGGGATTATGTTAACATCCCTATTTTGCTGCCTGAGCGGCAGCAGGCAGCAAACTTTGGTGCTGCCATCTATTGCGGTTTTGCCGAAAATCTTCCGCTTCAGAAGTCTGGATGCAGCTCGAAGGAAGCTCTTGCCCCTAACGCACGTAATGGTTATTAAAAATAATTTTAGAGCTATTACTAAACTTTGCTTGGTGGCTCATACTAAAAATTTTTAAGTTAGTTATACAAAAAATTCTTTTGTTCAGTTTACAAAAGAAATGCTTGTTTCACTTGCAAAAAAAAAAGTTTGTAATGGTTACTAAAAAATTCTGTGGAATACAAATTTACTAAAAAATTTTTAGTAACCTCTTGAATTTGTTTTTACAGTGTAGAGGTCTACACGGGCCGGTATTTCAGGCTCGGACCCGTCCCGGCCTGATGCAAAAATTTATCTTTTCTGGAGTGGACGCTTTATTCGGAAGAAATCACGCCGTAGCGATCACATGATTCGTTTTAATCTTTTCTATATTGATATTTAAAATAAAATTTAAACGATATCGAAAAGGCAAGGCGGAAACTGTACGTCAAACGTCGCAAATAAAGTGCGTTGGTACTACAGTGCTCAGCAAAAGTTTAGACACTGGTGTTTTTTAACCTTTAAATAAAAAATACGAACACGTGAGTTTTACAAATGGCTATACTTATTTTCAAATATATTTTATATAATGTAGGATAAAAATAATGGTTATAATATAAGATAATATTTAATTTAATTGAAAAAAGTAAAATTTGCATATTGCAAAAGTTTAGACCCTTTTTTGATTTTTAGCCAACTGTTCATGGAAAAATGCAAATTTCCAAGTTATGATGTCACATGTCTGAAGTATTTAATTATACCTCGATATAGCATCAGTTAGTTAAGATGCCGCGAGCTAAAAATATATAATTAGATGAGGTAATTGAAGTAGGAAAGCTGAAATGGAAAAGAAAGGCTGTTGCAGAAATTTCAGCAGCATTGAATCGTCCAAAGTGGTCTGTCTATGAAGTACAGTCTAAGGATGACTCCTTCAAAACAAAACATAATCTGGAAGATCTTGTGTGACGAGAAAATGAGATGACAAAACGATCCAGAAACTGATAATTACGCAAGTAATGATTGCTAATCACATTAAAAGTAAGTCAGAATTTTCTGTGTCAACGGAAATGATTCGTAGATGAATTAAAGAAACAGGTAAATCAATTTACATGAAAATGATAAAACAATCAGCTTTAAAATACAGATATAAATTGGTGAGAATTCAATTAACTTGTAAACATACGTCATATGGACCCAAATGGTACGCTATGACACTCAGTAACGAAAAAAAAGTGGAATTTGAATGGTCCAACCAAGTGGGCATGCTATTGGAATGACTTAAGTAAAGATCCTGGTACTGTATTAAGTCCACAAAAAGAAGGTGACTTTTAAATAGTTTGGTCCTCACTTAGCTTTAATGCTCGTGTATCTGTGGAGTTATTCATTGGTTGCCAAGCAACAAAAGACTACGTATGTACGTTGGAGTTTAATTTTTAGTCATTTGGGAAATTTTTGCTGATCTAAAATATGGATTTTAGCATCTATTCATGTTGCATACAAAAGAAGAACTTCGTTTAACTCCGAAAATACTATTGATCTCAACTGGCAGACGTGTAGTTCTGATCCGGACCCAATCGAAAAATTTTGTAACATCATATGTCGTAATGTTTATGCAAATTTTTGCTATACTTTTCTTTTAATGAGGTTCGAGCTGCTGTTGAACATGTTTGGTACGAAATAGACCCCCCAAGTGACCAGCATTTAGTTTTTCCGATGAAAAGTCACATTCTTGCACTAACTGCAAACAATGCGGGTGCAACTCGATTTTAATTTGTAGTTATTTTTCTGTAAATACACAAATTGTCTATACTTTTGCCACAATGTTAATTTTATTTTTTTGTCATTATATTTTATGTGAATGGTAAAATTCAAAATTTATTGTGTGTGAATAAAGGATAAGTCACAAGTAATATATGACAGAGGAATTACAAGCATTCGATACATACTTCTGAAAATAGAAGCGTAATCGATCATTGCCTAAACTTTTGCTGAGCACTGTATTACGAGTTTTATAAATAATCAGATATTGTATTGTTGTACTCCAAAATGCAGGTATACAAAATTTATTACGATTGCATAACCTCTTCAGTTTTGAAGCTAAAATAACAAGGTAGAACTCGTCGAATTTCTACAAAAGAAAGCCTTTAAAAAGTAACTCTTTCATTGATTTACAATGAACCTGCAAAATTAGTTGCAATAAAGAATGCACCATATATTGGTAAGTTTAATTCTTAAGCAAATTTATATTTAACCAAAAGTTTTTTTAAAAAAAGTACTATTTCTATAAAACTCAGTTGCAGAAATTATTAAAATTAAACTTTAAGCGTACATGTATGCAGTAAAAAATAATAAAGATATGTTATTATGGTAAAGATATTAATTAAGGTTATGCTAAGTATTCCAAGATGAAAAAAAGGAAAATTTTATTCCATTTTAATTCCAAAAGTCAAGGGGTAGAGGTCTGACCGAGCCGAAATTTTAAGGCCCGAACCCGGCCAAACCCGATACAAAAATAAAAAAAATAGGACCAAGCCCGGCGCGACCCGTACAAAAAAATATTGGCCCGTCTCGATAAAAAAGATAAAAGTTCTGCCCGAGCCCGACCCGGACCGACTGAATTTCTACAAAATATTGACTTTTGCATCCAATTGGTTTAAAATTTGCCTCATGCGCGGGATTCTGACCAAAAATATTGATCTTAACTTTTTTTTTTTTTTTCATGTTTATAATCTTTATTTTTATGGCAGTGCCGCAGGATACGATACTTATTTTTTTTAATGAATTTCTATTTTTTATATGCAGCTTTGTCAGTTATTAATATTGTTAATCCATATTCCGTGTATTGAAGTGATAAAAATCTGAAACATGTTATACAGTAAAATCCTGTAATACGGAATTGCATAGAAAAGAAAAGAAAAGAAAAGTGTTATTTACAAGTTTCCTTCTTAGCAAGTGTAAATGTATTACATTTTTTTTTTTTGCGCATTAGTATATAAATTTTGTATGATCAACACTTTTTTGCTCAAAACAAGATTTATAGGTGGCTCTTTTTCACTCTTTTTACAACAATTTAACTTAGCTATACTTTAGTAAGCGTAGAAATCTACAATTATTTAAAAAGAAAAAAATAATAATTTTTAATTGTAGAATATTGGCGATTTAAAAATGTATGCTTTTTTTTTCTTTTTTTCAAAATTTTTTTTTGATAATGCTTTATTTTACAGACTTTTAAACGGACCAGGCTACGCGGAGAAAATGATTTTTATACGGTCTGTGTCAGAAATAGAAATGAAAATTTTGGACCGTGAAGGCTACGAGTGAAACAAGTTCCAGATCGGTGCAAAACAAAAGTTAGGGCCGATCCGATCCGAGCCTTCAGAAAAAAATTTTGCCCGGTTCTAACTCGGCCCGAGTGTCTTTAATGAAAATAGGCCCAACCCCGACCTTCGGGCCGGGGTCGGGCATCGAGTCTTGGGCCGGCCCGAACAGATCTCTACCAAGGGGTATAAATGACAAAATTAAACAAAAAAAAAAAAAAGAAGAAGAAGAACCAAGTGCACAAACGATCTGGTCGGCTGCTTTATAGAAATAAACCTCTTTTCCCGAAAAATAATCAATAGTGATTAATTTTTAAATTTAAACAAAATTGTACCCTATTTTTTTTTTTACAATTATTGAAATAAGAGTTCAAAGTCTATAAAGAATCAAGCGGCAATTCCTACTTCAGTTCAGTCGATTATTATTCATGTTTAAATTTAATGTTCATCATCTTTAAACTCAATTTACTCCAAATTGAATTTTTATCACTTGTATCCCTTCGCTTCTGAGGTCGTCAGATATTAAATTCAGTAATATGGAAATATTAGGACTCCAACTTAAATAGGACATAATCACCACGGCAATTTAGAATCATTACCTGTCATGGAATTGCATTGAATTAATTACATATGATTGAATTTAAAAGAATGAAGAAACTTTTATTAATTATCTTTTTTATTTGATTTTGATTTGATTTAAGTTTTTCTTTGATGTTCCTAACATTTGAAATAACTACTGTATATTTCCGTGTATAAGCCGATCCGTATATAAGTCGAGTATGCGACATTTCAGTGAAAAAATGTCCAAATTAGAAAACCGATGTTTAATAATAATGGTAATTAAAGAAAAAAAAAAGAAAAAAAAAAGTGGGGATAAATTTATTGAACGAAAACTTTTTTTGTGCATAGATAATAGAAAAAAAAAAAAAAAAATACGCTCCTCAAAATTGATTTCCCGTATTCTGCCACGCCGTGCTGTTAAATTTATTTAATTGGGTCCCGTTCATTCTGTTAAGACATGTTGTTTCATTAAAAAAAAAAAAAAAAAAAAAAAAAAAAAATCCTATTTTGGGTTTGGATTACCGCAAGAAAAGTTAATATTTCAGAAAATGTTGCATCAGTAATTTGAAAGACGAAGATGAAGATTGTTCAATTTTTTAAGCAGATGGCAATGATGATGATGGTGAATTCGATATTCATACTGCTGTACTAATGATAGAAAGCGATTTTAAGAAATTACTTGAGAATTCTGATAAAGAATTGAATAGTGAATGATGATTGCTTTTTTCATTCTAAAAGAATGGGGTATTAACATATTTTCATAAATTAAAAAACATTTTTTATTTTTTCTTTATTTATCATCTTTTTTATTTTAAGAGTATCAAATTTGGAATTTTTTTTAGATTAGTGTATAAACCGATTCCCCTCCAACCTTTGGTGCTAAAAATTCTCAGTTTATATACGGAAATATACGGTATATATTATGGTGAAACGATTGTAATCATAATATAGCTTTAAACCATTGATATGAAATTCGATATAGAGTATCAGGAATATATTAACAAAACATGTGTTATTCGACTATAGTTTCAGCATCATCTATCGTCTCTCCTTTCCAAGTAATTTAAGAATGGATAAATGGGAAAACGAAACTTTCTGCGAAACTTGATCAAATATTTATTCTTTTTCCTTCTAGAAAATGATGTACTCCACGAATAATAACTGAATTAAAAACTCTTCCTTCTATGCATTACATTTTTTTAAATCATTTGAAAAATGGCTATTTCTTTCGGTCTGGAGATAACTGAACCATATATGAATCTTTATGATGCCCAGTCTTTATTGATCAAAAAATGGAAAATTCATTTCGATTCTAAATCGGTTCTATAGTCAGGCTAGAGGTCTGCACGGGCCCGGGCCGGCGGAATCGTTTCGAATTTTCTCACGGGCCGGGCCGGGCCGGCAGATTTAGAATAGTTTTTTCAACGGGCCGGGCCGACAAACAACATAAACGGGCCGGGCCGGCAAAAAAATTGAACGGGCCAGACGGGCCGGGCCGGGCTGATAAAAAAAAAATTTCGAAAAGATTTCAGCAGAAACGATAAAATATGAGCTATTTTCAACGAAAATGGTTTTAACGAGAATAAGTATAAATGTGGCCAGCCACTAGTTTGGCAGCATCAATATAAAAATGCACAGTGTATCATCATCGGAGAATTACATTATGTGTAACCCGTTTTAATATTTTTTTTAGCTGACTCATGCCGATCCGAGATCACGCTTGCACTATTTTTCTACATACAGACTGGACGGACCGGTACTAGACTTAATTATTGGCAGAAAACATTATTTGTAAAATTATTAACAGCGATAAAGAACTTATGTTAGCTTAGTCTTCGGATATATACTTCTTGATGATTTTTAAATTAATTTCTCAATAATGCGAAAGTTTGACACATTTTCTGATTAATTTTAAATTATAAAAGTATAAAAGTGATAAGCCTAACTATTGAAGGGATTTGGAATCGAATAGCGTTTTTCATTTTTGGTAAATAAAATACTTGTATAACCTTGTTGAGTTATAATAGTTTCTCAAATGATTGCAGGTATTTCTCCCTTCCCTTGCTATTGCTTCCGGAAATTCTATTCAAAACGCTAATTATCACAGTATTTTATTTGTTTGCAGTATTCTTAAATTGCTTGTATCAAAAAACGGATAACGCCATTCGATTATATAGTTTCTGAAAAAAGATATCTGCTAATCTTATGCGTTTCTGAGAAAAAAAAATGAATTTAGAAATGTATCAGAAAGGAGCTTCTTTGAATTTAAGAATGAATTTAGATTTGAAATCTATAATAAAATGATACAGAAATATATTTATAAATCTTCTTTTATTAAACAGCTTCAAAATTAACCATGTTTTTAGCTTTCTTTCTTTTTTCTTTTATTCTAAGCCATATTAATTTTTTAATGAATCTTTATTCGAATGTTGAAAGCCTAAGAATCTAAGTAATCATTAATTTTGTTAATGTGTATTTGCTGTAAAATATACTGTAAAATCATTCCATAGATATGTATGCAGTATTCTTTAAAGAAATCTTAGTTATATGATAAAAAACTGAATTTTTTAGAAATCGTAGAAATTGTAACGGGCCAAAACGGGCCGGGCCGGGCCTAAAATATAAAAATTTAAACGGGCCGGGCCGTGCCGAAATAACTTTCCTACGGGCCGGGCCGGGCCGGGCCTGGAAATTCCGGCCCGTGCAGACCTCTAAGTCAGGCCTTCCAATTTTATATCTTTTTGTTAAAAAATGAATTTGTAAATGTGTCAAAACGTTTTGCGCTTGTTGAGAAGAGCAGTGATTAAGAAAGGTGAGCAATCATTCAACAAAAGTTGGAAAAAAATGTGTAAAAAAATATATACATTCAGAGAAACACGGAGAATATTGTAGGAATTTCAATATTCTCCCGCAAGGGATAATAATGTACAATTTAATTATACGTTTTTGACAACAAATTCTTTTTCCGACTATCTGACACGTGTGTAGACCAAGTTCTGCCTTTGTTTGAACCACAAAATATTAAAGAACAATAACTGAACGTTCATTTTAAAAAAAATAACGTGTTCGCTCTGCTTCTGACAAAAAAGTATTAAAAACTACAAAAAAAAAAAAAAAAAAAAAAAAAAAAAAAAATCAATAGCTCAAAAACAAATTGGGATACAGCTTTCAAACAAATAGTATTTAAAAGTACACTTTTTTCTCCAATACGACGGTGTATAAATTAAGAATGCGCGATGTTCACAGTTTAAAAATTTACGGTACAGAAATTGTCAAACTGAAATTTCATTTATTTAATATTTGTTTAGGATGGGCCCAGGAATATTAATGTTTAATCCATGAGTAAGAAATATTGGGACTTATTTGTTATTACGTAGCCACGTTGTTCAACAACATATCTCTAATATGAAAACATATATTTTTTTACAAATTGATACGTAAGTAGCACAGTGAAAACGACATCTAATAAAGCTATCTTCTTTAAAATTATTACGTTTGTAATCGAAAGATCTCTGTGTTAATGTAACATCTTCCTCTACATATGTTTTTAATATCAATGATTTTAAGACCAGTTCATTTGTAATGGAGTAGTATTTGTAATGGAGTGGCTTAATAAATGTTAAGCACTTATTAAGCCGATTATTATTGCAGTAATGTATCACTGATTGCTAAAACTGCAAAGAATTCGCGTTCCAAACAGCCCCAAAAAAAAAAAAAAAAAAAGAAAAAAAAAACTAAGGAAAAATTTTAACCCAAAATTTATTAATTTTTGTTCATTTAAAGCAGCCGTGCTCAACTTCCGGTCCGCGGTCCGCATGTGACCCGGCAACATTTCGTAATTTACGTCGCACGCATAGTTGTCGGTCAGTCCGTCCGCATACATCAACGCAAAAACTACTTAACCGAATTGTTTGAAACTTAAAATATATAATTATTAGATAATTTTGTCGTGTCATTTCAAATTTTATGAAAATCGGATGTATAGTTTGACTACAGGGACAATCAAAAGTATTCCGATACATTACGGTTAATGGGGAAAAAACTTTCAAATGCATTTTAATGGTGTTACACTCATTCGAACAGAATAAAACTGTTATGCATCTATAAAGTACATATTATAATGTACGTTTTGCACATGCAAAGAACATTTGTTATTGATTTACAAGGCCACACAAAAGTATTCCATTACATAATGGTACAGGGAGAACATTGTTTGGTGCGCGTTTTAATCATATTAAACTGTTTCACATTTTATTTATATGAAATACGTTGCTGAGGTAATAAGAATTACTATTCCTGTATATTTACAGGAAAACAAAAAAAGATTTCGACCACTACACTGTATTCGAAGTATTGTCTATTATAACAGCAAGATCTGAATATTTTTAAGACTTCGTTATCGTACGAACGCACCTCATTTGGTATGCTTTATGTGCAATTTTTCAACTTGTTGCTTGTGCTATAGTGTTGTGTTTATATGTTTTAAGCTTCAACGATAATCTAATTTTATTCTAAAAGAATTTATACTATGTATATTTCTACAATTAAAAACTAATAATAAAGCTTTTGCAACGAGCAAAAAAGTGCAATAATCACCGAAATTCTCATATTTTTTCTTTTAAACTTGGAAATTTTGCATCTTTATATTATAAAGTTTATATTTATTATATAACTAATACTAAGTTTTATGGTTCATCATTTGTCATGAAATAGATTTGCACACAGAAATTTTACTTACTATTGCCAAACAACAAGCTTCGCGATCTATTTTTACAACTTTTGCAGTAGATATCAATTATAAACTTTATTGTCTGGCAATAGTAGCGTTCATATGTTTTCGTAGCATTTCTTCCGGGACGAATTTTCAACCGTACTGATAATATAAAATTATTATATTGCTATATTGTGCTATTTTTATTATCTTGTAATTTTAATTATACTTTTATGAGTGTGTTGCGGCCCGCGAGACAAAAGGCTGATTGCGGCTTTTAAAGTATAACACATTCTATTGAAACCCCACTTATAAATATAATTAAGAAAAGCGAGAAATCATTATACAAAAGTTAACAAATCGTCTAAAAGTTACGCACTCAGCTGACGTATTTCTTATGCTTCAAAAAATTGCCTAATTAGCCGAAAAAAAAGCGCCGTATGTAACGAATTAAATGAACAAACTTAACGGATTGATGATTTTAGAGATTCGGTAAATAAAACCTCTTTTCAAAAAAAAAAAAAAAAAATCTCAGTCGAACATTTTTAAATCTTATACATCGAGAAGAATAAAGCTACGAGTGAGTGCAACTTATATTATGCCTGTTAATTTTCTATCAAATGAATGTCATAGTTGCTTTAAAAAAATCGATATATAAAAATACAATCGGATATTTATTTCAAATTAGAAAATTTATAGATTATTCTCAGCTCTGATTTTAAAGAAATATTTCTTTCTTTTCTTTTATTATTATTATTATTATTATTATTATTATTATTATTATTATTATTTTATCTTTTCAACGTTATAGCATCAAAATTAACTCTTAAATACCTTATTTTAGATTTTTAAAAAAAAGGAGTCCAATTAAGAATGTTTTTCGACTTTCATCTCATAAATAAATCATACAGAAAATATCAAACATATATATATATATATATATATATATATTTAAAAAATTAAAAAAATATTTTTTTTAAGCGCGGTTTACGGATAAAAAACAGTGTGATGCCAATAGACAACTCTGGATTTTAATAAATAAAATAATTTTCCTTGCTAAAATCCTATAATGAACGCACATGAATTTTAAGACCGATGATAATAGTCCAAGAGCCTATCGCACAAAGCCCATCTCATCGAGCACAAGAAAAAAATCCTTTATATCAGGCCTGTCCAACCTTTCAGTAACCAGGGGCGCATCTTGGCTTTTGGCACTCAATGAAGGGCGCCATTATTTACGTGACTGAAAACATGTGGCAATATTATCGCATATTATTAGTATATACCCACGTCTTAACATAATGCAAATGAATGGTATAGCAGTAAAGAAAAGATCCCTATAGTTCTGGAGTTACACTTATTCAATTTCAAATTCTACGTTTTTTAATGAGATTATATCAAAAATATTTGTAGAGTAAGGTACTGGAAATTTTTATCGCATCTATAATAACAATAATAATGAATACATAATTATAAAAAACAAAAATATTGCTAGGTTTCTTTTAGGATGTGAAAATACGGTTTGATTTATTTTGAAGTCGTGGATTAGTTTTATGAAAAGTACAAAAACAGACAAGCATGATGGGGACCAATTCATGTGGATAGTTTCAGAGGGATAATCCGGAAGCGCTTTCATAGATGGAAATCATTCTGCATTGTTTATTATTTTTTCCAGGCAATATTACAGAAAAAATAAAGAAAAAAAAACTCCAAAATTTCAAAAGTCAAGAAAGAAAAACCAAACTTTTATATTTCATATAAAACAGCCAATGGGCCAGTGAGACAAAAGTAAACAGAAAAAAAGAAGAGCTTCCATGCACATGTATCTTCAAAGGGGAGAAAGGCATGTGAAAACGCTTATTTTTCTCTTACTTCTTGAGTATTAAAAATAAATATTTGCAACTAAATATTGCAAAATTATGCATGATTAATTTTTCAAAGTATGTTTCTGTTTTTTAATGTACAACGGCAAGCCGACAACATGCCAAACACAGATTTTAAAAATATCTCTGATAAAATATTAATGATTTTAAAGAAAACATTCTTTATAATGGAATTTTAATTCTAAAATATTTAATAACCGGAAATTTTCAAAAGGGCGCCAAGAAAATCATCAAAGGGCGCCATGGCGCCCGCGGGCGCCGCGTTGGACAGCCCTGCTTTATATAATGGAAGAGTAGTCATATGGGAATCTAATGATCCATGTCTGCCTGACGTAAAGGGGTGCATAAGCCAAAAATGAATACCACTAGTGGTCTATTAGCATTGTGTTCACCTGCACCCAGTTTTCCATGTTTTCGTACGTTTGATTGTACGGCAAACACAATGCTAGACCTACGAGTCAACCACCAGTGGTATAAATTTTTGGCTTATGCACCACTTCACTTCCAGCAGACATGGATCACTAAATTTCCATATGTTGCGAAATCTCCTCCGATGAAAGTGACGTTTGTTTCTCGCCTGCGAGCGAGCGATGTATTTATATGATGCTAAGTGGCAACTAGTTTCGTTGCCTTGACGACCAGTGAGTGTTTTGGAATGTTTTTAGTTTAGTTTATTATGAGAATAATTGAATTTTATGGATCTTATGAATGTTATATGTATTGAATAATAGTGGATATACCAGATTGTCTGGTATTGTAAATATGTGTATAGCAATATTTCGACATATAGAATAAACTTATCATGAAAATGAAAACCTTCTGATAAATGGATATAATTTTCTCTTCACCATATGACTACTGTTCCATAAAATAAAGGATTTTCTCTTGTGCTCGTTGACTTAGGATTTTGTGCTTTCGGCTCTTGGACTATATGGTGCATTTTTGTACTGTAACTAATTTTGTAGGTTTTTTTTATAAATCAATGAAATGGTTCCTTGTTAAACATTTTCTTTCATCGAAAATCGAGGGGTTCAGCCTTGTATTTATAAAGACACGGATAAAGGTGGAGTTGTCATATTTCATTCAACTGCCAAATAAAATCGAAACTGGTGAATGATAACTATTTCCTTAGAAAAAAAAATCTCGTACAAACACGTTTGTTTTTACCCACGCTCTATGGTTTTATACCTCACCACAAGCCTCGGAAACGAGGATGTAATACTACATCCATCGTAATCGTCCGTTTCCTTCGCTCCACTTCCAAAAAACTCGGACCTACTTTTTCACGCGCGGCCGGTAATCAAGCGCAGGAGCAATAATGCACCGAGTTTAATTGTGCGATTCCTGGCTAGAGAAATTGGGAACACACTAATCAACAGTGCGCGGCTACGTGCTTTTTTGTTTACTAGTAAACACTGTGGATAAGAATGGCACTGGTTTTCGCCTCAATGCTGTGAATTAAATGTTGACAGTTTTCAAAACTAATCAAAACTTTGTTTTTAATTATTAAATGAAAACCTGTTCAATCGTGAATATTTGAAAGCCTCATTTTACTTACCCATCATACGTAGTATAGGGTAAGTCTTGCAATCGTTTTGAAAATCGAAAAAAAAAATTTTGACGGATTTACACGTTTTAGATAGTGGAGATTCCGAAAAACTTATTTTTAGAAAAAAAATTTTGCCGTCCGTCAGTCTGTCTGTCTGTCTGTAAACGCTCTATCTCCCGAACAAATTGAGATAGAGACTTGAAATTTTGTATGTAGTTAGTATGTAAGAATGGGACGAACCCTATTTAATATCAGCAACCTCGATTATACGGAACTATTTTTTTCGGACTCTCGAAAAATTCGTTCTGATGAAAGGTATATAAAAAATTTCGAATTTTTTTGTTCTAAGGAATGGACGTAAAAGGCAATAAAATAACACACATTTTGCATATAGAACGAAGTCGATCGGATTATTAGTTGCCGAGATATTTGTAATCTTGTTTTCCACATTCTTCGATTTTTCATGACCCCGTATTTCATTCAAATTTCAATTCAGAAGTATATTTTAATTGGAAATGAGACGCTTTATCCGACGCAGTTAATTGTTAGTTAATAGAATTATTATTTTTGGAGTTATAAGGATGTTTCTTTTACGCAGTTCGGTACTACTTGATTAGTTTGGCGTTTTATATAATTTGTCGAAATTGGTACATCAGCAGTTCTTTAATATAGCATTACTATGTATACTAACAATATTTAAATTTTGTTTTGGAATTGCAATGCATTGTATAAATAGTTTTCACATGTTTTATTTTCATATACATATCCATGATGGGTAAGTATTACGGTGGCCCCCAACGACTAGTTTACCCATGCATTAATTGTATCGGGAGATATTGTAAATGTTGTTAATACAACCAGTGCAATTGCACACAAATGAAAATTTTAAGCGGATTTTTCTCCATTATATAAAACTAATATTAATTTATATAAAATATTATATAATACTTATATAAAATATTAATTTATATAAAAAGGAAAAACATTTAAAGTAAATTTTAAAAATGTAACTTTTTTTTAAGAAGAATAATATTTTTCGAAGTAAATAAATAAATAAATATATTGAAAAAGACATGTTCTAAATTTGAAACATTTATCTCTAATGGTTCTTGACTTATAACAATTTAAATAGGAGGAATGGTGAAAAAACCCATCATGAAGAAAAATGCATTTTCGCAAAAAGTCATTTCCAGGACAATAATTGCTTGAAAGCTAGATTTTGAAACCAAACCAAAACTAAAGAAAAAAATATATTTCCTTTTCTAATAAAGGTAGAAACATGATTTAAAGTCATTTTAAGCAGAAAAGAATATGCAATAAAATTTATTAAAGAAAAGTTGAATATTTTTGTGTCCCACACCCGCTTAATGGGATCTGGGATACAAAAATCTTCCAAATGTCTATAAAAAATTTATTGCATTAAAAAGTCTCTGTTATTATTATTATTATTATTATTATAATGACATTCTAAATCATGTTTTTATCTTTATAAAAAGAGGAAATATTATATTTTTTTAGTTTTGGTTTATTTTCAAAATCTAGCTTTCAAGCAATTATTGTCTTGGAAATGACTTCTTGCAAAAATTCCTTTTTCTCCATGATGGGTTTTTTCAGTTTTTTCAGATTTAAATTGTTATAACTCATGAACCGCAGATCAATGCACCAAACTTGGAACATGTCTTTTTCGATTGCTTTACTTTAATTTTGATTCAGAAAATTTGGAAAAAAAAATTACTTTTGAAAATGTGATTTTTAAAAAATGTGTTACATAATTTTTTTTTCAAATTTTTACTTTAAAAATTTTTAATTTTTTAAATAAAAAATTTATTTAAAAAAATTGATTTAAATTTTTTTTTAATTTTTTGAAAAATTATAATTTTAAAAATGCTTACTCAAAATTAAAACTAAGATATTTTTATTTATTTAAATGTGAAGAAAAAATAATAATAAATAAAAAATAAACTAGTCGTTGGAGGCCCCCGTAATACTTACCCATCATACATATGCATAATATAAAATATGAAAATAAAACATGTGTAACTTATTTATAAAATTCATTGCAATTCCATAAAAAAATAAATTTAACGCATATTTAAAGAGTTTTAATATACATAGTAATGATTTATTAATGAATTGCTGATGAGCCAATTTCGACAATTTTGTAAAACGACAAAATACTCAAGTAATACCGGATTGCGTAAAAGAAACATCCTTATAACTCCGAAAATAACAATCATGTTAACTAGAAATTTACTGCGTCGGATGAAGCATCTCATTTCCAATCAAACCATATCTTTGAATTGAAATTTGAATGAAATACAGGGTCATGAAAAATCAAAGAATGCGAAAAACAGGATTATAAATATGTCGACTACCTATAATCCGATCAACATCGTTCTTTATGAAAAATTTATGTTATTTTATTGCCTTTTATATCCACTTCTTAAAATAAAAAATTTCGAAAATTTTTATACAGGTTTCATCAGAATGAATTTTTCGAGAGTCCGAAAAAAATAGTTCCGGATAATCGAGGTTACTGATATTAAATAGACTTCGTCCCATTCTTACATACTAAGTGCATACAAAATTCCAAGTCTCTATCTCAATTTGTTCGGGAGATAGAGCGGTTACAGACAGACAGACAGACACATCACGGACGGACAGCAATTTTTTTTTTCTAAAAATGTTTTTCGGAATCTCCAGTATCTGAAACGTGTAAATCCGTCAAAAAAAAAAATTTCGATTTTCAAAACGATTGCAACACTTACCCTATACTACGTATGATGAGTAAGTAAAAAAAAAAAAAAAAAAAAAAAAAAAAAAACAGGAGTTTATCTATATACAATTTTAACTGTTTAAAATGTGCAATTTTATCGGATGGAATTAATCAGACTAATCTCTGAACGCCTCCTATTACATACGACATGGATTAAGCATTAATATTTTTGAGCGCATAATAAATAAATTTTAAATGAAATTTCAGTTTTACAATTTTCGGTACTGCAAATAACTTCTGGACATCGCACATTTTAAATTTTTACACCGTTGCGAGGAGTGAAAAAATGTACTTTAAAATGAAATTTGTTTGAAATCTTTATCACAATTTATTTTCAAAGTTGTTATTACTTTTTTTGTATGGTGGCAACAGAAGTATTCCATTTTTGGACATTAAACAGTGACTAATCAGAAAACGAATAAACTAAAAAAACACAAGTTTTCCATTTTTGGACATTAATGTGGACCAATCAGAAAACGAATAAAATGAAGTAAGTTGCGGAATTCAACCAATAAAAACATTCAGATTTACTTCAGATTTCTCAATTCTTTACCGGGAACAACAACTATTTTCCAAATAGTTAAAAATTCTACAAATAATATTTTGAGTTTTAACAATTTTAAATGACCCCTCTTTTTTAATAGGTTTTAAATTAAAAAAAATTATGAGAAATTCCATCATGTGATTTTGTCGACAAATGACATGTACCTTTTAATAATTTTTTTTTTTAATTTTACTTAAGAAAGGTAGACATGAAAGGTGTTATAATAAAAATAAATGACCCTGACATGTTTCGGAACCGTCAAATAAGTTCCATAATCATAACATAAATAAAAATAAAATTTCAAAATATTTCACGGTCAATACAAATGACACGCGACAATCAGATATAAACAACAAAAAGCACAAAAAACCACGCGCTCTAAAAAATTAAATTAAAATATAGACCATGATCTAAAAGAATTTCCAACATGGTTCATTCCATTCAAGCTCTCACGAGAAACCATGTTGGAAATTCTTTTAGATCATGGTCTATATTTTAATTTAATTTTTTACAATAGAGCGCGTGTTTTTTTTTTTTTTTATGTTTTTTGTTATTTATATCTCATTGTCACGTATCATTTGTATTGATCGTGAAATATTTTGAAATTTTATTTTTATTTATATTATGATTATGGAACTTATTTGACGGTTCCGAAACATGTCAATGTCATTTATTTTTATTATAACACCTTTCTTAAGTAAAATTAAAAATTTTTATTAAAATGTTTATATAAAAGGTGAATGTTTTAAAATCTGGTGATTTAAAAAATCAGTTGGATTTAGTAAACTTTTTATCATAGACAAATGATATGGTTAATTATCACAAAATGGATTCAAAATTTTAACCCAATCGATAAAAATTATTTTAAAATATGTTTCGGACTCCCTTAAGGTAGCAAGGGCGCTGCCTCGAATTCCTTACTTTCTTAGTGATTTAGTTTTACGTGATAAAGACAGCTGCTAATAAATTTATTTCGAAGCTTTAATCGCGTTTCGCATTTCTTGGAAATGGACGTAATAGTCCAAGAGCCGACCGCACAAAACCCTAAGTCATCGAGCACAAGAAAAAATCTTTTATTTTATGGAAGAGTACTGATAGAGGTAACCTAATAATCATCCATGTCTGCCGGAAGCGAAGTGGTGAAAATAAGCCAAATGGGTACTTCTAGGTTATCCCGTCGACCAATTTCGCCAAATTATACAAATCGCCAAACTAACAGCCAAAATATACATGTTGACATAATTTTTATTTTAAATAACCAAAAAAACAAATAATTAGTAGAATATTAATAAAAATATTAATAAAAAGTCGAAATAAAAATCACTTAATAAAATTTTAAACACGTGAATCGCATTTAATGTCATTGAATGTGATATTCACGATCATCCATTATTGGCATTTAATCTTAGAGTTTGGCGATAATTTTTTAGCCGACGGGATAACCTAGAAGTACCGCCAAAAGTTAATACCACTAGTGGCTGACTCGTAAGCTTAGCATTATGTTTTCCTGCACCCAGTTTTTCGTGTTTTCATACTTTTGATTTTAGGGCAAACACAATGCTAAGCCTACAGGTGTTATTACACGTGCGCTGCTGCAGGCGTCAAATCGCAGGCGTCTCCATGTAATCCTATGGGACCAAGGGAATCGCTTGGTAGCGAGCGATTCTCTTTTGTCGGAGCGTCTTTGACGCGTGGAACAAAGCGAGTCGCCGGCAACAGCCAATCAAATGCTTGGAAATCCAACTGATGGTAAAGACTCTTCTCGAACAGCCAATGAAATGCTAAGAACACGAAAAAACGCACGCGATTTTTGTCGCTTGGAATTTTTACGTGTAATAGCACTTTACGAGTCAACCACTAGTGATATCAATTTTTGGCTTATGCACCACTTCGCTTCCGGCAGACATGGATGATTAAAGTGCTATTACACGTGTCGTGCTGCAGGCGTCTCCATGTTATCCTATGGGACCTGGGGAGTCGCTTGGTTAGCGCGCGATTCTCTTGTGTCGGAGCGTCTTTGAAGCCTGGAACGAAGCGAGTCGCCAGTAAGAGCCAATCAAATGCTTGGAAATCCAAATGATGGTAAAGACTCTTCTCGAACAGCCAATGAAATGCTAAGAAAACGAAAAAACGCAGGCGATTTTTGTCGCTTGAAATTTTTACGTGTAATAGCACTTTTAGATTACCCTATGACTACTCTTCCATAAAATAAAGGTTTTTTTTTTCTTTTTTTTTTTTTTTTTGTGTGTGTGTGTGTGTGTGTTTTGATGACTTGAGGTCGGCACTTGGACTATAAGGTTTTAAGTTCATAAAATTCCGACAGACAGATTCGCTGATATTCAGGGGCCTCGCTAAGGGTGGGGGGCAGTGGGGAGCCTTCCCCCAAAACTTTTGCACATGCTGTTACATTTGGCAAATTTACAAACTAAATTGGCAAATTAGTTCAAAATTTTAATAAAAAAAACTATAATACACTTTCTATTTCTGATACATTTCACGAAAGTCACTAATATAATTAGAAATATTACTAAGTTTTTTACAATTAAAAACTGAATTACATTTTCTAATTGTGATAACTTGGTAAAATTATAAAACTAGTTGGCAAACGCCGAGAACTATTTATGTTTGCTTTTCACTGAGTTGGCAAATACTGAATTTTGACTTCCCCCCCCCCCCCACCAGTAAAAAATATTAGCGAAGGCCCTGCTGATATTATCCGACATTTACTAGGAAGTGTTTAATGAAGAATGCGGGTGCGGTCCCCTATTCGAAGAGAGAAAACTTTAGTGGGAGCCAGTGGCGTAGCTATGTTTTTTGGCGCCCGGGGCCAGCAAGAAATTTTGCGCCCCCACCCCAATATAGATATATAACAATTTCTTTCAATTTGGCGCCCCTAGGCCTTGGCGCCCGCAGCGGACGCCCCCCTTGCCCCCCCTTAGCTACGCCACTGGTGGGAGCAATTAAATCTCAAACGGATTACGCTATTAAACAGACGAATTTAGCAGACCAGAATTCCCCGGGCTCGTTCGACTGGAAAGCAACAGGTTGGTGTACACGTATTTCTAATCGGTAATACAAACGATAAGAGTTGAATGTCAATGTCATTTATGTTAATCCCTTTTAAAATTTATTTTTTTCCCCTTCCTATTAATTGGGAAGTTAAGTTAAAAGCATCCATTCTGAATTTCTTCTTTCAGCCGTAATTCAGAAAAAAAAGAAAAAAAAACTAAATTACAAGCAAAAAAAGAAATCTCAATTGCCATTGAAAAGCATTATGGTGTGAAATAAAATGTTCTGTATTTTCCGAACGAATGAATAAAACATAACAACAAAATATACAGCTAAATTCGGGTGCCTTATGAACGTGCTTACTTAATTTCAAGGAAATCGGATGTTTTTACGGCAGTTATCGCGGAACAGACAGACAGACAGACAGATGAACAGACAGGCGAAAACCAAAAATTTCGTGTTTCCAAAGAAAGCCTTCACTGACGTTTTGGCAACAAAAACCTTATTTATACTAGTAAATCTGCAGATCAGGAGCCTCAACGTCAGCTTTTCACATCTTTTTTTTAAAACACACTTTGGGTAATATTCAACTCCCTGGGAACTGTAATTTAAAATTTTCAAATTGCGTAATTATTTATAAGAATAAAATAGGAATTAGAAGTTTTCAGCCATCAAAAGCGGTAAATTAAAAATTTAGTTATGTTAGGATATTCTGAAATTTTCATGATCTATTATTTTTGTTTTCTTTATTATAACATAGTAGATTTCTTCAGGGGGGCTCCGCCCCCCTGAACCCCCCGAGCCTCACTTAATTTAAATTTGTCACTTTCTAATAATTGTGCTAATGATTATTGTATATTTTGCATTTCTTTATACATTTTGATTTATAAGAATAAGTAACAGTTTGGGCAAATATTTTTCTTTATCTTCATACTTCTACATGCCTGCCAGCCACAAACACCTAAACCTGATGAATGAGGAACTTTTGTAAGTGTAAACTCAGTAATCTGGAGTTTTACAATTTTTTTTCCGAAAAAAAAAAAAGGTTTTGATTGCATTTTGCCGCAGTTATAGCGGGACAGACAGACATACAGAAGAAGAGACTGACATATGAAAAAAAATAATTACGTGTCTCCAAAGTAAGCCTTCACTGAAGTTTCGGCAATGACCTCATTATTCATGAGTTATTGATATCCATGTTTCTTGTATTTTTAACGACTACTATAAAATACCTGTTTTTGTTCAACTATGACGTCATATTTTATAAGTGAAATATTTATTAAAAATATAATTCTTTTTTATTTCTTTTACTTCTAATTATGTCCCCATTTTTATCAGAAAAATTCCTATTAACGAAACGAATATCCGTGTTTAATATTTAACAAAAAGTACTATATCTATAGTTATTTTAATTCTGACGTCATATTTATTTTTTTTTTCATAGTTTAATTTTTCGAATGGAAATTGCTCAATTGAAACTTATTGCTGTTAAAAAATTATTATTCCAAATTTTGATTTTTTTTTTTTTTTTTTTGGCAACGATAAAGGAAATTGCTTACATTTTATTTAAAAAATCCCTATTGATTCTGTATGAAAAAGAAGGAAATTTTGAATTATTAAGGAAAATATTTGAATAAAATTAATAAAACATAGCCTATGTTTTTTTTCTGGGCTATGCTATATTTATACGCAAAGATACAAAGACATTAATTAATTCATAAATTTTGATGTTGACTATCACATATTATTTTAGTATATGTGAACTAAATATCGATTTAACATCATTAGCAAGATATATATACTTTGGAAGAATAAAACTTTCATCTTACTAAATAACTTGTTTAATACGGACGGACACATTATTTACAGCAGACGATCACAGATACACACAATCGGCATAGAACACCATTGCCGCTTACATAAAAACATTCTATTTACATTTTTACTTAAGTTGCGGTTACAGTTAAATACACCACATCTCCTCCCTTCCTAAACTTCTTCTACAAATCCAATCGCTGAGGAGGTCTTCGGATTCTAGTAGATCGGCGAACTGGTTGTGGTGTTGGAGTTGAATCGTGGACACTGAGTGGAGCATGCTCTGATGTAGTAACTGAGACTGGCGTTGCATCAGTCGTCTCCGCCTCCACACTAGTGGGTGATTGTGCTAACTCAGCACTAGTTGTCGGAACATCAGCATCTTGCACAGGAATGGCAGGTTTTGAAAAGGATCGTCGGAGCTCGCTTTCTTTTTCCTCTATGTCTCCTCCATCCCGTATTTGATAGACATGTCTACGCCACAATTGGCCATTTACATCGACAGTGTAATGTAGCTGTCCATCTTTTCTAACGATTTTTCCAAACCTCCATCTCTTGTCGCCTTGTCGGTAATTTCGTACAGCGACATTGTCGCCAATTTGGAATCCTCTATCCGAGAATTCATAAGTTCCTTTACGAACTTTTTCTTCCACTCTGCGTTTAAGATCAGGACGCAGCAGATCGATTCTCGTCCGAATCTCTCTCTTCAACATAAGCATGGCTGGACTATGAAGTGTCGTGAGGTTCGGAGCTTTTCTGTATTGCATAAGGAACGTACTTAATTTTTGTTGTATTGTGCCACTATAATTTTGCATTGCTCTTAGAGATTGTTTGACTGTAAAGACGTATCTTTCGGCCTGCCCATTGCTAGATGGTTTAAATGGCGCAGTGGTCTTGTGTTTAATGCCGTTATTACGCATAAACATCTCAAATTCAAATGATGTAAACTGTGGACCGTTGTCACTTACCAGCATGAGTGGCAATCCAAATCGAGCGAAACAATCTCTTAAGCATTCGATGGTTTTGGTTGCTGTGGTGGATTTCATTGGATAAGCTTCCAACCACTTGGAATGAGCATCTACTATAATCAGGAACATATATTCAAAGATAGGCCCAGCAAAATCTATGTGAATACGTTGCCACGGTGCTCTAGGATACTCCCAGCAATGCACCTTTACTCTCTGTGGGTCGGTTTTGTACCGAGCACAGTCTACACAATTCTTTGAGCAATTTTCTATATCCTTATCGATGTTCTTCCAATAAACATACGATCTAGCGATAGCTTTCATCTTAACAGCACCCAGATGACCATGATGTAATTCTTCAAGCACCTGAGCCTGATATTTTTTGGGAACGCACACACGCTGGCCTAACATGACACAACCATCTTGTAGACTATATTCTGCTTCTCTCCCTCTTAAAATTCCTCCATTCTGTAAAATATTAAGCAATGGGGGGAGGTCTGCATCCAACAGAGTTTCTTTGGCTAAGTCTCTGGCTGTGACAGGAAGAGTTTCGATTTGTGCTAACTGAAATAGATCAATTTCATCTTTAACGTCTAGCTGTTCAGAGGTGTATGGCAGCCTAGACAGAAAGTCAACGTTACCATGTTGTTTTGTATTACGATACTTAATGTCAAACTGGAAGGATTGTAATACTAAAGAATAATGTAACAATCTTGTCGCTATCAGAACTGGAAGACCTTTCTTCGATCCGAAAATGGCTACTAAAGGTTGGTGGTCAGTTAATAATGTGAATCGTCTCCCTTTAAGGTAAAGATAAAATTTCTTGACACCCCACACAATTGCTAGTGCTTCTTTATCAATCTGAGCGTATTTTTGCTCAGTTTTTGTGAGGGTTCTGGAGGCGAAAGCTATTGGTCTTTCCGTTCCATCAGGTAAAGAGTGGGAAAGAACCGCCCCTACTCCTACAGGAGATGCGTCAGTTGCCAATATCAATGGCAGTGATGGATCATAATGCATTAGGACACGCGGAGAACAATTTTCATTTTTAATTTTTTCAAAAGCTTCCTGACAATCCTTTGACCAAACCCATTTCACACCTTTCTGTGTTAGTTTATACAAAGGATTCGCTATTGTAGCCAAATTAGGACAAAATTTTCGATAAAAGTTAACAAGCCCTAAAAAACTTTGTACTTCCTGTACGTTAGTAGGTCTAGGAGCTTTTGAAATCGCAGAAATTTTCTCATCAGTTTTATGTATACCGTTTGCACCAATTTTGTGCCCTAAAAATTGAATTTCTTTTTGAAAAAATTTACTCTTATCTAAATTTAATTTCAGCCCATGGTCTTTACATTTCTGAAAAAAATTTCTTAAGGCCTCTAAGTGTGATTTATCATCTGATCCAGTCACTCTAACATCATCCATAAAAACTTTGATTCCTTCCATTCCCTGGAAAAGCCCATCAATATATCTTTGCCAAATCGCTGGAGCAGAATTTAAACCATACATAAGTCTTTTACATACATACAATCCCTTATGTGTATTTATCGTTAAGATCTTTTGACTATCCGGATGTACTTTCATTTGTAAATATGCATGTTTAAAATCGATTTTTGAAAAATGTTTACCCCCATTTAAGCTTGAAAAAATTTCCTCTAATTTTGGTAAAGGATGTTGTTGTACCATAATTTTTTGGTTTACGGTAACAGAATAATCTGCACATAGGCGTATAGACCCATCTCTTTTTACAACCGGGACAACTGGTGTTGCCCAATCAGAGGTCTCTACTCTCTCTATGATGCCTTCCTTTTCAAGCCTATCAATTTCTTGTTCAATCCTATCTTTTAAAGAAAAGGGTACAGGTCTAGCTCTACAAAATTTTGGCACTGCGTCAGATTTAAGTTCCAACTTTACTTCATAATTATTAATTTCCCCTAACTTATCGTCAAAAAGCTCTTTATACTCTTCTAACAATTTACTCAATTTATAGTCATAAGATGTTCTTACTGCTTTTATAGAATTCCAGTCCAAATTTATACTATATAGCCATTCGCGGCCAAAAATTGTATCCAAATTTTCCTTAACAATATACAAATTTAATTTAAATTTTTGATTTTTGTATTCAACATCAACAGTAACAAAACCCAAAGGTACAATTATTTCACCTTTGTATGTTTTAAAAACTACTTTTGTGGGCTGAATTCTTTTTTTCGAAATCTCACGAAATTTTTTTATGCTCATTACCGAGACGGCCCCTCCAGTATCAAGTTCCATACTCACAGGTTTATTTTCAATATTTACTGTTAACATAATTGGAGGTTTTCTTTGCTCCTCCTCTTTCAGCGAGTTCAAATCAAAAGAATACATTGGGATAACATTTTCACTAGAATACAGGGTATTTACCTGCTTTTGTTTTACCGTGTTCCCTTTTAACCCTTTTTTCGCTGCAAAACAAGCCTTTCGAATGTGCCCGATTTTTTGACAAAAATGACACTTAGCTAATTTAAATCTGCAGGAATATTTATCGTGATCCGTTGCTGTACACCGTGTACAGCTCGTTTTTACTTTCTTTCCCGAAAGATTTTGTCTTCCAAAGTTTTTCTTTTGCGAAACAAATTTTGACTGCTCATTATTTTTCCTTACGCTAAATTCTTTAATTTCTAAAGATTTACCCATTATCTCATTTGCCCCTTTCATAGCTTTCTCCATAGCTAAAGCAATTTTCAAAGTATTCTCAATATCTATATCATCTTCCTCAAAAAGTCTATCTAATATTGCTCTATCCCTTAGCCCGCTTACGAAAACATCCCGTAACATCGTGTTCAACATTTCTTGTTTATATTGACAAGAAATTGCCAAGGAGCGAAGTTCAGCCATAAAAGCACTGACACTTTCCCCCTCCCGTTGCTTATGATTTAGAAACACATGCCTGCTAGGAATTATAAGCGGCGTCGGAGTGAGATGAGTTTTTAATGTATTTTTTAGAATAAGGTAATCTTTATCGGAAGGATTGTCAGGAGCTAGCAGGTTTTTCAACAAATTATATAATTTTGCTGACAAACTAGAAATAAAAACTTTCCCACGTTTGCCATCCGGAACATTTTGAATATCCATGAAAGCTTCGAAGCGTTCTAAAAAAGAATCAAAAGCTTCATTCGTTTCATCAAATTTTTCAAATTGAACTGAAACTTTAGCTTCTTGCGTTTTCGGATCGGCAAAAGTGGTTAATTTCTCTAATAAAATTTTATTTTGTTCTATTAAACTTTGAACCAACTGCTCCATTTTTAATCTTCTTTAAAGATAAATACAAAAAGAATTTTTTACCTTGGCAGTCTTCAGCATCTAATGTACATGGATCCGATACTTTTTCATTCCATACATCGTCGCCAGATATCACATATTATTTTAGTATATGTGAACTAAATATCGATTTAACATCATTAGCAAGATATATATACTTTGGAAGAATAAAACTTTCATCTTACTAAATAACTTGTTTAATACGGACGGACACATTATTTACAGCAGACGATCACAGATACACACAATCGGCATAGAACACCATTGCCGCTTACATAAAAACATTCTATTTACATTTTTACTTAAGTTGCGGTTACAGTTAAATACACCACATTGACTTCATTTAAATTTCGCACACGCTTTCAAATTTATAGCATTATAAGGATAAGCATTAAGATGAATGGTTGCTTAGCAACCATTAAAAGAAAATAAAGAAAATGAAATAAATACATTTCAAATAAGTAAATCTCTAAAACAAATTAGTCTATATTATTGGAACACATTTATAAAAAATCTCCAAAATTTACAGTAATAATTTTAAAAATCTGACAAATGCGTTGACAAAATATCAAAATAATACGAATAATTTAACTGGTAAATTTTAGTATTCATTTATCATTGAATTCCATTAATCAAATGTGTCATTTTCTCTCAGGGGGAAAAAATGAAAATCATTGGATTTGCCGTAGAAAAACATTATTGCGCGAAATAAAATATTCTATATCTTCCGAACGAATGAATCAAATCTAACAAAAAACTATACAGCTTAATCCCAGTGTCTCACTAACATACCCACTTAATTTCAAGCCAATCGAATGCTTTTTACGTCAGTTATCGCAGAACAGACAGACAGACTGACAGAATCCAAAAAATTTCGTGTCTCCAAAGTAAGCCTTCACTGACGTTTCGGCAATAATGATCAAAATGTCGCTTAGGTTATTCCCATAGTCTCAATACTAATTGCCGAAACGTCAGTTGAAGGCTTACTTTGGAGACACGAAATTTTTTGGATTCTGTCTGTCTGTCTGTCAGTCTGCCTGTCTGTTCCGCGATAACTTCCGTAAAAAGCATTCGATTGGCTTGAAATTAAGTGGGTATGTTAGTGAGACACTGGGATTAAGCTGTATAGTTTTTTTGTTAGATTTCATTCATTCGTTCGGAAGATATAGAATATTTTATTTCGCGCAATAATGTTTTTCTATGGCTAATCCAATGATTTTCATTTTTTTCCCCTGAGAGAAAATGACACATTTGATTAATGGAATTCAATGATAAATGAATACTAAAATTTACCAGTTAAATTGTTCGTATTATTTTGAAATTTTGTCAACGCATTTGTCAGATTTTTTAAATTATTACTGTAAATTTTGGAGATTTTTTATAAATGTGTTCCAATAATATAGACTAATTTGTTTTAGAGATTTACTTATTTGAAATGTATATATTTCATTTTCTTTATTTTCTTCTAATGGTTGCTAAGCAACCATTCATCTTAATCCTTATCCTTATAATGCTATAAATTTGAAAGCGTGTGAAAAATTTAAATGAAGTCAACATCAAAACTTATGAATTAATTAATTTCTTTGTATCTTTGCGTATAAATATAGCATAGCCCAGAAAAAAAAAAAAAAAACCATAGGCTATGTTTTATTAATTTTATTCAAATATTTCCTTAATAATTCAAAATTTCCTTCTTTTTCATAAAGAATCAATAGGGATTTTTTAAATAAAATCTAAGCAATTTCCTTTATTGTTGCCAAAAAAAAAAAAAAATCAAAACTTGGAATAATAATTTTTCAACTGCAATAAGTTTCAATTGAGCAATTTCCATTCGAAAAATTAAACTATGAAAAAAAAAAAAAATATGACGTCAGAATTAAAATAACTATAGATATAACACTTTTTATTAAATATTAAACACGGATATTCGTTTCGTTAATAGGAATTTTTCTGACAAAAATGGGGACATAATTAGAAGTAAAAGAAATAAACAAGAATTATATTTTTAATAAATATTTCACTTAGTAAAATATGACATCATAGTTGAACAAAAACAGGTATTTTATAGTAGTCGTTAAAAATACAAGAAACATGAATATCAATAACTCATGAATAATGACGTCATTGCCGAAACTTCAGTGAAGGCTTACTTTGGAGACACGAAATTTATTTTTTTCATATGTCAGTCTCTACTTCTGTATGTCTGTCTGTCCCGCTATAACTGCAGCAAAATGCAATAAAAAAAAAAAAATTTTTTTTTCGGAAACAAAATTGTAAAACTCTAGATTACTGAGTTAAAAATTACAAAACTTCCTGATGCATCAGGTTTAGGTGTTTGTGGCTGGCAGGCATGTAGAAGTATGAAGATAAAGAAAAATATTTGCCCAAACTGTTACTTATTCTTATAAATGAAAATGTGTAAAGAAATGCAAAATATACAATAATCATTAGCACAATTATTAGAAAGTGACAAATTTAAATTAAGTGAGGCTCGGGGGGTTCATGGGGGCGGAGCCCCCCTGAAGAAATCTACTATGTTATAATAAAGAAAACAAAAATAATAGATCATGAAAATTTCAGAATATCCTAACATAACTAAATTTTTAATTTACCGCTTTTGATGGCTGAAAATTTCTAATTCCTATTTTATTCTTATAAATAATTAAGCAATTTGAAAAGTTTAAATTACAGTTTTCAGGGAGTTGAGTATTACCCAAAGTGTGTTTAAAAAAAAATATGAACAAAGCTGACGTTGAGGCTCCTGATCTGCAGATTTACTAGTTTTACCTTTATTCAGAGACCATCCCAGTTGAACTCCCTCCATGAGCGACCAATTTTTTTGGAAGAAAATGAAACAAATTCCATTTTTTCCTGGTCGCCCGACTGAATTAAAAATAATAGTAGCTGCCTATGCAATACAGTAAAACCTCTAAATAACGGACACTTCGGAACGCAGAAATTGTCCGCTATTCGGAGGTGTCCGCTTTTGGGAAAACCTCAGAGATTCAATAATCGCTAAGAAATACTTAATGTTTCATTAATTGGCTTTTATATGTCCTAAAACTTCTATTACATGATTATTCAGAAATTAAAATTATTTTTTAAGCAATAAAACTGAAATAAAATTGTGTGCACCTTCATCCACTGTCTAGTACACTCTTGTGAAAAAAACTTACAAAAGTTTTGCTTGCGATTACATGTAATTTTTTTTTAATGTGACGTTATTGGACATTATAGAGTTATTGGACATTATAGAGTTATTGGACATTATAGAGTTCCGGGACGGAAAGAGGAGGGGGGTTGCATTTTTTGAGCATTAAAAACATAAATTCTCAAAATCATCCGGGGGAACGTTTCGAATGCTCTGGGAGATGTCCCTCCCGGGCAACTTCCTGAATTCAACATTGGACGTGGGGGGGGGGGGGAAGACTTTCCCCAGCCCATCCTCTACATTTATCTGTGATCACAAAATTTGTGATAGATTTCCCCAATAAATTTAGATGCTTTTAACTTTTTTTTTCATTTTTTTTTCTCGTTAAAAGATACTTTTTCATTCTTTTATCGCCGAAAGTAATGTCCGCTATTCGGAATGTCCGTTATTCAGAAGTTAGGGGGGCTCAGGGGTTGAAAACTTTTCAAAAAATCGATTTTTTTATGATCTAGTTTGATTATTCAATTAATTCCTAACTCAATTCAAAAAGCCGCATAAAAATATTTGCATTTTTAACGGAGTTATAAGCATTTATGTATCAACACTTTCATAGCAGCACCCATATAATTTCAACTTTAAGTCGCGTTTTCTCAAAACTTGATTTTTGACGACTAACACCAAGATTTAAAAAAAATTATTTGATGGAATGGCTTTTTTTTTTTTTTTTTTTTTTTTTTTTTTTTTATGCGTATAAGATCATTATCTATAGAATGAATTAATATTGTTCAGATAGTTTAATATTTTGAGTATTTTTAATGAAAAAAAAGTTGTAATTTTTAGGAGTTTTTTCATTTTTCAAATTTGAGAGTTTTTTTTAATAATGTTGTTTTTGGAGTTATAGTTATATCCTTAATTCATTCTATAGAGTAAAGTTTCCGGATCATTTTAAAGCAAAAATTAGGTTCTTATGTCAATTCAACGTTAAGATATCTTGGTGTTGGTTATATAACACATTTTTTTTTTTTTTTCGAAAATTGTGTTACATAAATTTTGCTATATTTCTTATTATAATACATTGAAGTACTTCATTTTATAATTTTATAAAACTACAAACATATCTTTAAAATATCGGAAAGTTTAAATTAATTACATTGAATATTTCTGTTTTTATATGGACTTGAAGCGAGAGCTCTGTTTACACGTTTTTCCGTATCGATCAACCCCTGAGCCCCCTTAAACATAGAAAAATTTAAGTTTTGGGAGTGGAGATTAGAAAATTGTCCGTTAAATAGAGGTATCCGTTATGAAGGTTTTACTGTATCAATTTTAATGAGATAAGAATTAAATATTAAGTGCTCCTAGTCCTAATTCAGCTGATTCGGTAATTGATCATTCTTCCTGCACGCAGTCAAATTATCTCGACGAAAAAATGCTTACCTGTTCTTCTGTTTATACTGTCAAAATCAAAAGAAACCTTTCCAAAACATGACACGCTGACACAAGAAGCTGGCACAATCATGTCAGATTAAAACACTATTATCAGATTAACGCCACTACCAGAGACATATGTACAAAAAAATGAAAAACTGTTAAGAAGGGCATAGGTACAAAAAGGCATGAAAATGTAATTAGTTGCTCAAAAAAAAAAAAAAAAAAAAAAAAAAAACTCAATAAACAATAATAAACTGCTTAATAAGTATAAAAAGTGATTTTTCCTTAGCAGATCACGAACATTTCGTCTGATTCCCATTAGTTAGAATGCACTAAATAAGATAGAAAATGTGTTTTCACGAAAAAAACTAAATTATTTGTGATAATGAAGTGCCCAGTAGGGAGAAAAAAGCAAAAAAGTGGGTAAAATAAATAAATCATCCGATCTAAAAGAAAGAAAAAATAAGAAAGAAAGTTTATGCATCAAGTATGGACTATAAAACATTTTCCAACACATTCAAATAATTCTGACAAAACTCCGTCGTTTAATTAAGTTAAATATGATGTATAAATAAACAATTTTAGTAAAACAGCCGACCGCACAAAAAACTAAGTCATCGAGTGCAAGAAAAATTCCTTTATTTTATGTAAGAGTAGTTATCAGTGTAAAAAAAACAGAGTGTATATGCTATAAGCAGAAGTTATACACTCAAGGCTAGATTGTACATACTGTAGCTTTCTTGAGAAACAGGGGGTATATGGTGTGCCTTTAAAAAATGCAGACGGTATACGGCGTATACCGCGTATACCCTCCACTACACAGCTGGTAGTAATAGGGGAATCTAATCACCCATGTCAGCCGAAAGCGAAGTGGTGCATAAGCCAAAAATGAAACCTCTAGTGGTTCAGTCGTAGATTTAGCATTATGTTTTCCCCCCAATTTTCCATATTTTCATACTTTTAATTGTACGGCAAACACAATCTTAAGGGGCTACTTCAGTCAAATGAAAAGACCCATTCACTAATGTAATTCTATGGAAGAAATTTATACAGATATCTCGGTTGCATTTCAATATTTTTAAATGATTTTTTGGCTTTGGATACCTAAGATCGATCTGTATGCATGACGTTAGTCACTTTTTTCATTTTGTTTACAGTTATTTTTTTCAAGGACGCTTTCATTTTCGGAACCGGCTTGGAAAGCGAAAGCAACCCCATAAAAAATATCTGCAACCAAAATCGAAAAACTAAAAAACGACCTCCATTCAGATCAATCTGTGTTATCCAATGCAAAAAGAATCATCTAAAAATATTGAAATGCAACCGAGATATTTTTTATAAATTTCTCCCATAGGATTAACATTAGCGAACGGGTCTTTTCATTTGAGTGAAGTAGCCTCTTAAACGCACGAGTGAACCCCTAGTGATATCAATTTTATCATGCACCACTTCACTTACGGCAGACATGTATGATTAGATTCCCCTATTACTATTCTTCCATAAAATAAAGGATTTTTTCTTGTGTTCGATTACTTACGGTTTTGTGCTGTCGGCTCTTGCACTATTTGGAGAATTGATAGTACATTGAAGCGATTTCTATTTATCGTCGGAATAGAATCCGTATCATTTTGTGCAACACTGTAAATGATTAAGTGATGATTTGTTGTCATTTCAACCTATCAATGAACGATAAATTCTATGCCCACCATATTTTATAACAAGCATCTTGTAGTGCAGGTCAATGATGTATATCAATTACAATAAGTCCGAAATAGTGTAACATCATTAAAATATGTTGCAAACGATTTTTCTCCATATGCCACAATGTAACAGAATTCTTTTGAAACCCACTGTTAACATACTATAAATGCGGTGTTTTTCATTTTCAATACCGAACATGCCATGGTAAACCTCAGTAACATATCGATTTTATGGTAACATGACTACGCGAGTTACAGAACGAACAGGCTGACAGGCAGACTGACGGATCGGCAAACCAAAATTATACGCTTTTCAACTGTTTTGGAAAGTCTTAGACTCCTATAAGCACAAGATTGACAAAAATAGATCGGCAACAAATGATGTTAAGACCAGTGGCGCAGCCAGAATTTGGTTCTAGGGGGAGGGGGGGGGATTTTATGATATAGGTGTTTTCCGGTTATTTGAATCGCCGGTTAATAGAATCAGCACTAATTTAGAATATTCGCTGCATAATACGTAAACTCAAAGAGCATCTGTGTGGCAGGAAATCATCATTCCTTTAGCATAATACGTCTCAGAAAAAAGATTTAGTTCAAATAACCAATTTTTACTTAACTAATCTATGTAATATGCACCTTCACAATTTTAAATAGAATTTCTGCCATTTAATTCAATGACTTTATTAAATGAAATCTGATTCAATAAAGCGACGGATTCCAAAGTACGCTAAAGTGTTTAAATATTAAGTTTGGTTTTGATTCATATAAGCGGCAATTATAGCGATCTTTCTTAGCTCTGGGAGGGGTTTTAACCCCAAAACCACCCCCTTGGCTGCGCCACTGGTTAAGACCGGGAGGCGGAAGCACAGACAATCGCCTCATCGAGTTCACGGATGAAAATCTAGAATTGGTTAAATCTCGATTCGCATAATAATGCACAATCGGTCTGGCAATCATATCTCGATGGAAAACACCTGAAAACTCCATTTTAGAAGAACTCCATTTTAGAAGATGACTCGTAGGTATACCATTGTGATTTTCTGCATCCAAAAGTGTGAAAACGTGGAGGCTTGGGAGCAGGAAAACATATTATTAAAACTATGAGTCAAACCTCTAAAATCGAGTTTTGGGATGCTTTCCACCAAGATATGACTTGGCAGACCGGTGAATCTTAAGCTCAATGAGCGAAAAAAATAGAGTTCTAAATAGAAAAAATTCATAACTTCGTCAATTATATCAAATCTACTTCAATTTATTATAAATCTTCTTAATCTTATCTATAATCTCTTAATTGACAAGCTTTTGATAGAACCATCTCTTGCATAATAATAATAATAATAATAATATTAAAATAGACGTTAAAGAAAAAAGTATCGTTTTAACATGATTCTGATAAAACCAGATCTTGCTGAAAAGCTAAAATTAAAAACTCGTCAAAAGCGGCCGGATAAAATTGTTAAACTGAGTTTATCTCTAATTTTGGTTTAATTTTTATTGGTGAAATTAGTATACTTAACTTCAAAATCTATCTGTGCATGTAGGCCGAGCGTGCAGGATTTTTATTATTTTTATTATTATTACTAGCTGACCCGCCCGGCGTTGCCCGGGTCCGTATTAGCAATATTAAACGAACTTGAAATTTGTATGATTTTATCAATAACTGGAAGCATGCAGAAATGCATTGTCTGAAATACGTCATTTTCATCGTTATAAAGTATTAAAAGGTTCTGAAAAAAAAAGAAAACTTTTAGTAATACAATTTTTAGTTTAAATCAAATGTTTTCAATATTTTATTTAATTTTATTCAAAATGAAAAAAGATTTTCTTAGCAGACGATTTTTTGTGATAAATACATTATCTGTTTTATATTTCTTCTGCTTTATTCCTTTTATTTATAGAGTTCAAAATGAAAAAAGATTTTCTTAGCAGACGATTTTCCTGTGCCTCAATTAATTATCCTCGGAATTCCTTTTATTTATAGAGATTATTATTAAATACTAAGTTTATAGATGGTAAATGAACATTGATTGTCTTCAAAAATGTGTTTATCAGCACATAAACGATGGAAACTCATGAAAGTTATTTCCATAAAAAGAGAAAGTTTGGGAACCACAAAAAGCTGTGTTGGCCACATCATTGATGTCCAAATTTGTGCACGAAGCGGCACGTAATTTCGCAGGATATTTCTCTGGCAACTTTATCTCCGGGGCACAACAACGAGTTACATGAAGCGCTATTAAAAGCCGCATTAAAGAGTTTTACTGAATTTTTCTCAGCCAACAAACAACCAGGACCGGTTCAATTCAACGACCAACAGGTGATCGAGCTTGACCTTTCATCTCATCATGATCACACTACCGGCTTTACCAAAACGATTGCCATCTAAAGTTACGCCAGTGTTTTTATTTTTTCTCAGTGGAAGCAGACGATCACGAATCGGCGGTTATCGTGACAGCTTTTATCATTCTGAACAAAGATATGTCTCTCTTTTTTTTTCTGCTTTTTAATTCCCCCTGTGGCAACATAAATGTTTTTCGTGTAAAACGTTTAAACCCATAAGTGGATAATCCCAGGAATTGTCATGTATTCATTTGTATTCATGGCCCGATCAACTCAAAATGAACCCAGAATCCTTTTGTACTCCATCTCAAAATATTTAAAAGTTTCAAAATTAATGTTGGCAACTCATCAAGGTAGAAAAGATCCAAGGGTGTTTCAAAGGAAAAAAAATAAATAAAAGGGGGTTAATTTTTAATGAGAGGAAATATTATAGAAGATTTTTTTTTTTTTTCAAAAGCGCTGAAAATGCTCAATAATAAATGAAGACGCGATGAATACTCAATGCATATGACAAAAATTGTTATACAATCTATATGGCCAAAGGTAACCGGCCACTTGAAATTCTTAAATGTCTAGAAAAACACATGAGGAAGTATCCTGAAACTCTAAAGTGTGTAAACATAATAATGCAGGTCGTACATTTCCGTGAAGATTTATCTCAACACACCATAGGGGAACGTCAAGAAATTTAAAAAGAACGAATATCTTTTGAATAATCTTGTCAAAACTAATGTAGCAAAAGCGTTCAAACTCTAGATTATGGTTAAATGGCTTATTTTAATAAAGTATGCTCGTTTTTATGGGGATAACATGTATACTGGTAAAAAAATCAAGGTTTTTATAAAAACAGTGCCAAATGTTTCCAAGTTTTTTGCTTATAATTTGCAGAGTTCTTAATACAAAATAATGTTCTTTTCCAGAAATATAACAAATAACATTATACACAATACTCTATAATAAAAATTAAAAAATAATAAAAATTGTATGAATAATGAGTAGATTTATTGAATAATTTTTCATTGCGCATGCGCGAAAGCTATCAAAATTTCACTTGCATATTGCGTTAGCTAAATGTACTGAGCAACTTCTGTGAAGTTTCAAAAACATAGCTTGAAAATTCTGAAAGTATTCATCGATAGAATAAGATCAAAATCCGTTATTCCCAAAATGAAGCAAAAATGTGAGGGGCTGTGTTCATATATCCATTGATTAGTGTCATTATAGAATACACAATATAGCACGTATTACTATATTTGGATACAACCCCTCATTTGTTTGCTTCGTTTCAAATATTTTGTTGCAGTTTAAAAAAAAAGTTTTTGTTAATTTCAAAATGAATATTTAGGAGAGAAACATAAGAAGTAACAAAATTTAATAATATGATTAATGTAAAATATTAATTACATTAAATTACTTCTAGAGGCGGAAGAAAGTCAAACTATAAAATTTCGAGAAGGAGAGTTTCATTTTTGGGATACATATATTAATAACAAGATTAAAAAAAAAAAAATGTTTTGTTTGATTGCAAATCGAAAATTTTGAGGGAAAATATAAATATTAAGGAAATTTGGTAATATAATTAATATGAAATTTAAATCTCCGCTAAAAGTTAAAGGTTTGGTTATATTGTAAAATTTCGAGAAGAAGTGTTTTCCTTTATAAAAATAATAATAATTAAAAAAAAAATCATAAATTTTGTTACAAAAAAATTCTTTTCCTTGATTGCAAATCGGAATTCCCTTATAAAATATTAACAAGAAAAATAAAATAATAAAATAATAATAACAAAAATGTAATTTAGCAAATTACAACGACTATTTGGAAAATGATATTTTTAAAGACTAAAATTTTAAAGAATAAATAAATAAATCCTAAATATCCTAAATTTAAATTAATAATAATAGCAAACATAATTTTTAGTATGATCATAATGAGTCATATATTACGTACTACGCCACGCATTAAACAATACTCCTAAACCAATAATTAAAAAAAAAAGAAAAAAAAAAGTAGTTTATAGAAATACAATTTAACTGTTTAAAATGTGCAATTTTATTGGATGGAGACATAGAGTTAATCAGACTGATTTCTGAACGCATCCTATGACGTACGACTAAGGATTAAACATAAATATTCCTGGACCCAAAATAAATAAATTTTAAATAAAATTTCAGTTTTACAATTTTGGGAATTGCAAATTTTTAAACTTAAAATCGCTCAATTTAAATTTTTAAACCATTGCGTAGAGAAAAATATGCACTTTAAAATGAAATTTGTTTGAAATCTCTATCACAATTTGTTTTAAAGCTATTATTTTTTTTTAAGTTTTTACTTTTTATTTTATTTTATTATTATTATTATTATTGGTCATTGTGGCAACAGAAGTATTCCATTTTGGGACATTAAACAGTGACCAATCAGAAAACGAATAAAAAAAATGTATTTATTCCATTTTTGGACATTAATTTGAACCAATCAGAAGGCGAATAAAATGAAATAAGTTGCGAAATTCAACCAATTAAAACATTCAGATATATTTCAGATTTCCCAATTCTCTATCGAGAACAACAACTATTTTCCAAATTGTTAATAATAAATTTTGTCAAAAAAAAAAAAAATGTTTCTCTTAATTACAAATTGGACATAAGTGGTACGAACATAAGTATAAATATAATTTAGTATTATAATATGTATTAATGTAATATTATAATATATATTAATATTATAATATATATTAATGTAAAATTTAAATAATGTATAAAAAATTAATTTTATAAAAACTCGCATTTTTGCACCTCCAAATTTCTTATACCTAAAAAGTAGCAAAATATATATATATATATTAGGGTAAGTACGGTAATTTCTGAAGTATGTCAAGGATTTGCAAGACACCCTGTATTAGTATAAATAGCCTGGTTGTCGAAATCGGAAATTTCCTTAACAATAACGACTAACAATCGCTCTGTTCAAGTAATGTTACGAGGTCAACATCCCTATAGATTTACGGATCACACAGTCTTTACTTTTCCACTACTAACCGGCGATTTTTTCTTTCTTTTCTCTCATCCCTTCTACTCTGCACTGCACTGCACCGAGCTGATCTTCATTCCTTAAAACCAGTTTTTTTTCTAACACCCCTCTGTCTTCTCTCGGGCTTCTTCTTCTGGACTTTCTTCTGACACATTCTCCAGGTAAGTAGAAAAGGTTGCCGGAGCGTTCGACTTATCGCTCTTTTGGCTACATTTCAAATCATTCATTTTTAACACTTTGGGACCGTTCACAAATAATGTCACAGGGCCTGATTAATGCTAATGCACGGGACTCCGGCCTGGGCCCACCAATTATGTGGCTTATTTTTATTCCCTTAATCAAACAATTTTCAAATAATATTGTTTTATAAAATATGAAATGTAAAATTTATATAAATAGATTTATAAATACATCCAAAGTTATTCAGACAATACCATTAAATAAACCAATGAAACCAGTATTTTTACAATCATATTATTAAAAACAGTTGAAGTTTGAAGAGAAATAGAAGGCAGATTACCAAATTACTAAGAAATATATGGATAAATGGACATTATATAACCTCCATTCATCCAAATATTTCTTAGTAATTTGGTAATCTGCCTTCTATTTCTCTTCAAACTTCAACTGTTTTTAATAATATGATTGTAAAAATACTGGTTTCATTGGTTTATTTAATGGTATTGTCTTAATAACTTTGGATGTATTTATAAAAGTATTTATATATTCAACTTCCATAATGATAAGATGCATAAGCGCAATCATTAAGGGATAGTTTAATCTTTTATGTCATTTATGTTATCATAAGATAACATGAATTCTTGCAGCTTTTAGTGGATTATTTCACTTTAGGCCCATTTTGGCATAAATTAACCTATTTTTAAATAAATGTAAAATTTAAATATTCTGAATGACTCAATAAAATTTTTAGAAGCTTTTAACCTAGACACTTTTCACTCAAACAACTTTGTCAACTCGTCACATAAACCTACTTTTCTGTGAAAGTGTCGCCGAAAATGGGTAGGTAGGGGGGGGGGCCCAATTTTTTTACAGGCCCTGGGCCCAACTTAAGCTTGATCGGGCTCTAGTCACGCTTGGAGGAAAGCAGTGGTGTCCACCCTCCCCCCCAAACCCAATGACGCAAATCCCCCCCCCCAAAAAAAAAAAATCTTCTAACTTTAACATTGACACTGCCTCCCCTAAACAGAATATCAATTGTAATTGTAAATGTTGAAAAAAAAATTAAGTGATATTAAAAAAATAATTAAAAAATAATAACAATAAAAACAGTAAAAAAAAGGAAATATTAAGAATTTAAAAATCGCCCCCCCCTCCAAAAAAATGTACTTTTTCTCAAATTCCCCCCAACAATAAATTATATGACGCATTTTGCGTCACCAAACCCCTCTCTGGGCATCCCTGGAGGGGAGCAGGACCGTAGCTAAGGGGGTGCTATGGGCAGCTCAGCTCCCCTAAAATATTTTGAGCCTCTCCTGGAAAAGATTCCAAGGTCACTAAATGAATTTATGTTCCGAAAGTTCAAAGGAAATCATGATCAAAAATCTAATTTAATTTTTAAACCCTTTTGCAATTTTGCTAAATTATTAAATTGTATCTAAAATGTTTCAACACTCGTTTATCCCATTTACAGATCCGAAGATAACATTATGTTTAATTTTGTACTAAGTATGCACGCAAATATTTTATCGTCATATACTTTTCTTAGCATAAAATGAAGTTATTACACAGTTTAATAAGAAACATAATAACTTACAATGTGAATATGCACTAATTTATCTTTCTGCGTCAGAGAGAGAGAAAAAAAATTATGAGCCCCCCCCCCCCCCCTGTAGATCACTTTTGGCTACGGCCCTGGGAGCAGGGCCGTAGCTAAGGGGGTGCTATGGGCAGCTCAGCTCCCCTAAAATATTTTGAGCCTCTCCTGGAGAAGATTCCAAGGTCACTGAATGAATTTATGTTCCGAAAATTCAAAGGAAATCATGATCAAAAATCTAATTTAATTTTTAAACCCTTTTGCAATTTTGCTAAATTATTAAATTGTATCTAAAATGTTTCAACACTCGTTTATCCCATTTACAGATCCGAAGATAACATTATGTTTAATTTTGAACTAAGTATGCACGCAAATGTTTTATCGTCCTATACTTTTCTTAGCATAAAATGAAGTTATTACAACAGTTTAATAATAAATATAGCACTTACAATGTGAACATGCACTCATTTATCGTTCTGCGTCATAGAGAGAGAAAAAATATATATGAGCCCCTCCTAAATTTTTCTTGAGCCCAGGGCCATCGCTAAGACTTTTTATTGGTGGGGGAGAAGACCTTAAATTGCCAAGTCAAATTTTCATATTTGCCAACTCGTTTTATAATTTTGCCAAGTTACCACACTTAGAAAATGTAATACAGTTCTTATTTGTAAAAAGTTTAATAACATTCCCAATTAGAGTTGTAACTTTTGCAAGTTCTATCAAAAATAGTAAATATATTACAGTTTTTATTAAAATGTTATTTAAATTTGCCAAGTGTAAACAACATTAGCGAATGTTTGGGGGGGAGGCTCCCCCCTGTCCCCCCCCCCTTAGCGAGGCTCCTGCTTGAGCCCTCCTCTCCTGTTGTTCACTTCTATCTACTGCCCTGGAGGGGAGGAGGAAGGTTTGTGAATTGTGACAGTTTGTGACAAGGGAGTGGGAGTGAATGAGACAAAGTGTGACATCACACATTTTTGGTTAGAATCAAAACCATTAAAAATCAGCAAATTAAATTTTGAAGTTATTTTGTAATAATTAAAGTACTTTGTATTCATAAAGAACAGATCAGATAAGATTTAAAGCTAAATACATTAAATCCCATTTCAAATTCCAAGAAATTATAGTTTTCAACTACTCTTTCATATTAATATGTTATTACTATTGTATATTATTATTATTTTTCATTTTTTATTTATTTTTTATTTTATTTTATTTTATTTTATTTTGTAAACCGTAATCTTATTTTATACAGAATAAGTACGCAGATAATTATGATTGCTATGCTCATAAGTGTCATTAAAAACAAATAGTTAAAATTTTAAAACTAGTCGTTGGGGGCCACCGTAATACTTACCCATCATGCAAATGTATATGAAAATAAAACATGTGAAAACTATTTATACAATGCATTGCAATTCATAAACAAAATTTAAATATTGTTAATGTACATAGTAATGCTCTATTAAAGAACTGCTGATGTACCAATTTCGACAAATTATATAAAACGCCAAACTACTCAAGTAGTACCGAACTGCGTAAAAGAAACATCCTTATAACTCCAAAAATAATAATTCTATTAACTAACAATTAACTGCGTCGGATTAAGCGTCTCATTTCCAATTAAAATATACCTCTGAATTGAAATTTGAATGAAATACAGGGTCATGAAAAATCGAAGAATGTGGAAAACAGGATTACAAATATCTCGGCAACTAATAATCCGATCGACTTCGTTCTATATGCAAAATGTGTGTCATTTTATTGTCTTTTACATCCATTCCTTAGAAGAAGAAAAAAATCGAAAATTTTTATGTACCTTTCATCAGAACGAATTTTTCGAGAGTCCGAAAAAAATAGTTCCGGATAATCGAGGTTGCTGATATTAAATAGGCTTCGTCCCATTCTTACAAACTAACTACACACAAAATTTCAAGTCTCTATCTCAATTTGTTCGGGAGATAGAGCGTTTACAGACAAACAGACAGACGGACGGCAATTTTTTTTTTCTAAAAATATGTTTTTCGGAATCTCCACTATCTAAAACGTGTAAATCCGTCAAAAAAAATTTTTCGATTTTCAAAACGATTGCAAGACTTACCCTATACTACGTATGATGGGTAAGTAAAATGAAATTTGAAATATGATCTATAACTTAGTGGGTATTTTTCTGAACTACATTATATGTTTATTTAATATAGCGTGACAGGTGACAAAAGGGGAGGAAGGGTATTGTGAAGTGTGACTCTTTGTGACAAGAGGGGGGGGGGGGAATCAAAAATATTGAAAAAAAGTGTGACATCACTTATGGACTGCCCCTTTGTGGTCTGCCTCTGCACAGGCCTAAACTTCCAGGCCCGGCCCGAGAAATAAGAGATAAAAATTCGGTCCAGACCTGTATGAAAATTAAGAATTCGGTTTGGCCCATACAAAATAAAAAATATTGGCCCGGCACAGTAATTTTTTTTTTTTTTTTTTAGAATTTATTTCTTTTGTTCGAAGTGATATACAAAATTGGTTACATTTATTTTTCGCATTCTAAAATGATTCAAATGAAGAGGGATCATTAAAATATCACTTTGCACACAAAAAATTTTTATACCAAATAACACTTAAAAGAAATAGTTATTATTTAAAAAAAATTTTATAATAGCTTTTAGCTACATAAAACATTCAACAATAATAAATTCCTGTTGCACAAAGCGGAGGATGGGTGAGGTGCAGACAGAAATTTTTATCAACAAAACAAATGGACAACATTCTTTATGTTTTATTTATTAGTAAACGCATTTCAAATATACTTCACATATATGATTTATCGAGCCGTGATTATATATGCATATACATATGAAGAAAAATGGAAATCTCAAACGGTGGGGCATTCCATATTTTTGAATAAATAATTTTATAATAATTTAGTGTATTTTCAAAAAATCGAAAACACATAAAAAAAAATAATAACATGTTATTTTGTATTAAAGACCATATTACAAATAAAAAGAGAAATTTTGATTGGATCAAAAATGAACCAATAGTAGAAATAAGCCCACGCGCTTACATAGCAAATAAAATAAAAATTGCATTATTACTTCTTTTGTTATATAAGCACAAAAATTATATAACGAGCGATTTATTAAATTTTTATTCTTATTCTATCTGGAACAAAATCTATTTGAAATTATTATTGTTCATTGATGATAAAGCCAGAAAAAAGAACGACTCCCCTCCCCGCATTTTATCGCCAAATAGATGAAGTGAAAAACGAAAATAGCCATTCGATTGGGAAGTGTAGAATCACATGAAGTGTTAACTTCGTGTGATTCTGTAATCTACAACAAAATCTGCGTAAAACTTATACTGTTTATTGATAATACGACAATGATAATTGGATTAACAATGCAATTATATGGATTAACTAGAAATCGTTTGTATACAGAGATCTGATAATGTGGATTATAATTTTTTTTATAAAAATAAGCCTACGTGCTTACATAACAAACAAAATAAAATCTACTTTATACTTCATTTGTTATCTAATCACAAGAATTATATAACAAATGATTTATTAAATTGTTATTTTTATTTCGTATTACAGAATCTCTTGATAAATTCATATGATTCTATAATCTTCAATAAAATTTAGTTATAATTACTATTGTTTATTGATAATACGAAATTAATAATTAATGTCATAGTACAATGCTACAGATTTTTTAGGGATCGTCAGTGTAAAAAAATTAATAATATGGATTACCAATTTTTCTTAAAACAAGCTTGTAAGCAGAACCGTTCTTAGGGGTGTGCGACAGGTGCGATCTCCTGAACACAAAATATTTTTTCTTTAATAAAAAGAAGACGGAATAATTGAAAATCTTTAATATAAATGTATGTTTTTATATAAGAAAAGATAGTGGTCTTGACATAAAATATAGTCTATGTTGGAAGAGGGACTTTCACCATAAATTTGCCACCATTACTTTTCAAATTGGTTCAGTAATTCCAGAAATTACCCCTACAAACACACAAACAATTGCTACTAATTTATAATAGCTTAGGAGATCGAACCCTGGCTCTCCATGTTACAATTATATAAGTGAAAGCCATTCTTTTTTATTGATTGTATAGTACACACTGGTGTGCAAAATTTAAGGACAAGTCCCAAAATGCCAATTTTCAAGGGATTTTCAAGAGATAATTTTCACGTGAATATTTACAAGGAAGTAATATAATTCCAATAATTACTACTCCTGTATAATAGCTAGTCCATATAACATCTCATTCAGGTCACACAAGGTCACAAGAGTCACAGTCACTACGGCAAAACAAAAAATAGGAAATTCCACACGTCTCTTTCATGAGTCTCAAATAACTACTATATGTGACTCCACTGACAGGTCATTGTGACTGCTGCTTTGTGGAGAGTATCCAGGTGACTTTACAATGTCGTTTCATTGAGACTCTCGTGTGACCTCTCATCTGGAGACTCAATTTCAAAGTCATTGTGAACGTTGCATTATTATAAATTACCAAATAATGTTCCATTAAAGTCACATGGCGACTTTTCACCACTTTTCACAGTGGTTACTTCACAGTAGGGTCTCTGTCACCATTTGACAAATGCATGTGACAGAAAGTCACCATGTGACTTTAATGTGACATTAGTTGCTGATTTATCATAATGCAACATTCACAATGACTTTGAAATTGAGTCTCCAAATGACAGTCACATGAGAGTCCGAATAAAACTACATTGTAAAGTCACCTGGTGACTCGACACAGCAACAGTCGCAATGACTTGTCATTGGAGTCAGATACAGTAGTCGTTTGAGACTCGTAAAAGGGACGCATGGAATTTCCTATTTTTTGTTTCGCCGTAATGACTGTGACTCTTGTGACCATGTGTGACCTGAATGAGATGTTATATGGACTCGCTGTTGCAGGGATAGTAATTATACTAATTATATTAATATTATAATTATAATTATATTATTATAATTATAGTTATATAATTATTCGCGTGAAAAATTATCGCTTGAAAATCCCTTGAAAATTGGCATTTTGGGACTCGTCCTTATTTTGCACATCAGTGTAGATAAGATTATGCTAAGAGTTTGAAAGGAAAAGGTTTTGCAAAATCCTTGCACCGGGCCTCCCTTTAAGGGGCTACTTCAGTCAAATGAAAAGACCCATTCACTAATGCTAATCGTATGGAAGAAATTTATAAAGATATCTCGGTTGCATTTCAATATTTTTAAATGATGTTTTGGCTTTGGATATCTGAGATCGATCTGTATGCATGACGTTAGTTACTTTTTTCATTTTGTTTACAGTTATTTTTTACGAGGACGCTTTCATTTTCGGAACCGGTTTGGAAAGCGAAAGCAACCCCATAAAAAAAACTGCAACAAAAATCGAAAAACTAAAAAACGACCTCCATTCAGATCAATCTGAGTTGTCCAATGCAAAAAGAATCATCTAAAAATATTAAAATGCAACCAAGATATCTTTATAAATTTCTCCCATAGGATTAGCATTAGCGAACGGGTCTTTTCATTTGAGTGAAGTAGCCTCTTAAGAGCCCACAATAGTCACAGAAAAATTACTCAAAAAGACCCGGATGACCATGTAAAGTCTATGGGAGCGTTCTTTTCTAATATCTCGCTCAAATTTTAATATTTTTGCATGATTTTTTTGCACAAGATAGCTGAGGGCAATCCACAACCGGGCTAGTTTTTACTTTTTCGATTTTGGTTATATATTTTTTATATTACGATAGTTTCAGTTTCAGAACCGGTTTAAACCGGTTTCGAAAGTTAAAGTAATTTTTTAAAGAAAATCTGAAACAAAAATTGAAAAAGTAAAAACTAGCCCGGTTGTGGATTGCCCTCAGCTATCTTGTGCAAAAAAAGAGCCCACAATAGTCACAGAAAAATTACTCAAAAAGACCCGGATGACCATGTAAAGTCTATGGGAGCGTTCTTTTCTAATATCTCGCTCAAATTTTAATATTTTTGCATGATTTTTTTGCACAAGATAGCTGAGGGCAACACACAACCGGGCTAGTTTTTACTTTTTCGATTTCGGTTATATATTTTTTATATTACGATAGTTTCAGTTTCAGAACCGGTTTAAACCGGTTTCGAAAGTTAAAGTAATTTTTTAAAGAAAATCTGAAACAAAAATTGAAAAAGTAAAAACTAGCCCGGTTGTGGATTGCCCTCAGCTATCTTGTTCAAAAAAATCATGCAAAAATATTAAAATTTGAGCGAGATATTAGAAAAGAACGCTCCCATAGACTTTACATGGTCATCCGGGTCTTTTTGAGTAATTTTTCTGTGACTATTGTGGGCTCTTAAGCCGTCATCTATAAGGACGGCTCTGCTTGCAAGAGGCGAAAAAACCGGTGCAGATTACACGGATTTGATTCTCTTAAAAAGTTATTTTTTGTCCTTAAAATAATTAAATATGTAAATAAAAATAAAAATAGCGAATAGACCGGGAGGCAGCAGCACAGACAATCATCTCGTCGAGTTCACGGATGAAAATTTAGGATTACTTAAATCTCAATTCGCATATTAAAACTCTATCGGTGTGACAAATCCTATCTTGGTGGAAAACACCTACCCGATTTTAGCGGTTGACTCGTATTGTGTTTTCCTGCACCCAAAAGTATGAAAACATAGAAGAGTGGGAGCAGGAAAACATAATGATAAATCTATAAATCAACTGTTAAAATCAGATTTTTAGGTGGTTTCCACCAAGATATGACTTGGCAGACCGATTGCATTTTAATACGTGAATCGAGATTTAACTGATCCTAGATTTTCATTCGTGAACCCGATGAGATGACTGTCTGTTCTGCTGCCTCCCGGTCTAAAATAGATGTTTTTATTTATTTATCTTTCGTAAAGTTTGAAATTGAATTGCAAAAACGTCGCACGCGTTTTACTATTATTACAACTACTTGATAACCCGTTATTTTTAATTGCGTCTCCCTCTTATTAGGGGAAAAAATCTTTACCCCCCCCCCTTCGCCTTTTACTGCTTACATAATACTTGAACTATCCCTTAAACTTCAAAGTGTTAACATTAACTTTCGATTATTTAACTTTTAACTGATATGACAGAAATTGTAACATAACTGTGTGAAGTGGTCTGCGAGACCGCAAGATTGATAGAGGAATAAAAGGCATGATTATCACATGGGATGGTGTTTTGTACAAGATTATCATTATAGTAATTAACATTCAGTTTACGAATTAAATATTTCCAACTGAGCGAAAAATTACCCAGGCCGGGAATCGAACCCAGATACTTGACTTACAAGTCAATGCTTTACCGTTTAAGCTAACTGGGCACGACAACTGGTGAGCATTCCTCGCTCAGATAACCTTATGGGGAGCGAGGAATGCTCACCGGTTGTCGTATTCTCAATTATTCTCAATTCGTACGATAACTTTACCAATCAGTTTGATTTTGTTAAAATTGCAAAAAACATTCAGTTATTTAAAAGTCTCTGCTCATAGTGATAGTACTCAAGTTCCAAACGAAACAAAATTTCGGTAGTGCTTGTAGTTAAATTGAAAATTTCAGGTTAAACTATAAAGAAAAAAAATCAGTGGTCTGTGAGACCGGTAACATTAGTTAAAGGTTAGTTTCTAACTGCGATTATGATCTACTGAATTTTAAATGATGAATTATAAACTGTATTTTAATATGATGATGGTAATTTATTTTTAATGCTTCATTTTTTTCGTTCTGATGTTTCAGGTGCAGGCGGCCTCTCCACCTACACCCCGAGTGTCCTGAGAACCATGGACAATTTCGAGCCGGGCATGTTCCGTCCCCCTCCTCCCCCTCCGGCAGTCCCCGAGAAAGAGGAGGAGAAGAACATTATGTCCGGGGAGGAGGAAAACACCGAAGTTCCCGAGGAGAAAGAGGAGATGCTGAAGCCGGCCGATCCCGGCATCATCTCGTCCTGGTCATTATCCGCTGGAACGTCGGATCTCCTCTTCTGAAAGGAAAATATCTCACTGGTAAACTCACCTCTCTTTTTTTTTAATGTTTGAATTCAAATTTTTTATTACTACCTCTGAAAAAAGGTTCGGTGAACGAATCCAGAACGACCGATCTGACAACACTGGGGAAACAAAACGCTGCACCTGCATAGAGGCAAGTGTTGACCGTCTTCAACCACCGTTGTTCAGCTGAGCGTCGTTTATGTTCTGCGTAAGGCGTGCTTTACTAAGTGCTTGTTCAGTGTGTTGGTTCTTAACTGAGAACAGGAAAATGAACGAACAAAAGATCAGTTTAAAGTTTGGTTTTAAGCTTTGCAAGACACCAAAAGAAATTTAAGAGGGATAGTGCAAATTGGACATCCACCATATTCGCCAGATCTCAATCCTCCAGACTTCTTCCTATTTCCACGACTCAAACTCTCTTTGAAAGAGATTTGACCATATTGCTGACATCCAACGAAACATGACAAAGCTTTTGAACTCCATCCCAAAAGAACACTTCTTGAGAATTTCCCGGGACATTTATGGCAGATCTGAGCGGTGCATAATTATGCGAAGCGACTATTTTGAAGGATGGTAAGGTAACTTTGTTAATATTTCATCTACATCAATGTTATAGGAATCGAACTCCATTGTCAGAGGTTGTAGTAGTAGTACGTGCAATATTGTGTATATTATATTGGCACTAGTCAACGGATATATGGATGCAGGTCCTCATCTTTCACATAAAAAATTATCTCACTAGGATTTTCATTTCAGGAGATATTAATAAAAATAAGAAAATTAAGTTAACCTTAGAAGTTATATAAATATTAATCATTCAAAAACATATCATCCAAATCACTTGAAAGTTCGTTCCTAGGCCGAAGATTTTAAATATTGATTGGACCGAAGATTTTAAATATATTTTCAAAATTGAGTGTTTCCATTGAAAAAAAAGTTTGGGTACATTTTGATATGTAGACCCCCTCCCCCCCCCCCCCCCCCAAGCAAGTTTTGTGTATATCGTTTAAAAGTATACATTATTTCCAATCGTTTGGTACCAGTAGCTTTCTTCTAATAGTCCAAGAGCCGACAACACAAAAACCTATGTTATCGAGTACAAGGAAAAAACTTTTATTTTATGAAAGAATAGTAATAGGGAAATCTGATGATTCATGTCTGCCGGAAGTGAAGTGGTGCATAAGCCAAAAATTAATACCACTAACGGCTGACTCGTGGGTTCAGCATTGTGTTTTCCTGCACCCAGTTTTCCATTTTTTCATACCTTTGGTTGTACGGCAAACACAATGTTAAACTTATTTGTAAATCACTAGTAGCATTCATTTTTGGCTTATGCACCACTTCACTTCCGCAGACATAGATCATTAGAACTCATGTAAATTTTCCATTTTTCAATTTTGGGTGAAAAAGTCCGGGCCAGGATTCGAACCAGGGATGTATTGTAGAGGTCTGCACGGGCCCGGGCCTGGCCCGTGGCCCGTACCCGGCCCGGCCCGGCGGAATCGTTTCGAATTTTCTACCGGGCCGGGCCGGGCCGGCAGATTTAGAATAGTTTTTTCAACGGGCCGGGCCGGGCCGGGCTGATAAAAAAAATTTTCGGGCCTGCCGGCCCGTTCTGAAGATTTAAGCAGAAACGATAAAATATGAGCTATTTTCAACGAAAATGGTTTTAACGAGAATAAGTATAAATGTGGCCAGCCACTAGTTTGACAGCATCAATATAAAAATGCACAGTTTTAATATTTTTTAGCTGACTCATGCCGATCCGAGATCACGCTTGCACTATTTTTCTACATATAGATTGGCCGGACCGATACTAGACTTAATTATTGGCAGAAAACATTATTTGTAAAATTATTAACAGCGATAAAAAACTTATGTTAGCTTAGTCTTCGGATATATACTTCTTGATGATTTTTAAATTAATTTCTCAATAATGCGAAAGTTTGACACATTTTCTGATTAATTTTAAATTGTAAAAGTATAAAAGTGATAAGCCTAACTATTGAAGGGATTTGGAATCGAATAGCGTTTTTCATTTTTGGTAAATAAAATACTTGTATAACCTTGTTGAGTTATAATAGTTTCTCAAATGATTGCAGGTTTTTCTCCCTTCTTTTGCTATTGCTTCCGGAAATTCTATTCAAAACGCTAATTATCACAGTATTTTATTTGTTTACAGTATTCTTAAATTGCTTGTATCAAAAAATGGATAACGCCATTCGATTATATAGTTTCTGAATAAAGATATCTGCTAATCTTATGCGTTTCTAAGGAAAAAAAATGAATTTAGAAATGTATCAGAAAGGAGCTTCTTTGAATTTAAGAATGAATTTAGATTTGAAATCTATAATAAAATGATATAGAAATATATTTATAAATCTTCTTTTATTAAACAGCTTCAAAATTAACCATGTTTTTAGCTTTCTTTCTTTTTTCTTTTATTCTAAGCCATATTAATTTTTTTAATGAATCTTTATTCGAATGTTGAAAGCCTAAGAATCTAAGTAATCATTAATGTTGTTAATGTGTATTTGCTGTAAAATAAATCCATAGATATGTATGCAGTATTCTTTAAAGGAATCTTAGTTATATGATAAAAATCTTAATTTTTTAGAAATCGTAGAAATTGTAACGGGCCAAAACGGGCCTGGCCGGGCCTAAAATATAAAAATTTAAACGGGCCGGGCCCGGGCCGAACTTTTGAGTTTTACAACGGGCCGGGCCGGGCCTGGAAATTCCGGCCCGTGCAGACCTCCAATGTATTGGCTGAAGCCGCCAATGCTCTACCAACTGAGCTATCCCGGACACGAACACTGGAACACACACCAGTGTTCGTGTCCGGGATAGCTCAGCTGATAGAGCATTGGCGGTTTCAGCCAATACATCCCTATGGTTCGAATCCTGGCCCGGACTTTTTTACCCAAAATTGAAAAATGGAAAATTTACATCTGTTATAGCTAATTTACCGATTGAATAATCGTGTTTAAAAAAAATATTCTAATGCTTTCCCTAAAGATTCTATCTAAAGATTTCCCTATGATTACTCTTCCATAATATAAAGATCTTTTTTTTTCTCGTGCTTGATAAGATAGGTTTTTGAGCTGTCGGCTCTTGGACTATAATATAATTAGCTGCACAATTAGTAGGAGGTTATTTTTTTTTTCCATGATTGTACAAATCTGTAGGATATGTACAAGGCTGCACGGAAGAGAATATTTTTTTTTCTACTATTGCTGCTAATTGTCAAATTATGTTTTCTAATGTGTTAGGGGAGAGTGGGGATACTTGAGCATAGGGGATACTTGAGCCACCCCTATTATCTCTACAGTTGATTAATTTTTCTTTCTAAAACTGGCAATATGGTAACACATTTATAGTTTTGAACATGTAAAAAAGAAATCACACACCTTGGTACCATTTTGAAAGTATAGTGATTATTAATAGTTGTTTTTACCCTATCTGAAGTACATTTTTAGGTGCATGGTTTTTTTATTTTTTTTGTAATCAATGTTTTGTTTAAAGTTGCAACTATATACATAAATTTAATAAGTATAATTTCAGTTGTATTTTGAATCTAAATTAGTCCTAATAGTTGCATGCTTTATTTAGTAAAACTCTGATAAACAAAAATAGTGGTAGTGGGGATACTTGAGCCATGGCTCAACCATCACCACTAGGAAATTAGACATGGGTGAAACAAACAAAAAATAAAATTACTTTTTTATATTCACTAATAGATTTTTTTCTGGATAAAAGGGGGAATAATTTTTCATTTTATATTTTTCTTAAAAAAATAACAACCTAAAAAATATTTTAAAATGTATATTTTTTAATGAAAATATCCATTTTATTTTTCATTTTGAGTAACAAAACAGACTGTCCAGAAAAATGTAAACATAGTTTTCAGTTTAACTTTTATTATATTAAAATAACTTTTTAAAATGTTTTACAGGTTATAATCTCTAATACTTTAATAGTTATGTCCAACATATTAAAATATTTATTTTTTAATATAATATATTAAAATTAATATTTTATATTGAATTGTAACCTCTGTTACTGTAACTTTTTTTTTAACTAAGAAAATTGAAGAAGAACTGGTAAAAAAAAGTGCACAAAAAACAAGAAAAGCAACAAAAATCACAGTTCAAACTTACCTGCATGAAGCTAAAGGAAGACAAAATCTATTCCTGCAAAATCAAAAAAGTCTTTGAAATAGTAGAATGACATATCTGGCTCAGATTCCGACAGTTTGTTTGTTTGTTTGTATGTATGTCGGCCAATTATCTACACTGTGGGATATAGGCCCTAAGGAATAGGACCCACACGTAGGGGTGGGGTGCCCTACGTGTGGGTCTTTCTAAGGGAACCTAAACCGTATTTACTCAAGGTTCGAAGAAAACTACGGAAAACTCCGAACAGTTAGGCCGACGGTCGCGATTGGATTCGAACCCAGCACCTACCGTCTACCAATTTGAGGACAGAACCTCTCGGCCACTGGTGGGTTCAGATTCCGACAGCTATTCAATTAAAAGCATGAGTTCGACAATATCATTAGAGGAAAATCTGTCAATGGTGATGATGATATGAAAAGAAAACCTTCTATTGATGATTGGTTACTAATAAAATATGCCGGAAAGAAAACTGTAAAAAGATTTGTTGGACAAGTACTTAATATTTTGAAAATGAAATTTGTCCGAAGAATTGCAGATTCCAAATTTAAATGGTTCACAACTGAGGATGTTTCTACCATCGACATAATTCAAGTTGAAATGATCCTTCGACCACCAGTTCTAACGACAAAAAATGATCGTATTACTAGCATTGTTTTCACAATTGGTTCTGAAGGACTTTATGTATCATAATTTATCATTCTGTAAAATGTTTGTGCAAAAATAAAGCGAAAAAAATTACTTTTGTAGGTATTTTTCTGTACTGGCTCAAATATCCCCTCACCATGGCTCAAGTATCCCCCTTGTGGGGATACTTGAGCCACTATGTAAAACAAAAAGTAAAAATTTATTAGACATAGAAAAACAGTTCAAAATTATTTGAAAGTGGTTTTCAGTTGAAGAAAAAATATCAAATTTTTATTTTCAATATTTTATTTTGAAGAAATTATAAAAAATTTTAAAAAATTAAAATTCAAAAAATGGCTCAAGTATCCCCATATTCCCCTATATGTTTTCCAAAATTTTTACATGGACATAATTTTTCACCTCATCAAACGATAAAAATTTATGGCAGTGTTTTGAATATATGTTGGAAAGTGTTTCATAATTATATTTTACGCATGATTTTTTGTTCTTGTTTAATTAACAGAATGAAATCGTATTCATTTTATATGGTTCCTATTATAATTACTTGACTAATATTGTTTTAATGTTGCATTTAAAAAAAAAAAAAATCCGCAATGAAAAATTTTCCATTTTATTTTTAGGTCTTACTTGTTGAAGATCCAGAATACATGTGAAGTCGAATGTGACGTTGTCAGCTGCCTGGCCTATCAACATGCAATAGAGCCAATGACGTCACGATCGTGGTCCTTGTGCTTGTTTCACACACCAGTCCATGCAAAATTAGTCTGTGTTGTAAATTAAAAAAAGAAATTCTTGTCTGAAATACGTGTTTACTTTGTAATAAAATATTTTCTTACTTTCTCATAAATGTTGTGTTTTAGCCTCTCGTTTGCTTTTTTAATAAATAAACTACTTTTACATATAAAATACAAATGGAAATTTGTTCCGACTGCTTTTAACTCGAGTTCTGCTTAGGGTTGCCAGCAATGGTGGATCTAAGGGAGGGGGGGGGCGATGGCGCGATCGCCTCCCCCCCCTTAACCCTTTCAGGGGCAAGGTACATGTCTTCACAAAATGTTGAAGTAATTCATTGACACCTGTATTCACAAGAAAATTTATTTGTAAACTAGTAAAAGCGTATTTTCGCTCATTTAATAAAGGTGAAATTCTCTTTAAAAAATTCGGGTGCCAATGTGACATTTAGGAATTAAAATTAGGTGATGCCGCGGCGGCATCACCGCCCTTCAAGGGGTTAAGCCCAAAAAAGGGTCTGCAGAACGACATTAGACGCACGCAGGGAAAAGTTGTTGGTCCTAAACTCGAGATCGGCGCGTCCCGACCCGGGTCGTGCCAAATTTAATTTATTATACTGGGTCTGGGTCAGGTTTTCACACTTTCAGAATCGGTTCGGGTCGGGGTTTTTTCTGCAGAGCTGGACCGAGACACACTGTTGGGGCGGGGGGAGGAAACAAAGGAGCAATCGCCCCCCCCCCTTCTTGAGCTAATAAAGGATTTATAAAGTGACATTAGGCATCCTCACGAGAAATAACTTGCGGCGCAGCTCGAGCACGTCACGGCCTGGCACGGGCAGCGCCAGTTTAAAACCACGAGACACGGACTGCGTAAGGTTTTCTCTCATTTTAGTCGTGTCCTAATCTTGTTTTTTTTTTTTTTTTTTTTTTTTTTTTGCACATTCGGGTGGTGAAAGACTTTTTTTTTTTCCAGACCGATCCTGGTCTGGATTTCATTTTTTAGAAGTTTGCATTGAACAAAATTTCCAGGTCGTGGCTCCGCCCGAATAAAAACTAATGGCTCCATCATGTCCATCTCTAATCGGGACATTATGATAAACATTACTGCCGCGATAGCGAGTTTCGTCAAAGGATCGCAGAGAAAACACAAATTTCATCAAATAGCCGCAAACAAAGACAAACTTCATTAAAGAAACGCGAATTTCATCAGAGGGTTGAGAAAGAAACACGAATTTCATCAAAAGCTCGCAAAAAATCCTCAAATTTTGTGAAAGGATCACGGAGAAAATGGGAATTTCTTCAAAGGATCACGGATAAAAGCGAATTTCGTTAAAGGATCGCGGGAAAACGTACATTTGTCAAAGGATCGCGATCAAAGCTGCGAGTCAACCGTTCTCGCAAGAGTAAAAACCAAATCTGTAACTGACCCAAATCCGAAATGTATAACAGTCTGCCCTGATGCGCTAAATGCAGCTGAAAAGTAAAAGTCAACCCGATCAATAGCAAAATATAGTTGTTAACCGGACGCAGACCCGACCTGAAGCAAAAAATCAGAAATTAACTCGACCCGCAGTAAAAAGTAAAAGTTAATGCGACCCACAACAAAAAGTAGAAATGAAACCGACCAGCAGCAAAAAATAGAAGCCGACCAGACATCAAATTTTGAGAAATGATCGCGGAAAAAACACGAATTTCTTCAAAGGATTGTGAAACAGACGCACATTTTGTCCAAAGATTGTGAAAAAGAATGAAAATTTTATCAAAGGTCTCACTCCAATCGGGTCAAACCGAACCCTTCTCGCAAAAGTAAAAACCAAATCCTAAACTGCCCCAAATCAGAACTGTATATCAAACTGTCCCAAATTCGCTAAGCGCCACAAAAAAGTAAAAGTCAACCCGAACAACAATATGTAGTAGTCAACCAGACCCAAACCCGACCCAAAAGCAACAAATCAGAAATTAACTCGAACGGCAGCAAAAAGTAGAAGTCAACTGGACCCAAACACGACCCAAGTAGAAATTAATCCGATCAGGAGCGAAAAATGGAAGCCAACCGGGCCCAAACACGACCCACAGCAAAAAAGTACATGAAACACGGCCCGATTAAAAAAAATGAGCTGCGACCCATGTATCAGATTTGATTTTCCAAATTTCTAAAATCACCCCCCCCCCCCCTCCTTGAGAACTTTCCAGATCCGCCCTTGGTTGCCAGAATTATCTCAGAAAAAAAAACAGAAGATTTTGATTGACACTAGTTAGTTTTGGTAATATCGCGCTGTTATATTTTGTATACAGTGGTGACCAAAAGTGTGGACATTTTTTGAAATTTTCATGTTTTTCAACTTTGTGTGCTTATAGAATATATTAATTTTCACTTAAATGCAAACGTTTACATATCAAATTGTAGGTAATTTAATATAAGATTTAATAATAAAAACAGTATTACAATATCTGTATTACATAAAAAAGTCATGCAACTAATAGTAAGATCTTAGATTTGCATTTTTTTAAAGTGATACTTACACAATCAATACTTATTAGGATAACCCTTATTTTTAAAACAGCTTCACAGCGTCTTTTCCTCGAGTAAACGAGTATATAGAGTTCATCTTTCGTATTCACATGGTGCCGAGAATCAATTATAGCTTCAATAAGTTGTTTTTTATTGGATGGACGTTTTTTTTCGTACAAGAATTTTCAAACGTCGCCACAAATTCTCAATTGGATTGAGATTAGGACTGTTTCCTGGCCATAGTATTGCAGTGGACTCTCTCTATTCCGAACACTCATGGGACCGACCAGAAATGTTCAGATTATGGGGTGTTCAGTATAGAGGGAGATTATGAAATGCATTACTACAGTAAAACCTCTATAATGGACACTCCCGAATAGCGGACACCTCTATTTAACGGACTATTTTCGAATCCCCACTCCCAAAACCTAAATTTTTGTATGTTTAACCTCTGAATAACGGACATTCCGAATAGCGGACATTATTTACGGCGATAAAGGATGAAAAAGTATTTTTTTAAGGTGAAAAAAAACGAAAAAAAAGTAAAAAGGCCTCTAAATTTATCAGGAAATTTTATGATCACAGATAAATGGGCTGGGGAAAATCCCCCTCCCACGTTCAGTGTGTGTGTGTGGGGGGGGGGGGGGTATTGAAGGGATTGCCCAGGAGGGACATCTTCCAGAGCACTGAAATATTCTTCCGGAAATTTTTGTGATTTTTATGCTTTTAACAGTCAAAAAGTGCAATCCCCTCCCCGCCCGGAAGTCTATAATGTCCAATAATGTCACATAGAAAAAAAAATTACATGTAATCACGAGCAAAAGTTAACTAATGTAACAGCTTTCTTTCATAAGAATGTAATAAACAGAGGATAAAGATTTGTACAATTTTATTTCAGTCCCATTGCTTAAAAAATAATTTTAATTTCTGATTAATCATCCCGGAGGTTTTAGGACATATAAAAGTCAATTAATGAAATGTTAAGCATTTCTCAGCGGTTTTTGACCTCTGGGATTTTCCCAATAGCGGACACCTCCGAATAGCGGACAATTTCTGCGTTCCCGAGGTGTCCGTTATTTAGAGGTTTTACTGTACTAGTACTGTGTAGGGTGACTGAGCCAGTAGTTGATCAAATAAGGCTGGTGCAATGGGTATAATAAAAGTATGGTATAAAAAAAATATTTTATTATATTTTTTTCCTTTTAAGTTTAATAATTCAACTATCATGATTGCTTCAACCTTTAATGAATATTCTATTACAGTTGAAAATCAAATGTGCAAAAATGATAAGCAAATAGTTTCTTTAATATCCATTTTCCCTGTAATTGATTAATCAAAGAAATCAGCTGAAAATTCTAAAATTAATCTTTCAAATATCATGCATAAGTTGTAATTAACAATAATTCATATAAAACTCATATTATTTGAAATAAGTAAGATGAAAGTGAACTAATTTAACTTACTGTAATTGTCTCCAACTAACCAAAAACTAATTTTTTATATTTTCTGATTAAAAAAATCATTAAATGGCTTTTATTACAGGAGACAGCTTATAATAATCTGACAATATGTGCTCGAACACTTAATTGAAAATTTTATGTGAAGTATTCAGACAAATTGCTATTTCAAATACATGCTTATAATATAGCAGTGATCTCTGTTTATTTTTCAATCGAGTTAGTTGAACTTTTTTATTCTTCTGTAACAGTTTCTACGAATTTCCATAATGGGATTTGAAATTGCAAACACATGTTCAGTTTACAGTGAGGTGGAGTAGAACTGGGGACCAAAAGTAGTGTTCAGAATACAGAGAGCTCATCCTTTGTTAAACCTATGGAGATTCGCGGGGACCATCGCAGTGTGTTCATAATACCGGGGTGTTCACATTAGAGAGTGTTCAGACAGAGAGAGTCCACTGTATATCTATGCCTTTATTTTGAAACCATGCTGTGCATACTTTTGCTGTGTGGCATAAAGCTGAATCCTGCTGAAAAATAAATGTGCGTTGTTGGGGAAGAGATCCCTGGTGGAAGATATCAATTTTGGTTCCAGGACAGTTTTGATGTATTTTTTTGCATTCAGGATGCCATCAATAACTTGAATTCGGCCCACATCATCTGCAGACACACATACTTAAATCATGACACTTGTTGGGTTTTTTGTAGTTGCTTCAATGCAATCAGAATGAAGTGCTTCTCCTACTCCACGTCTCACGTATTTTCTACCATCACTACCAAAGAGCGATATTTTACTCTCATCGCTCCAGATTACTTGCTTCCATTGATTTTCTGACCATGTGTTCTGTTGCCCACTTAACTCGTTTTTCGCGTTGCTTTTGGTTTAAATATGGTTTTTTCCTTGGAATTCTAGCTTGTAGTCCAAATCCTGATAACCTTCTCCATATTGTTCTTGAACTTACTGCAATACCCGCTGCATTCATTTCGCATCTAATGTCACCCGATGAAATTTTTCTATCTTGAAGGCGTAGCCGTTTAATTTTTCTACCGGCAGTAGCACTTGTGCATTTTTTTCGACTTGATTTGGCCTTTTTACTCACTAATTTCGTTTTTTGATAAAGTAAACAGAACTTTCGTACTCCAGAACAAGTCACTGTACCACCAACTTGTCTTGCAACTTCAGCATTAGAGAGGCCATTTTCTCTCAATATGACAATTCGGCTTCTTTTTGTAGATGTCCAATTAGTTCTTGTTGATGACACTGTTTAAAATCAGTTTAATTTAAAAAAAAAGGATTTTAGATATTAAAAGACAGCAATACTCTATTTAATTGTACTAGTATACATCATTCCGCAAAATATTTCCACAACAATAGCTCTTTCACCATCCAAATAACCTAAACTATAGTTATAAACATTTGATTGGTCCTCAAAAGAGTGTTTGTAATTGGCTAGTATGCTTCTATTACAAAACACGTCCTTATTCAAAACGATTTGTGTTTGTTTGTTCTACTAAAATAAGCATCCTTTTTTTTGGTACACAAATATTGTAATACTGTTTTTATTATTAAATTCTACATTAAATTACCTTCAATTTGATATATAAATATTTGTATTTAAGTGAAAATTAATGTATTCTACAAGCACACAAAGTTGAAAACATAAAACTTTAAAAAAAAAGTCCAAAGTTTTGGCCACCACTGTATATATGTGAGTAAAATTCTACTCGAAACCATATCATTTTTCAAGAATACACCATCATTTAGCAATCATGTGGCACAAAGTAGTAAAGTAACAATATAATTCCTTAGGGATTACTTCCCACTTAAATTAGACAGAAGCGCTGTGCATTTTTTAAACATCTTTATTCGAGTTTCATATAACAGTAAAACAGTTCCACTAATGCTTCTTGTACTACTATAAGATACCGACAAAATAATAGATTTGTGTTATTGCCGTAGATACCCTCCAATTATGCTAGCTTTCACAGGTGACTCAAAATATGAAGAAAGACACAAACAAAACTAAAACTGAACTGAACAGAGCAGTGATTCACTTTTTAGTGACAAGATTTCACTTTTTCAAAAGTGAAATCTTAAAAAAATTACTGTTAGCAAAATTTCTGAAAAAAATAGGTGTTGTTAATATGGTATTAGGTATACTTTACACGTAGTCAGCAGAGCTAAATATTTAAAAATTAACTTTAAAAAAAAAATAATTAGTATTTTATGAGCCATGCTAATGACAAAACAAATTGCAATTAAATATATTAAGAAATTTTTATTTTCTTTCTGTTTAAATATTTTTTCTATATTTATTAGCCTTCCTTTTCAGCAAATATTTTCCATCTTCAACTGTTTTTATTCTCCTTAAAGATGAAACTCTGTTTTTACAAATAATTGTACGCCCTTAAGTTTCTAAGTTTTTCGCTGTGATCTGTGTTCTCTCGGAGTCCTCACTGACTATTTTTATTTGTATCAATTCTTTTGCGTTTATATATATATCTGATGTTTAGGTTTTTGATGTTTATCAGTATTTTTTTTCTCCCTTTTTTTTTCACACTCTTTTAAGATTTTTTTTTCTTTCTCACCTATTGTCATACTTTCCCCCATATTCAGATTAGTTTTTAAAAAAAGAAAAAGGACCAAATTAAAATTCCATATAAAAAGAAATGTGTTCTTTTAAAATAATAAATAAAATATTTATAGAATATTTTTAAGAAATTCAACATTGTGAACCAAAGAGCAAACTTTGTTTACATGAACAACATTCTGAGACTAACAATGTAAGAAGCTGTCTTAGTGATTTTCTGACAGATTTAATGCATATTTTAGCGATAATAAATGTAATACCTAAATTTATATGTAAAATTAAACTTTATAAAGGATATAATATAAGCAACGGTTACATTTATGCACATAGGAGTCTTTAGCATGGACAGAAAAAAACATGCTAATGACACTGATATTTCTCCATGCTAAATGACAAATTTTAATTTAAATAATATTAAGAGCCATAATATAATCACAATGCAATAGTCCTTCCTGGGGCTTTTTAAAACACAAAAGTTCTATGTGTATAAGTAAAATAAAAATTTTAACTATAAAATAAACATGAAAATTATTATCCATTCTAATGACATACAATTGATGTACTCGCCCAATATTCAACTTCTATTCTTAAAATACAATACATGCTTCTATTTTCAGGCTGGGATAAAATGGCAACTTGTTGCCATGGAGAAACTTTATATTTTCAAAGTATTGTCATATGTGAAAATGAAATTTTGATTAATAACCAGCAAACCAGCTGTTATAGTATGACCTTGTTTTGAAAATAGAATATAGAGGACAAACTTTAATTCTTTTTTTATATACTATAATTTTATTTTAAAAAATTATTGGATAAATCCTTTCCTTGATTAATTTAAACAAAGAATAACATTTGTTTTATTTTATAAACATGATATTACCTCTTCAAAAATGTTAGTATATACAAGGCACAGCTGCTGTGGACATCCATGCTAATAACATTTTGAACATTCATTCTGTTATTTTAAGGTGTTTTTAATTAAAAAGTGAGTAATTCTTGAGTGCATATGATGAATAATATTAAGACAAACATATATATATATAAATATAAAAACATGTCAGAAAACCTCTCAATTTTTTTGTAAGCCGAAAGACTGAAATTCTCCCCTATTTCAAGAATCACCCATATATATATACTAATATATATTAATATTTTATATATATATATATATATACCGGTTCAATTATATTTCCATTCAGCTTTTTCTTTTTTATTGTTATGTATACTTCTTAGTCTATATGTGGATTTAAATATTGATTTTACTTACTTTCAACTCCTTTTTGTAAAATAACAATATATATACTGCTACTATTATTAAGTTTCTTTATTGTCTTCAACATCTTGTATCACTTTAAATCATAGCAATTTTTTTTCAACTCATTTATCTAGCCGTTTGTCGCGCTTGGCATTCTTTATTTAAATAGAGCAACCCTACTGATTTGGCGAAGATCCGATGCGTGCATTACGAGCGAACTGATTTTTCTCCTCTGTTAGTATGTCAGCTATATAATTCACTATTGCTTTCTGCATCATTAATTTATTAATAATTTTTTTGCGAAGTCCTCTTCATGAATGGTGATAAACTGATAAGTTCTTTTTGTTCTCAATATTTTGTTATCTTACTTTTTATCCAATTTATATATGAATGTAAAGTTTATCATTTCCACGTGCAAAAATAGGGTTAGTTTGTGCTAATGTTACTTAAAAATTCTTCTATTTGCTGCACGCCACTGTTTTAATATATATAGATATATTTTCATTTTCTCAACCATTTATTACTCTGTTCCTTGTTTAATAATTTGGTTTTTGTGTGCTGGTAGCCCCAAATACGTATTATTTTGCTATTCATGGCTAATACGTGGATGAAACCGCACACTTCAATTGTAGTTCCAAAGCATTTGGGGCCTGATGATTCTGCTTTGGGGCTACAAATTACATTTGCATTCATTTTATTTATTTATTTATTCAGATTTACTCGTTTCACTATTTTCTTTTCTTTTCTTCTTCTTTTTTTTTTTAACTATAGTTAAATTTAATTCTAATTCTTCGTTTTGGTTTATTGTTTTATTGATAAAATCCATTGGTGAATCTTGTCTACTTTTAATGGTATTATATATTACATATATATATAACATTAATATTATACATACATACAATTAATATTATGTTTATATACCACTCTTCCTAGATTTTTTGTCATTCTGATGGGAAGTAAGCTGGTTTCATATTTGATGAGCATATGTAAACTTTTTTTTTTTTTTTTCTCTCTGGTAAAAGGTATGAAATTTTGAAGCAAACTGGAAAAAAAAAATTCTTGAAATTGTCAAGTATGAAGTGGTAGAAAAAGGGAAGAAATCGTCGTACGGGACCAATTTAAACCGTAGGGGAAGGTGGTGTGCCTCACACCTATTTTGATTTTTTATTTTTAATAAAAAAAAATTGCCAAGACTAAAACTAGTCGTTGGGGGCCACTGTAATACTTACCCATCATGGAAACAAAACGTGTGTAAACTATTTATAAAATGCATTGCAATTCCAAAATAAAACTTAAACGTATATATAAGTATTTTTAACTCATAATCATGCTCTGTTAATGAATTGCTGATGAACCAATTTCGACAAATTGTATAAAATGCCAAACTATTCAAGTTGCATTGAATTGCATAAAAGAAAAATCCTTATAACTCTAAAAATAATAATCATATTAACTAACAGTTTATTGCATCGAACTAAGTGTCTCATTTCCAATTAAAATGTATCTTTGAATTGAAATTTCAGTAAAATACAAGGTCATGAAAAATCAAAAAATGTGGAAAACAGGATTAGAAATATCTCAACAACTAATAATCCGATCGACTTCGTTTTATATGCAAAATTTGTGCTATTTTATTGCCTTCTATGTCCACTCCTTAAAATTAAAAAATTCGAAAATTTATATGTACCTTTCATCAGAACGAATTTTTCGAGAGTCCGAAAAAACGAGGTTACTGATATTCAATAGGCTTCGTCCCATTTTTACATACTAAGCACATACAAATTTTCAAGTCTCTATCTCAATTTGTTCGGGTGATAGAGCGGTTACAGACAGACACACGGACGGCAAAAATTTTTTTTCTAAAAATATGTTTTTCGGAATCTCTAGTGTACAAAACGTGTAAATCCGCGAAAAAAAAATTTTTTTTCGATATTCAAAACGATTGCAAGACTTACCCTATACTACGTATGATGGGTAAGTAAAAAGAAAAGATTTTATAAAACTTTAAGATGTTATACACTACATATATTTGTCTGAAAATTTTATATAAATAATTTCCATAAAATTTTTTTATTAAAAATAAAATGAAAATGGGACCGAGGTATACCACTAGTGGTGTACCTTGGTCCCATTACTAAGAATGGAAAAAAAAAACTTGATTTTAGCGAATAAAGTCAACATTTATTAATAAAGAATCTACATATATAAATATTTGATACATTTTATTGTTTATTTGGTTTTAATAATAAAAAATTCTAAATAGACATAAAACTTCAGAACATTTGCATTTATTGTAATTACAAAAGACATTAAACCTTATTTATATTAGTAATTATATTTATTTTTAGCCAAGATAGTAATTAGATAAGTCAATTACAAATGTTAACTTCTTGCGCTGCCTTTCATATCCATTAGACAATATCTAATGTACCTTGGATCTAGTATTAGGTACACCAATTTTTATTAGGTTCAAGGTACACCACTTGACACTTAAAAACAAAACTACTAAGATTAAATCTAACTTTATTTAATGCACTTGGTATAGTAGCATTGCTTTATTATGCACTAGCGGCCTTCGCCCGCTACGCTGGTCGGTTTATCTAAAGAAATCTTGAAGAAGTAGTTAGATAAGGTTCAGACATACATTAAAAAAAAAAAAAAAAGCAAGTCGATCATTCAAAAAACGTTGGGAAATATCAAATATTTACTGTAATTTTTTAAGAAAAACAAAGTTTCGAAAAAAAAAATTAAATCGAAAAAAAAATTACACTGACATATTAATGCAAGGAAATTTTCCCAGAGAGAAAATTCGCCTTGAATACAATATTTCAAATTCTTTTAATTGCTTATAGGCGTTAATGCCAACATAGTGAAAAAAAATTCCATGCTGGGAATCGAACCCGGGCCATCAGTATGGCGCACTGACGTTCTACCGACTAAACCACATGGAACGACAGCCAGCTTGAAACTTTCTCATACTTAAGTAGACTGGCGAAAACATAACGATAGCGCGTTTTAAAATCGCACAGTGACATCTATTGGATTTTATATGTACTAAAAAACGTTATGTACTAAAAAACGTGAGCAGCGCACCTAATAGTTTCTTTTGTTTCTTTTTGTTACTTTTTTGTCTGTTGTCCGATTTTGATGAAACAAAGCCTATACACTGCCCGGGAGTGTGCATTCTTCATTAGTGAAAACCGCATAAAAATCCATTCAGTAGTTACGAAGATAACCTCGAACAAACAGACAGACAGACAGACAGACAGACAGACAGACAAAAAATTCAAAAAATTTTTTTTTGTGTTTCATTGGTTTTCTTTTATCGCCCTGACTCCATTTTTGTCAATTATCTTCAATGTACAGACACACCGGGTCCTACTGTTTTATTATATGTATAGATAATCCTCTTTTTTTTATGAATATGTTTTAGTATAAAAACAACATAGAAATATCTAAGAAAAATTTACTTTTGAAAGGTGAATTTCCTTTTTAAAAAATTGTACAATTAGTTGAGCTTCTAAATAAATGCCAAGATCTTAAATGAGACCTCTGGTGGCAAATATTTAATATTCAAATGTTCTTGTTTAATGATCTAAGCAAATAAAGCTAGAATTAGCATAGGTTCGAGGTACACCACTCTTCCCACACCGTACGACAAGACCAAATATCACTTAAAAATGTGCAGCCCTAGTTTTGCTGATTGGATTTTGATGGGACTTGCACTGTTAACTTCTCACTGCACTACACCTCGTACATACCTGAAAATACCATAATTCTCAAGTGCCACGAATTTGGCCAATATGCTCTCTATCCCTCATCGAAAATAGGCGAAGAAATGAAATAACATTTATTTTGCTCATGCCAGATACTGTATTAAAAAAATATATAATTTGTTCTAAGGAAGCAAAAATAAATAAATAAATAAATAAATAAATAAAATAAAATAACAAAATAAAAATAACAAAATTGTAATTTAACAAATTACAACGGCCATTTTGGAAATGATATTTTCAAAGACTAAAGTTTTAAAGACGTATAAATAAATTTTATACTTAAATTAACAATAATAATAATAAACATCATAAAGGACATCATAGGAACTCATAGAACAGAAGACCGTGGGTTCTCCGGTTCGAACCCTGCCTGGGCACATCACCTGCAGTTTCTCGCAGGAAGCGATTGAGCTAGCCTTTTGCTCGGCACTTACGATCTCTCTTTCTGACCGTGGGTTCTCCGGTTCGATCCCTGCCTGGGCACATTATCTGCAGCAGAATTAATCGCATATCAGCATTTCATAAAGCTTGTTTTATCCCAAGCCTATCTGCAATTAGTTGTGGATGAATCCTCTGCCATGGCATAAACAATTGTGACACATCGTGAAGATTCAAGTGCAATCGCCTCCAATTTGGCATTTCCAAAGCTCCTGGAATAATACAATGGTTCATTGAGACATTGCTCACAAACGTACTAGGAATGTTTCTAAGCCCTTATTACCGCATAGACAAATCGGGACTTTGCCCATGAGCCCCAGACCATAAGGGTCCCAAAAATACATACATTAAACTATAAAATATTTACAGTGGAACCTGCAAAAGTGACCACCTTGGTAAAGTGGCCACCTGGCTAAAGTGGCCGCTTTTGAAAAATTTTACTTGTGTTCATATAAAATAATATGAGAGTTGTCCTGTAATGTGTTTACCTGTGTAAAGTGACCAGTTAGTCTGTTTCTGTCAATGTTATTTGAACCTGTAAAATGTGACCATCCATTTTTCTACATGCTGAAAATTTTCAAACTAAAAGTCTAAAGTGGTCATTTTCTGAAATTTTATTTTGATCCATTCAGGAATTTATCTCTTAAAGTTACTATTTGCTTAATGTATAAAGGGACCGATTTGTCTCTTATTGTAATGATATCTGCACTTGTTTAAGGTGATTTTTACTGGAAAATTTATTTCGCCAGTCATAGAAGCATTACCTTTATACAATTACGATGAAAATAAAAATGCGTATAAATTACAGAGTACCTTGTAGGTATGAGTTATTTAAATCAATTACTACGGAATTTCAATTCCATTCAAAAGAAATAACGTGAGTTTTAAGTAATTATCCTTTATTTGGCTTATTTTAAATTAATGAATCGTTATTATTGTTAATTAATCAGTTAATTACTTAATAAAGTGCATTTTCCTTATTTATCTATATATTTTTTTGAGATGACACTATTTTAATGTGCCATATTGAAAGACAGTCCATAAAGTGACCACCTCTATATAGTGACCATTTTAGCCTGTCCCAAAAGTGATCACTTTAGGCAGATTCCAGTGTATTTTCTTTTTGCAATTCCAATTTTTACATATGTTGAAGTTATTAAATTTATCTCAAAATAATATAACAAATTGCTAAAGTTATATAAAATAGTTTTGTTCTATACTAAAGAAAAAAAGAAACGTGTACTTTTATTAATAAAGGTATTTTATTCAGAATAGACAAAACTAAGAATTTTCTTCCATTTATTTCCATTATGCATTACAGGCACACACGCATATCTGTGACCATCAGTTCTATTTGAATAATGTTGCAATAATTCGAAGCCCCCCCCCCTAATTTATCTTAGCCCAGGGCCCCAATTAGTCATAATCGGTGCCTGGATGTTTCCATATTATGATGATGTTTTGATCAAAGGTTCTATAGAAGAACTAGCCAAGCGATATCGGGAAGTTCTTAGTCGATTCTCTATGGCTGGGTTATACTTGAACAAAAATAAATGTATTATTGAAACTTCAAAAATGGAATTCTTAGGTTATGAAATCAACGAAAAAGGTACTAAACTCATAAAGAACAAAATAGAAGCTATTCAAAAAAAACCCTACGTCAACAAAGAGAAAGACTCGAAGCATTTTTTGGGTCTGCTAAACTTTTATTATATACAGTTGAGTCTCTCTATAACGAAACTCCATACATCGAATTTCTCTATGTAACGAATTTTTAGTAGGAACGGTCCCCTTTTCGCATGATTACATTAAAAACAGTCTCTATATAACGAAATATCTATCTCCATAAAACGAATTTTTTCATAAATTTGTCTTAATTTATTCAGTTTTAAAAAGCTTCGAAATCATATGGAATCAATTTTCCATCACCTATTTTTGATTTATCGTCAGTGCTGAGTGTTTTTTTTTTAAATATATATATATATATATATATATATATTACTTCTCTCTTTGTTCTTTAAATCCAACGAATTCATCCCACCTCCCACACACCTTTCCACATCCTTTTCAAAACAGAATCAATTGCATTGATGCACATGTAAGAGAGGAATCAATGAAAGGTACATAAGAGAGGCCTTCAAATGGAGGAAATGTTAACTACAACTTTTCATTCCTTGCTAAAATTTGAGTTTTTTTTTTTTTTTTTTTTTTTTTTTTTTTTTTTTTTTTTTTTTTTTGAGAGCGTAACAATTTCAAAATCAAAGCAACAAAAAATTACAGATATCTTCGTCTGAATTTAATGCAAGTCTTCCTTATTTGATTTTCTTTAAGCTTTCAAATAAATGTATATTTTCTTTTTTGAATCAGCTTAAATAATTAAGAAATAAAATGTTAGGTTAATATTTACTTTTAAACATTTCAAATTTCTTAATTCAAAAGATCAAAAATAATATTTGTTCAAATTTCACACATTAAATACGATTTTTAACATCATTCTCTATACATCGAATTTCTCTATATAACGAATTTTTTACTGGAACGGTGGATTTCGTTATATAGAGACTCGACTGTATTTCTACAAGATAAGGCAACAATGGCAGAGCCTCTTCATCGCTTGCTAGATAAAGGATCAGTATGGAAATAGAAAAAAGCCACGATGAAGCTTTTAAAAAGTTAAAAATCTCTTATCAAGTGATTCCCTTCTTGTATATTTAGATGAAAATAAAATCATCTTGACATGCGATGCTTCCCAGTATGGTGTAAGAGTTGTCTTCAGCCACAAATTGTCAGAGGGAGTTAAAACTCCAGTGGCATTCTATTCAAGAAAAATTAACACAAACAGAGCACCGTTATGCTCACAGTCCAAGAGCCGACCGCACAAAACTCTAAGTCATCGAGCACAAGAAAAATTCTTTTATTTTATGAAAGAGTAGCAATAGGGGAATCTAATCCTTCATGTCTGCTGGAATGGTGCAAATCATGCAAAATGGTACATAAGCCAAATGTGAATACCACTAGTAGTTGACTCGTAGACTTACAATGAAGGTCTCCATACGGGCATACTCAGAAAAATCTGAAAAAAATTACAGAATGTTCTTCTCATATAATTATGTATGTTTATAAAAAAATTTCGGCGGAACCTCCTTATAACGTCCGTAAAAAAATAATAATAATTTCATTTATTTGGCGATTTATCTCCGGTTGGCGAAAAAACGAAATTTTGAAAAATACGCTTTCACGCTTCGAATACTTTTTTTAAAAAACTTTCTATGTTCAATTTATTTAAATAAGTTTAGTTTAAGTAATTTTAGTTTTGCATTTTTACTTTACTTTAAGTGTAATTTTGTCATATACGTTTATATGTACTTATAACAAAATGAAATTAATATATTTTATCATTTAAAACTCAATTTAAATTGATTAAAATTGTTCCAAATTGAAAAATACACTGTTAAAAATCTGCTGCATTTTGTTGCAACGCACTCCCTTGCTTGTATAGAAAACGGTTACTTGGCCGTGAAATGGAGCTTTCTCATTGGTTGGAATAGAGATATTATATACAAGCGGTGGAGTGCGTTGCAGCAAAATGCAGCAGATTTTTAACAGTGTTGCACAAGCTACAACACCGCTAAAAATCTGTACCATTTTCTGCAGCGTCACTCCACCGCTTTTAGCGAAAACGGTCAATTCACCGTGCTATGGAGCATTCTCATTGGTCAGAAGAGAGATATTCTATAAAAGTAGTGGAGTGACGTTGCAGTAAATGCTGCAGATTTTTAAAAGTGAAGTCAATTAAAATCAATTTTCAGATTCGTTAAAATCGTCTGCTTTTGGCGAGGAAATGCACTGCTCGCCAAATCCCGCCTCGCTTTCAGCTTTTCACGCCAATTATTCCAAACTATTTTATTTTTTTACATATCTAATAATGTAATTCCGCCGCTAATTTTCACTGATCCTTTATTACCTACATGCGTAGTTTAATTCGTATTTTTTTTTCAAAAAATTCTGAGTATGCCCCCAATGGAGACCTTCCTTGTTAGCATTAGGTTTTCCTGCATCCAATTTTCCATGTTTTCGTACTTTAATTGTACGGCAAGCACAATGTTAAACGTAAAAGTGAACCACTAGTGGTATCAATTTTTGGCTTATGCACCAAAATTTGTCGAATACTTCGCTTCCGGCAGACATGGATGATTAGATTCCCCTATTACTATTCTTCCATAAAATAAAGGAATTTTTCTTGTGCTCGATGACTTAGGGTTTTGTGCGGTCGGCTCTTGAACTATCAGACTGACAAAGAAGCCTTGGCCATCATTCAAGAGGTTAAAGAGTTTCCAATCACCTCCATGGGCAGAAATCAAAATAAAAACTGACCACAAGCCCTTATTGGGCCTGCTGGCCGGCGACAAACCCACACCAAGATTATTTTATCAAGAATGCAGTGGTGGCCCCGATCTCTAAGTTCAAATGATTACCATCTTCTATACCAAGCTAATAGATTGATTTTTAATACAGATGGACTTAGTCGGCTACCTCACCCACAAATAATTCATCATACCTCCCAATGAAGTATTGCATTTCGGCCAAAGATATTGCACGTACCCTATCTTATCCTCTAGATTTTGAAAAGGTTCCAACTGACAATATAGATGCAGAATATACCCTACATTTCCAACGGCGGACTGGAAATCTCGACCAACAAAGTATGCCTCGATTGGAAATATTGGATCATAGTAAGTAGGAAGGCAAAAGAACAATTATTGGCCACTGTCCACAGTTTACATCAAAGCATCGAATTGTAAAGAGCTTTGCAAGAAGTTACATTTGGTGGACAAAGATGGATAATCAAATTGAAATCTCAATAAATAAATGAAACACTTTTCAACAAACACATGCACCTCCTAAGATATTGGGAAGATGGAAATGCATTAAAAAACCATGGTCAAGACTCCACATCAGTCGTGCTGAGCTTTTTCAGGGATCCCTTTTCCCCATTGTCGTCGCTGCATATTCAAAAATGACGCAGGTTGTTAAAGTATCATCAGCAGATTCACCTTGTGCTATTGAAACTTTGAGGAAGCTTTATGGCTCACATGGTATCCCAAACACGATAGTCTCAGATAATAGACCTGGCTTCGCATAGTCTGAAAGTGAATGGTTCCCGATGAGAAACAGAATCTATCATGCATTCACAGCACCTGGACGGACATCTTTCATCAAACGGACAAGCAGAAACTCACTTGGAGAATAGTTTAGGAAAACTGGAATACAGTTGAACTTCGTTAACATTAACCTCAAGGGTAATTTAAATTTTGCTCATATTAACAGTAATTCATGTTATCCATTGTTAAAAATTTGACCCATTTGCTGCAGCATCAATCCACAACTTTTATAGAATTTCTCTTTTATGACCAATGAGAATGCTCCAAAGCACAGTAAAGTAACCGTTTTCTATTAAAGCGGTGAAGTGATGCTGCAGCAAATGGGTCAAATTTTTAACAGTGTCAGGGTCAAATCTTTGTATTCGTTTTTATAGGGGAGTGCGAAAACCGTTCATGTTAAAAGTAATTCACTTTAAGCGTGTTAACGAGGTTTGACTGTACTAGACTTACACCATTCTTATTAGCATATCATGGTACGTCTGCTACCGATGTTTCCCCAGCAGAGCTGCTTGTGAACCGCCGTTTGGAAACCTGACTAGAGAGAAACCATCCACATTTTTAACCGACTTCCTAAAAGGAGAGGAGGTTATCAATTCAACGAGTATGTATTTTTTTTTTTTTTTTTTTTTTTTTTTTATGTATGTTCCTGATTACTCCGAAATTATTCAACCGATTTCTGTTATTTTTGTTTTAAATGAAAGACTATGCTCTCGAATTGGTACCACTTCCGTTTCATCGAAATTGGTTCAGTACTTTTTTAGTAATTAGGCAAAAACTAATAAAATTAGTGATTTTTCGCTAATTAAAACTGTTGAATAGGTTCGCTGAAAGCAGTGTAGACAACATGGCCGAGTGGTCTAAGGCGCCCGATTGAAGTTATGTTTCTCGAAAGAGAGCGTGGGTTCGAACTCCACCCCTGACATAATTTACATCCATGTAAAATTTACAATATTTTTTTCCGTATTACAATTTTTATTATTAACCGGCTTCAGAAAAGGAAGAGGAAGTTATCAATTCGACGTGTATGTATTTTTTTAACCGACTTCGAAAGAGGAGAGGAAGTTATCAATTCAACGCGTATGTATATATTTTTTATGTATGTTCACCGATTACTCCGAAACTATTCAACCGATTTCTGTTATTTTTGTTTTAAATGAAAGACGATGTTCTCGAATTGGTACCACTTCCGCTTCATTGAAATTGGTTCAGTACTTTTTTAGTAATTAGGCAAAAACTAATAAAATTAGTGATTTTTCGCTAATTAAAAGTGTTCAATACATTCGTTGAATGGAGTGTAGACAGCTTGGCCGAGCAGTCTAAGGCGTCAGATTGAAGCTCGGTTTCTCGAAAGAGAGCGTGGGTTCGAACCCCATTTTCAACATAATTTACATCCATGTAAAATTTACAAATTTTTTTCAGTATTACAATTTTTATTATTAACCGGCTTCAGAAAAGGAAGAGGAAGTTATCAATTCGACGCGTATGTATATATTTTTTATGTATGTTCACCGATTACTCCGAAACTATTCAACCGATTTCTGTTATTTTTGTGTTAAATAAAAGGGTACTACTAGGTTATCCCGTCGACCAAAAAATTATCGCTAAACTATAAGATTAAATGCCAATAATGGAAATCGTGAATGTCATTAAATACGATTCGCGTGTTTAAAATGTCATTAAGTGATTTTTATTTCGACTTTTTATTAATATTTTTATTAATATTCTACTAATTATTTGTTTTTTCGTTATTTAAAATAAAAATTATGTCACTATGTATAATTTGGCTATTAGTTTGGCGATTTGTATAATTTGGCGAAATTGATCGACGGGATAACAGAGTAGTACCAATAAAAGAGGCTACTTTCGAATTGGTACCACTTCCATTTCATTTAAATTGGTCCAGTACTTTTTTAGTAATTAGGCAAATTTTAATAAAATTGGTGATTTTTCGCAAATTAAAAATAACATGGACTTTGAATAAGCTCGCCGATTGGAGCGCAGTCTGGATGACCCATCTGTTTAAGGAGCCAGATTTAAGCTCTGGTGCTGGAAAGAGAGCGTGCGTTCGAACCCCACTCCTGACAAAATTTATATCCATGGTTAATTTATAATATTTTTTCCGCATTATAATTTTTATTAACTGACTTCAAAAAATCGTTAACTTTTAACTAAAAAGAGAAAAATAAACTTTTGTACCAAAAATTGAACCGACTTCAAAAACTACTACAAAGTGAAAAATAATTTTTTTACATAATAGTAATAAGAAATTAAATTAACAGCATAGTATTTACCATGCGTGTTATTATATTTATGTACATTTATTTGATTTTTTGTAGTCGGTGCCAGCCAAGCCAATTTCAAAAATTAAATTAAGTATCCAATGCAAATCTTAAAAGAATAAAGGCTTGACTGGCACAGACTCCAAAAAATCAAATTAATGTACATAAGTATAACAATACGCATGGTAAATACTATACTGTTAATTTAATTTCTTATTACTATTATGTAAAAAAATTATTTTTCACTTTGTAGTAGTTTTTGAAGTCGGTTCAATTTTTGGTAGAAAAGTTTATTTTGGAGCCTAATCCGAATAATCTATTTAATTCAAGGCACCGGATGTTTACACCTCTATATTTGTTACATGCTTGAGGATTCTACCCTCACAACAAATGGATACTAAACACAAACTAGTCGTTGGGGGCCACCGTAATACTTACCCATCATGGATATGTATATGAAAATAAAACATGTGAAACTATTTATACAATGCATTGCAATTCATAAACAATATTTAAATATTGTTAATATACATAGTAATGCTATATTAAAGAACTGCTGATGTACCAATTTCGACAAATTATATAAAACGCCAAACTACTCAAGTAGTACCGAACTGCGTAAAAGAAACATCCTTATAACTCCAAAAATAATAATTCTATTAACTAACAATTAACTGCGTCGGATTGAGCGTCTCATTTCTAATTAAAATATACTTCTGAATTGAAATTTGAATGAAATACAGGGTCATGAAAAATCGAAGAATGTGGAAAACAAGATTACAAATATCTCGGCAACTAATAATCCGATCGACTTCGTTCTATATGCAAAATGTGTGTTATTTTATTGCCTTTTACGTCCATTTCTTAGAACAAAAAAATTCGAAAATTTTTATATACCTTTCATCAGAACGAATTTTTCGAGAGTCCGAAAAAAATAGTTCCGGATAATCGAGGTTGCTGATATTAAATAGGGTTCGTCCCATTTTCACATACTAACTACATACAAAATTTCAAGTCTCTATCTCAATTTGTTCGGGAGATAGAGCGTTTACAGACAGACAGACAGACGGACGGCAAATTTTTTTTTCTAAAAATATGTTTTTCGGAATCTCCACTATCTAAAACGTGTAAATCCGTCAAAAAAATTTTTTCGATTTTCAAAACGATTGCAAGACTTACCCTATACTACGTATGATGGGTAAGTAAAATGGAACTAATTGGCCCCAAAAAATGTGAGGTTTTAACGGATAAAGGTCTTGTGTGAAAAAGACATACTGATCAACTAAGACGACGCCTGAGCAGTCCTCGATATGCAGAGGCAAACGTAAAATATTTACTGGGGTGGTGGTGGTGGTGGGGGGGGGGGGGGGTTCAATTTACCAGCTTAAAATAAAATGCTTTAATTTTCAAATCAAACTATATGTATGTGCAAGTGCAATATATGTATTATAATAATTTCAAATAAAAAATTAATTTTCAAAGACAAATACAGAAACTAAAACTATAAAACTTTTATTATTAATTTGTTTGATAAGTTTATACTTCATTTACTTAAATAATTAAAATTAACACTTTATTATTTTCTATTTTCACATCTTGGAATTATTCGACATGAAAATAAAGATTATATACGATCAGGCACGTAGCCAGGGAGGGCGAAAGTTTGAAAATACTTTACAAAATTATCTGTCTGTCTTGAAAAAATCTGTATGATAAAAGTTTTTATTTTTTTGTCTTTATCTTCTATTACATTAAAATGAATTGCATTTTTAACTGTAAAAATACCCATTTATTCAATTACAGTTACGGTAATCCAAAAATTAAGTATAATACGCATATATGGCATAAGAAAGGTCACAAAAAATTAGGAAGATTATTTTCTACATGTTCTAATCATTGGGAAAAGGCTAAATGTTTTTCTTAAAACATATACAATTAGATTATCACAAATTGTATGTTATTTTAACAAAAAAACTTTAGATTTCTTCAGAAAAATAGAAATTAGAATTATTTCATTGTTGAGTTTTCAAAGAACTCCAGGAAAATTAGAAATTAGAGCAGCTCTTGGATTAATACTTGAAAAAATCTTATTTTGTGCAGAATAAAATATCCACTGACCACGATGACGATCCTTTAATATTAGAGAAAATGGTATAAAAAACTGTTAGCTAAGAGCTGTTTTAAGTTTTGAGCAAAGTCTGGAGAGAATGAATTGAAACGAGATATTACAAATACCCCTAGAAATGCTATTTCTTTTACCCCAGAAACTTAGAATGAAATTATTCAAATATTCTGGGACACAGTTTTATACCGAAGTATTAATTATCAAAATAAATATCACGATCTGTTTTAGCTTAATTGCTGATGAAATTATGGACATTTCAAGCGCAGAACAGCTTGCCATTTGTGTTAGAAATGTGAATTAAAAAAATTCACAAAAGCCAATAATTCGGAATTTTTTTTTCCCAATAATTTTATTTTTTTCCGAAAATTCAAGAAAAGTAATAATACAACATTGTGATGAACTTAGTCTTGGCATGTATAAATGCATCGCATAGGCGTATAACAAAGTAACCAATAAGTTTGGTCATGTTAGCGGGGCACATTCTAGAATTCTTCAAAGTACCTAAAAAATAGATACGTCCTCTGTGAAAACCATTGGTTAAATCTTCCCTTGTACAACAGTATGCTGATTCTCGTCAATCGAAAGTGTCATGGACTTGTTAAAGCAGAGACAAAAGTCTTTAAAATTCACCTGAAGGCAAATTTAGCGTTTCAAAAAGCAATTGCATCATGTATCCTAGAAAACAAAATAACTTCTCTGCATTTGTGACACAAATTTTATCGAGAGGCATGAAAGTATATTGAACTTTTGTTGAGCTATTTAAATACATTTGTATTAGTTAGGAAAATATTTCGAAAAACACATGGGAGATTTCTTCAACAGCTGGAGCGTTTTTGGCAGTCAGGGAGAAGAATCATTTTCTCATAAGCCTGTCTGTTTATCAAAAGGTTTTTGTGTTTGGCAAAGTCACAGTGAGTTCTTAAAAAAAAAAATCTCGTGTCATAATATCGTCTGTAACTCATGCTAAAGATTCCTTAATTGTTTTACATAAATATGCAGAAAAATGAAGTAGAAATCTTTTGTGAGATTTTATTGTGCATCAAAACTTTGGGAAGTCATCTTCCAAACTGAAATAAAAATCCCAAGACTGACATTTAGACAGACAGCAGGTACAAATCTTCAAATTACATCCACTGACAAGTATTACAATATCACGGTCTTATTTCCCCATGTAGAAAGTCTTATTCAAAATTTAAATTATTGATTCATTTCGAATGAAGACATTCTAAGAGATTCCCAGATGCATCTTCCAGGATGTGCTTCACTAGAAAAAGCAAGCAAATTAGAGAATCCAACGCAATATTTTCAGGATAAAGTGTCAATGTAGCAAGTGAAAACTGAATATGAATTAGGGTGCAAACGAATTGTTAATGTTGACACAAAAGAGAGGTTATAAAAGTTTTAGTATTGTAATGTGACGTATTACGATAAAATCAAACACTTGCTGGTAGTTTTGGTTGAAAGCCGAGTAACAACAGTCAGTGTTGAAAGATCTTTTTCGGCAAAGAAAATAATTAAATCTTTGACTCGAAGCGTTATGGTCGATGAGAGACTAAGTAGCTTTTCAATGATTTCCATTCATTAGGATATTACAATAGAGCTTGGTAACTAAATCAACAATATGGCTAAGAAGAAATTATGATGATTGCTTCTGTTGCACTACTAAATTTATTGTACCAAGAGTATCATTTATAATTATTATAATCAGAGAATGTGAAATACAAACATAATTTTATGATTACATATGACTGTCGCAATTAATTTTTCTTTGGAAAAAATAATGCGTGTAATTAATTTCATATATGGATCAATGATATTAAGGGGGCTCAAAAGTTGAAAACTTTTCAAATAATTGATTTTTTTTAATGATCTAGTTTGATTATTCAATTAATTCTTAACTCAATGCAAAAAACCGCATAAAAATATTAGCATTTTTAACGGAGTTATAAGCATTTATGTATCAATACTTACATAGCCGCATCCATATAATTTCAACTTGAAGTCGTGTTTTCTCAAAACTTGATTTTTGACGACTAACACCAAGATTTAAAAAAAAACTATTTGATAAAATGACTTAATTTTTTTTTTTTTTTTTTTTTTTTTTTTGCATTTATTTATTTGCAATTATTTTGTCTATATCTTAAAAAATGATTGAGTTATAGCACTTTGAATTTCTCTTATGGCTGACATTTTGAATCAACCTGTTTTTTGTTACGTGATAACACGTGTATTTATGAATCAATTTGGATGTAACTTGGTGTGTACATGGTACATAATGAGGCCTGGACCGAGTTTGTTAGCCAGTTCCATCTGCCATCTTGTTTCAAAATGGCGGCCATTTAAATTTTTTTAATTTAAAATTTAAAATTAGATGCAAAAAAGTGAGAAATTGAAAAGATTTTTCTTTTATGCATTTGACCGTGATACAAAGATTCCAGAGCATTTTTTGTTTCGTCTGTATCTTAAAAAATGGCTTATAGTTACACCACTTTTAATTTCTAGTGTTGCTCACATTTTGAAATGATCTGATTTTCGTCACGTAATAACACGCGTATTTATAAACCGATTTGGATGAAACTTGGTGCATACATAATACATACCGATGTCTGGATCGAGTTTGTTGGTCAGTTCTATCCGCTGTCCAGTGGCGCAGCCAGAATTCGGTTCTAAGGGGGTTTTGAGTTTCTGATAAAGGCTATTTGAATCGCCGGTTAATAGAATCAGTACTAATTAGAATATTTACTGTATAATACTTAAACTCAAAGAGCGTCTGTGTGGCCGGAAATCTTTTTTTTTTTTTTTTTTTTAGCATGAAGCATCTAAGAAAAGTAATTTAGTTCAAATAACCAATTTTTACTTAACTGATTCATGTAATATGCACTTTCACAATTTTAAGTAGAATTTTCGCCATTTAATTGAATCACTTTATTAAATGAAATCTGATTCAATAAAGTGGCGGATTCCGAAATGCGCCAAAACATTTAAATATTAAGTTTGGATTTCATTCATATAAGCAGCAATTATAGCGATCTTTCTCAGCTCTGGGAGGGGTTTTAACCCTAAAACCACCCCCTTGGCTGCGCTACTGCCGCTGTCTTGTTTCAAAATGGCGGAATATTATTTTTTTAAAATTTAATTTTAAAATTAGGTGCAAAAAAGTAAGAAATTGAAAAAGATTTTTAAGCTATTGCATAGCTTTTATCGCGGGCTTTGAGCGCGGCGACCGAATCTAGAAATTCCGTAACGAGAAAAAAAACTAACACTCCGGCTAACGTCGTTTCAGTTCGGCAGACTTCGGTACTTCGGCAGACTTCTCATTTATTCAATAAAAGAAAAAAATTTGTTTTCTTATTGGTCATCACGCTCAAAAAGTATAACTTGAATTAATATCAAAGAAAAAGAAAAAACTTGAATTAATATCAAAGACAAAAAAAAAAAAAAAAAAAAAAAAAAAAAAAACCCTGCATAAATAAAAAATAAATAAATAATTATAATTGCATAAGTTGATAAAAAATGCTATGTAATAGCTTTACCGCAGCAGTTCCCGAGTGCCACACGTATTTTTCTTTTGCGTGTTTGACTTTGATACAAAGATTCCAGAGCATTTTTTTTCTTCTATATCTTGAAAATTTCTTGAGTTATAGCACTTTCAATTTCCAGTGTGGTTGACATTTTGAAACAGTCTGAAATTTGTCGTGCGATAATACGCATATTTATAAACTGATTTGGATATAACTCCGTGTGTACATGGTACATACCAATATCTTGACCGCGTTCACTGGCTGGACAACTTCGTCCGCCATCTTGTTTCAAAATGGCGGTCATTTAAGTTTGTCAAAAAAATTTTAAATGTATAATGATAAACAAACAAAAAATTAGAAATTGAAAAAAGATTATTTCTAAAGTATTTATTTTAACAATGAATTCCGGAGTATTTTTTGCTTTGTCTTTACTTTAAAAAATGCCTGAAATATAGCGGTTTCAATTTCTAATGTGGCGAAATCAATTTTCCCGCGACATTACTCGTATATATTAATCGATTACGATGTGAGTGTAAACGTGCACATAAACTAACATTTCGACTAAGCTCAGTGGTTTGTTTTATCCATCATGTCGCTTTAAAATGGCATACACTTCATGATATCGTGGAATTTTGCGACTCTATAAATCGCTTAAAATAAAACCAAGTTGAATAAAAGATGACTAATTTCTAAAAATTCTTGTTAATATTCAGTATTGACAAAAACTGGTATTCAATCCTATATAATCGGGTTCCACTAATTTTAGCTTCGTATGTTTGAATAATATAATATAATATAAAATAAATAAATAAATAAATAAGCATATGAAAGCTACCTCTTCCTACCGGTATTGCCGGAAGGACTTTTTAAAATTTTGTTTGTATTTTTTTTTTTTTTTAATCAAAACTTAGAAATTTAATTAAATGTAAGTTTTACGAACAGATGGCAGCACATATAGCGTTGGTACAGTTTTGTAGCAGCACATGCGATAAATCTTAATATCCTATATCTGAACTGTAATGAGTAACGAATAATTTCTAACAGGTAGAGAGTTCGAAAGTAACGATATCATACGAATATTCATTTTGTCGTTATTTTTACAGCACTAATAATACATACATACATAACTCATGTTCATAAATTAGATAGTCTTTAAAAACAGAGGTAATTTTTTACGATATTTTAAACAGTGTAGCAGAAAATGCTCTGTTTTGGAAAAACATGCTCGCCTCTGACGAAAAACAAAAATTGTTTTGATCAAAAATTCGATTTTAGATTAAAAAAGAAAAAAAAAGTTATTTTCTGTTGCAGCGATTCTCCTTAGCTCGTTTAATAACGTCGTAAGTAGCGAAACCTTGATACCGAAAGTTGAGGGAAATGGAACCCCCGTGGAACTATTAGATTTCTCGATTCCTGAATTATTTTCCGACATAGCTGTTCATAAGTCACGCCTTCTTTTACTAATAGTGTTTTCTATTGGTCAGTTGAATTGCGAATGATTGTTTGATATCAACGGCTTTTTCTGGTTTGAAATCATGTCAGCAGTCTCGAAATTATATATTGTAATAAATTTAAGTCACAAGGATTGTTGTTATTGAAATTATTGTCTAAAATTCTAATGTTAACTATTTTTTTTTTTTTTTTGCATTAATGATGAGAAGAAATTGCCGGTTGTTACCAGTTCACACCTTTCACTGTAACTGACTAAAATATTCAAGTAGGCGGTTATTTTGAACCAGTCGAATAATAAAAAAATGGATTATTTTTTTGGTCATTTGTTGTTCTTTTCGAAACATACGTATCATGTAATCAACCTATATATTCCAACTGTTCAAAAAACGTAAATTTTCCAAGATTTTGCTTAATAACTGACAGTTATCTTAGATAATTAGCTTGTTAAGATTCAACGTGTACCTCTGATAACAAAAATAGTTGGGAGTTGTTTGTTTGTGTTTGCATTTAACCTTGTGATTACTTTATGATGGATTTATTGGTAATAAACTTGTTTAATTGCACATCAGTTTACTTTATATCTAGTGGCTAAGAAGTTATTGTTATAAAGAAATCGTGAAATGTGATCCTTTTCATGCCGTCCAATGTTTTGAAATTTAAACTTCTTGTCCGTAAGTGGTGATTTACGAGTTTTTGTTGTTCTTTTTTACTTCATGTTTTTTAAATATCTTATGCATACTTAAATTTTCGTTGAACTACTGATTTTTGATTATGAATTACTTATAATTTATTCATCAGAACAGTGTTTACTATTTTGTGCATTTGTATATTATATCTTTGATGAAATTTCAACTTGATTTAAATTAAACTAAGTTTTGTAAAATCAGGTATGGACGTAAAATTTTATTTAATACAATTTTATATCTTTTGATTTCTGGAAAGAAATATTTTATGTATATTTTAAACAAAAATTTAATTTAAATGACCCTTTTTAAAATCATGACCTAATTTTTGTGCAACACAAAATTATGGCTATCATATAGTATTCACCTGGAGATTGTGGACATTTTTATGCTGATTTAAAATTTTTGTATTTGGATTTATTCATTTATTTTTGCTGTTGCTTATTTTAAATGTATACTAAGCTCTAAAACATTTTTGACTGTCTTTTTGTGGGTTGTCCAGTCCATTCTCCAATACTAGAATTTTTGGATATTTTAGCTTATTTCTGTTAGTACGGTTAAATTTCAGTTAACAGTGTGAAATGTTATGATGAGATTGGCTAAAGTGTTGATGAAACAAGCAATATTATTTAAAATAAAAACTAAAATGTAATAGTTACAACGTTACACATTAAGCAATTTCTTTAAAAACTATTTTTTAATTAATTTTGTCCATTAATAGCACATTAACTTTCTGCATTCTCTCCTTTCAGGATTTAATGAAATCTGAAAAGAAAGTTATTTGGTGCAGCTATAAAAAAATTTCACTTGCCACACTTCAAAGTTTAATATCCTATTGCCGACTAGCAAATATATATTTTCAGCTTTAATTCATCAACAAGTTTTCTGTGTTATTTTTCTAGAATTAGAATGGTGAGTAAATAAAATTTTTATTATTCTGGTATTAAAATTTTTAAATTCTTAATGATCATTAATCATTTTTAAAATGTTTTTTGTTCAGGAGAATTATAATGGAAATCAAATTTGGATATTTCCTTCTTATACACTATATGGCCATAGTTGACCATTCACTTGCTGCTGCTGCTTTTTATGTAATTATGATAGATAACAGCAAAAATTCATGTAATAGATGCAGGTTTGCACTATAAATAAAAAAAATCAGTAAAGTTAAGTAATTCTTAAGATTTTTTTTTTTTTTTTTTTTTTTTTTTAACTGGGAAGCCTAGAATTTTATATCTAACTTTGACAGAAGTAATAGTAAAATTTTAATAAGCTTAGTATAATTTTACTAGATTCATTTGTAAAGCTACAGATTTCTATAGATTAACAAAAACTAGTATTGCAGATTTATCACTCTCTCTCTTTTGTACAGTGTACAGATAAAATTTTAGCAAGAATACAGATTTCTGCAACTTACATTTGTAGAATTAGATTTTTTACAATGTAGACGTTCTCAAATATTTCAATCGCAAGTGACATCCCCATATCATGACACTCACTCCCTACACGGAGTCTTAAAAAAAGAATTTCAACTTCTTTTCCAGCCTGTCATAACATTTGTTTCAATTTTCTTTATTGAAATTCATTTGATCATTCATTCCTCTTGCAGGTCAAATTTATGGTGTGCGTTATATACGATACACAAAAAAAGAAAGCGTTTTTCATTCTAAATATTGGGCATGCGTTATACACACATGTGCAGTATACATGAATAAGTACGGTAATTAAGATTTCTTTAAGGAATATTGCATATATATCTATGGGATGATTTTATAGGAAATATATAATAAGAACATTAAAGATTACTTAGATTCTTGGACTTTCAACATTCAAATAAAGATTCATTAAAAAATTAATATGGTTTAGAATAAAAGAAAAAAAAAGTTTAAAAACATAACTTTTGAAGTTGTATAATAAGTAAATTTATGAAAATATTTCTAAATCATTTTATTAAAGATTAAAAATTCATTCTCAAATCCAAAGAAACTATTTTCTGATACATTTCTTAATTCAACTTTTTTTCAGAAATGCATAAGATTAGCAGGCTTTTTTGTTCAGAAACTATGTAATTGAAATATCATCATCCATTTTTGCCACGTGGCGAGTGGCGACTGTTAATTTACACTTATACAAACTTTCATGTTATTGAGAAGTGAATTTAAGAATCACCAACGTGTATATATCCAATGATATGTTAACATAAGTTCTTTATCACCATTAATAATTTTGCCAATCATGTTGTCTGCTCTATACATCTTGAGAACAATTAAGTCTAGTTCTGGCTGGCTTGTCTATACGTAGAAAAACAATGTAAGAAAATATTTTCAGACTTGTGCCTGATCTCGGCCTGGCACAAGTCTGAAAAAAAAAATATATATAAATATATCATGGAGATAGAATAGTAGAAGGAGAACAGAGAAGATAGGCTTTTCCCAACAGAATATAGCCTCAAAGTATTGCCCGGTGCATGGTGTGGCACTAGTGATGATGGATTGACTTTTGATCACATGACCTGTTTAACTAGTCTCTCGACCAGTATGCTAGCAGGACGTAGGGGGTGCCATATTCTATTTTCTCCCAAATCGTCGGAAATGCCAGCAAGACTCTGAAAGACTCTAGGGGCGATAGTGAAAGCACCGTCTGTGTTCTTCTTCTACAATCTCTATCTTGATGATATATATAACGAAATCCATCGTTCCAGAAAAAATTCGTTATATAGAGAAATTAGATGTGTAGAAAATGATGTTAAAAATCTTATTTAATGTGTAAATTTTGAACAAATATTACTTTTTATGTTTTTAATTAAGAATTTGAAATGTTTAAAAGTAAATATTAACCTAACATTTTATTTCTTAATTATTTAAGCAGTTTCAAAAAAGAGAACAGCCATTTATTTGAAAGCTTAATGAAAATCAAATAAGGAAGACATGCATTAATTTCAGACGAACAAATGTGTAATTTTTTGTTGTTTTGTTTTGATTTTAAATTGTTACACTTTCAAAAAAATGCTCAAATTTTAGCAAGGAATTAAAAATTGTAGTTAAGATTTTCCTCCATTTGAAAGCCTCTTTTATGTGCCACTCATTGATTCCTCCCTTATATGTGTAACAATCTAATTGACTCTATTTTGAGAAGGATGTTGAAAGCTGTGTGGGAGGTGGGAAGAATTCGTTGGATTTAAAAAACAAGGAGAGAAGTAATATAAAAAAAACTCAGCACTGAACGATAAATCAAAAATAAGTGATGGAAAATTGATTCCATATGATTTCGATTTCGAAGCTTTTTTAAAACTGAATAAATTAAGACCAATATATGAAAAAATTCGTTATATAAAGCAGGGTTGGCAAGTTTTTGACAGTGTGCGGTTTTATCCGGTTAAAACCATGGTTTAAGCCGTCATGGCTAAAACTAAAACCTCTTGTCAAAAACCTCATCTTAAACCTCAAATACTACACTGATCTGTAAAATTTCACATTAAACATCTGTCACACATATACAACATTAGATGTAATATCAAAAATTCACTTTTACTGTATTGTATATTATCATTTCCGGAAAAATATGAAAAAAAAAAAAAAAATCTGTCATAAATCTGAAAATTTAGCCTGCCTTCAAACTTGTCAACTAGCAATGCTTCTGCTATCAAGCCCTGCTAGCACAAAACCAATTGAGAGAGTATTTTGTAACTTTAGCTTCATACACTCTAAACTCAGAAACCATTTGGATGTAAATAAATGTACTAAATTGGTTGTGTGCTATAGGATGCTATGGGGTAAAATTGATCTTGATTATTAATTGTTTGAACATTCTAAAAAAAATATTTAATTGCAATTAAAGTAATTTAATTTTTTTATAATTATTAAATTGCAGTATTTTAAATAAATTTAAATAAAATTACAGTATTAAATAAAATACTGTAATTTAAATTAAATTACAGTATTTTAAATAAAAAATTACTTAAATCATTAAGACTTGTTCAATGTTTCTCTCTTGTTCTTAAAATGTTTAAAGCGCATTACGCATTTTTGACGGTTTAAACCAGTTTTTGACACTTGTCATGTCAAAAACCAGTTTCTGACGTCAGAAACCCAACCCTGATATAAAGATAGATATTTCACTATATAGAGACTGTTTTTAATGTAATCATGCGAAAAGGAGACCGTTCCTACAAAAAATTCTTTATATAGAGAAATTCAATGTATGGAGTTTTGTTTTTAGAGAGACTTGACTGTATATACTAAGCCCGAGCTAGATGTATGTAACTGTCTGGTGCTGATCTCTACACTGTACAAGTTACATTTCTTTATTGATGTTGTGAAATTAGTATCGGCTTATGAAGCATATTTATACTTATTCTCATTAAAGCCATATTAATTAAACATAGCTCATATTTATCATTTCTGCGTAGGTCTTTATAACAGGCTGATAGGCCTGCTAGACTTTTTCATTGCCTCATGCAATCTGTTCAGTTTTTTTTGCTTGCCCGTTAGGAAATTCAAAACCATTCAGTCAACTCCTGTGCAGACCTCTAGTTCAAGATAGTTGGTGTTTAGATAATGCTCTTTAAAATTTTACATTCTTTAAATTATTCAATATAAAGGTCTTACACATTCTAACATTCATTTACAAGTATATTTTAGCAGAATGTTTGAGAATTTCTTTAGTGTTTTTATTATTATTAAAGTAAAATTTGAGATTTAAAAAATGTAACAACTTAAAGAGGTTTCTTTTTATTATTATTTGCTCATATCATATAATACAGAATTTTTCAAAAATAATCATCTGATTTTAAAAAATCATAACTGTTCAAATTTTCATCCATTTCAAATGAATAATATATAGAATAGAAAGAGGAGAATCATAAGTTTTATGTAGTTATCAACAGGTGGTGCTAGTGCTCTTCCTTCGGTCACCACTTTAGTGTTTGTTAAGATGGCGACTGCACAACAGAAATCGTTTTGTGTCTTACGCTTCACAAAGTGTGAGTCTGTGAAATCTGTTCAACGTGATTTTTGTCAAATATCCACATGTTCACTTTCCTACCACTCAGAACAAAAGACGATGGTAGAAACAATTTGAAGAAATGGGTAAAGGAAAACACTTTGACCGGTCCCGCATGTCAGACGAAAATGTGAAGCGCATTTCGCACGTATCCCATGTCAATCCGTTCGCTGTGCCGGCCAGAATTGGTCAGGTGTGGTTTTTTGTGCAGTTTCTACGAAAAATGTGCATGACCTTTTTTTTTCACACAGTCCACTGTTACGGGAATCACATACCTGGATATGTTAGAGTACTGACTTTTCCCGCAGTTAGAAACAGATTCTGATGATTTCATTTTCCAGCAAGATGGGGCACCACCACACTGGAGCTTGGACATACGTAATTTTTTGAATAACCGAATTCCTCAACGATGGATCGGCCGTGCGGGAGCTGACGATGCAGTTAAGCATCTATGGACTCCCAGATCGCCGGACCTCTCAATGTGCGATTTCTTCTTGTGGGGGTTTATAAAAGACCATGTTTATGTACCTCCCCTTCCAGCTACATTAGTTGAATTGAAGGTACGCATAACAGCAGCCATCGAAGTCGTGTATCCAGACATGCTCGCAAAAGTTTTGGATGAATTTGAATACCATACAGACATATGCCGTGTATCTAAAGGTGGATATATTGAGCACCTTTAATTTGGTATGTAAAAAAAAAAAAAAAGTATGATTAGCTACATAATATAAAATTAATCTTAAGTATCTATGTTCACAATTTTTTTTATCATACTCATTTCAAATCAGATGATTATTTTTGAAATACCCTGTATATTCTATTTGGTCAATTAATTATAAGATGACTAACTAGCATTATTAACCATGCATATATTTTTGTGCACTCTGTATAGTAATAAACACATAGTAGTACAGTAAAAACACAGGTTTTTTTTTTATTTTTTATTTAATTTTTTTTTTTTTTCAAAAATTAAAAAGGCAACTCTGGTAAAATAATAGTTACAATCCTTGCAAAATCTTAATTTTTTCAGCAACTATAACCACAAAAATGCTCAATTTTGTATTATTCTTAACACGTGTTAATATATTTTCTGTATTTCAGTTTATTAGAACTGTGATAGTCGAACGTTGTCCAATATAATGAAGAACTTCAGTAAAATGGCTCCATCCAGTTGTTATTGTGGTCAAAATGGAGAGTAAGTTGTGAATTATTAATACATAATTTTAAACTTCAGATGTTAATGTTTTATTTATTAGGAGACTGTCTTTTATGAACTATGTTCATCAACCTCTATCCCAGTAGGCTCAAAAAATACATTTATTTGCCCTGTTTAAAGAAGATTACATAATTATGAAAAAAAAAGTTTCATTAAATTATATTATCTTTTGTATTTCTACATTGAGCTAAATATTTTGAAATGTATCGTAATTTTGTATTTTAGAAATGTTATTAGCAAATGAAATTAAGCTTCTTTTTTTTTTTTTTTTTTAAGCGCTTTTAAATGTTGAATAAAAATGTATTTGCATGAAATTTTCAAATAAAATTTTATTTGAAAAGAAAATTGATTAGTAATCCATTTCATAAATTTGATTTGAATTTATTAATAGTACTTCATTATTTTTTCTGTACTATGTTAAACCCCAGAGCTTCAAAAATATCATAATCTATATACATAAAAGAAAGTCTGGATTTCGTATTAATCACAGCAGAAAAAAATCTACTGAACCAATAATCTTGAAAATTGGGGTAAAAATACTTCTTATAACACCGAGTGCTGCTAAGAAGGGATTTTCGAAAATTCCACCCCTAAGGGGGGTAAAAAAAAAAGAACGAACTTTAAAAAAATTCCTTAAAAATCTGCTTTTGTAGTTATTTTTCAACTGATAACATATTTTAGTGTATTTTTCCATGCTGAATCGAATGGTACCAAGCAAATTCTTTTAAATCCAGTAGTTCGTGGGATACTTCACATTTTTCTAATTTGGTGATGTCTTCGGTGCAAAAAGCTGAAATTTTCAATCTTTATATATAAAAGAAAGTCTGGGTTTTGTATTAATAATCATACAAAAAAATCTATTGAACCTACAATTTGGAAGTGAGTTAGTTCTATAATCAGGTTAACATCATTATGTAAACTATATTTAATTATCTCAATATATATAAAACGCAAAGTGAAATTTCATTCCGGCCGCTTATAAAAATTAAGTTCTACTAGATAGATTTTAATAGAACTTATATTGTTAGTTGGATAATTTTTCAGAAATTTTGTAACAATTGAAATATAGCATTCTACGTTGTTTAATTGAATACTTATGGAGATATTTTAAAGGTTCCGCTGAATGAATTTTTATGTGATTAAAACTGTTAACATGTTGAGTGCTACGTCATTCGTTGGTGACTAACTTTGAACTTTCTGTTTAGATGACTGCCTTTTCTCCGATGACATACAGTATAAAATACAATATAAAACTAAAAATTGCTATGATATAAAAATTTTGTTTGATTTAAAGTTTCTTAAAAAAAAAAACTGACCAGCGTAGCGGGCGAAGGCTGCTAGTTGAGAAATAAGAGTAACACTTTCTGAAGAATTTTGTTCTTTGCAGTGTGTGACATTGAATTGCATCACCTTTTTTTTAGATGCACTCAGAATTATGTAAATATGTTCGGCATATAGTCATCATTCAGTCCAACTGTTTGTATGCATATAACAGAGCAAAAACTACCCAACTAAATCATTTGAAATTTAAAATGTATAATTGCTGCATTATTTTGTCGAGTCATTAAATTTTATGAAAATCAAATGTATAGTTTAATTATAGGGACAATCAAAAGTATTCCGTAATATTACAACTAATAAGAAAAAATAGTTAAAAATGCATTTTAATAATGTTACACTCTTTCAAACATGATAAGATTGACATGCATCTATAAAATATGTACTGTAATATATATTCTGCACAATCTGTGGTGCAAAAAATATTTGTCTTTAATTTACAGGGCCATACAAAAGTATTTCATTACATAATCGTATAGCAGGAAATATCGTTTGGGATGTGTTTTAATAATATTAAAATATTGCATATTTTATGAAATTGATATACATTACTGAAATTTACTGCTAGATAGTTTGTTTAATAGAAAGCAGATAATATTTACAGGGACAGGCAAAAAATTTCGGCTAGTGTACTGTATAATATTGCACCAAGATCTAAATATTTTTAAAATTTCATTGTTGTACGAATGCACCTCATTTGCTATGCCTGACGTGCATGCAATTTCCGACTTGTTGTTACTAAATCCTGTTGTGTTGAATTTAGTGCACATTTCAATTTAAAAACTGGTAGTTTTCAATAATAAATTGTATTCTAATTTTGCTTGCTAATTCAAATTCAGATAAGTAAACTATTGGTTAGGACAATATTAATTTCTCTTAAAAGTTAGTAATATTTACTTTCTGTTCAATAAATTCAATCCAGCAAGATTCAGTTAAAAGGTTATGTAATTTAATTTCACCTTTTTTAAAGATAGAAACTATATAATTTTTTTAAATGATACCAGAGTTTCCCCTGGGTTTAAAGAAGGGCAGGGCGCTACTGTTCTGAAAAGGGCACTTTTTACATTTTTAAGGTTACTTTTATAGAGTTGAATCTAGAATCTAGCGGTTCAAAAAAACAGGAAAAAAGGTAAATTTTGTTAAAAGACTGCAAAAAAATGGCAAATATTGTTAAAAGATCATGAAAAAATGGCCAATTTTGTTAAAGATCGCAAAAAACAGCAGATTTTCTTAAAAGATCACAAATAACGGCATATTTCGCTAAAAAAAAAATCGCGAAAAACGTCACATTTTGTGAAAAAATCACGAAAAAATGGAACTTTTCACAGAATTTTCCTTTTTATTCCGATTTTTGGACGAAATTTGTCATTTTTTCGCAAATCTTTTGACGAAATCTGCCGTTTTATCGCTATTTTTTGATGAAAGTTGCCGACTCATTTGACAAAACTTTCCGTTTTATCACGATTTTTGGAAGAAATTTGTTGTTTTTCCACAATCTTTTGAGGAAATCTGCCACTTTGTGAAATTTTGAGACAAAACTAGCCATTTTTTTGGGAATTTTGCCTAAAATTAGTTGTTATTTCGCGATTTATAACAAAACTTGCCCTTTTTTTTTTTTTGCAATTTTTCACTGAAATTAACCGTTTCATGGGATGCGTATGAGGCTATTTTTTGCATAATTTACGCGCTATAGCAGATTCAGATCATCGCTGGAGGTCTGCATTTTTTCAAATGTGGGGCAAGAAGGGTGTTATTATTATTTTTTAATGAATGACAAGAGGGGCACTAATTTTTGGATGAGGAGCAAGAGGGGCGCTATTTTTTAAACTAAAGGGCAAGAGGGGCGGGGCGCCCTCCTGAAACCCTCTGGGGGGAAACTGTAATACATTTAAAACTCTGGTATTTAACGTTGTATGCAATAAATAATGAGTCACAATATAATTAAATTCATGTCAATATATGAAATTACTTTATTTTTCAAATAAAATATTATTTACAAATTTCATACCAAAATGCATTTATTCAACATTTAAAACTGACATTAAATAAAAATTTAATTGCAGTTACCGATTATTTTCTAAAATGAAATGCAAATTGTGTTAAATTTCCTTAATGCAGGGATGAGATTCTTCCGCGGTTTTCAGCTTTTTTGTTATTTTCAAATTTTCTAATTTACCAAAAAAATACAGGACGCGTAATTTCGTCAAAAAATCGCGAAAAAACGGCAAATTTCCTTAAAAGATCGCCAAAAAACGACTAATTTCCGGCCAATTTTGTCAAAAGATTCGCGAAAGGATGGTTAATTTCGTCACAAAATACCGAAAAAACGGCAGATTTTGTCAAAAATCGTGATAAAACGACAATTTTCGTCCAAAAATCGCGATAAAACGGCGAATTTCGCCAAATGTTTTGAGAAAAATCACAACTTTTGTCAAAAAATCAGGATAAATCGGTAGCTATCGTCAAACGATCGCAATAAACCAGTTGATTTCGTCAAACGATTGCGAAAAAACGGCAGATTTCGTCAGACGATCGTGAAAAAACGGCAGATTTCGTCAAAATATTCGCAAAAATGGCAAATTTTTGAAAAAAAAAAAAAAACTTTTGGCAAAAGATTCCAACAAATGACAGATTTCATGAAGAGATAGTGATAAAACTAAAATTTTCATTAAAGGGACTCTGAAAAAAACTAACCCAAAAATTAATTTTCAAAATTATTTTTTGCCACTCCAAATACAGACTTTCCTGCTCCAAAATCCATTTTTGACACCTCTAAATCTTTCTGAATGAATGTGACTTCTGAAAGCACCCATTCATTGAACAAAGAATACCCTTATATTCAACAAAAGTATCCTTTTTTTCAACAAAAATGTTTTTTTCAATCAGTCTTGCCCTTTTTAAAAAGAAATGCAAACAATAGTGATACATGTTACCCTCTACACTCAAATAAGCATTAATTTATAATTAAATTTGTATCTTGCATATTTATTTTTTTAAAAATAAATAAAATTTTTCTCAATAGTTTAAAAAAATAATATTGATTTTAATTATTCATTAATTATTGTTAAAACAAAAATTATTGCATTTCAGTCTTCTTTTGCAAATGAACAAGTTCAATTTTTGCATCTAAAAATGACTTATTAGTGAGGACCCACTTTTGTAAAAAAGAGACCCAGAATTTAAGTTCTGGGTCCTGGAGACCCAGGATTTTTAAAGTCCAGCGACATCACTAGATATCTTTAATGTGTAATATAAAAGAAAAAAGCAGGAGAAAGAAATTTACCTTGTGCAAGAGCAAACCTAAAAAACAAAGAAAATTTCTATTTTCTTTTCCCTAATACTTAACTAAAAGTGCCTTACTGTTAGAAAATTTCAATAAAAAAAAATATTCATGCCAATAACAGGGTTTTATTAATGTACTGTATCTTGATAAATTAAATTTTCATTAGAGTAAGTATAAATAATTTCTGCAATTCATGTTAATAATTTCCTTTTAATTTAATTTACCAAAAGCTAAATTGTATGTTATATATTAATACAATTATATTTGTTGCGATTGACATTTCTGTCATTGCTCAAAAGTCGTTCGCGCAGTTTTCAGTTTTTTTGCTTTTTGGTCAATCTCATCCCTGTTAATGTTGCACATTACATTATTATGAAAGATGGCAATCTTTTATAATTGAATTGCATTCATTTTACTTGGATTTTTTTCTTTTTCCAAAATCATATGTACCTGATATATTTTAACAAACAATCCGGAATGAAAAGATATTAATACAATTATGAAAAATAATCTACAATTACATCTCATGCCAATTTTCTCTTATATGAAGAAAAATGAACTTATCTATATTCTGTAATATTTAAATAGAAGCTGAATAAAGTTCATCAAGTCAGGTTATTGCTGATTTTCTTTTTTAATAAAATCAGGGTGACTCTAATTTTCTTTCTATGGGTTGGGTTCATTCTAGAATGGATTCTCAAGCTTTTAAATCATTGTACCATTAAGTAGAAGTTCATACATCCGCATACCACCAGAAAAAAAAAATCTCATCTAATACAGAAAAAACAAAATAAAATGCATCATTTTTGGGTGATAAATATTGATGCACTTAAATACAGAATATAAATACTTTTTGTTACACATGGAAAAAAATTCAGTGAATATGACATGTCGAATCAACATAAGTTCCATTTGTCTAAAAATTCTAATAGAAGTTTCATCAAAATAAGAGAAAGCAGAACGCTATCAAAGCAGTAATAATAGAGTACGTAAAATTGAATCTGTGAACTGACAAATCAAGAAAGAGGAGCAGGCGATTGAATTGTTTTGTATTTTTTATTATTTCATGTACCAGTTAGACTTTCACATACCAGTAAACAAAACATCACGTACCAGTGCTGGTATGCGTACCATAGTTTGAGAACCCCTGTTCTAGAATTTTTCTCATAGGTCAGATTTAGTTTTTTGAGTCAAGTTTTTGGGATTTTCATAAAAATTTTGAACAGGACTGTGTGTTAGTTGAAAATAATCAAGTCCTTTCAATATGAATGAGTGTATACATATATTTATTTATGTAGTCAATTTATGGCATTAGAAATAAAATGCATTTAAAAAAATGTGATCATAGATTATTCTTTTTTTATGGACAATTAAGAATCCCCTGTTCTCTCAGAATATGAAAAATGTTACCAACAAATGCATTTTGACTGTTACAAAAGTGCTTGCATTGTATTCGTGATAGTTTATGCTGGGGATGCACTGAATAGTGATTTTGGCCGAATGGTGAATATTCGGCCAACATGTGAACTGAATACCGAATATTCGACCAGCCAAATAGTAACTATTCGGACGAATACCAAATATTCGTTTTTTAAATATTTTTATATTTCAAAGTTTAAAGGCAGGGTTGGGTTTCTTCCGGAAGAAACCTATTTCTTCCAGGACAGTGGAAAAAACTGGAGGAAATGGAAGAAACCGCCAGAAACCAAAACAAATGCTCAAAGTTAAAGTATATTAACTATGTAAAAGAATTAAAGTATAATTACATGAAATCTAAATTGGAAAATTTAATTATTTTAAAAAATATTATTTTTGCAAAGATAAGTTATTTTAATAGCAAACTTCAGGTGGTTCATCAGACATTTTCAGTTGATGGATTTTTACTACTGTAGAGGTTGGGATTTTTTAATTTTTTTATTATGGAATGGATTTTTATTAATTGTTCCATTTATAAAAAAAGAAAATCAAACCTAGCAACAAATTGTTTATTTTTCGTATAAAAAAATATTATTTTCATATAAATGTGCATTATTTTAAATTGCGCAACACAGTAAATAAATAAATTTGCAATTTTTTATATTTTTCATCTACCATGAATATTTCAATGCTGATTTTAAAAGATTAGTGTTCTAAAACCATATATGGGTATGTCAAAATGCTTTTAAACTATCCTAAAGTGTAGAACTTGGAAAAAAAAAAATCATTTTTTTTTTGCTTTCATTTAATTTAAGTTGAGAAATTGATTGCAGCATCCTACTGCTAAAAATTTTTTTGCTATACTATGTTGCTTTATACTAAGAAAAATAAAGATTTTAATGACTTTTTTTAATACTGAGGATAGATTGAAACAAGTTTTTAAACCCAAAACCGAATTTAGGTGACCTTTCTACTTTTTGGCCAAAAATGATAACATCCAAAAAAAAAAAAAAAAGTAATTACAGGGTGGCGAGTGACCGGGAAAAGTCAGGGAATTTTGTATGTCTGGAAAAGTCAGGGAAATGTCAGGGAATTTGCTGATTCTGTGTTTATTGTCAGGGAATTTTTTTTTAAATGAAAAAAAATACGTTGCATCTGAAAAATCAGAATTCGGATGAAAATTTAAATATATTTTTTCGAGTGATATAAAAAAAATCCCCGATAGGTAAATACGTTTTCCGTTCGATTTCCGTAAAACGTACCCTATGGTGCAAACCGGATACTTTCAAACGAAATGCGAAGCCCCTTTGCATCTATTTTTCCCTGCCACACGCCGTTGTCATAGCAACTCCTTACCACAGAGACCTGAAAGACGCCTGATCATCTCATCCATGGGTGCAAGTTCTTCCGTCCTGAGACGGAATTCCGTCTTTTAAAAATTTCCGAGGACGGAAGCGAAACGGAAAAATCTCCGAGGGCGGAAGCAGATCGCAAAAAACACCCGCTTTTCGTCAAAGGATTGCGGGAAAAAAACATGATTTTCGTGAAATAATCGCGGAAAAAAGTGCTATTTCTGTCAAAGAATTGCAAAAAAAGACGCGTTTGCCGTCAAGAGCTTTCGGGAAAAAAAACGCGATTCCTGACGAAGGATCGCGAAAAACACGCTATTTCTGTCGAAAGATCGTGAAAAACACTCCAATATCATCAAAGAACTGCGACAAAAAGGCGCGATTTTTGTCAAAAGCTTGGGAAGAAAACGAGATTCCTATTAAAAGAACGCGGAAAAGACGTCATCTCGGTCAGAGAATGCAAAATAAACGCGGTCTCTGTCAAAGGATCCCAAAAAAGATGAGTTTTCTGTCAAAAGGTTAGAGAAAAAACGAAATTCCTGTCGGAGAATCGCGAAAAAGATGCTATTGCCGGTCAAGGAATACTAAATAGATGCAATTTTTGTCAAAGGATAGCAAAAAAGACGTGAATTTAATCGAAGGATCGTGGAAAAGACGTGAATTTTGTCAAAGAATCGCGGAAAAGACGCGAATTTTGCCACAGGATAAAGAAAAAGACGCGATTTCCGTCAAATAATCGCAAAAAATTCCACGATTTTCATCAAATGATTGCAGGACAAAACGCGATTTTTGTCAAAGGATCGTGAAAAAGATGCGAATCTTGCCAAAACATCGTGAAAAGACGCGATTTCTGTTAAAAGATCACGGAAAAGACGCTATTTTTGTCGAATAATTGCGAAAAAGACGCTATTTCCGGTCAAAGAATACAAAATAGGTACCATTTTTGTCAAAGGATCGCAATAAAGATGTGAATTTAATCGAAGAATCTTAGAAAAGACGCGAATTTTGCCAGAAGATCGAGAAAAAAACGCGATTTCCGTGAAATTATCGCAAAAAACCCCCACGATTTTCATCAAATGATAGCAGAGAAAAAGCGATTTTTGTCCAAGGATCGCGAAAAAGACGTGATTTCTGTCCAAGGATCGCGAAAAAGACGTGAATTTCGTCAAAAGATCGTATACATTACTTGGATTTCATTGAAAAATCGCAGATTTCTGTTGAAAACTGTAGATAAAACGCAAATTTTGACTAAAAGCCGTAGAAAAATCGCAAATTTCGGTGAAAAATAAGTTGAAAATCGCAAGTTTCGGTTTAAAATCTTAGAAAAAACATACGTACCGATTATACGTACCGAAATAGCGTACATTTCGTCAATAATTCGTGGAAAAACGACGATTTCATGAATGTTTATGTAAACGAACTTTGTCAAAAGATGGATAAAAAACGTGAATTTCCTGTGCGGATCGCGGAAAAAACGGCAATTTCACCAAATATCGCAGATAAAACGTTGATTTCTTCTGAAGACCGCAGGAAAACGCCGATTTCGTCTAAAGATTGCGGATATAACGCCGATTTCGTTAAAAGATCGCGGAAAAAACGCCGTTTTCGATTAAAGATCGCTTAAAAATATTTTGTCAAAAGAATATTTGAAAAATACGCAGACTTCATCAAAAGATCACGGAAAAAACGCCGATTTCGTCAAAAGATCGCGGGAATAAAGCGCCGTTTTCGAGAAAAAATCGGGTAAAAATGTACATTTTGTCTAAAGATCGTTGAAAAAACGACGATTTCACTTAAAAAAACATAGGAAAACGCAGAATTCGTCAAAATATCATGGAAAACCGCAGATTTCGGCAGAAGATCGCAAAAAAACCGCCGATTTTGCTATAATATTGCAGATTTCGTCTGAAGATAGCGGGAAAACGCCGATTTTGTCCGAAAATCGCTGGAGGCGGGGGGGGGCGTGAATCCCCCCCCCTTAAAAAACTTTAAAAAAACATGGGAAAACGCAGAATTCGTCAAAATATCATGGAAAACCGCCGACTTCGGCAAAAGATCGCAAAAAAAACGCCGATTTTGCTATAATATTGCAGATTTCGTCTGAAGATAGCGGGAAAACGCCGATTTTGTCCGAAAATCGCTGGAGGCGGGGGGCGTGAATCACCCCCACCCCACCCCCACCCCCCCGATTTCCGAAAATGCTTTCCGAAAAAAATATTTCATCCAGAATCACCCCTGTGATGCACACATCATTACGGACTGCTGGTCGGAATGTGTTATTATTTAAAACTATTTTCCCTGATAGTAATATCGCACAAAAAATGCAACTGCAGTGTGACAAAGTGGGATACCTGTTAGCCAACTTAAGAAAAAAGGTCAGGGAAAAGTCAGGGAATTTGTAAATGGAAAATCACTAGCCACCCTGAATTAAATTTTATGTTTTAAAGTAATTAATACGTAAATAGATATACATAATTGAAATTAATTATGTATATAGTATTTATTAATTATGTAAAACTATTAATAATCCAAAAAAGTTTATTTTCATATACAATAATACGTAATTCATCCCAGACACAGAAAGATTTTCTAATTATACAAATTTCATTCAATTAAAAAATATTTTAGTTTTAGGTATATACATCATGATTTTTCTTCTGTAATGATTTTTGTAAATGATCATTTGTTATTCTAGAACTTTCTCAAAGAATATTTGAAATCTAATGCAGTTTAAACTAAAAATTTCCTATGAGATGATTGATAAATAATCACTGACAATTACATTGCAATGAAGTTCATTGCAATACATTCATTTGAGCCGATACAGTTCAAATCAATAACTAAAATTGAAAATTTCTGAAGGAAGAAACAAGATTTTTGGAATACTAAGTGTTTCGATCTGGCCGAATTTTCACCCTCGTTTTTGGCTAAACTCAGATTTTGGGCCAAAAACAAAACCGTATTTTTGATGGATCTCTATTTAATATAATAATTATTATACATCATTTACATTAATAAAACTGATGTAAATTTAAAGCTTTTATTTAAATGGGTTTCATTCTACCATTAGTAAAGAATCTTTACTATTTATTACTAGTTTCAGAAATTTAAATAATAAAAAAATATGTAGGTTAAATTGAAATGGATAACATTTAACTGATTTTTTGTATTTTGGATAAAATTTCTTTTCATTTAGCCAATGAAGATCTCTAGATAAGTATTGTGTGTGATCATGGCTAAAAAACTGATGCAATTATTAATTTAGCATATATACTTGATTAAATTTGTTTTGGTCCAGTGAAATTAACTTAGATTAGATTATAGAAAGAAGATATTTATTATATCTTACAAAATTGAAAATATACGGTAAAATCTTAAAGAAAAACAGTTTCTTCCATTTCTTCCACTTGGAAGAAACCTATTTCTTCCACTTGGAAGAAACCTATTTCTTCCGGCCGGTTTTTTCCATGGTTTTTTCCGCGGTTTTTTCCACTGTGGAAGAAACTTGCCAACCCTGTTTAAAGGTATTAAAATATTACTTTTTAAAACAATTTTGCATAGAATTTAATAAATGAAACTTACATTTTGCACATCTTTACACTTAAGGGCTTTTATAAGAACATTTAGTATTGAAGAAAAAAATCTGCCTTGAGTTATTTAAGAAGCAAAATTATGAGACTTTATTTAATAAAATTTTAAATTCCGTGGTTTCTTCTACGAATAAAAACAAACTTTTTAAAATCAAAGAGAAATAATGAAAAAATATTCAAAGAAAACTTTACAGTCTCATAATTGTCTTTTTTATAACTCAAAGCAAGTTTTTCCAGTATAAAGTACAGATACTTTCAACTTAATTCTGAATAAAGGAATGTATAGCTCATAGTTCTTTTCTTATGAATGGTGGCATTTTCCACCTTTCCTATCATATATTTTACAGAAATCAAAGCATGTGAGTTGAAAATATAGTTATGGTACCTTATTTATTGTTAATGCCAAAAAAAAAAAAAAAAAAAAAAAAAAAAAAAAAAAAAAAAAAGATCTAGAGCGAGATAAAACACAATGTACTTATGACAAGATTATAGTTTCATGAACAAAAATTGTCTGGCTTGATAGCTATTACGAATATCAAAAGTGTTTTTCTTTCTTGTTTAAGAACTTTTATTTGAAAAAAAGCAAGAAACAAATTATTTACTAAACAAAATTTAAGAACTTGCATTTACACATAATTTATTCCTAAGAGGAATCCTAATAAATCACCATTTTAATACTTCTCATGGTTAATTTTCTTAAATTATACTTTACTTAATAATTTACATTAATTATTTAGTAAATTTAATTTTACTTAATAAAAACATTCTATTTTATTTAAATATGATTTTCTTTCTAATTATTTTAAATATATTTATAAATTGACAGTTAAAAGTAGAAATTGTGAAAAGTTTTTAAAAATGTATTTTAAACGGTTTTATTAAGTATTGGACTCGGCCAAATAGTTTCATATTCGGCTTAACGGAATAGTTTGATATTTGGCCTAACCGAATATTCAGTAACATGGCCGAATACTGAATAGATACCGAATATTCAGTACATCCCTAGTTTATGCACAAGTACATTAGGTGTGTGTAGAGTGTGAGGTATCCATTATTCAGAAGTAAAAGCAACGGCACATACAAGGTAGAAATCATGGGGGTTATGATCCCCTACCCCTGAATTGCAAAAATAATTTTGAAAATTAAATGTTTCTTAAATTCTTACTTCTGCCTCCACTCAATAATGCAAATCTTTTTGATTTTTTAAACTCTACTCAAATCAGAATTAGATAATTTCTGACACATTTGTAAAACAATTTTTAATCTAAAAAAATTGCAAGTGTATTTATTTTGCAACTTGGCGATTTAAAAAGTATTTTCCATTTTAAAGTAAAATCAGATTTTTAAATGAAAGCTTTCAAAAAATTCCATGAAATTTTACATTTTGAGATAAATTTCCAGATGCGACTGCTAATTTCTCCCTAATTGATGATATTTCTGTGGCTCTCAAGTCCTAAAAATTATTGCAAAATGCTAACTTAACAACATTTCTGAATCATTTTTTTGCATTGATAAGAAAATGAAACTCTTGATAACTTGAATGAAATCTATAAATGATACATTTTTAGGAGTACTACTGCAAATTTTTTGTATTTACAAATTAAAGATAATTTTTCACTTAATTTGGTACTACTCTGCTATACCGTCACTGATTTCGCCAAATTATACATATTGACGTAATTTTTATTTTAAATAATAAAAAAAACAAACAATTAGTAGAATATTAATAAAAGTACAAATAAAAATCACTTAATGATTTTTTAAACACATGTATCGTATTTAATGTCATTGAATTGACATTCACGATCATTCATTATTGGCCTTTAATCTTATAATTTGGCGATAGTATTTTGGTCGACATGATAACAGAGTAGTACCCTTAATTTAAGAATAATCTCCAATATAATAATTGATCATGAAGTGATGTGACACACTCCCCTCTCAAAGAAAAACTTGCAATGAACCCCTATCTAAATTGAGATCTGATTCTGCACTTGAGTAAAAGCATACAAATACATGTGTTAGAAATTGTCAATGTTTGCTAAATAAAGGTGTTCCTTATTTGGGAGGGCACACTGTGGACATTTTATTGTACATAGATTTTCCACCTAAAAATGTATTGGATGTTCTTTTAATACATTATGTTAACTTGACCTGTAGAACTCAGACTTATCGAAAACAATCAAAGTTAACCTGACACTTTGCGGAAAAATTTAGTACCAAATCGTTGTTCATGTTAAATCAGTTTTCCCAACCTAGTGCAAGATCCTGGGTTGCATTCATTGCTGCTGTAGCAGCTGATGTCTGTTTTTGTGATTAAATAAGATCAGTCACAAATTTAAAAATGAGTTTATATAAAATATTTAAGTAAAAAATGCTGCTGTCTTTTGGACTTTTATAAGAAGATGAACTTTAGTTTAGACTTTATAATAAAATAGTTTTAAATATTGCATAATTTTCATCATTAAATGTTTTTCACACCTAAAAAGATTGTAGATAACTTTTTTAAAGATTTATAAAATACTAAGATACTTGACATAACCTTTGTCCAAAAAACCCCACTTCACCAATTCTGAATAAACTTTAAGGAACAGGGTTCCTACGGGTCTGGAAAAACCTGAAATAGTCAGGGAATTTTTGATGTACTACTTTCCACCAAAATCTGAATTATTGTCATAAATGAAGGGGAGAAAAAAAAAAAAAAAAAAAAAAAAGTCATGTGATCTAAATTTTCTGTACAAAATTTGTGCAAAGTGTATAACAATAGTCATATTATGAAAAATTATCAAAAATCAGAAAATTCATACAGCACATACTTTTTTTTAGCATTTATTTAGGTTAAAGTTTCTTATTGTGGAGAGTTTTACAGCAATATATAAGTCAAATTTTTATTTAAAAAGGTCAAGGAAATTTTTGAAAATGGTAGGGGAAAACATGGCAAAGTAAGGGAATTTTTTTTAATTAAACTTGTGTAGGAACCCTGTTGAAAAGATTACAAATTTACTATATTTTGCAAGAAGATATAAACTGAATTCTTTTTATTAAAATGGAAAAATTAGGGGGGGGGGGGGCTTAAAGAAGTAGGTAAGTGTGATCGCACAGAGGGTTTAGATAATATCTTCTTTTAAACACTTCATGCTTAAATTAATAAATCAAAATCGTTAATTTATAATTATTAAATCCTTACATAAATGATAGCACCATTATATTTAATTTTAAAATAATTAGAAACATATTTTTTAATTAAATTAAAAATATTCAAGAAAAATCATGTAAACAAAATTAAAAAAAATCTAAATAATTTTTATTCAGTAGTTTCAAAAATTTAGTACTGATACAAATGAAATATAAATTTTTAAATGCAAAAAAATGTTTAAAACATATTTCAAATGTTCAAGTGTTTCAGAATAAAATCCATATTAATTGTTTGACTTTTCAAACATTCAATAGATGGCTCTGAAAAAATGAATGTTAATATTGTATTAAGATTTGAAATAAAGGAAAAAAAAAACTTTCAAAAGATACCTTGTTAATAATAAATAATAATAAAAAATAGTCAGTAAATGGCAGTAGTGAACAAAAATACTGGTTCTAGATTGAAATTTCAGGTTTTCTGTATTTGAGATTTAAAAAAATATATTTGAAAAATTATTCCTGCACAAAAATAAAATTTAAAAAAGCCTTAAAAATGTTCAAAAAAAAGGAAAATTTCTTTTTGTTAAAGTTGCCTTAAAAAATAGCATCATAACAATAAAAATCGAAATTTAAAAGTTCTGTCTGAGAGATACGAACCCACAACCTACTGTGTGGGAGACATTTGTTACTTGGGCTTTTGGGGCTCAGCAATATTTTCCTGAATTTAAGATTGTTTTTGAAATCTAAAAAGAACGAATTTGCTTAGTTAAAGAAATTTAAGGGGTTTTGAAAGTTATATGATTTTGGGAAGCTCAAAAAAGATGTATATATTTTTTAAATTAGTAATTTAAATAGTTTTGTGTTTCAGAGTAAAGTTCAGTATTTTCAGCCTATGACATTTATACAATGATTTTGTGTAACACTTTATTTGCAACTTGTAAATCAATGCATGGGCTTCATACTTTCTCCCTTTGTTTTTATTTTAAATTGGAAAGCATCTAAAATTTTAATGTTGGAGTTGCAAAAAATCTTTTTTAAAATACTATTCATATGTTAAAATGTCTAATGGCTTTATTCCTTTTCTTTTTTCGTTTTTAACTAAAGCTACCAGATTGCAAAAAGCTACTTTTTCTTTTCCCTTAAATAAATGTTACTATAGCATTTTTAAAAATTTTGTGAATAACTATTTTAGTTTAAAAGGAGTAATTTGTAATTTTATTTCTTATTTAGCACCACTCAAAACATGCTTGAATGTGTGAAGTGTAAGCGATGGTTTCATGAAGGTAAAATTTCAGAAATTTATCTGCATGATTTTTGTTTATTACACAGTTTCATTTCACTTATATTATATGTAAAGATGGAAATTTGTAATCAATTTTCATATCACTACCTGATGTGCTAGAATTATAAAAATTCTGTTTATAAATGTGCTTCTGATGACAATGCAATATTTAAATAGTTTTAAAACTTAATTATAAATTGTTTAAGATCAGGTATTTTCAAGGGTGGAGAACTTCTAATAAACCTTAGCAGCTAACAAAATGCAATGCATAGTTGGTTTCAGGGGTGATTCTTGTCTGAAATTTCCGAAAATTTAAGGCATTCTCTTCCGAAAATTTGAAATTGTGTTATTAGTTCTGCATAGTTGCCAACTTGTACGGTTTTGCGCGCGGAAAAAACAATGTAGAAATGCAAATATCGTGATAGGATCGCCGAAACAGCATACATTTCGTCAATATTTAGTGGAAAAACGACGATTTCGTCAATGTTTTTCTAAAAGAACTTTGTCAAAAGATTGATGAAAAACGCAAATTTCCTGTGCTTATCGTGGAAAAAACGGCAATTTCTCTAAATATAGCAAATAAAACGCTGATTTCTTCTGAAGATGGTGGGAAAACGCCGATTTCGTCTAAAGATTGCAGATATAATGTCGATTTCGTTAAAAGATCGCGGGAAAAAATGCCGTTTTCGATAAAAGATTGCTTAAAAATATTTTGTCAAAAGAATAATTGAAAATATACGCCGATTTCATCAAAGGATCATGGAAAAATCGCCGATTTCGTCAAAAGATCGCGGGAATAAAACATCGTTTTCGTAATTAATTATATTGGGCAATTAGAATTCCTGTATTAAAATCTTTCATAGATAAAAATGGAATAGAATATATTGTCACTAGATCAGCCCTTTAAGTATAACATGAAAAAATATATATATGTCACTTAACAAGAGGGGGGGAAAATATAATTTTTATTTTTTTTTTCTCTTTTTTTTTTAGGATGCGTCAAGTGCCTTGATATTCCCATGTTAGTTGGCGATCGTTTCTATATATTCATCTGTTCAGTCTGTAATGCAAGTTCAGAATACTTGGGCAGAATAGAAATGGAATGGTAATATTAGCATTTTACTTGTATAACAATTTTATTTGTGAAAGCATATGCTACTAATTACAATTGCTTTTGCTTTTTTATAATTGATGTACTGTATTTACTCATGTATAACAACTCATGCATACTATTTTTAAAGTATTTATCAATACTGGCACTTGAAATATGTCATTGATTGATTACAAGAAATTGTGAAAGATAGGGAAGGTTCAGTAACTGTGATAGTGTTTATTATATTTTTGCAGTAAATAAATGGCACAGAGGAGGAGAGAAATAGTATTTTGAAGTGTAAAAGGATAAATTTGGTCAAAAATCTGGAAAATTTCAAAATATCAGTGAAATTCAAGCTCAATCCTGGAAATTTGCTGCACATTTTATTTTCTATTATATTTATTTGGAAGAAGAAATATAATAAATAGAAAGAAATATAACCAACTCTCAAACTCAGTATAGGATTGAAACATACTTGGTTTGATTTTCATACAAATTTTCTGGTTCAGGCTCATAATCAGGGATTAACTTTTTCACAAATTGGAGAAAGAAGAAAAAAAAACTTGCTGTTTGAGAAACAAGATTGTAATTTAAGTTTCTTAAATGTTTTACTAGTGCCCACATTTTCAAGGATCAGGGTGCATTTATCAGAACATGCAATTTTTGTCTAATGACAGTCCTTTTAAATGCCATGCTTGGAACTGTTTAAATCAACTGTTTTTTAATCTTTTAACTTATATATATATTTTTAAGAATATTTCTTAATATAATATTTTCTCTTTTTTATAAAAAAGTGTTTCAAGTTGTTGGATATAAATAATTTCTACTTTTAACAGTTTACTTCAACAGTTGATATGAGACGGTGGATCTAGGTCATGTATGTAATGTATGCAGAGTGAAAATTAGGATGTTTTGATGAATATATCTAAAGAAAGAACTTAACATGTGAATTTTTCAAAGATAAAATGTTAAGACTGCAGAGTTGATGGAAAAAATGGCCGACTCCTACTCCAGGCTGGCTAATATACTAGTGTTCCTGTTGGTTAAAATGATTAAGAAACAAGAAAAAGAAGGCAACAACAGGGTTCGCACAGACTCCTTGGACTCCTTAGAAACTACTTAGAAATGAAAATGTTCCCAAGTAGTACTTAGAACTACTTAGAAATGAAAACGTTCCTAAGTAGTACTTAGAACTACTTAGATAAACAAAATACTCCTTAGAAACTCCTTAAATTGTATTGAGTTTTTGCACGCGAGCGATATTGCTCCCGAAAAAGAAAAAAAAATCGCTATTGTAAAACGCACGGTAAACCCTTTATGCACGTCATTCATCAGAAGTACAGCAGTGATTGCAGGGATCCCATGGACGCGCTATAGCTCATAAAATACGCAAAAAAATAGGTGATGGGACGCAGTAAAATAGCTCTTACACGTCCCATGAGACGCGCAATTTCGTTAAAAAATTGCAAAATAAGGACTTTTTCTGGCAAATTTCGTCAAAGATTCACGAAAAAATGGCTAATTTTCTCTAAAAATTTCGAAAAAATGCAGAGATTTCCTCAAAAAATCGCGAAAAAAACGACAAATTTCGTCTAAAAATCGCGATAAAACGGCAAATTTTGTCAAAGAATTTGCGAAAAACAACGGATTTCGTCAAAAAATCGTGATAAACCGGCAAATTTTGTCAAAAAATTTAGGAAAAGCAGCAAATTTTGTAAAACATTTTCGATAAAACGGAAGATTTCGTTAAGATACGCGAAAAATGGCTAATTTTTTCACAAATTGCGAAAAAAGGCAAATTTCTTCCAAAGATTCGCGAAAAATGGCTAACTTTGTCACAAATCTCGAAAAAAAAAAAACGGCAAATTTCCTCAAAAAAGTGCGAATAAACAACACATTTTACTAAAACTTCATAATAAAACAAGATTTCATAAAAAAAAATTGCGAAAAAAAAAATATTTATTCAAAAGATTCACGAAAAAATGGCTAATTTCGTTACAAAATCTAGAAAAATGGCTAATTTCCTCAAAAAATCGCGAAAAAACGGCAAATTTCGTCACAAAATCGCTAAAAAACGGCAAATTTAGTTAACCAATTCTCGAAAAACATAAATTTCGTGAAAAAAATCCCGAATAAACGGCAGATTTCGTCAAAAGATTGTGAAAAGACTCAAATTTTGTCAAAAGGGGGGAAAAAAAGTTAATGCCTGAAGTGAATTTTCCTGTTTTCCAAAAGCTAATTTTCTAGCTTCAAAATTATTTATTTATTTTGCTGCTCTAAAAACGGATTTTCGTGATTCACTATCCATTTTTGACTGCTCCAAGTCTTTCTGGGTGGGTAAATGTGACTCAGGAAAACACCCATTCATTAAACAAAAAGTCTCATCACTTGCCCCTTTTTTTAAAAAAAGAAATGCAAACAATAGTGATACTTGTTATCTTCTACTTTCAAATGTTCAATATTTTATAGTTAAATTTGTATCTTGCAAATTTATTTTTAAACAAGTAAAGAAAATTTCTCATAATTTTAAAAACAACTAATATTGGTTTTATATTTTTATTTATTATTGAAACAATAATTATTCAATTTCATTTTTCTAATGCAAATGAACAAGTTCAATTTTTGCATCTAAAAATATGACTCATTAGTGGGGCTTTTGTTAAAAAGGGACCCAGGATTTTTCAAGTCCAGCGGCATCCCTGGATTGGTTGGGATCATACTAATAGCCACCAAAGTGTCACGAAATATCGTGGAATAAATGCTAATTTCGTCTGAAGACCGTGGGAAAATGACGATTTCGTCAAAAGATTGCGGGAATAAAAAGGCGTTTTCGAGAAAAGATCGTATAAAAATGAAAAAAAATTGACTAAAAATCCTCAAAAAACATAGACTTTATAAATAAGAGAAACAGGAAAACACAGATTTTATCAAAAGATCGCAGAAAAACCACCGATTTCGACAAAAGATCGTAAACAATCGCCAATTTTGCTAAAATATCGCAGATAAATCACTGATTTTATCTGAAGATCGCGGGAAAGCACCGATTTCGTCTGAAGATCGTGAATACCCCCCCCCCCCCCCTTCTTGCAGGGCGGCAACTCTCAGAATTCCTGTGAAATTTGGAGCTGTGCAAGTGCCATGCCACATAAATAACAACAAAAGTGGCAAGTCTTTAAATTTTTTTGAACTTCTTGGATTTTTTCTTCCCAACTCTGTATGAACCCTGAACAATTTCACCATTTTGGTATTAATTCAGTTCTTAGAGCTTTGAAAGATTTTTTTAGAAAAATTCAGTTTTACAAATTTTTCAATTTTATGTTTAGAAAACTTGAAAAATCTAATTATCAAAATCTGAAAGAGAAAACAAAACTGAAATTTTACTATTTCAGATCTGTGGATTCGAAATGAGAAATCTTTACAATTTTTATGTTAATTTGTGTTCTCCAGAATAGAAAATTTTCAATAGGAAGGGGGAGGGGACCAGTTTGGAAATAATCCAGGATGTATAAGAGTTTTTAATTAAAAAATGTTTTCATCTAACATTTCATCTACCCTGGGCAGCATATCAGAAATCTTTAATTTAAGCAGACAGATATAATCCAATAATAACTCTTTTTATGGATTTAAAATTATATATAATTGGTGTAAATTTACTTAAAACTGTCTAACAAAAAAAAGTTAAAGTCGGCTTTCGCTTCTCTGACTCATTTGATCAAAAATAGGCACAAGTCCGACTCTGCAGCCCTTTAAAATATATTCAATATTTAGCATAAAATATTTCCTTTAATAAAATAAAAATTATTTGCAACAATTAATAACATGAAAAAATTATCTTCAAGACTTTTGTTACAGGCATGAAAGAGTTCCTAAAGGGAGAAGTAAAGAGTTTCCACCTTTTTTGAAGCAATTTTGGTCATTCTCTGGATTGGTGCAAAAATGCAAAGAAAATTTTTGAAGGATATTGGGGGGGGGGGGGGGGGGGTCAAAAATTTAATAATTAGACATTTTATCTATTGAAACACTTGGAGTTTGTTCTTGAATTGTGCAAAAGAGGCATAAACTGAAAAGTGAACTTCTACATATAAGCATCTGAAACCAGTGGCACGAGCCCATCCAATAATTTGATATCTCTATCCACCCATTATTAATTGAGCCCACCCAATATTTATGTATTTGTTCAAAAATTTTTTGAGCCCACCCAATATTTTTTAAAAGTTGGCACCACTGTCTGAAACTATTGTAAATGTAGCTGTTCTGAATGTCTCTCAAGAATGAAATATTTTTTAGACTTTGAAAATTCAAATTGAAAGGGAGTTTCTTTTTGGAATAGAATATTTTGTACTATTTATACAACATTTTTGGATATTTTCTGCGATACCTTTTTAAAGATGTATTTCTGAAGCAAAGATCAATTTAACAGGGAGATTTTTTAAGAGTAGGGGGGGGGGGGTTAACAGCTGAACTATTCAGAATAATATTTGTTTTGGAAAATTAATGCCTGTACCTCACATAAGTTGATCAGAAATATTTGGTTTTACTTCTTTAGCATTATTAAAACTTTCTAAGTTAGAGGGGGGGGGGGGGGGAAACAATCATATGTGCAGTTACACTTAATTTTTATTCTCTGTTAAAATGACACTTAAATTATAAGTGTTTGATGCCGTTGCATAGATGGGAAAATTTTTCCACCTTTTTTCTTGTTTCCCGCTTTCATGCCTATGTTAAGCTGTAAAAGAAAATTTTCTTAATTGGGAAAATAACTTCAGATACTGATATTTAAATAAAGTTTAATTATTTTGAAGATACTATCTTGAAAATGAATTTGAAATTGTGAAGTAATGATTAAGGCAAGGGGGGAAAAAAAAAGTTTTCTCAGCTAATTTTCACGTAAAAGCTACAATCAAGGTAGAGAAAATTTTTTATTGGCATAGGCTCCTATAATCAAAGTCACACAAAAAATTGGGGCGGGGGGAGAGAAAAATTTGTTTCTTCTTTTAATTTTTAAATCAAAATTATGTTGAATAAGCACGTGTTTACTTTTAAGTAAAGTGTTACAAGATATTGAATCTAACAAGAAAATGTGGGGTAGGAAGGATTGAAAATCAGAATTAATTTTACTTGAGACATAATTATAAAAATTTCCATAAAAAAAGGAGCTTAAATAAAATACAATATTAATTTTTAGTTCAGTCATTTAAAAGTAATGTGCATTTTAAAACAGCTTAGAAAAAAAAGCTTGTTTAATAATTTTGATGTCATTTAGGTGTTTTAGTTGATGACAACTTCTGTAAAATTACAGTGCATTTTAAGATTAATATTTTCAGTAGTCTGAAAAACTGATAAATAGGGTTTTTCCTGCTTATATTACTTTTTTGTCAATATATAATACTTTGAAAGAAAGTATATGAAGATTCAATTGCTAAATATCAAATCATTCCAGGAATACCCTATCAAAAACTTTATTTTGAATAAAAATCAAAATTGTTCATGTACAGCCAAATAAAAGAATAGCCATAATAAAGCATATTATATTCATAAAACTGTCAAATATTTATGTATTGCATTACTCTTTAAAATCAGCAAATACCAAAAGTCTGTGCATTCTTTTAGATGCAAACAATTCAAGATGGTGCTGAAGTCTGCGGCTAATGCAATTTATTTATTTATTTTATTTTTTTACTAAATTTTTTGTTGATTACTCTCTTGGCTATTACAGCTGATTTATTGCTTAATAAATTAACTTTACTTTTGATTTTGATATAAATTAGCATATCCATATCCGAAAATCATAATTTTAAATTTGCTGGGTTATTTATTTATTTATTTATTAACCTATTAAGCAGCCTAACCAGGATTTTCCGTCACGTAATTTTTGGATTCAAAGGCTTATTTTACTCAAAATTGATATTAATGTTGATTTTTTGAATTGCATATGATAAATAAATATTTAAGATTATAGAATACAAATCTCCATATCAATACTTTCCGTAGCTATTATTTTATGAGTTCTTAAACTTGCATGTAAAATTTTGCCAAACGCTTAAAGGGTTAATACATAGACAGATATATTTCTAAATGTATAAAGCAATATAAAAAATGTAGTCAAGATTCTAAATCACAACGTAAAAAGTTACAAAGAGCACAATAAGTTACACACACACACATCATATATATTATAAAGCAGTTCTGAAACTTCTGCTCGAGTGTTTTCAAAAACTACCTGATGGATTTTTTTGCCGATTGTATCATTCGATAGAAAATATTTTTGCGGAGGTATGTCATTCAAATATACAGAGATAAGTATGATTTATGGTAATAAATTTCTAATTTTACACGTGTTTTTACGTCATTAACAGATTTTTAATTCGACATTTTATTTGTATTTCTCTTAATATTTTAGTAATTTATTGATTCTTCGGTATTTAGAATAAAAATTATGTCCATTTGTATAACTTGCCGAATAGTTTAGCAAAATGTATAATTTGACGAATTTGATGGAAGTCGTACCCATTATTTGTTTACATTCTAACTGGATATTTAGGTTGATAGAATTGGCATACTTATCGAGTTTCAACCAAGGTATATGCCAAGCAGTTGTTAATTCTGTATTTTAGCCTTACTATTATATATTTTTCATCTGCAATTATTTTACTATCACTAAAAAAGCAATATTTACAATATTGCTAAAATATTGAAAAATCTTTGAAAAGACAATGATTTAGAATTAAAAAAAATACAATCGAGTCTCTATATAACGAAATCCACCGTTCCAGTAAAAAATTCGTTATATAGAAAAATTCGATGTATAGAGAATGATGTTAAAAATCGTATTTAATGTGTGAAATTTGAACAAATATTATTTTTGCTCTTTTGAATTAAGAATTTGAAATATTTAAATGTAAACAATAACCTAACATTTTATTTCTTAATTATTTAAGTTGTTTCAAAAAAGAGACCAGACATTTATTTGAAAGCTTAATGAAAATCAAATAAGGAAGACTTCATTAATTTCAGACGAAGAAATCTGTAGTTTTTTGCTGTTTTGATTTTAAAATTGTTACGTTCTCCAAAAAAAAAAAAAAAAAAAAGCTCAGATTTTAGCAAGGAATGAAAAATTGTAGTTAACATTTTCCTCCATTTGAAGGCCTCTCTTATGTGCCTCTCATTGATTCCTCCCTTACGTGTGTATCAATCCAATTGACTCTGTTTTGAGAAGGATGTGGAAAGGTGTATGGGAGGTGGGATGAATTCGTTAGATTTAAAGACCAAGTAGATATATAACTCAGCACTGACGATAAATGAAGAATAAGTGATGGAAAATTTATTCCATATGATTTCAAAGCTTTTTAAAACTGAATAAATTAAGACCAATTTATGAAAAAATTCGTTATATGGAGATCGATATTTCGCTATATAGAGACTGTTTTTAATGTAATCATGCGAAAAGGGGATCGTTCCTACTAAAAATTCGTTATATAGAGAAATTCGATGTATGGAGTTTAGTTATAGAGAGACTCGACTGTATTTGTAATTAATTTATCATTCACTTTGGTTTAAAAAAATTCTTAGGAAAATATATAACTTGGCTGTGAAAAAAATATATACATGAATATCCCACAATAAAAAATTTTGTTTTTATGATTATGTAGCAATTTTAATTAACATTAAGCCCTATTAGCTGAACTTTATCAAAAATTAACTATTAGATACTACTTCTTTACACCATCGACGAAAAAACTATTGCCAAACTATTAGATTAAATGCCAATAATGGATGATCATAAATTCCACATTCATTTGACAATAAACACGAAATAAGTAATGATTCATTTGTAACAATATCGTACCAAGCACTACTAATGTTTGATTACCTCCCATTGTATCAAACTAGAAGTGAACAATGAATGGAGCACCACAAGGGAGACGAATGTTCCCCAGATAAATCAAATGACTAATTTAAAAAAAAAAGAAAAATATCTGGAAACTAGATGGAGAATTAACGAAAGAATAAAACCTACCAAAAAGTGGTCAGCATACAACTTACAGAGGTGGTCAACATAGAGAAGTAAATCTCCATTGAAAATGCGTTGACTTTACAAACTAATAAATTTCGGTCAACAATGAGAGGTGGTCAACTTTGGAGGTTTTACTGTATTATGGCATTTATTTAACATTTTCAATTAAAAAAATTACTATTTGTAAGTCGGTGCCTTTGCATATGTTGATAGCAGGGTTCATGATTTTCTATTTTTATTTTTAAATAAAAATAAAAAAAAGATTTTTTTTTTTTTTTTTAAATCTGATTTTTTGGATTTAAAAAAAAAATCTTACATGGTATTGTTTTTATACGACTTTTCTTTTAATTTATAAAATATAAATTATATATACACACTGTGCATGTTATAACTATCACCAATATATGTTATTATGATTACATAATTTTACATAAATGATTCTAAGGTAAAATTTTAGGCTATGGAAAAATCTGTATTTCACAAAATGCATGGAAAAGTACAAATCAGATGTAAAAAATCAAATTCAAGCGTCAGTACCTTTAGTTAAAATAAAAATAACTGCAGCACATAAAAATTTTAAACAATTTTGAAAGTTAATTGTAAACTAAGTTATTAACTTTTGTTTCTTGTTTTGTTAAAGTGCTGGTACAGAAAAATAAATTCAGCAACTATATGAATGTATTTCTTCTTTTTGAATGTACCAAACCAAAGCAAAAAATATTTGTTCCACTGAAGAGATGAAGCTATTGCAGTAAAAAGTTAGTTGATCATGAATTTGATCAAGTTTTTGAGTATCAGGTTTTTCAGTAACTGTAAGAACCTTACTTTTCTCTCTTCTAAAAGGCTGAGATCTACTATATTAGATTCAAACGAAAAATCATCAAATGGTTCAGATTTTGCTCAAACTTTACTATAATAGGCATCACCAAAGTAGAACACAGTCATACAGATTTATTTTATCTCAACTTGAAGAAAGTTTTCTAAATACTAGTAAGTAAATATTCTAATATTTAATATATTTCTTAGATTAATTTCCTTACTGTTGCAAGATTATTTTGAAAGCATTTTCCCCCCTCTAAACTTTACATTGTATTTTACTCTTTGGCAAAGTTTAAGCTTTATCTTTTTAAAGGCTGTTTGATTATCTGTTACATAAAACTAAAATACATTAATATGTTTGTTTACATCTTAAATTTATTCAAAAAATAAATTTAAAGAAAAGCTGATTTAAATCAACAAACCCTGATTGATAGAAATCCTTTTCTCTTGTTTCTCTCAAACGTTTTTGAAAATTCAAATGTTCTAAAATTATGCATGATGGGCTTGGCGGCCATTTTTCCATATTGTACACTAATTTCTATATACCCAAATCTGTAGTTAAAATTTAAAACTTAGAATTGTTACTTAAGCAGACATTTCCGTATTAAAATTCTGGTGTTGAAATTTAAAAGTTTTGTTTAATTAAGGGAATCTATAAATAGATCACTGGGTGGTAACGTGTTAAATATGTCTGTCCATAGTTAAAATCAGAAGTTCTAAATTGTACTTAATGTAAACTTACTACGCTTTCCTTTACAAACTTGGTGCTTAAGAAATTTGTGTAAAATATGGAAAGATGGCCGCCAAGCCCATCATGCATAACTTCAAAACATTTGAATTTTCAAAACACATTTACGATGAATTTAGTACAAGAGAAAAGGATTTCTATCAACATATGCAAAGGCATTGACTTACAAATAGTAATTTTTTTAATGGAAAATGTTAAATAAATACCATATTATAAGCTTGGAAATTTGATATCAGACGATTTTTTAAACACAACTTTCATCCTTTTTTTTTCTTTTTTGCTTGGCTTTTTACTTTTGAAAAGAATTTTTTAGTAAATATCACTTTTTTTTTTTTTTTTTTTTTTTTTTTTTTTTTTTTTTTTTTGAAGAGATTATGTAAAATTTAAATAATCTGCTCACTCAAATTGGAATGAGTTCTTGTAGAACTTCTGTAAGTAGGAAGTAAGAAATATATGCGTACACTGTATTTATATATCATTTCATTTATTTCTTAGCGTAATTTATCATTTAAAAGAGTGAGAATCAACTTCTTTTCTCAAAGTATCATGTTTTTTCAATTTATATAGTATTTAATTTTGATAAAAAATGAAAATTTTGTAAAAAACTGATTGAATCGAAATAAAATATAGAATAGATCTAATAGTTGCTATTTCAGTTAGATATGATACAAAAATCTAGTTTAGCATGCAAACAAATAATAAATTGAAATTTCTCTTTCAGGAAATTGTGCCAATACATGGACACTTGAATACATTTGTGCAGCTCTGTATTTTATCTGCTACCTTTATATTCACACTACTATTTAGCTTAAATTTTATTCAGACTAAAATACTCTGAAAACTAGCAAAATCACACTTCTAGAAATTATCATCCATTGACGGTCATATAATCTAATTTTTTGCATGGTCCTGTAAATCGTTTTATCTGTATTCAGTAAACATCTTTTAGTATGCTAAATATAATTCAGCATAAATATGCATAACTAATTTGAAAACACGAATTCATTAATTCCTCGAAAAATGGAGCCAAAGATATTTTCTGATTTGTTTGTCTGTCCGCGAACGAAAAGTGTGTAATTTACAATATATACAACATATTAAACTCATTTAGTATTTTGCGTGATCCTGTAAAACGTTATATCTGTATTCAGTAAACATCTTTTAGTATGCTAAGTGTAAAAGTGCATAACTAATTTAAAAACACAAAATCATTTATTCCTTGGAAAATAAAGATACTTTTTGATTTGTTTGTCTGTCCGCGAGCAAAATGCCTGTCTTTTACTGTTTAGCTAAAATTTAACTCAGATTAAAATATTTTTAAAACTAGTAAAATCACGCTTCCAGAAATTGTCATTTGTTAACAACCATATATCTTTTTTTTTTTTTTTTTTTTTTTTTTTTTTTTTTTTTTTTTTTGCATGTGTGTGGTCCTATAAATTGTTTTATCTGTATTCAGTAAACATCTTTTAGCATGCTAAATTTAATTCAGCATAAAAAATGCATAATTAATTTGAAAACACGAATTCATTTATTCCTAGGAAAACAAAGCCAAAGATATTTTCTGATTTGTTTGTCTTCCCGCAAACGAAATCCTGTTGTTTATTATTGATGATTGTAATTGGTCTGGAGGCCATCTTTTCATATTTGACATTAAAATCTAATGTACCCAAATTCGTTGTTAGAATCCAAAATTGTTACTTATTCAGACATTTAGATAGCAGACACTTCCGTATTTAAATGCTGGTAATGAAATTTAAAAGTTTTGTCCAGTTATAGGTAATCTATATTGTATCGTTGGATGCTAACAGGTTAAATATTGGTTAGAAAGTTGCGTAAAATATGGAAAGATGGCCGTAAATTGATATGATATAAAATACTATTGGTTAATATAATTGTACAAAACTGGTTCGGTTGGTACAATTGGTTCGGTAAATTACCCTCTTTAACCCTCTGAGCGTCTTGCAAAGGGGTAAAAATGTAATGTCTTTTCCTCTGCATTTTCTTTTAAATCCTTAGAAAATATTATTTCAACATTATAAAAAAAAACTTAATGACAAATATGAATGTAATCGTTGAGAGTATTAATCATTTTAAAATGTATTGAAAATTCATTAAATCTGTACAATTATATTATTTTAAATATTGCACATATTGCAGTGAAACCTGGAGCTTAGTGAACGGAATATTACGTTCCAATTGTTTAGAGGATTAAATAAACATTTTATGGTAAAATCGTATTTCATCATACAGTGACATCAAAGTTGTTATCTGTGTTGATTCTCTACTCACACACGAAGTGAATATTGTTTACCATGGCTCTATTTTTATATAAAAATCACACTCAACTCAATTTTTTTTTCAAAAGTTTTGTTTACATTAGGAATGAAACTTTAAATGCTAATAATTTTAAATGACTACACTTTAGAAGATATCTCTTCCTTCAAAAATTAATTTTATTTTAAATATCTTTCTAAAAATGAACTTTTACAATGTTTTATTCGAAAAAATAATTTTGAAGAAAATATCTGATTGGCAAATGAAACTTGAAGTGGCAGCATCTAAAATGATTTGCTCTACAATAATGTAGCTAGTACACAATTGGCGGGTTTATCGCACTTGGGCATAATATCTTAATTAGCAGTTTTTTGCTTATTAAGGATAAGAAATTTATTTTTTAAAGCTGAATTTTACAAAAGCATATAGCTTGAATAATTACCTCTCCGAAAATTCTTTCTGTCCCTTATTTAAGTCTGTACCTTGATTAAAAAAATAAAAAAAAAAATTGACGAAGGAAAAAGTGATCATTATCATCTTCAGTATCTCGGCGTTTAAAAAAAAATCTTGTATCTTTCTATATAATTATTTTATAAAGATGAGTTTGATCTCAAATTAAAGCTTTTCTTCATTAGATTCTTCCAGTTTTCGTTTTATTTCTCTGTGATGGTTGATTTCTTAAAAATCTTTAATTTTAAAGTGCCATGTTTGGTCGATTTAACATGGAGTAGTTTTCTCGAGTATATTAAGCAGTTAAGCGGCTGTTATGATCTTGGCGTTTGTTCCTTTGGCGGGCATATTATTTTTTTCTAGCTTGGCTTGGCAGTACGACCGTCCTGCTTGATAGCCTCAAACTGGCCATATTCACTCATTTAAAGGCCATAAAGAAAAGAGCTAGCAGGAAGCTTACCATCTCCCGGCCATTCATGTTTGCCAATCAATTTATTTCCCACTTTCATGTCTGAATCAATCGTATTATCATTATTGATTATTTACTTTATTTTAATTTTTTTCAAATTTTTATTATATATATATTGTAATTGCTTGTTTTTAAGTTAATAAATTATTTAAATATTTTACTTAGTTATTTAAATGTTTCAATTTATTCTATGCATTTATTATAATTTCCAATGCTTAACTGCCAATCAAATTAATGTTTCAAAAATGTAAACAAATCAATGACCAGAAATTCACGAAATTCTAAAATCTGTTGAACCTCTGGTCCTGAGATGTGCGATTGAGGGAGTCTATTGATGTTATGAAAATCTATCTTAAACTACAATTTTTTGCAAAAACATAAGATCTTTTTTTTTTTTTTTTCTAACTGTTATTTCTGTCTGCACTTTTTTAGGACTGATTTTGTTCTGAAATTTAAAGTATTCAGTTCTGAAAGTTTAAAAAAATTGCTCATTAGTTTAAAAATTCAGACATTAAAAATGTCAAATAGAAAAAAAAAATTAGGTGGAAAAACAAATTTCTTAACATAACTTCTTAATAGATATCAAATTTTGTCAATTCGTTGCAGAAAAAAATAAATTTCATCAAAAAATTGCAAAAAGAAAACATGAATTTTGAAACAATCATGGAGATAAAACACAAATTTCCTCAAAAGATCAGTAAGAAAACTAATTTCATCGTAAAATTGTGAGAAAAAGCCCCACAAAATTTGTCAAAAGATCACATTAAAAAATGCGAATTTTATCAAGAGTTCTCAGCATAAAGTGCAAAGACAACCAATCAACCTCCAGATTAATTTTAATTTTGTGTGCTACTATTTCTTACTTTTATAAGTCAGCAGGTCTAATAATGTCATGGGTAGCAGCTAGTAATATATATAATAAACTAATTGTAATTTCTGATATTTTTGCAAAATTTTATATTATCTATATATGTATTGTTGTCTGCTTCTTTTCCAGGGATGAAATCGCTCATTTACTCTTATATAATCTAACTGTAGTGAAAAAGAAAAAGTACTTTCACTTAGATGATGAAGTAATTCCATTCCTTCTTGACAACTGGGAAAAGTTCCACTTATTTGGCAACGTAAATATTTTTAAAATTATTTTTCTGCTTTGATTTTCAAAAGGTTTATTTTATTTATTTATGTATGTTTTTTGGCTGTTATAAAATATTCAATACCATTACTTTCCTTTAACTTAATTCTTACACATGTAAAGATGGAATTTTGCTAGTTTTTCATACACTTCTTGATATTCTAGAGTAGGGGTGCACAACCTTTTCAAGAGAAGGGCCACATACAAATATGTCTGGCTGGTCGAGGGCCACATCAAAAACATCGAGAGAATTTGTTTTCAAAGGGGATCTATGGTCTATAATCTTATAAAAAATAATATGTTTTCAAAGGAAGTGGGGAATACCCTTCTAGGTTCGCTTAACCAGTCAAAATATCCAATTCACTTAGTAAGGATATATCAGCAGCTCTTATATTTGTATATATAACACATATAGCAAAGATTATTCTCAAGATGTAATAATATTCCTTGACTTTATTAACCAGAGAAAATTTTGTTTTATTAAAAATGCTAAAAAACAAAGATAAGTGTCTGGTGCCAAAAAAATTGTGAACAGTATGAACAAAGGAGCCGATCAACAAGATTTTTCCGTGCCTCATCACTAAAATTCCTGATTTTTCAAGCCCAATCAACAAAATTTGCAGCTATCCATGCATGATTGACCAAATTTGGTCTTTTTACGAAAATGAACGGTAAAATTCGCAATATTTACGAAACTGATTGCGAAAATTCGATCTTTCCGTATCTGATCAACTCAATTTGCGATTCATATGATACCGATCGAGAAAATTCACGATTTTTACGAAATCGATCGACAAAATGCACAAATTTTACAAAGCCGGTCGACGAAATTTGTGATTTTTACTAAGCTGATTATTGGAATTTGCGATTTTTAGAAAGCTGATCGGGGAAATTCGTAATATTTCTTCGCCTGGTGGATAAAATTCGCGATTTTTCTGCAGCTGAACGACAATATTATCGATTTATACGAAGCCGACCGACGAAACTCACGATTTTTACAAAGCCAATCGACAAAATTTTCAATTTTTACGGAGCCGGTCTACGAAAATATTATTTTTAAGAAGCCGATTGCCGAAACTCGCGTTTTTAAGAAAACCGATCGACGAAATTCACAATTTTTACGCGTCTGAGCAACAAAATTAGCGATTTTTACAAAGCCAATCGACAAATTTCTTTTAGCTTGTTGACGAAATTTTTGCTTTTTCCTCACATGATCGGTAAAATTCACGATTTTTCCACAGCTGATCTACGAAATTGTCGATTTTTAGGAAGCCGGTGGATGAAATTCGCGATTTTTACAAAGCTGATCGGTGAAATTCACGATTTTTCTTCGCATGATCGACAAAAATTGCGATTTTTACCAAGCCGATCGAGAAAACTGATAAATTTCCTGCACCTGATTATAAAAATTAGTAATTATTATAAAGCCAATCGGCAAATTCACAATTTTTCAAAGCCGATTGACAAAATTCGAGATTTTTACAAAGCTGAAATACGAATTTCGTGATTTTTTCGAGCTTGATCGACAAAATTTGCGATTTTTTCAAAGCCGATCGAGTAAATTCATGATATTTCCGCGCCTGACCAGCAAAATTCGTGAATTTTACGAAGCCGACCACTGAAATTTGCGATTTTTACGAAGCTGATCGACGAAAATTGTAATTTTTCCCCGCATGATTGATAAAATTCGCAATTCATTCATATCAGATCAGCGAATTTCGCGTTTTTTACAAACCTTATCGACGAGATTCGTGATTTTTATAAAGCCGATTGACGGAATTCACAATTTTTACGAACCTGATTGACGAAATTTTTGATTTTTGCTAAGCCGATCGCTGAAATTCGTGATTTTTCTTCGCCTGATCGACAAAATTCTTGATTTTTCAGCACTGGATAGGCGAAATTAGCGATTTTATTCGAGCCTGATCGACAAAATTTGCAATTTTTCCGCGTGAGATAGATAAAATTCGCAATATTCCCGTGTCCGACCAATGAAATTTGTGATTTTTCGGAACCCAGTCAATAACACTCGTGATTTTTCAGGGTTTGATTAACGAAACATGCGATTTTTCCGCCTTCACCTGACGGAATCTAGATTTTTTCCGCGCCCAATCAGTGATATTCGCGACTTTTAAACTAATTTTGACGAAATCTGTATTTTTTTACGCAGCAAGATTAAATGAGTGATTTTTTTTCCTCCTCATAAACTTACAAACCTCACGATTCTTTCTCAGGTGATCAACGAAATTTTCAATTTTTCCCCGCATCATCGCAAATTTCCGATTTTTTCGAGCCCGATCAAAGAAATTCGCGTTTTTTTTTCAAGAAATAAACCGAGAAAACATGATTTTCTTGCAGCCGATGAGTTTAATTTGCATTTTTTTCTTGCATCATCAACAAATCTAACGAATATTTTTTTCCCCGATCAATGAAATGTGTGATTTTTCGCGTCCGACCGACAAAATTTGCAATTTTTCTATTCCTGATCAACCAAACTCTCGATTTTTCCTTGTCCGATCGGCTTAATTTGTTATTTTTTTCGAGCCTCATGGGCAAATTTCGTGACTTTTTCATACCTGATGGATGAAATGTGCGATTTTTCCGCACATGATCAATGAAATTCGCGATTTTTCTGTGCCTGATCTACGAAATTTGCGATTCTTAAGTGACCGACGAAATTATATATTTTTCCATGGTAAATTGACGAAATTGAATTGACGAAGTTCGCGGGCCACACGTTAACTCATCGCGGGCCACAGGTTGTGCATCCCTATTCTAGAGTTTTAGAAGTTATTTATAATTGTGTGCTCCCAATAAATGTAATTCAGTGTGACTTCAGGAATCTGGCATCAAAACCGTTTGTTTTCTTTTACACTTTCAAGTTATTGGAAAAGAAAAATAGCAATTCCTTATGAAATAAAAATGTTAAAAAAAAAAAAAAAGTATTCTTTTATTTGTCGAAGGTAATTATTTTTTGAACAAATTTTCTGGAAACTGCATAGTACAGAGAGCAGCACACAAATTCTTTGGGAGAGATAGAGAAAAGGAGAGGTTTCAATCGGAAGGAATGAATTTGACAGAAGTCGTATCTAATTTAAAAATGTCTTGTTCCTTTATTTAAACAAAAAGTTCATGAGAGAATGCGAAAGAAGAGAGATTGCTCTTATTGTGACTTCTTTTTACTGAGGTCAAATAAACACTTATATTTTGAAAGCTTATTATAATTTATTGTTGTAGCACAATATCTTTTTCAGGATTAGAGAACACTGCTTCTAACAGAAAGCATTTAACTTACAAACATATTTTTCAGCAATGGCCACATTGATGATGAAGCAAAATTTTCTGTTTTTCACATTTTCTAGGAAAATGTAAAATCTGAAAATGTATTGAGTGTCTGAAAAAGGAACATAGATGATCACCAACAAATAATTTAATGACAGTGAGATTGCTGATGCTGGGCTAAATAAAACGGGCAGTAACATTAGTAACAGCTCAGGTGACAAGATAAACAACTGGCAGAAAAAAAGTGTCAAAAAAAAAAAAAAAAAAAAAAAAAAAGACTGGATATTTAATATCCTCTTTAAAGTAACAAGTCTGTACTTCCAAAATAGACATTCTTCATTTGTATAAAATACAAAGAAAATTTATTAAAGAATGGCCCAAAAAAGTAGAAACAAATTGATATTGTTAATACACAAGAAGGAATAGTTTCACTCTTTGGTTTTCTTTTAACAGAAAATTAAAAAAAAAAATTATTTAGTAATTTCACACAGAACTTGAATCAGGGGTGATTCTCATCCAAAATTTCTGAAAATTTAAGGCATGCTCTTCAGAAAATTTAAAATTGAGTTTTCAGTTCCGCATAGTTGCCAATTTTTATAGTTTTGCAACGAACATTGTCAAAAGATCACTGAAATGCAAATTTCCTGTGCAGATTGTGAAAAAAATTGCAATTTCACCAAATATCGCAGATAAAACACTGATTTAGTCTGAAGACTGCGAGAAAACGTCGATTTTGTCTAAAGATTGTGGATATAACGCCAAGTTCATCAAAAGATCACGGGGATAGTGCCGTTTTCGAGAAAAGATTGTGTAAAAAAGCAAATTTTGTCTAAAGATCATTTAAAAGAAAAAAAATTAAATAAAATGGCAATTTTATTGAAAAAAAACCCATGGGAAAACGGCAATTTTATAAAAAAAAAAAAAAAAGGAAAATGCCAATTTCGTCAAAAGATCGCAGAAAAACAATCGATTTTGAGAAAAGATTGCAATAAATAGTCGATTTTTCTAAAATATTGCAGATAAATTGCTGATTTTGTCTGAAGATTGCGAGAAAAAGTCGATTTCGTCTGAAGATCAAAGATACCCTCCACCCCCCTCCGCGAATGGGGTAACTCGTGGAAGTTTGTCAGTTTCATGTGTTTCTGAACAAAAATTAAAACTTATGTCATCCTCTTTGGATTCGAGAACAGACTAAAATACTATTTTTCAAGAAATTCTCATGAGAAAGTGAAAAAAAACTAGGAAATATAAGAGAAAATGGTGTAGAAAAAGTCTGATAAAAAACCAATAAGATTATTAAAAAAAAAAAAAAAAGTTCAAATACCGGCATTTTTTGTGTTTTAGACTATTTTTATTTATTTCCCTCTTTCATTGTTTTTTAATTTGCATGCAACAATTAATAACATTCCATATATTTGAGATTTTTATATTAATGCAGTATTATGCTTATATTTGGTATCTATTTGCAGGTTGCAACATCAAAGAAAGATGCTCGAACGAAAGTTTTGCAAGCTTTAGAAACATCCCATAACAAGTATAATTCATTTTCATTATTTTTATTTTAAATTATGTAGTTATAATTCTTGTCTATAATGTTTTTTGTTTGTATTTTGTATTAGATTTAAGTGTGGTAAAGAAGTAAAAAAGTGCAAAAACAATTGGGCTCTAAGAATAAGAGTTCCTCCTGAAGCACCCGATGTAGTTCCTTCAGCTGCACATTTAAAGAAGGATGTGGTTGTATGGGACTTTCGAGTTGAAGGCAGAGAATATCACACCCTTTCACTTAAAAGGTATATTTGTAAACATACAGCATGTAAAAAAAAAATCTTTATTCTTCTAAACAAAAATTATAATAGGTGAAATCTAATGCAGTTTGCTGCAAAAGAATGAACAAATCATTTTTATAGTGTAGCTGCACAAAGAATGTTGAGCCTGTATTTTATTGCCTTATTTTTTAACATTTGAGGTTTAATGGTGAAGATTGTAATTGTATCCTTTTATTTTTTAAATAAACTCTTAGATTTCTTCATTCTTTTGCAGAAAATTACATTCCTTTTCACCTGTTATTTTTATTATTAATGTTTAGAGTGGTTAAGAGCTTTCTTGACCATTGTACATTGATAATGTTTTTAATTTGCCAGGGTTGGTATAAAAACCGGTTTTTTTTTTTTTTTTAAAGACCAAAAAACCAGGTTTTTTTTTTTTTTTTTTGTTTAAACCGGGTTTTTTTTCAAATCATTATTTAAATAGCATTTGCAAGAAAAATAACTTGAGTTTTAGAAAGTCATGAGGATTTTTTGTAATTAATAGTTAATTAATGTTAAAAATTCACATTAGTATTTATTTTTTGATAATTAAATAACTAAAGCATAAAAATTTATAATTAAATTATCTTATAAGTTTAGGTTTCTATAGAAAAATATTCATTGTGTGAAAAAAAAAAAAAAAACTATTAATTTATTAGTATACTTATATAAACCTTTTAGATAATAATTTAAGAAATAATTATATGCAGGTTGATAATGAAGAACATAGTGAAGGGAAAACATATTTTACTAAATTAACAGAAATAAGCTGAAATAGAAAACATTTTCTTGTGCATAATTTAGAAATTATTTACAGTATTAACATCAACAAATGATTATTAATCTCTTACTACATATACAGTCGAGCCTCTATATAACGAAATCCATCGTTCCAGTAAAATATTCGTTATATAGAGAAATTCGATGTATAGAGTATGATGTTAAAAATAGTATTTAATGTGTAAATTTTGAACAAATATTATTTTTATCTTTTTAATTAAGAATTTGAAATGTTTAAAAGTATATATTAACCTAACATTTTATTTCTTACTTATTTAAGCAGTTTCATAAAAGAGAAAAGACATTCATTTGAAAGCTTTAATGAAAATCAAATAAGGAAGACTTACATAAATTTCAGAGGAAGAAATCTGTAATTTTTTGTTGTTTTGATTTTAAAATTACAATTGTTACGCTTTCAAAAAAAATTCTCAAATTTTAGCAAGGAATGAAAAATTGTAGTTGATATTTTCCTCCATTTGAAGGTCTCTCTTATGTGCTCTCATTGATTCCTCTCTTATATGTGTAACAATTCAATTGACTGTGTTTTGAGAAGGATGTTGAAAGGTGTGTGGGAGGTGGGATGAACTTGTTAGATTTAAAGAATAAGGAAAGAAGTAATATTTATAAAAAAAAAAAAAAAAAAAAAAAAAACCTCTCCACTGAACGATAAATCAAAAATAAGTGATGGAAAATTGATTCCATATGATTTCAAAGCTTTTTTAAAACTGAATAAATTAAGATTAATTTATGAAAAAATTCGTTATATGGAGATAGATATTTCGCTATATAGAGTCTGTTTTTAATGTAATCATGCGAAAAGGGGACCGTTCTTACTAAAAATTCGTTATATGGAGAAATTCGATGTATGGAGCTTCGTTATATAGAGGTTCGACTGTATTTACTTAAAAAATATCAATATGCATTTTATTAATGCTAAAAAATACATGTGTATTGACTTACTTGATACATTAACGAATGAAATGCTTACACAAATTGAGACATAGGCTTAGAAAAATTATTATTATTATTATTGTTTTAAATACAAACTTTATTTTTTCTGTTTCTTTGTTCTTCAAAAGGTGAAGATTTAGCATTAAATTTTATTATCTGTGCAAGCATCGAGTTACATGGATATTTTTGTTTTGTAAAATTTAATGTATCCTTTTTTTCTTGTTCACATAGTTCACTTTGACTGTATTGTGGTTCAAGCATGTATACCTAAAAGGGCATGGGTGTTAAGGCTATTTTATACCTGGACTAAAAAACTATGAGACTTCTTTATTTACAATTTTTTTCTCTTAATATTTTTTGAAGACCTGTTCAATTATAAACTGCATTAGTAATGGAACTTATTACTTTAGATATTATCCAGGGCAACTGCAATAGAATTTAACAGTTTAAACATTTCTTCAACATTTCTTTTAAAATAAAAATTAGATACAAGCTTTTGAATATTTTTATCAATAACATTCCTATTTTCTACACAAATTTTAAGTAAAGTGGGGCAATTTTTAAGGTAAACATCTAAAGCATCTGAAAATGAATCACACCTAGTATTATAAGGAAGAGCTAATTTGACAGCATTTACATTGCATGCAATTTTTACATTTGGCTCTTAAACATGTTTTGATGTATTTCTTATTCCCTCAAATGAAAACCAGATTATATTTTCCTTTCTTCTAGTTTTAGACATTCTTTTATTTCAATATATATAAGTAGCTTTCTTAAAATAAAATACAATACAAAGTAACTAGAAACAAAAAAATAATGTAAAAACTGCAAATCCAATCTAAGAAAAACCAAAGCTTACTAAAACCAATAGCTATGGAACAGAGAAAATTCATAGCCAATCATTCATTAGCATACAGAACAAGAGTAACCAATGGAAAAAATGACTTATGATTATGTCATTATTGATGCTTTGATACATGATGCAATCCTTAGTAAATCATAAGCTATCTAAGCAGTAAAATTGCATTTTTGGCTGGCATATGCCATTTTTGCATTTTTAAAAAAATAAAAGGTTTAAAAAAGAATTAAAACTACCTTTTTTTATCCTCCACAGTTCACTGTAGAAAAATATTTTGCCATGTTAATTTATATCTAGTAAGAAAAATTAAGATTGATTAAAGATGTTTGTCACTTTAAAATTTTAATTTGTCTTTAGCTTTGCTTGTAGCTACTCCATAACTTTGATTTTGCACATTTTAATAATGTTTAAAATAAATGAAAACATTAGGGAAAAGGGAAAAAAACCAAATTAAAAAAAACCAGCATGGTTTTTTTTTTTTAAAAACCACTTGGTTTAAACCATAGTTTAAACCACAGTTTAAACCAGCGTGGTTTAAACCAAACAACCCTGTAATTTGCTATTAGTAGACCAATGTAAATTCTTTGCATTTTGTTGCTTATGCATTTTGAATCTTTTTTTTAATATTTTGAGTGTCCATGCATACTTTTTAATTTTATTTTTCTCTTATGATCTAGGGTTTGAATTAGAGATGAGACGGGCTTAGTCTGAGAACAAAACAGGCTTGGGTTTAAAGTCTAAATTTTACTAAGCATTGGAAATAGAGGAAAAAATAGCGAGATAATGTGATATTATTTGAGAAACAAGAATGTAGTCTGAGTATATTAGTCTTTTTTTAGTCGTCAAATTTGGGGATGTTTTGCCAAGCTTGGCAAAAATTTGAAACTAACAAATGTTAATTATATTTAAGATTGCACGGTGCAAATGGCTGCTATTTTTAAACAAAATGGTGGATGAAACTGACCAGTGAATTCAGTTGAGACATTGGTGCATACTATACAATCAGTTTATAAATATGTGAGTACGGCATGATGAAAGTCAGGTTGTTCCAAAAGGTCATCCCTTTAGAAATTTACACTTCTATATCTCAGCCATTTTTTACAATAGACGAAGGAAAATATGCTTTGGTATTCTTAAATTAAAGTCAAACTTTTGAAAAAAAAAAAAAAAACAGTTTTTAATTTATTTGCGCAATTTTTTTTTTTTTAATTTTTAAAAAACTTCAGACTGCCATTTTGAAACAAAATGGTGAATGAAGCTTGCCAACAAATTCTGTTGAGACATTGGTATGTAAGATGTAAACAATTAATCTCATCAGTTTATAAATACGAGATCACATAAATCATATATAAAGTTAACTTTTGGACAGAGGATGTTTTTGGTATCTGAGGATCATGATTGGTGAAAATATACAAAATTTTCCCTAAATGCTCTCCTCCAGGCAGCTGCAATTGGTAGCTTTTTACTTTTTGTATTGAAAGCTGCCTAAAATTGTTAAAGAAAGTGATGTGGAAAATTGAGTCTGAAAAATAACTCAAGGGTCTTCTTTGAGGATGATTATGCCCATTGAATTATGGTTAAAGTATAAATTTAAATTAAAAGCATAGTTTTTTTCAACATGCCTTTTTAAATATAATAAGTAATATTAATATCATATGCTTATGTTTCTTTCTTTCTTATTTTCAGGCCGACAAAAAGCAGAGAAAATTGTAAAAATGGTAAACATAAGTCTAAATTATCTACTCCATCTTCACTTCGGCATAAACATGTAAGATTAGTTTAAAAATTTGTAGATTTTTTCCTCCTTTATATCTGTTTGCGTCTTTTTGTATAAATATTCAGAGTTTCATTTTTCTATGCACAAAGGGAATTGAAGTTATTTATATGTATTTAATGCTTTGTTGATTAGTTACAAGTATACTCATTACTAATGTAGAATGCTTTTTTATTCAAACATCTACTAGAATTTTTTAATAAAAATCTTTTTTTTTTTTTTTTTTTTAAATCATTAAATGTCTGTTTTTATGCAAAATAAAAATTAGTATTGGCATTGGGGAATTCTGGGAAGTATTTTAAGTAAAAAACATTTATTTGGCAGTGCATTAAGACTATGAATTTTAACTGTTTGTTTTGAACGAGTTTTTGGTGTATTGTAATTTTTGTATGTCGTTTATAGTTTACATATTAATATATGTTAATTTTTTTCTGTTAACATATTACTAAGGATGCACCGAATAGTGATTTTGGCCGAATGCCGAATATTCGGCTGACAGCTGAACCGAATACCGAATATTTGGCTAGCCGAATAGTAATTGTTGGGCCGAATACCGAATATTCGACTTTCCAAATACTTTTTATACTTCAAAGTTTAAAGGTATTAAAATGTTACTTTTTAAAACAATTTTACATAATATTTAATAAAAGAGACTTATAGTTTGATATACAAGAACTTTTTATAAAAACATTCAGTATTGAAAAACATCTGCGTTTTTTTATTTAAGAAGCTTAATTATGAGACTTTTTCAATTAATAAAATCATCTTAAATATCATGATTTCTTCAACGAATTAAAACAAACATTTTGAAATCAAAGAGAAATAATGAAAAAATGGTTAAAGAAAAACTGTACAGTCTCATATTTGTTCTTTTTAAATAACTCAAGGTAGATTTTTTTCAATATAAAGTATAAATACTTTCAACTTAATTCTGAATAAAGTAATGCCTAGCTCATAGTTCTTTACTTATGAATGGTGGCATTTTCCATCCTTCTCATCATATCCTGTTTTAAAGAAATCGAAGCATGTGAGTTGAAAATATAGTTATGGTATCTTCTTTATTGTTAATACAACAAACGAAAACAAAAAATTTCTTAAACTTTACAAAAAGCAAATAAATAATGTAAAAACATTCTATTTTATTTAAATATGATTTTATTTCTAACTATTTTAAATATATTTATAAATTGACAGTTAAAAGCAGAAATCGTGAAAAGTTTTTTAAAATGTGTTTTAAAAGGCTTTATTAAGCATTTGATTCGGCCGAATACTTTGATATTCGGCCAAACCAAATATTCGGCAGGCCGAATAATTTCATATTCGGCTTAACCGAATAGTTTGATATTCGGCCTAACCAAATATTCGGTAACATGGCCGAATACCGAATAGATACCGAATATTCGGTACATCCCTACATATTACAAATGCATTTTATTTATTATTTTCTTTTTTCTATTTAATTCAGTACTTTTGATGTGCCTTGTTTTTGATGGTTTTTCTTCATTTAATTTTGGTTTTATGTGTGTTGGTAGCCCCAAATTCGTATTATTTTGCTTTTTCATAGCTAATACGAAGATGAAACCACTTACTTCATTTGTAGTTCCAAAGTATTTGGGGCTTGACAATTCTGCTTTGGTTCTGCAAATTCCATTTGTATTCATTTTATTTATTTAATTTTTCCCCCATGTTCAATATGGTAATTTTGTATTAAATTCAATGGTTCAAATATTGTAATACAATTCATGGTTATTATAAATATATATATATATTCTTTTATGAGAAAAGTATGAAAATGATGAAAAGATGACAAAATGGGTGCAACAACAATGAATTATAAAAGAACAACATAAAAAAAATAAATAAATAAACTCCCTGCTTTACAGAAGGTGGGAGGAGTAACAGGCATCAAAAAGTTATTAAAAAATGTAGGGATGGGACGAATAGTGATTTGGCCGAATAGCCGAATACTGAATATTCGGCCAAATTTTAGGCCGAATACCGAATATTCGGCGGCCGAATATCAACTTTTTTTTCCAATGAAGAAAATAAATTTTGATTATATATAATTTAAAAAATAGGAGCTCATTAATAATTATTACTCTTAAATGTGCTTTTAAATGTATTTTTTAATTTGAAACATTTATTTTAACACAAAAAAATTATGAAATTGAATTATATTCTTTTATCTTAATGTACATCAAATTGATTTTCAGTAAGTCAGGATGGTAAGATATTTTCATTAAAATATGAAGAATGTACTTCACTTTTACTATCAAATGATACTGTTACCCTTTCTTGCATTCAAAATTAATAATATTCTTAATCTCTCTCTCTCAGAACTCATGAGGAGATATTGTCTGAAATAACCTTTAATGAAGTAAATTTGATCATTTAGAGTTTGTGTCCCTAATGATAAGCGAATTCGTAAGAATGAGCCTGCTCTGAAATCTGTTGCCAAGCTTTAAATTACAAATCACGTTAAAGCAAAAGGTTATGCTTAAAGTAGAATGCATATGATAACAAAATCTTTTACATTTGAATTGACGCATACATATTCAACTTCAATATTCCACTTATTCAAGAAGCATTAAAAGGATAAACAGAAATTGATAACAACATGAATGAAGGAATATGTAAATAAAAAATATAAACATAATAATGTTACATAATTAAGTCAGTAATATCCAAAAAAATTATTTAAAATTGAAAACTATAGAATAAAAAAATTTATTTTGTTCAGTATTTAGATTTTATGTTTAAATACTTATAAAACGATCTTCATAAATCTAGTTATGTCATCTAATGCGTATCTAGTTTGCCACCAGTTCTGTTTTCAGATGTACCGTTATAGTATTTGGAATAGTGATATTTGATATCTAATTTTGAAAATGAATCATTGTTAATACACCTAGTGAATGAATTTTTTCATTTCTTATTTTATGGAAGTAAGTTAAAAATTTCATAAAAGCCTTTTTTATATGTGCATGGAATTTGTAGACATTAATAAATATTCAAGTGTTTTAGAATAAAACAGTGTTTTTTATAAGTGTTTTTATATCTTGAATTGTAATATATCATTCTCTAATGAAGACATTTCCCATACAATTAAAACTCCAACTTGGGCAGCATTTTCTAAAATATCACTCACTTTTATAGGAAATACAGAAAGGCTGTGCATTTTTTAGCAATCGAATAACTGTATATTTTGTAAGTAAGAATGAGAATGACTTCATGAATGAAGTAGCCAATTTGGATGAGAGAAAAAAAATTATAAGAAATGAAACTCTTTAAATTCTAAATTTATTTAGCAAGATATCTTTCACTATTCGGCGAGATTTTACCAATATTCGGCCAGATATCTCTAAATATTCGGCTACAGGTATTCGGCCGAAGTATTCGGTCAACAAGCCTTCAATATTCGGCCAACCGAATATTCGTCCCATCCCTAAAAAAATGTATCCTCACAGGTTTCGCAAGGCATCACAAAACTGCATACTCCAATTATATATAGAATATAAAAGAAAATAACATTGAATACAGAATTTAATAAACCAAGATTATAAAATGAAATAACATTGAAAACTGAACTTAATGAATAACCATGACATAAATCAACTCGTAACATAAAATATTCTGAAATTTCAAAAAATAAATAACAAATGTAAAAATCTCAATAACTAAACAATAAACTAAATAGACATGCAGCATGTGATGCCCCACCTTTACCTGCGAAGAAAAAAGATACCTGTTGAAAAATTATCACATTACACCTCCATACTTGCATGAGCTGGAAAACTGTTAGGCCTAGGATGGTAGCAGGCCAGCATCAAAAATTTAAGTTCTTTGGTACTCTCCAAAGTTCCATATTTTTAAAACCACGTATATATCACTCATAATATTTTTGGTACATGTTTACATCCATAAAAAGGTTATCCTGCTAAATTTTCATATTTTTTTAGCCAGTCCTTTTTTAAATAGAACTTCAAATTTAGTGTTTTGATGCTGAGATGCCAATTTTGACTAACTACAGAAAAAAAAGGAGTGTCTCTAAATGTTTCATATTTCTTCTGAGAATAGTTCACTAGGGTATATATTCATAAAAATAAATGTAAAGGTGAATTTTACTTTCTTCTATTAAAATGTTTGTCAAAAAAGACAATTTTTCACTGTAAAAATGATACATTTAATCTTATTTTATACAATTTTTTTAATTATCATAAAAATACCTATTATGAAAATTTAGCTCATTCATTACTAAATATAATGGTTTTTAAATCATTTTGACACATTTAGAAATAAAAAAGTTATAAAGGATTCTGTAACGTACTATTTTCATGAAAAACCGCTTGTGACATGACAAAAAAATGGATGCCAAAAAAAATTCAAAAGGTTTAAAAAAATTTTTAATCCTTGTTTTAGACTCCTTAAAGTACAATAAATGAACTGGTAAAGAATTAAAAAAATCAAAAATATTGAGCAACATGGTCTGGATGATTTCACATGGATTGACCCGTTTTAGTGGACTTCCATTTTCAAAAACTTATATTTGTTAGACCACAATCATCTCATTGAGTTCATGGGTGAAATTCTAGAATTAGGTAAAACTTAATTTGCATATTAAATTGCAATTGGTCTGTGAAATCATATCTCCGTGGAAAACACTTAAAAAACCTGATTTCAGCAGTTGATTCATAGGTTTACTATTGTGTATTTCTGCATCCAAAAGTATGAAAATTTGAAATAAGAGTAGGAAAACAATGGTAAACTTACAAGTGAACTTCTAGAATCATTTTTTTAGGTATTTTCCACCAAGATATGACTTAGCAGACTGATTGCGCTTTAATATGCAAATGGTTTTAATTAACCCTCTAAAAGTTTGAACGTAATATTCCGTTTACTAAGCTCGAGGTTTCACTGCAATATAAACAATATTTAGGGCAATATAATTCTACAGATTAAGTGAATTTTCAATACATTTTAGAATGATTAATACTCTTAAAGATTACATTCATATTTGAAATTAAGTTTTTTCTATAATGTTGAAAGAATTATATTATCTGAGATTTATATTAAAATGCAGAGAAAACAACATTACAATTTTATCCATTTGCAAGACTCTCAGAGGGTTAATTCTGGAATTTCAGCTTCTAACTTGATGATAAGGTGATATCCTGTGTTGGGTCCTTCCAGTCTATGAGTATGGGAAAATGTTATTGGTTTCTCTAAATTAATGCATTTTTTACTAAAAGTTAAATGTTGAAAAAAAAAGAAATTATAAGTTTATAAATTTTATTTGATTTTTAGGGAGAAGTGTCCAAGTGTCGTGGAAGTGTTCCCCATAGTGAAAATGGAATTACCAAAGCTAAACACAAAGTCAAGTGCACAACATCTTCATTTAATGAAGAATCATCTTGTTTAGGACTGTTGGATTCACTTATACCTTTCCCACCTGACTTCAAAAATTGCAATAATCCATTTAGAAAGTCAAACAAGAAAGGTGGTTCAAAACGTGCAAATTCTCAGTACAAAACCCTTCTTACAGGATCTAAAAGGAAAAGACTCAGAACCATAGTAAATAATGATCTGACTGCCTTAAATGGTAATAATCATTGTTCAGACGACAGCTCTAATAGAGAGTCTGCTTCGTTCTTGACAACCAAAGAGGATTTATTACAAAGGACTAAAGAAGGTGAACTTTGTATTTTAGGTAAAAGAACCACGTCATCAGGGAAGGTTCAGTATCTTATCGAAAGACATAGGTAATGTACATAGTGTATTCTTTATAGACAAATTTTATGTAAATATATTTATATTTATGAAAGACATATGTAAAAAAACAAATCCATTTAGTGTTGTAGTTTGCTTCTGCCAGACGATAAGTTAAATCTAGTCAACTCTGGTTATGATGGACCTAACTATGATAACTAGCTATCAGCTAACAGTTAAGAGGAAAAAACTAATTACATTTTAATTGAAATGCTGCTGAATTTATTGCATGTCACTTTACTTTATTTTATTTATTTTATTTTTCAAAATAGGCACCTTTATAGTAAAATGGCCAAAAGTGACTGACCACTTGCAAATTTAGACAAGATTTTTTTTTGTTAAATATCTAGAAAAATACATGTAGAAATATTTTGAAACTCCAAGAGTGTAAACAGAGCAGTACATGTCATATATTTTCTGCATAGTTTTTTCCCTGAAATTTTATAGGGGACTGTCACTGTCTACAAATTTAAAACGAAAGAAGATCTTTTGGATAATCCTATCAAAACTAATGTAGCAAAACTTCATGCTTAAACTGCAGATTATGATTAAGTGCCTTATTGTAATGAACAGTGTTCATTTTTATGAGGATAGCATGTATACTCATAGAAAAATTAAGTTTTTTTTTATTAAAAAAAATTACAAATTTTTTACATATAATTTGCAGAGTTCTGAATATATATATATATATATATATATATATATATATTTTTTTTTTTTTTTTCCTGAAAAATATGCCAAACAATATTGTACATAATACCCTGTAATCAGAATTAAAAAATAATAAAATTATGAAAAATCAGCAGGTTTACTAAATAATTTTCCACTGTGCATGCATGGACGCAATCAAAGTATAATTTGCGTAATGTGTTAGCTAAATGTATTGTGCAACTTTTGTGAAAATCTCAAAAACGTACCTTAAAAATTCTGAAAATTGTCATTGATAGAATAAGCTCAAAATCTGTTATTCCCAAAATGAAGTGAAAAGATGAAGGGCTGTGTTCATGCAACCATTGATTACTGTCAATATAACATACACAATATTGCATGCACTACTATATTTGGATACAGCCTGTCATCTTTTTGCTTCATGGCTTCTGGGAATAATGGATTTTAAGCTTATTCTATCGACGATAATTTTCAGAATTTTCAAGCTGTGTTTTTGAGAATTTCGATTTCCCAAAGATTGCTCTATACATTTAGCTAACACATTATACAAATTATATTTTGATTGCATTCACACATGCACAGTGGAAAGTTATTTAGTAAATCTGCTCATTTTTCATATCTTTTAATTCTGTTTACAGGGTATTATGTACAATGTTATGTACAATGTGATATTTTCTGAAAAGATCACTTTTTTTATGTTAAAAACTTTGCAAATTATAAGCAAAAAACTTCGCAAAATTTGATGCATTTTTTAAAAATATAAAAACTACAATTTTTCTACAAGTATACATGTTCCGTAACATGTATGTTATCTGCATAAAAATGAACACAGTTTATTACAATAAGATACTTAATCATAATCTGCAGTTTGAACACACTTTTGCTATATTAGTTTTGAGAAAATTATCCAAAAGATCTTTTTTCTTTTTCAATTTATTGAGGGTCCCCTATGAGATTTTTGGAAAATATCTTCGCAGAAATATATGACCTGTACTATTTTGGTTACACACCTGGAGTTTCAGAATAATATTCCATGTATTTTTCAAGATACTCAACAAAATGTGTAAAATTGCAAGTGGCCGGTCACCTTTGGCATATAGTGTATGCCATAATAGAAAATAGTCCTGTAAATCTATTTTCTATCATGACATATTAGTATGAAGGTATCTTTATGTTATAGTTTTAGTATGACAGCATGAATGACAAGCCGCAGTTCATCACATTGCCATAGTAACACTTATATAATTAAAGACTTAAATACAAATAATATCTTGAACTTAACATAAAACAAGTGATTCTGAACTTATTTTTTTCTTTTATAGCTATGCTAATTATACTTAGATTCTTTCTTTTTCATTTTGTCAAAAAAAAAAAAAAATGTTTTACTGACAGATTATTCAATGAGCTATGTTGAAGAAGAAAAACTATTAATAATGGTTCATTCTGTGAAATAAAAAATTGTCTAATCAGGAAATATTGATCCTGAAAACAAGATAGGAAAGCAATTAGAAAAGTGTTAAAATTCTTAAATTCAATTTGTTGTAAATATTTCTTGTGATTCTAATAATTTGCTTAATAAAGATATAAAATTTTTGTAATTTATTTATGATCTTTGCTTAATAAGCTCTGTAAAAGTAGAGGAAGTTAAATTTGTTTTAAATGCAGTTTAAGTTCATTATTAGCAGAGTTGACTAAAAGTATTTTCTAGTTTTTATTATTTTAAATTTAAAAACCTTGTTGGAAATGTACCAGAATAAAAATATTTTGACTTATAAGTTTGATACTAGACATGATTCAAACAATATTTGTACAGAATCTGCATTAAAAAAAAATCCAAATGGGGAAAAAAAAATCTCAATTAAAATTTTAGTTAGAATGATAAATGTGCTCCCCCCCCTCTTTTCCTTGCAGCACATATTAACTTCAATAAACCACTGGTTCACCATTTTGCAAGTTAGCGAATTTTAAAATCATTCGCATTTTAAAATACTTGGTATTATTTGATGCTTCTTTTCAAAAAAATTTTTAGAAACAAATTGTTAGTCTTAAATATTTGTATTGATTTCTACCTTATCTAAAATTAAGAAAATTTCTAATTTTAATCACTTGATTTAAATGGTTTGACATCTTTCTATTAAGTAAAAAAAAAAAAAATAGTTTAAATCAGTTAGACAAAAATCAGAAGTGAATTTTGGTACAAAAGTTTCCATAAACATTTGACTTTAATAGAAAAACAGTCAAACATTCTGTGCATACTGAAATCATAGTCAAATCTCAGAAAGGCTTGTTTTCAGAGGAATCTATGCACAAACCATTGTGCTTTCAGATATTTTCCCCTTCATACGAGCATTGTTTGACTGTTCCACACAAGATATGACTAAAATACATTGACAAAAGCTGAATTTGCTCTAGATCTGAATGTGAAACACATTGTATTCCTGGTCTCAATATCCTTTTTTTTTATAGACAGAATTCATCACAATAAATAAGATATTTTATGAAAGGTTTTTGAAGAGTATTTTGTCATACCTTCACATTTCATTAAAACACATTTAATTAAAAATTGCAATTAATTGAAAACTAATATTATAGCTTATCAGCAAATAATATCAAAGACTGCAGTATGAAAGCTTCATGTAGGTCTACTACTTTAATTTATATTATTTATTTTCCTTTCATACTGTTTTTTATATCTGCAAATAGAAATATACATATATAAATATACTTAAAAAAAATGTTTATGAAACTTTCAAAAACTTTTTGTGTCATGACCAAGTTTTAGATATAATATATATTTAAAAATTTACTACTTTTGCTAGAAATAGCCTTATCAGAAAATCATTATCTCCAAAATGTATTATTAAATGCAATCTGGCATTTTAATGAAATTGAAAAATCATCTATATAATAAAAGCCTAAGTCATGTGACTGTCATCAACACTTCCGGGCTTACCCACTTCACTCTTCATATGCTATGCAGTGAATTTCATGTTAGCCAGCGCAGGTGATAAGTCGCCAAATTATTGTACAGATTATTGTTTTATTAGCGCATTTGGCTGTCATCAACAGTTTGCCATGATAACCACTTCGCTTTTTATAAGTTCTGGTTGGTGCAATTGGCAAATAAATCGAAAATGGTGCCAGAATGTCATTTTAGCATTTTACCAAATTTTACAAAACGGCAGAAAAACATGGTTTTTAAAATTTTAATGTTATAAACGATGTATAACTTCAAATGCTTAAGATCGCAGCAACCACAACTTTTATCATAAAAAAAAAGTAAAAAAAAAAAAAAAAGGATATGGAACTTTTCCCTATCAAAGTAAACACAAAAGATTTTCTTCAATGAGTGAAAAAAATACTAATTTATGGAGGAAATAATTCACATAGCAAGATCTCCAATCACGAATTTTGCAATACAAAAATAATTCAAGCTTGTAACTCAAACTTTAGTATCATTTTGTTACGTGACATGCTGTACAACTCAACTTTAAGAAAGTTTTCTTGACGGATTGAAATGTAAACCCCAATGTGTAGCCCAACTCATGTAATATTTAATGTATCAAATTTCATATCTCATCTTCAAAAAGTTTGATATCTGCATATAATTTATATAGTAGATCATCGTAAATTATTGTTAAACGCCTATTATATTTAAAATTGTCAAAGATAGATTGCATTTTAAACAGTAATTTAATACATTTATTAAATACAAAACATGGAAAAAATTCTAAATCCTGTTTTATCACAAAAAAAAAAAAAAAAAAAAAAAAGATTTTTTGATATAATTTTTGTCGCATTCCGCAAGGGTATTTTTTATTACTTTAATGCTACTGGTGGTAATGTAATAATTTTGCATAAACATTTTTTAATTTATAATTTTGCGGCTTTTTAAACAATATTTTCCTGTAGATGTAGTATTATGTGGTATTACTTGATTATCCCGTCAACCAAAAAACAATCCAAACTATATGGTTTAATGCCAATAATGGATGATTGTAAATTTCGCATTCACTTGACATTAAACACAGTACAGCAAGTGATTTTTAATTGGACTTTTTATTTGTAATTTTATTAATGTTTTACTAATTTGTTTATTCTTTCGTTATTTGAAATAAAATTATATAAGTTAGTATAATTTGGCATGGTCCACGGGATGATCAGATAGTAATTTATATTTAAAAAATAATAATGAAATTTGAAAAAATGTGGCAGGAACAATTTTTGGTGGTTTAAATATATTGAATTTTTGATTTGTCTATTAGAATCTTCCGATTTGGTGAAGTATTGAACAAACAAATTAAATTATGAATAAAATTAATTTCATGAAATGATTAGCATAACATTTTACCAAATGGCGACCAAACTGGTTGCCAAGGGCGGCTAGTACTCAAATAAAAGAGATGATTTTAAAGTAAAGTATGTGACTTACGTTAATGTTGGGTTTTTAAAGATACTATTGCAGTCTTATCATTAAAAATATTCTTGCATAATTGAATGTTTAAAAAAAAGCATTCATTTCTGCCTTTTATATCATTTGTATGTTTATTTTTTAAAATAAGGCATAACTTTCCCTTTTATGCATTATTTTCAGTTAGACACCAATCTTGTTTTAAGGGTATCTGTATAAAAAGTTATAGAAACATTTAATACATTAAATAACTTTAACATTTAAGTGTAAAAATTAAGTACACATATTTTATTTTAAAATTGCTGCTAAAGTAATAATTTAAATTAAATAGCTTACCATTCTCCTCCTCCTCCCTCCCCCCTTTTAAGAATAGATATACTATATTACATTTGTAAAGCAACATATTTTAAGTACTGGTTTTCGACCAAATGGACAGCTGATTATTCCACATTTGAAATTCTTTGTACGAATATTTTATTCTATGAATAATTATAAAAGTAATAATGATTAAATGCCTTAAATATTTGATAGATAAAATTACGAATTCCTAGATGAATTTTAATTTCAAGCTCTGAAACCGTAAACTTTTTACCATATTCCAACTTATGTTTTTCTCATTTTGTTGTTTTTAACATTACCCAGAGAACTATAAAATTGGAATTTCACTGTATATTTCAAATTTTCCATTAGAGATCCATTAGCCCCCCCTTTTTTTTCATTATTATTTAATTTCCTTTCATAAATGCATGTCATTAATAAAGTTTAGATGGTATGGTTGACAGAGCTTCATTCTAGAAAAATATGAAAAATTTCTGCATATGTTTTTCTAAAAAAAGTTTATATAATCTGGTCCAAGCCAGCTGGCACATTTAACACTGTGAAAAATAACACTAGTAAGCCTTGATTACATCCATTAATAACTATATCAAAATATTAATAATATATATTCCACAACGAAAAAGTAAGAATTTATATTATAAATAAAAATTTTGTTTATAAGATGGTGTTGTATTAATAAAAACATTTAAAATAAATTAAAAATTTTTTATTTACATGTTCCAACTCTTTTTAATCGAGTCATCTTCAGAAATTAAATAGAAAAGTAGCAACATTAAAAGCACCAATTTAAAATAATTGGTGCTTTTAATGTTGCTATTTTTACATTTCTAATAAACACTTGGTTTGAATTTGGGAGACTGTATTTCTTTTTTTGTGGCAAAATATTATCTTTCACTAAAAAATAATTTTTTTCACAAAGTATGTCTCCCACCTCAACAACAACAAACCTATGTCGATCTCTGATAATAGCTATATTAATGATATTAAGGATGTTCATAATTAAAAAGGGCAACTTTGTGACATAAGTTTTAATTTTTGTTCAGAAATTCATTGAATTAGCAGTTTTATTCAGATACTATCTAATTGCACTCATATTTCTGTTTTTCTGCAAACACAATAGCTATTTCAGAATAAGCCGTTAAAAATGACATTTTGAACTGCATTTTCCGTCGAAAAAAGAAAAACCAGTGAACGAAAGGAAGAAAATTGCATGATCACGTGATTTAAAATAGCTTATAACTTGGTATATAATTTAATTATCAGAAAATAGAAAACTGAGTTCGATTCAAAAGGGTTTCTATAGCAAAAGTGTGGTCAAAGATCTGTGTATTGTCTTGTTTGATGCAAGTGTTGGTTATGGATCTGAATATGGAAAATTAATCATTTTACCCATGCAAATATCAGGAATAACAAAATTTTCATTTCGTTCATACTTTTTCTGCTTTCTTTAATGTTTTCACCCTGTGTGAAGAGCAAATATTGCATGAATGATTTTTTTTCTGGAGATAACCTGACGAATTAATTTCTGGGCTCAAAATATCTTATGTAACACTTTCATGAAATCTTTATAGCTGTTTTCTAGAATCCAAAAGTATAAAAATATACAAGAATTTCTCATTTAATAGTGCAAGACACATTATTTTGTTATTTTTAAGTTACAGATTGATTTCTTCCATCCTTTATTTTGTAAAATTTATTAATCTTATTGTAGACAATATTGTTAAAGTTGTTTCATAATGTAATTTTTTTTTTTTTTTTTTTTTTTTTTTTTTTTTTTTTATTCATATGTTTCAAAGAAATATTTTTATACTGAAAGAAATAATGTTGTTCCTCTTTTGCTGAAAATGTTTATTTTCATAATTTTGAAAATGAATATTTTTTATGTATTGTGCATGACAGTGAGTATTTTTAGAATGCTTTCTTTATTGAAAATTTTATTTTTAAATAACTTATCACTATGTAAAATTTTAAACTGTTGTTACTAAATTATACCTAATATATATATACATGCAAGTTAACTTGTTATGTACTGTAATTTTATTGATGTGAGAATTGAACTAGGTTCTCTTCTAGGTATCTGTTCTTTTTTAGTTGTAAGCATTCCCAAATTTTTTAGACTTTCAAATAGTGAATTAACCCCTTCCTGGTTCATGAGCTGAGATCAGGCAGCAAAAAGTTATTATGTACTATAAAATTATATTTTAATGATGAAATTACTTTTTAATTGAATGAGTTTAATGTTTTTCTCGTATATGCTAGACTTGCCAAGACTCCAGATTTTTGCACGCCACTATTATTTAACAGGAAATAATGATGCTGCTTTGATTGCCGAAATTAAATAAAACATTTTCTGTATTAAAACACGGTGTCCAAAAAGCCAGAGACTTGGCAGCTCTGTACATGCTTTTTTTAATGATTTCAATTGCTTTTTATTTTTCTAACCATAAGATGGTAGTAGCAAACTGTATTTTCAGCTGCAGATTTCAAAGATCTGAAAGCGAAAGCTCAGTTTTAGTTCATTATAAAAGTTTGATAGCAGTTGATAATCTTTTCCCTTCTGTTTGTTTATTATTTTTTCATTCAGCTTGATGAGCATGATTTTATTGTATCTGATTTAGTTGATATTAAGGAAGATAAGCTATCAAAATTTTGTGTAAAAAGTTATAAATCTTGAAATTTGAATAAAATGAGTACCCACATTTGATTCTATGACTGATCAGAAAGCTTGAAGAACACTTCAAAAATGGAATATGTTTATAACATAAACCTGCCTAAACAGAAATGGTAAAAAGATAATAAATAAATTTGGGGATATTCGAAAATTATAGTACATTTCGCCATGTTTCTTGGCAGTTTTAGTAGAAGTGAGGAAACTTAAGATAATAAACCTGCTAAAAAAAATAGCTAAATAAGTACCTCAGTGATTTTAGAGCTATTTTGTTTATTATATTATAACATCAACATTGACTTTGAACTGGGTAATGTAAGTTCAGATAAATAAAATGTTATGGATATTTGATTTGATGTTAAGGACCTTTTTTTTAATTTCATTTTTGCTAGATATACATTCCATTTCATTCAGTATTCATTTAGAGAACTGACCAGCATAGCAGTATAAAGTATGGGTGTTTATTTTATTCAGTATTTCAGTGTTTATAATTTTTTTATAAACAATATTTTGATTACAAATTCAAATTGAAGATTAAAATATTTTCCCATTTTATCCTAATCAATTCTAAAATTGGCTTCTTTTTTTAGTTGCACATCAAAATCTTAAAATCTCCCCCCCCCCCCCCCCCCCCCCCACACACACACACACAAAAAGAAACTTGCCAGTGGGAGATAAAAAAAAATTTTTGCCAGAATAGCTGAAAATTTTTTCTTATTAATTTTCCCATACTGTTAGCAAAGCTGCCAACTTCTATGCCTATTTAAATCATATAAACATGTTTGGAACTACAAAAATGTTTTAGTAAAATGTATTCCAAATATAGTTAATGGTATGTATTACAAATCATATTGTGAATAATTTACTGAAATTTCTGTTTCTAATATGTTTATTTGACCTTAAATAGGTGTAGTACTTGCCAATCATGCGTTAGATTTAAATTAAAATAACAATTAATTGGTGCTTCTCCACTATTCTGTCAATCATTTTCCATATAAAAATAAATGTGTGTATATATATATATATATATATATACACTATCTACCAAAAAGTATTTGTACACTTTCAGTTTTTGACATTTTGTCAAATATTTAAAAATATACTGGTCGGATTCTTCTGGAACTTCAGAAATATAAAGATTATGTTTCACTTTATATTTATTTACATTCATTTGTTAAGCGGGTAATTAGGGGGCCGGCAAAAAAACAAAGAATAATAGAAATATTTGGGATCGACCTGTACATGAAAATGCACGAAACGACTTATCGCTTTAGAATACAAATATATGAATACAGTAGAATATGTACATTAATTTGTGTGAGAATAGCATGTATATTTATGGCGATAGAGCGATTTTTTTTGAAAAATTCAAAAAATTCTGGTATGTTTTTTGTTTATATCATGCTGGGTTTTTGACCAAATTTAACGCAAATTTCAGAAAAATTGGCAAAATGCAGTAGAAAAAATGTAGCGCAATTGGAATATAAAAATATTAAATATTTTATGAAATATGAGTAGTTTTATGAAATAATTTTTATCTGCGCATGCGCGAACGATAAAAACAATTCTTTTACATCATTTAATAGTCAATTCTATGGAGTAACTTATAAAAAAAATCCAATGAAATATCGTGAAAATTCAAAAAGATATCATTATTATAAGTAAGCTGTTTTTACATTGCTCTCTAAAAACGGCTGAATGATAAGGGATTCTCCACAAATTGACATTTTTTATTGACTGACTTTTAGGAAAAAATTAGTATTTAATGTATACAATATCTAATACAATATTTCTGTTAATAAGTATCTTGACATCTGTGATGGAAAAGAATAAAAGCCCTTTTCCTTTTCTATCACAGGTGTCAAGATACTTATTAGCAGCAATATTGTATTCATTAAATAGTACTAATTTTTTCCTAAAAGTCAGTTAATAAAAAATGTCAATTTGTGGAGAATCCCTTATCATTCAGCCGTTTTTAGAGAGCAATGTAAAAACAGCTTACTTATAATAATGATATCTTTTTGAATTTTCACGATATTTGATTGGATTTTTTTTATAAGTTATTCCATAGAATTGACTATTAAATGATGTAAAAGAATTGTTTTTATCGTTCGCGCATGCGCAGATAAAAATTATTTCATAAAACTACTCATATTTCATAAAGTATTAAATATATTTATATTCCAATTGCGCTATATTTTTTTAAATAGATTTTGCCAATTTTTCTGAAATTTGCGTTAAATTTGGTCAAAAACCCTCTATGATATAAACAAAAAACATACCAGAATTTTTTGAATTTTTCAAAAAAATCGTTCTATCGCCATAAATATACATGCTATTCTCCCAAAAATTAGTGTACATATTCTACTGTATTCATATATTTGTATTCTAAAGCGATAAGTCGTTTCGTGCATTTTCATGTACAGGGCGATCCCAAATATTTCTATTATTCTTTGTTTTTTTGCCGGCCTCCTAATTACCCGCTTAACAAATGAATATAAATAAATATAAAGTGAAACATAATCTTTATATTTCTGAAGTTCCAGAAGAATCCGACCAGTATATTTTTAAATATTTGACAAAATGTCAAAAACTGAAAGTGTACAAATACTTTTTGGTAGATAGTGTATATCAAACTCTAATATCCAATACACAAATGGAAGGATGGTACCAACTATTAATAATTGTAAACAGTAAAATTTGTAACATTATTAAAAGTAGAAAAAAATGATTTTGCATATTTATTTACCTTATTACATAGCTGCCAACTTGTACGTTTCGGCCGTACAATGTACGGATTTTGTTCTAAGTGTACGGTTGTACAAATGAACAGTACGATTGTACAGTTTTGCGCACAGGAAAAACAATCGTGGAGAAATTAGAATTTCATGAAAGGATCGCCGCAAAACACACATTTCTTGAATACTTCATGGAAAAACGATGATTTTGTCAATGTTTTTGTTAACAAATGTTATGAAAAGATCGCTGAAAAATGCAAATTTCGTGTATGGATTGCAGAAAAAATGTCGATTTCGCCAAAATATCGCAGATAAAATGCTGATTTCGTCTGAAAACAGCCAGAAAACTCGATTCGTCCAAAGATTGCAGATATAACACCGATTTCATCAAAAAACGCCGTTTTCGAGAAAAGATCCCGAAAAAATGCAAATTATGTCAAAAGATCATTGAAAAAAAAAAAAAAATGCCGATTTTATCAAAAAATCTCGGGGGGAAAAATGGCGATTTTGTCAAATGATTGCAAAAAAACCACCAATTTCGACAAAAGATCGTGATAAAACACCGATTTTGTTAAAATATTGCAGATTTCGTTTAAAGATCATGGATAAAATGCTGATTTCGTGAAAGGGTCGCAGAAAATAGTGAATTTTGTCAAAGAATTGCGGGGGAAAATGCAGATTTTATCAAAAGATCGTTGAAAAAAAAACGCTGATTTCATCAAAAGATACATAAAAAAAACGTGAATTTTGTGAAAGGATTGCTGAAAAAATGTGCATTTCATTAAAGATATTCAATAAAAATGCATAATTAATGCTATTAAGTATACTCCCTCTCCCACCCTCTCAACTGCTGTAACCTTTCAGGAAATTTGCTGTGAATTTAATCTGCCTTTATCTATTACAGATCATCATGCAGGACAGTTTTTTGGAAACATGTTTCCTAAGTATGAAATTGCAAAAACATTTTCTTGTGCAACCTCTTTTTTTTTTTTTATATAAATATAAAAGTAGCATAGAAAATATTGTTATGAAATGATATTACTTTTTGCATTACATATTATGCATTTGCTTGGCATGTTATGCATTTTTAAGCATATCTATATGCTTAAAAATGCTATAATAGTTGCATTCTAATGCATCGTGAAAATTGTAAGGATTTCAAAATTGACATGTTGGCAGGTATGTTATTATTTGTAACGGTCCTTCTTAGCTGGTGAATGTTTGCGATGTGAGTTGAAATGGATTATTATATGTAACTGTGTGTCACAAATTTTTTTCAGTGCTTTTTCTATTTTAATAATATGACATTACTTTTTAAGGACATTTGTAATTTTAATCAATGAAATAATTAATAAATTAGTAAAAATTCATTCAAACTCACCTGGTGACACGACAAGCATGTGTAATGTATCCAATTTCAAGTGAATGATGCTGCAAGCACGCATTTTTGCTGTTTAAATCCTATATTTTGGTGAGTTATTATTTTTTTTTAATGAAAAGTAGCCTACAAAGTAATGGAGAAGTACGAGATAATTTTAGATAACTTCTATGCATTGCTTTTCAATTTATAAATACAGCTTGTGCTGTGTTTTATCTATCAATGAAAGTATTCACTGTCCAGTAAATTAAAAAAAAAAAAAAAAAAAAAAAAAAAAAAACTGGCTAATGGCTACCAACCAAAATTTTATATTTTCAGCTTTAGTGTTTTGCTATCCATGTTTAAAAAAAACTACATCCCCCCCCTTCATTTTTTTTTATTCCTCAACTCTGAATAAATTGACCCTGGAATGGGTTCTGTAGTCTTTAAAACTGGGAAAATTAATAGTTATGAATTTTACGCTTTGAGTTTTCCATTCTAGTCCAGTTTTTTCATATTTAATTTATACACTGTTGAAGAAAACCATCTCTTATTGTTCTTACAAGAGATAGTTAATTTATTATGTATATATATCTCTAATGCATTGTGATTTTTATAAAATTTGGAAACATTTTTGTACTGAAAATATATGTGCAGGCATGTTTTGAATAATTTATATGAGACTTTCTCATCCTTATATTTGTTATTCAAATAATATTTTTTATGGAATGCTATACAAATGCTAAAGGAAATTTGCTCTTTGTAGAAAAAATTGTTTGTTCTTATGTACAGATTTATTAAATTAAAGTTGTACTGTCTATTTAATTTATTTTCAAAATGTCACATTAAACAGTTTTGCATATTTTGTAAATTGTTTAACCACAAAAAAAAAGTGTTAAATATTATGGATTATTGACCTTTATTAGTTTGCATTTATTGGGTTTAAAATGATTTGTTTCATTATTTTCAACTGAAATACTCTGAGTTTCTAGCAAAATATATTTTTTGTTGCATAGTTTCAAAGTTACTGCTGTTGTGTACTGACAAGTTGAAAATGCGTTTTTTGTGGCTACCACACCTTTTTGTAAGACACACACCCTGATTTAATGTACCACATTCGAAAAAAAAAAAAAAAAAAAAATATATATATATATATATATATATACTTGAAAACTTTCAGAACATTTTTATTTAAATTTAAAACTGTTTTAAAATTAGTGCTTCAATATCACAGTATTTTCAATGGTTTCATAAATTAAAATGCAAAATTTTCATTGAATGAATTTATGCAGCAGTCAGTGGTCACTTATATTTATGTCCGTCAAATTCTAAATACAGTCGAGCATCTCTATAACAAAATTCCATCCAGCCAATTTCTCTATTTAATGAATTTTTAGTAGGAACGGTCAGATTTTCCATGATTACATTAAAAATAATCTCCATATAGAGAAATATATATCACCGTATAACAAATATTTTCAGAGATCATTCCTTCATTTGTTCAGAAAATGCTTTCAACTGTTTGTGGAATCCATTTTTCTTTCCTGATTCAGGATTATTATTTCATAACTGCATTCTTCTACCTTATTCTTTACATCCAAAAAAGACATTCATGCCCTCCCTTCAAAAAGCTTTTCTTGACAGAGTGTTTATCGGATTCTTCATGGTCTTGCCTGACTTACTCTGTTTCAACCACAATGAGCATTATGTTTTTGAAAATATTCAAACATTTCTTGAGCTTTGCAACTCTCACAAAGCGTCCTAAAAGATAGTCATTCTATAATCACCTAAAAAATGTTTTTCTTTTTGGATAATAAAGCAGAGATAATAATGGATTAGGGGTCTATCGGTGAAACAGTCATCTTTTTAAACATGTTTTCATCTGTCTAAACTTCAAAAGGAAAGATAAGAATAGAGACCTATATAAAAAGCCTATAACTTAAACTAATTCTCGTTCCTCTTACAGTATAGTGGATGTTTGTTGTTTGTGGCAACTCGGAGTATTCTTTAGTGTGAGAGGTAATTTTAATGAAAATTTTTTACAAAACATCATCTATGGTGGTGCAATCTTTTACTGCATATGCATAAAATGGATCCTAGAATAAGGACAATTCTGTCTGATAGAATGAAGGTTTTGAAACTAACCAATAAGGGACTGCAAAAAAATGATGTAGCATACATGTTTGAGATTCTGGCAAAGCACTCTGTCGGCAATCATAAAAATAAAATAAAAAACGGAAGGCAATCACCCGAAAACAACTACAACAACAAAAAAGACATAAAACTTTAATCTAGCATTGAAAAAAAAAAAAAAAAAAAAAAAGCATACCAGTACGATAGCTGACTAGGGAGGAAGGTCTCAACTGCCAGTTAAGATCTTGTCGAGAATGATGCCTTTGGAAAGCTCTTACATAAAGATCAAAGAAAGGCATGCAACTACCTGCCCAAATGCAACTGGTTAAGAGTTATAGGACGATATATTCCTGTCATTTATTGATTTCTCCAGGTTGCTAGCTATGCAAGAAAAACATGCTGTATTGTATAAAAGAGAGAATGCAGAGAGATATTACAGGGAAGATAGTTTATGCTTGGTGGCAAAGTTTTCACCAATTGCGTTCAAAGGGTTAGTTATATACATTTCGATGATCGCCATGGTAAGAGTTTCAAATGACACCATTCTCGACAAAATCCCAATCTAGCAGTTAAGGAACTTTCCTAATTAGGTGAAGCAATCCTTTCATAGTTTACAAGGGTAAAATAATCTGAATTTCAGATCTAGATAGTGTTTCAAAGTTTGTTGTTCAGACTTGCAATGGATGTCCCAATTTTTAAAGATTCTAAGAATTGTCCCGTAGAACCACTGTGTGACACATCGAACGTTCTGATTTTTCACAATACACAATTTCTCTTAAATTTCTTTTGGTAACATGTTGTTTGTTAGAATGTATTACATGAAACTTAAGTGTAAATAGAATCTGTCTATAACAGAAAATTTTTATGGTTTTGCCTAGAGAAATGTGCGAAGAGGATTCGGTGATATATATCATGATACATATCTGATATTTATTTTTAAAATATCATTATTTTTGATATCTTCTATTTTTCTTTTTCACTATCTTCAAAACATCACTTTGTGTGATATTTTAAGTCAAAACAAGTATAAATGAATTTTTCAATTGGTATTTTTTGTGTTGCTCTGTAGATAAAGAACTTTCGCCACTTGCAGTTGCTTTTTTAGCCAAAGAAAAAAAATCTTTGGAGACAATTTTTAAATAAAAAATAAATAATTATGTGAAATAGTGTTAATTTACAACAGCATTGAAAAATAGACTAATTTGAATGGTTATTTTTAGCCCCAGAGCAGAAACACAGTGATACGGTGGCATTGTTGCACAAAGAGAAGATCTTCGTAGAAAACTGTCTTCTCAGAGAGCTTATTGTTTTTAATTGTTATTTTCATCTCAAATAAAAAATGTTGAATCTTATAAGTCCCATGCCAATTCTCTGTAATCAAAGACACCTGTATCTTTTACATGATTTTTATTCGATTGACCACTTTTTTTGTAAAACATTTTCACTTTGACAGTGTGTTCTAGAGAAATGTACTATAAAATTAATTTTTAAAATGTAGTGGTGCAAGTAGAATATAAAAATAGAATTATGTATAAAAAGTTAGTGTCAGACAGGGGCTAAATTTTTCAAAACTTAGGTTGAAGTTTTTTGAAGACTAAAATTCTTATCCAACTAAACTACTCCTTATATAGAAATATAATTATATTTTAAAACATAGCATACCTTTTTGAAAAATTGGGTTTAAATTAATTGGATTAAAAAAGATAAATTTATTATTTTTATTTATACCAAGAATAAGAATGATTTTATCCTCAATTTCTAACAAGAAGCAAAATTATACATATATAAGTATGCATATTAATTTATATTTAAATTATTTTTTATTGTTAAGCGTATATGTAAAATGCCTTTCTCACCCACTCAATACAATAAATTTATTGAATTATTGCTTTGAAATCTATGGTGCATTGTTATAAGTTGCAGTATTTAACCTCACTATCAGTGAAAAAAGATTGATTTGTTGACATAGTGTGAAAAAGAAGAAGAAAAAGAATAAAACAATATCAATATTACTATAAATATACTAAGTACACTGATAGACAAAACTTAAGGACCAAGAAGAAATACACACAAACGAGAATCTATGTGAGTTTGTGGGTCAAGAAGCAAACAATAGTTTTAAAAGAATTACACAGGATTTAATATAAAAATTTTGTTGAAAGTCTGTATGCACGGTATCACCAGAGCTTCATTTTCCGAAACGTGAATACTGTCCAAAAACATGACTGCACAAAGAAAGAAAAATCCTTGTTTGTGGAAGGAAATTGTCGAGCACCATTACATCTCCCCAAGCCATTCCATACATTTTCAATAGGGTTCAGGTCAGGGGAATGTGCTGGTTAGTCTATGCGATGGTGTAGAGACTGTCATGTGCGATGACAAGGTACGCTAACCTCCATAAAATGAAAATTTTCACTGATAGCACCTCGAAAAAATAAAAAATGTGGAAGTAAAACGTCTTCAATGTATAGCCTACTGATCATGGATCCTTGGTCAAGCACATAGACTGCACAGCCATTAAACATGAAGCCTGTCCTCATCCTGATACTTGGAGTTACATATTGATCTCATTTTAGAATATTTTTGTGACAATAAGCACTACTAACCTCATGCCATATCAGTTTGTCTATAATCAGTTGATAGACTGAAACTACTCTTATCTGAGATGAGCACGGTAGACCTGTCGTCATCATTCCAGTTGGGATGTATACAGCACCACTGTAAATGGGTCTACGTGGCGCCTCGAGAGTGGCACACACAACAGGTCTTCAGGGACACAATTTACCTTTTTTCAAATATCTTGCATCAGTTTCTGCGATATTTTACCACCTTGGCAACACAAAGTTGATTTGCTTATTGACCAGGCATTGGTTCCTTTTAGTCGAAATAAAAATATCACGATCTTTTTTGAGAGGTCATTCTGCAAGGTTGACATTCCTCCAGTGCACTAGTACATATTCCACTCTTTTTTAATGCTGCCCACAGACTAGCAACAATACTGTGTCTGATGTTAAATTCTTGGACAACATCTTTCATTTTGCATCCTTCTTCCAACTTTCTGATTATTTTACCACAAATAATATCATTTAAATGATGCCTCGAAGACATGTTTAAAATTTCAATGTTCAAGCTTCACTCATTCTCCATCGGATTTTGCATCTAATGAGAACTCGCAGCACTTGCCAATTGCCTGAAATCTCATATCTTAATTGTCACATGATCGACAAAACAGGAAGTACAAAATTTGCATAAGTTTCACAAACATCTCATATTCATGAAAATTTACAAGTGCACTGCTGATCAATTTCTAACTAATTGTTGAAGACAATTCTGAACATTGGGTGTCTGAACTTTTAGATTTTGTACTGTACTATAAAACTCATCAATTTGAAGTGTAAAGAAATTCTTGTTTGTAACTTTTCTCTTATAAATTATATTTTGATATCTTTGTGCACTATTTTACTAATGTAACTAACAATGTTTAAATTGTATTGTTTGAATTAAAATTTTTGCTTGCACTAGATATAAGATCATATTTTTCAAGAACATATGGATGACCATATAACTGATACACGTTGTATGTGTATGTGTGGGGAGGAGTGGAGAGGAAACAAAATCAAAGCAAAACAACAAAAAAAAAAAATTACAAAGATCGTAAACTTGTAAATATTATTGAGGCTTTTTTCCAAAGACATGCAAGATTTGTTTTTTCCTCTTTCTGTCTAATTTGTTATTTTTGTCAAAGTTTATTTTAACCCTGCTGTTCTGTTCGCATTTACTATACGTATGTAGTGTTCGGGTCAATGTGACCCGATTTAGAATATTACCATTTCTAGCAGTAAATGAAAATAACTATTTTAGAAATAATTTAAAAAATAGTAAAATAAGCTTAAATATGTATCAAATTATACAAAACACCAGTAAAATAACTTAAAAATATTTGAATACTTACTTTTATTTACAATTTGGACAAAAATAGCTTACGTGAAATTTGCAAGTTTATTTTTTGAAATTGTAACATAATATGTTAGTTTTGTTGTCGTTGGTTGATGGGCAGAACTTGCATCTTGCATGTTTAGTACACAATGAAGTGTTCTCATCTGATTCCGAGAGTACGTTTGCACTTTTACTACGCATTCTCTTCTCAATTTTGACTGAATCTTCGCTTCTGGGACGATGCTGTCTTACTTCAATGTGTGGAAAAATTAGAGATTCCCCCAATTATTCTAAAAAGAGCCTTCGTTTGGTTAATTTATTTTCATTCCATTTGCTGTTTATTGAAGTCCACAGAATAAATGCATTGTAAACAGATGTATCAAGCATATTATAGAATACTATCATAGGCAAGCGATTTGTTTTTCTCTTACAAGTGTATGTACTCAAAAGTTGATCAAGACTATCCACCGCCCTTTTAGTTGCATTATAATCTAATATCATTTGTGGTTTTTTATCAGGTCTGTCACTAACTTCATTTTCATGATGGAAAGTGCTCATAAGAATAACATTTTTGTTCTTTTTAGGGATGTAGTTTACAGCTGTTGTATCTTCTGTAAAATAAAATGATGAGCTGTGCACTTCTTTGCTTAGCATTTTCTCAGGAAGTTCGGGCTTGTTTTTTCTAATGGTGCCAAGCATAGTCATTTTCGGTTTTAGAAGAAGTTTTCCCAAGTTTATGGGTATTAAGCCCCGAATACCCATAAGTAAGGTCACTCACTACCCGCATATCCTGACTTTTCTCTGGCTTTGATCCTTGATTTTTTCCAGTATAAATTTGTGCATTCAGTACATACGAAGTTTTGCTATCACATAAAGTCCATATTTTTATCCCATACTTGGAGGGTTTACCAGGGATATATTGTTTGAAAGGGCATCGTCTACGAAATCCTACTAATTGTTCATCTACAGTAACATTTTCACTTGGATTATACAATTTAGGTTGAATTTCTATCCACTTTTCCCAAATATCTCGAACAGCAGCTAATTTATCTACGACCTTCTTTATTGCCTGGTAGATTTATTGTCAAAACGAATAACTCTCGATATCATATGAAAGGTTTCGAGGGACATTGTAGCACGAAATATATTTCTGCCTGTTTCTTGATTCCACAAACTTTTTGTTGATTCTCCATATGATTTGTACACACCAGCTAATAATAATAATCCGATGTATGCTTGAAAAGTTTCAGTACTAATATCTTTCCACTCTTTTTCATACACTTTTCTTCCTTCTATATTAGTCATTTTTATCATTTCGTTCTCGATTGTAGAATTGAATACCATCGCAAATGCGCTTTTTATGTCAGTTATCTTTGTCGTTGCATATCTTGTGACACCTAGAGTAGTTTTTATAATATTAGCAGACGTTAATCGACCAGAATGAATAAGGGGATTCAATTTCCATACTATTTCACGATTCTTAGACTGAATACTCTGTATATTGTGCGTCTTTTGAATATCAAAATCGTTGTCAGAACTTTCACTTTCAATCTCCGCACTTGTATGATTTTCATACTCAGACGCATTTTCCTCTTCGCTGTCAGAGGCTTCCATTAATTTAGTAATATCAGCGTCGCCCAAATTTCTACGATTCGCCATTTTTTCACTAATACTCAGAGATACAACTGTTCTTCAGGTTATTAGAAATTGAAATACAGCAAGAAAAAAGAAACGCTACTAACAGGTGCATTTTTTTCCTTCCGCCAATCATATCAACATTTGACTTTGCTCTCATGTCACGTGATCTAACACCTGTGCCAACGAAACAGATTTCGAAATAGATACGTTGCAGTAATTATTTTTATTGAATGATTCCAAACAAAATTAAAAGTGCATAATAAAATTATTTTTTAACTCGGGTCAATATGACCCGAACAGTACATTAGGACTAAGTTAAAAAATATCTCTTGGAAATATAAATAAACGTAAATACTTCTAGGAATATATAGTTATATTACTAATGAACAAAGTCAAAAAGTTTCATGGAAATATCTCTGCGGTAATTTTTTTTATAAGTGAACAATAAAATTTTCGGGTCACATAGACCCGAACAGAACAGCAGGGTTAATAGAATAATTCATGGAAGTCAAATATTCATTTTTGCTGTTGTCAATGTTGACTTGGAATTTAGGATTATCTATATTGAGAATTTTTGGATTTGGATACTAGGGTAATATAAATATATAATCTTAATATTCTATAATAAATTGATTTATCGAACTAAATAGGCAGTGTACATATGAATTAAACATTATAAAACAATCATTAGTATTATATTAAATTGCATTTTGACTAGTTATTAATTGAAGCAAAATGATAAAAACAGAACTGATGTTTCTAAATTATTGAAATATTGTCTGTTGAGCTTCTTTTTCATTAAATAATTTCGATGCAACTTTGTGGCATAGAACTTACAAGGTTTTAAACTTGTCTATGTGACAAAGCCTGTCTTGTCATATTTTAATTATGCTTTCAAGCTATACTGAATCATTTGAATGCTTTTTATTTATTTAGGTATTGTACACTATAGTATCCCAAATATTCTTTATGGTATTTAGACGTTATTGATCAATCTAAAGTGGGCGAAGTAGTTGAAGTAAAATTTTTTACCCTGGTCTGGGAAGGGAAAGGGCATTCTAACATTTAAATATAAGTGTATCTATTTTTTTCATCTTTCCAGGAAAGTATAAATTCTAAATTGGATTCCTGAGAAAAATAAAGCTCGAAATTATTAGAGCCTCCATCTAGGTAATGCATGGAAAGCACTTTTCCTTTCAAAGGTCATACCATTTGAATCATCAATATTAAATGCCTTTTCATCATACAAAATCCTTTGAAACAAATTTGCTTGTTGCTTTAGACATTTCTTTGCAAACTAAATATATTTTTAATATTTTATGGCCAGATGCTAAACAACATTTTGTATATTTAGGATTTCTGGCTCATTTATTACTTTTCTTGGAGTATATTCTGACATTTTTATTTGGCTTTTAATTTTCCTTATTGTCCTTTTGCTTGTGACTGTGCAACTTTTTTTTCCTTCCTTTAGATTTTACAATACTATAAGCAGTTGGATTCTTTAACCCCTTCGCGACGAGAGCATTTTGTTTAGTTTTTAATCTTTTACCACAAATTTTTCAAAACAGAAAATATTATATAGTTGAATAGCGAAAATGTTCTGTTTAAATAGAGTAAACTTCAAAATGAAAAATAATTGGTGGGATTAATGGGTGGGGAATAATAATGGAAGATTCTGAGCACCTTCAGTAGCACATACACTGATCACTTGTCCCTAAGGGGTTAAGAAATTAAAAATGAAAATCTTTAAGTGTTTAATTTTATCACCGATTCTTCAATGGGAAATCCTGATTTTGCTCAAAAATATTAAATGCAGGTACTGCTTGACTAATTTTAAAAACCCAGCAAAATAATGGACCTTTCTGAAGGTAGGGAAACTACTAGTATTTATTCTCCTCTCCATTCCCCACAAAAGCAATACTAGGGAAAACTCCCGTTTCATTGCCCTCAGTCCTGTTATCAAAAATAGACTTATCTTACTCAGACTTTGTTACTAATGTAACCAGTCTTTAATACTTGACTCAGCATTTGTGTCATACAACATAGTAAACAAAATCACCTGGATTATTCTTATACACAGTTTCAGAACCTGTTTTAAAGTATCCACATAAAAAAAAAAAAAAACTAAAATTTGAAAAGTACAAATGTACAATAAGTTATTGGGGTATCCTATGGAGAAAAGAAAAGAAAAATGCACACAACAAATCTGTAAAGTATGTTCTCGTAGAATTAGCATCAGCTTGAGCATTCTTTCCATGACAAGTGCCAACTCTTAAAGCTGTTCTATTAAATCTCTGTGGATTTTGATTACAAGTGTTTAATTATAATATTAATAATGGAGAGGGGGGAAGGATTTGTCAGAACAGGGGGGTAAGGTGTGCCAAAAACCAAAGCTTATCAATAAATTGGTGTTTGTGATCTTCAGTACTTTAATCAAAGCAGTATGACTTCAAGAATATTTTTTTCTAATTATATTTTTTGAAAAATTAGCTCAGAAGCATAAATTTTCTGGTAATCTCTGACAATCATTTGAGTATGAAATATACAAAAATGTATTGAGGGTTACTGTATATAAGAATATTAGTTTTTCTAAACTTTTTAGCAATCACATATATTGTAATACAATTAATGGTTTTATATATAATGCAATCAGAGTGATTTTGAAGATACATTTCTGTAGAAAGCTATAATTTTTTTTCATTAATTTAATAAAACAGCAAAATTTCATACAAAGTTGTGCATTTATGTAATCTTTCTTCAGTTAATAAATAAATCAGGTGTACAGTATGCGAGTTATATATATAAAACATTGTTTTTTAATTGAAAAATTGTATGTTCCTTTGTGAATATTCTTATAACTGCCCTCAGGGGTGTTTGTTAATTTTTTTTCAAATATTTTAGCCTATTTTATTTATTTATTTTATTGCAGATTACAGTTTTTTTTAATGATTTAAGGGAAAACTGTGCTATAATGAAAATTGAAATACCACCTTTAGCAAATTAACCCTCTCATGTATGAATTATTTTTAAATGAATTCAAAACAAATAAGATGTTTGTGATTATTTACATATGCCAGTGATTCCCAACCTATGGCCCACAATCCATATTGTTGAGAGAATTCTTCCCTCGCTTGAAAACACCCGCAACGAAATTTAATCCTAGGAATAAGTTGTTTTTGAATTTCTCATTTAATTTTGAATACTTTTGAACAATTTTTTTGCGTAGTATAGCTGAGCTCGGCTCTAATATGGCTGTTTTTTTACTTTTTTGGTTAGGTTGCAGATTTTTTTTAATAAAGATACTTTCATTTTTGAAACTGGTTTTAAAAGTGAAAGCACCTTTATTAATAAAAATCTGGAACCAAAGTAAAAAATAGCTGTATTAGAGACCGAATTCAGTTATCGTATGCCCAAAAAAAAAAAAAAAAATTATTCAAAAATTAAATGAGAAATTCAAAAACAACCTGTCCATAGGATTAATATTACGCAGCAGATGTTTTCAAGTCATTGAAGATGCATGAGAGTTCTTAATAAAAGGGAAATTTCACTTTTTTTACAGCAATTTTGGACATTCTCTGGATTGATTCAAAAATGCAAAGAAAATATTTAGAGCATATGGAAAAGAGTAGGAGAGAAAATTTATTGAATCATTTTGTCTGCTCCAATCCGTGGAGCTTGTTTCTGAATTGCTCAAATCAAAAACAAGCTTTTATAATAAGCATCTGAAAGTCATGTAAATGAAGTTCTTTAAAGTTGCTTGAGGGAAAGGTAGTTCCCATAAAATTCTGTTTGAGATAGTATATTTTTTTCTACTTACTCAACAAATTCTCAATGTGTTGTACATTGAGATAATTTCAATGATGAACTATTCAAACCACTATTCAAAATACTATTTGTTTTGAAAAAATAATCTCTCTACTTTACATATCTTCATCAGATATATTCGAATTTATATTTTTAGCAAACTGTCTTCAATTTTCTTTTTTGATTTAATGAAATTATATATTTATTATTAATTATTTATTTAACACTTTCTAAATTACAAACAGAAAATAACAATCATATGTACAGTTATATTTCATTTTACTATTTGGATAATAAAAAAATGTGTTTGGCCATATGTATAGATGAACATTTTTTTTCTCCTTTTTTTCTATTTCTCACTTTATGCCTCATTGTTAAACATCAAATTATTTTTACTTGTTCTAAAATTTAGATGAATTCCTGAAGAGGTGAAAATAGTAATACCTATACTGCAGCAGACTCTCTCAAATCCGCAATCCTAAAATTCGCACATAATTTACGGATATAAACGATGAAACATTCATTTCAGATGTAGGGACAAAATTTGACTTGTTTAGTTTTTTATCAAATCCATGTATATTTTAATTTGTAATTTTTGTTAATGTTACTGAATTTGTTTTTCATGAAGAAAGAATAAATTTATCTCTGAAAAAATCAAGATATTGGTTATATCACTGGTAATCACAAGGGGTGCAGAAAATGTTTCTACTCACAACATTTCCGCAAATCCACATGAAGATTTCCCCAAAATTTTATGGTATATTATAGGTAAATTCTTTTTACTGTAGGTATAGGAAATTTATTTTTCCAATATTTCTCAAGTTATGTGCGAGTATACATGGCAGAGGAATTTTAATTGAAAAGAAAAAGAAGAAACTCACAACATTTTCTGAAAGGTTACAGCAAATTGGAGAGAAATCCATTAACCCTATTTTTTTTTTTTTTTTACTTTCTTCTATCTTCAATAGAAGAAAGTATTGTAATCGAAATTTTTTTCGACTTCCGGTTTTCGACGGATTTACACGTTTTAGGGGTCAGAGATTCCAAAAAACATGTTTTTACAAAATGTCTGTCTGTGTGTGTGTCTGTCGCCACTCTACCATCAAAAAGTGTATGAAGTTATGCATAGAATTGAACCAAATTTTTTGTGAATATTTTTGGCTGTGGCAAGCAGGTCCTCCTTCAGTTTTGAAATATTCCGCCGGAAGGGGGCGCTGCAATCGCGATTTTTGTGCCATTTTCAATATTGTACCGACCAAAAGTATATGAAGTTATGCATCGAATTGAACCAAATTTTTTGTGTATGTGTATGACTATGGCTAGTAGGTCCTCCTTGAATTAAAAAAAAATCCGTCGAAAGGGGGCGCTGCAATCGCGATTGTTGTGCCCATTTTCAATATTGTACCGACCAAAAGTACATGAAGTTATGCATCGAATTGAACGAAATTTTTTGTGTAAGTGTATGGCTATGGCTAGTTGGATCACCCTGAATCTGAAAAAAATCCGCCGGAAGGGGGCGCTGCAATACCGAATTTTATGCCATTTTCAATATTGCACCACATAAAGGTGTATGAAGTTAGTTCTAGAACTGAACTAAACATTTTGTATATGATTATTTTTTTGGTAAGGCAAGTAGGTCCTCCCTGAATTTGAAAAAAAAATCTGCTTATCACTCTATTTTCCATCGGCTCGTGCAGAGACGGAAATTCGTTTTTACTTCGATTAATTGATTGGAGCAGAAATTTAAGATGAAATTCAAAGTTGGTAAGGTATTGAATTATAATTATTAAAGCATTAAAATGAGTAACTACTTTTTTTTTAAAATATTAAAATGTATATATCTGATAGAAGAAAGTTTTGGGATTGGCACATCCAACTAGTTTGGCTTTGGTTTAGGAAATTCATGATCTTTTGACGAAGTTCTTAAATTTTAGTGATCTTTTGATGAAATTTGCAGTTTATTTTGTAATCTTTTGAGGAGTTTTATTTTTATTTTGCCTTTTTTGATGAAATGAGTGGTTATTTTGCAATCTTTTGACAAAACTTATGGTTTTGTGATCTTTTGATGAAATTTGCAGTTTTTCTGCCATTTTTAAACAAAAATTGCCTTAATTTTGTGATTTTTTGATGAAATTTCGGGTTTTGTGATCTTTTGACAATATTGAGTTTTTTGTGATATTTTGACAAAACTTGCGTTCATTTCGTGATTTTTTGAAGAAACTTGCATTTATTTTGCGATTTTTTGACGAAATATGAGATTTTTTTCAGGATCTTAGACAAAATTTTTGAGGGTTTTGCAATCTTTTGACAAAATGTTTTTTTTTTTTTTTTTTCGGGATTTTTTCACAAATTGTGTGTTTATTTTGTGATCTTTTGAGATCCTTTGACAAAATGTGCAGTTAGTTCCCGATTTTTTTTTTTTTCTTTTTTTGACAAAATGCTATTTTTTCCCCCGCAAATTTTTGACAAAATTTAAGTTCATTTCATGATCTTTTGACAAAATTTGCATTCTTTTTGCAATCTTTTGGTGAATTCCAGTTAATTTTTAGTTTTGACGAAATTTGCATTTTTTCGCGATCTTTTGACAAAATGCGAGTTCAATTAGCAATTTTTTGAAAAAACTTGCAGTTCTTTCCCGATCTTTAAATAAAATTTTCTATTTTTTCCATATTCTTTTAACAAAATTAGCGTTTATTTCGCGATCTTTTGACAAAGTTTATGTTCATTTCGCAATATTTGATGAAACTAGCAGCTCTTTCCCAAATTGGTGACAAAATTTGCAGTTATTTTGCGATGAAATCCATGATTATTTTGTGACGAAATTTGCCTATTTTCCATACTTCTTGCACGAAATTCATAGTTTTTATGTCCAAATTTTTATATTGATGATGGAATTTTGTTTTAATTTTCAGAATCAAATACTTTAAATTTTCAGAAAAATTCAGAATAGAATAATCCATGATACATGGCTCGTATTATTCTGAAATCGACTTTGTGCCGGTCGTTATTTGGAACGTTTTATATGTAGTGAAAATTTTCTATTTCAGTGAATTATGGAATTCGTTGTTAAAATCAAAATTATTTGTATATGTTTCAGCAAAATTTCCCCAGATGGGTAAAATTTCCCCTGATCCTAGATCGCCGGATCAGACATATTCTGCATCCCTGGTAATCACAATCTTGTTACCAAATATATTTGCATATTAATCAAACTTTTTTTACTATTAGTCTGGATAAACCTGAAATAAAAATTCCTTATTTTATGATTTTGATGTGAATTAGTAATATACTTATATGAGGCGAGTTTCTTTGAATAATTTAGTAAAAACACATTTCATCTTTATATTGAATATTTAAACATACATTATTGATTATTAACTTGACCTTTGCTTTTAATATTTCAAAAATTATATAATTTTTTACTATCTTATTACTTATTTTAATATTTTACTGTAAGCATTCATTATAGTTTCAATTGCATTATTAATTACATTCAAATTGCTGTTTAAAAAATGTAAACAAAGCGATGTCCCGTTATACGCAAAAGTCTAAAATCTGCACAACCTTTGGTCCCAAGCTGTGCAGATTTGAGGGAGTCTACTGTGTTGAAAAAATTACAAGTGAAGATTCTAAAGTTATTTTTCATTCTTATTTATTTTTGTTGTCTTTTCAACACCAACACACACAAAAAATAAATAAATAAAAAGTATAATAATAATAAAAACACAAGTTATGGTACTTTTTCATTTCTCAGTCTGCTTCTAAGGATTGGCTGAATCTAAAAGTGAAAAATATTCCTTTAACAGCAATGGCTTCAAACTTGGAGATTTTTCTTTCTGCTTGTTTATTGAGAGTATCAATCATCATCCTTTATATTAAAATGTACTTTTCACAAGTTAATAAAGAAACCTTATTTATGATAGATAATTTTGAAGATTAATCTCATTTGCCCAGAAATATCATTATCATTCAATTCAAATTATATTTTCTCAATAAAAAATATATAAACAAGTACTTTATTTATATAAATATTTAAACTAGTTGGATGTGCCAATCCCAAAAGTTTCTTCTATCTCATACATACATTTTAATATTTAAAAAAATAATTACACATGTTAATGCTTTAATAATTTTAATTTAATAACATACCAACTTTGAATTTCATCTTAAATTTCTGCTTCACTTGATGAATCGGAGTAAAAACAAATTTCCGTTTCTGCATGAGCAGATGGACAATAGAATGATATGCAGATTTTTTTTTCAAATTCAGGGAGGACCAACTAGCCATATCCATACACTTTCATGAAAATTTTGGTTCAATTCGATGCATAATTTCATACACTTTTAGGTGGTACAATATTGAAATGACACAAAAATCACTATTGCAGTGCCCCTTTCCGGTGGATTTTTTTCAAATTCAGGGAGGACCAACTAGCCATAGCCATACACTTACTTAACAAATTTTATCTCGATTCGATGCATAACTTTATACATGGTTAGTACAATATTAAAAATGGCACAAAAATCGCGATTGCAGCACACCCTTCTGGTGGAACATTTGAAAATTGAAGGAGGACCTGCTTGCCACAGCCAGAAATATTCACAAAAAATTTGGTTCAATTCTATACATGTCTTCATACACTTTTTGATGGTAGAATAGCGTCATACAGACACACATTTTGTAAAAACATATTTTTTGGAATCTCTGACCCCTAAAACGTGTAAATCCATCGAAAATCGGAAGTCGAAAAAAATGTCGATTACATTACTTTCTTCTATTGAAGATAGAAGAAAGTGAAAATGGATTAAGGTGATACAAATCAGCTCATCCTGGTTATCATGCATGAGAGTGTTAATATTATTTGAAGATTTGTTGAACAATAGCTTCCTATTTTATTGATTACAATTAAAGTTAATTATTTTAAAAGTATTCTTCCCAAACATTTTTTCCATTTTGATGTAATTTTGTGCCTCAAACACCTCTGTGCGCAGCAGCTGTATGTAATCTTTATTTTTTCCCTTCTTTCTCAACACTGATTTTGCTCTTTTTTTCAATAGGGTAAAATTGGAAAATGATGAAAAAGAATCTTCAAAATCTTTCCAAATAACTTATATGTGTAACTGCCTTAAATGCAAACGGTAATTTCTATTCTATATCTTCCCTCTTTCTAAAATTGCAAAGCATGTTTCTCTATAACCTGAAATCTAATTTTATTGGTCATAATCTGCCACTCTGAAGCATGCTCCAGCCAGTGATAATGTAATATTATAAAGAAAAATTAACATTAATAAAAATCTAATATTTTAAAACAGTAGCATTAAATGATAACCTAATCTTGGAATGGCAAAATGATTCCTGGTGGTGGAAATGACGTTGTTATATATTTATAGTAAGAAAGAGTGTGTATATGCAATTGTATTAATTTAAGTTAATTGAATATCACATCACCTGCTCAGTATCTTAGATTAAGTCAAAATGATATGCTTAATAAATTAATCTCATATTCTGATATTCATGATAAAGAAGGAGAAAATAATTGATTTTCCCTTAATCTATACTAATAAAAGAACAAAATGATCTGTCTGTGTGTGTGTCTGTGATGGCTAGCAAAACCTACAGCAACTACGGGGCTCAAAAATTTTTTTAGAGTAGCTCCAAATCTTCTGATGCACCTGAGCTTCAGAATTTCGAAATTCCAATTATTAATGGAGTAATTAATTAAAATCGAGAGGTCACTCATAAAAAAATCATTTTTTTCCCAATTTTTTGCCCTTTTGTTTGTTTATGGTTGGTTGTATAAAATTTTCGCAGAAGTAATTAAGAAAGCTGAGACAGAATTAAAGAAACCAATTTGAGATTTTGACATTTCAAAAGTGACTGTTTTTTTCCAAAGACCTTTAAAATTCATAGACTGGCAAAATGAAAGATTAACTTAAGATTTTTGAACACAGCTGTTGTACACCAGATCGTTGGTACTTCGTACATTAGAATGTATGTGTGGTTAGCTATGTTGTAGTAAATATATATGTATATACGAGGCTTTTTAGCAGTTTTTTTTTTAAATCATTGATTAAATTTGAATGCATTTTATTTAATTTAAAATTTTATTATGACTTTAATTTGTTTTTAAAACAAAAATTAAATGGCTGTTACACGTACAATTGCTCGAATCGGCAGACGTTTCATACACAATAATAAATTATCAAATAGCAAAGTAAATTATATATAAAAAATAGTCACTAAAAGAATAGTAGCAAAGCATAATGTTTAGGCGTATTAACACACAATCCAACCATCCCCCCCCCCCCCCAAAAAAAAAAAAAAAAAAAAAAAAAAAAAAAACTATACTCTGATCCAAGCAATTCAAAAATTCCATGAGCATAAACCCGACCCGAACCTAAAATTCCATTTGAAAAAAACTATGGATTTGATATCTGTCCCAAACCAAATCTGAATCCTACAAAAATATTCAAATTAAGCATAACTCAATCTGAACAAGGAAAAATAATATTCGTGTATATGCAACCCGACCCAAACCTAAAAATTTTCTTTGAAACAACCCGAAAAATAACCAGAATGAAATCTGAAATAGATAAAAATATTCCAAAAAACTATAACCCAATAAGAGCAAGACAAATTAATTTCCATGAACATAAATCAGACTCAAACCTAAAAAATTCCATTTTGAAAAGAAAAAAAAAAAAAACCTGAAATTTTATGCAAACTACATCTGAATCAAATCAAAATATTCGAAAGAACCATAACCGGATTCGGATAAGAGAAAATAATTTCTGTGGACATGAACCCGATTGAACCTAAGAATTCCATTTGAAAAAAATACCTGAAATTTGAATCGAACCAAATATGAACCTGACAAAAATATTCCAAAGAACCATACCCGGATCCAAAGAAGACAAAAAATTTCCATGAACATGAACTCAATCTGAGCGTAAAAAATCTCAATCTGAACTGAAGTAAATCAGAACCTGACAAAAATATTCCAGAGAAGTGTATCCTTATTCGAACAATGCAGAATAATTTCCATGGATGCGCAACCCAACCTGACCCTAAAAATTCCATTAAAAAAATCCGAAATCTGAACCTGACAAAAATATTCCAAAGATCCAAAACCAGATCCGAGCAAGACAAAATAATTTCCCTGGACATGAACCCAATCCGAACCAAAAAGACTCTGACAAAAATATTCCAGTGAAGTATAATCTCATTCGAACTAGGTAAAATAATTTCCATGTTAGTACAACCCGACCCAAACCTAAAATTGGAAGAAAAAAAATTTGGAAAAAAAAAACCCCATGAAATCTTAATTGAACCGAATCTAAACTCAACAAAAATATTCCAAACAACCATAACCGGATCCGAAAAAGACAAAATAATTTCCATGGGCATGAATCCAATCCGAACGTAAAATTCAGGTGTTCTACGAAACATAATGCACCCCGTGGCAGTGGAATGGGAAATTAAGTACTTTGTAGCGCGTGATGGTTAAGATATTTTGTTTATAGTTAATGCTTAGAACTTGGTTACGGTTAGGTAACAGTTAGGTTGCAATTACGTTCCAGTGAGTCTTAAGTTATATTTAATTTCCGGTTAGGTTACAGTTAATTTACAGTTAGGTTAAGTGTTGGTTAGATTATGGGTAGGTTATGATAAGGTGACGGCCAGGTTACATTTATGGTATATTTAAGTTACAGTTAGGTTACTGTTAAAATACAGCTAGGTTACAGGCAAGTAATGATTACGATACAATTAGGTTACGGTTAGGATTTTGTTCATAGAATGAACATTACACATGTTTGATTAAAAATAAGAACTTATTTTTGTAAAATGGCTCTGAAATTATAATACTATATACTAAACTTTTAGCTAATCATAGAGTATAGATTTCATTCACGGTATAGTCAGATTTAAGAGTAATATAATTAGTTTGAAATTCAAAATATTTCGCTTAGGATATCTATGTGAAAAAAAGTATTTAGTTAAGTGATATAACAGTAATTTTTAAGGATAAATACCAACACACAATCGTTGGACACAGATCTCCTCCCGCGTTTCCCATTGCAGACATTTTGTGTATTTTTGCAGCTAAATATTAGGGGTTTTTTTGTGTTTTTTTTTTAACACAGTCAGGGGCCACGTATTTAATACAATGTATTTACACATATTTTGAGTTAAAGATAAAATCATAGAAATTTAAAGTTTGTTTAATGTTATTATTACAGACCCGGGCAACGCTGGGCGGGTCAGCTAGTAGTAAATATATTTAAACATACTTCATATCTAAATAAATCTATTTATAAAAATTTCTTTATCTACAAGGAATAATGTAATTTTGTTCAAATAAGAATAAAAATAGAAACTGTAAACTCATCAAATATAGAGTATACCAAACTTTGATGTTAAATTAAATAATTTAAATTATGTGGTGTTTCCTTATACATAAAAAAAGTAATGATTTGGAAATGGATCAATCAAAATCTGTGTAAATAGCTGAAGATCAATGAAAAATCTGGGTATATACTGCAGGAAGCAGAGTCTGTTCTGTCACCAATTTGGAGACAAAAATTAGTCGCCTAAAGTGACACCAACTTGGCAATATCTCTAATACTTCGCCAAGTTCCCATAGACATTCAGTGAAAACCAATAGGTTTACTTGATTGCAGAAAATCAACAAATTGTGACATTTTACTGCAAAAAAAAAAAAATACTAGCTTATGAATTAATACTAATGCTTATTTCGCCAAAGAATCACAAAAATAAATGTAAATTTATTCAAAGGATCGCAAAAAAATCATTAATTTCATCAAAGGATCGCCCAAAAAACACATTTCATTGACAGGTTGCAGTAAAATCGCAAATTATGTTAGATTTTAAAAAACGCAAATTACGTCAAAAAATTCCTTTAAAAAAAAGGCAAATTATGTCAATTGATCACGGAAAAGTCATGAATTTCTCAAAAGACTGCCAATAAAAATATATATTTTGTCAAAAAATTATAAGAAAAAACGCAAATATGTCATATCTATAAGTAAACAGTCAAATAATCCCGAAAAAAAAGTAAATTTTGTCAAAAAATAGAAAAAAAAATTGTTTGAAAAAAAAAAAAAAATCCATGTAGCAAATCTCTGTACACGCTTTCATTTTGCTTTCAGTTTTATTGGCTATTGGCACACTTCGCTAGGAGAGAAATAATTCACCACCAACACCGGAGAGGTGGACAGAACAATGGCATGTGCCATACGTCACATGACGTCATGCTCTGAACTCTGTGATCGGCTGCAAGAGAAATCAGAGGATGATTCAAGTGAAAAACAACTTGCTGTCATTTACTGAGCTGCAATAAAAAACCCACATGCCAAAAAAGTGCGAATCCACGAAAAAATGCACATTCATCAAAGAAATACGTAAAAAAAAAAAAAAACTGCATATTTGTCAAATACCGCGATAAAATCCTGCTAATTTCATCAAATATCGTGAAAAAAATCCCAGAAATATCTCGCAAAAAATGTAAATTTTGTGAAATTTTGTGGGAAAAATCCTGTGTAAGTGTCCTCTCTGATTATTTAACAATTTTTCATCAGGTTTGGGGGGGCAGATTAATGATATTCCAAAATTTTGAACTTTTTTTTAAATCAAAGATGAAAAGATTGTACCTCTTAACAGCAGTTGATTTGGTCTTAAAAATCTCCAATCAAAGGAAAATGAATGGAAACCTGTTTACAAAAAGATCACAACATTTAAAAAAAATAATTAATCTTTTTTTTTTTTTTTTTTTAAGTCAGTGAAATTAGCATGCTGCTTTTAGAATCTATGGTCTAGGAATAAGGGTTATCAAGTGTAGCTTGTAGGAAGCAGAGCTCCCCTAGTTATACAAAAATATATAAAGATTAGAGGAGGTTGGAGTTAGAGTCGTCCAACTAAAAGGCCTCAGTTCAATTTTTAATAAAAATGCAGGACTAATAATTAGATTGGCAGTTGCGTGATTTGAGTAGTGTAGAATATGATTTCCAGTTAGAGAGAATTTCCCATAATTCGAAGATTAGCCAGAAGTAAAGTTAAGTATTTTTATTATGGCAGAGTTGTTTTACCAAAGAATATTGACTAGAGAAAGAAATCAGACTTCAGCCAACTGATAAAAAGTTGGTTTCTCAAACAACGATGTGGAAAAGTAATGTTACAGGCTGGACTCATTTGCAGACTACTGTGCTGACAGTAATGTGCATACTCAATCTGTCTGGTCATTCTTTGGATCAGCTGTCAACCTCCCCTCTGTTCCTCCAAATAAACAAAAACAAAACATTATACCCTTTCCTGCATTTTTGGAATCTGCTAGTTGTCATCGCTATTTTTTTAGCTGACAAATCTGTTTATTACGGGTCTGGAAAGATGCTTTATAAATTCCTTTTAAGTCTTTTACAGAATAATCTTTGAAATATATTTAAATAAATTAAGAAAAAAAAAGGGAACACAAACAAAAACGTAAATGTTGTGGAGAGAAAATGATTGTATAAATAACAAGGATGAAGTTATTCATTTCAGAATTCGATGAATTTAATAAAATATCTTTTACCTCTCATAAATGATTCGTTACTTACTGAAAATAAAGTTGTCAAAACATTTGAAATAGTTCTTTTAAAAATTTAAAACAGCAAAATATCATATTTTTGCTGGCAGTTGAAAAAGACAAATCGATACAATCGTGTAATTTTCTACTTTTTTAGCTCACAGGCTATCATAGCCTGAGAGCTTATGTGCCCGTCCGTTCTGTATGTATGTTCGTGCGTAACTCGATAACTCATGATAAAAATATCCGATCCACTTGAAATTTTGTTTGTAGGTATATCCTGACAAGGCTCTTCCCTGATTAGTTTTTGGAGTTCAATTGATATGTATAAGAGGGGGAACGGGAGGCTCATGCCCCCCGTTAGTTGATATAAATGAGATTTTCATGCAGAATTAAGTTTTCGTTGAAAATTTAGATTAGGATCATTCTGATGAGGCGATTCCGTGACTGTTATTAGGTGTTCATTGAATAAGTATAAATAGGGGGAACAAGGATTCTAATGCCCCCCCCCCCCCTTAATTTATATAAATGGGTTTTTCAAGCAGAATTTTCAGATTTCGTTCAAATCTCTGAATAGTTTTGGAAGTTTAATGGTTAAGTATAAAAGAGGGGGATAACTCATTTTAAATTATATAAATGCTAAATGGGTTTTTATTAAGAATTATCTCATTTGCTCTGAATTTTGGATATAGATTTTTTATATGATAAAGCATGTCTTTGATAGTATAGGAGGTTCAATGATTAAGTATAAAAAAAGAGGAAAGGGGAGAGCTGTTTCCCATTCTTAATTTTTTTTCGAACGGAATTAACCCTTGAAAATATAAGGCCTTAATGTACAATTAGTATTTGTAGGCTGTGAGCTCAATGCCATCAGTTTAACTGGGCAGTAGGACTGGGCGATATCAGAATTTTAATATCGTGATATATCGCTGACCAAATATCGATAATTTTCGATATATCGATATATTTCAATTCATATATGTCACTCCATTATAGGGTCATAAATGTAACTGTCCTCTGTATAAAATACTACAAACACATAATAGTATATATATATATATATATATATATATATATATATATATGTATGTGTGTGTGCGTGTGTATGTTAATTATCAAGAAAAACAAAAATATCAATATCTTAACATATTCCAAGGAACATAAATTTTAATTTTTATGTATTGATTCAAAATATGCAAACCCTTTACATGCAAATCTGATCTAAAATATGTGTTATTGAAAACTCTTAGAAAGTTCAACATTATAAATCATTAAAATGAAACAAGAAAATGTATATAAGACAACAAATAGGCATTAGATATATTGAAAGAAAATACTTTAATTACCTATAAACTTAAAATTTTTTTTTATTACAATACAAAAAAAAAAAATTGCATTTCTGCAATTTTGGGCAGTAAGGAACACATTCTTTTCGTTGTTTTAATAAATAATTCTATTATTAGTCAGAATACAAATGAAAGCATTAGAATAATCAAATAATTTTAAGAAAACACGAAATTTCTTTAATAGAGTTCAAAGTCCCAAATCAGGACGTTTTGCTAACTACCGTTTTTTTTTTCTTCTTTTAATAATAATGCTGAATTAATCTCTATAATGATCTTTTACTTTTTCGATTTGGTTACAGATTTTTTTTCTAGGATGCTTTTACTTTCGAAACCAGTTTCAAAAATGAAAGTATTCCAGTAAAGAAAAAAAAACTTGAAAACAAATATTAAAAAACGGCTTTTGTTGAAAGAGATCAACCTCAGATGTGCAATGCAAAATCAAAAAATAAATAAATAAATAAACAAAAATATGGAAATGCAAACGAGGTATAAAAAGAAAATAAGATTGACATTGAGCGGGTGTTTTTGCATTAGTGAACTCTTGAAATAAAAAGGACCCCATGATATTCAAAATCAAAATTATCCTCATTCTTTTATGAGAAATAAACTGTTCGATTTTTTTTTTAACTTATAAAAAAGGTTTTGTGAAAGTATCAACTAGTTTCAGTTGTTTAAGTGCGCGAAAAACACATTCAACGGCACATACAAACAAAAAGGGGGGGGGGGAGAAAAACAAAACCTTTTATTCTTTACCATTAAAAGGGGAAAAAAATTCATAACTCCTAAGTTAATTTACCGATTTTTTTCAAATTTTCAGCAATTTGCAATAATAGTAAATTAGGCTGTGTGACAAATTTTTATTAAAATATAATAAGTTATTACAAAATTTGAGCATCTTTTACAAGTGTCCAGTACAGAAGAACCTCAAAGAAAACGTAGGAAACTATCCATCGTTTGTTTTTGTTTATCGAACTCAGCGAAATCGAAACTTGAATGTTTATACAATAATCATATTGTCATCTGCTGTGGATGGGTAATATGTTTTGCCAAGCAGAAAGACACCATCCATAGAGTTTTAGCGATCTTTCAAAATGAAAATTATTTTCCTTCCTAATTTGAGACAAATTTTCATTTTCATTTTTTTTTTTTTGGGGGGGGGGGGGAGGATTTTTTCAAAAACCCGTACGCAAAACGGGTAAAAACACTAGTATCTGTTCCCTTGCAAGCAGTGGAACTTCATGAAAATTTCTCCACTTTATATTTATGTATCAAGATATCTTCACTTGTAAAAGATCATACTTTTGTAAATCCTAATTCATGTCATGACTGAGTATATTTATATTTAATTAAAGAGTTAGAGTTTGGTAATTAAAGTAAATATAAAGTAAGTTAAAGTTATATAAAAGTTTAAATAAGTTTATTAAGTAAATGAATTAAAAGTAACCTAATAGTTAAATGTTTATTTACCAGTTTTAAGTTACGTGGGCGGTTTTACTTTCCGCCGATAAGATCGCGGAGATGTGTAGTTAATCGTAACCGAGGAATATGCAAAAACAGCAGGAGAGGTGGAGCATTACGTAATCGCCGCTTGAGCTAATCAGGTGTCGCCGTCTGGCCAGCGGACGATTACCGGTATGTAGTTCGCGTGCGTTTATAAGCAGGTAGTTTTCACTTGCTCGTTCTCTTCACTCTTTCTCTCTCAGTCTCGTAGTTTCCGCGCCATGACGTAACCTCACATCAGCTGTTCTTTGCCGCGGGAGCTGGTCTCTCAGTTAGCGGCAGGTGTTTAAATATCTTATGGTTTTTCTTGTTTATAATTAAGCATAGTTAGATGAATTGAGTAATAGCTTTGCACGTAGGCAGTATGTCACACTATAGTATGAAGTTTAGTTTTAATTAGTATTTCACTACGTAGTTACTGCCGAAGCTATTTAATTATCTAAAGCTTAATTTATTAGTATATTTCTCAGTCATGTATTGATAAGGATGTTTCCCAGTCAGTTAACTTTATATCAATATATTATATTCTGTTAGTCGTTTATAATAAAGTTGTTGAGTTTTACAAGTTAGTATTTATTGAATCTGATGGTCACTCTACATCTTCACATACCTCATTGGGTCAGGAGGATCTCATTGTTGCAATAAATGATTGAGAGTTTATCGTTAAATCACCGAAACTCTTATCAAGGGTTATGGGCCCAGAAATGGGCTCCTCTGACCCGATTTATTTGAAGATTAAGGAAGAGTTAGAATAAGTTTTAAAATTTAAATTGAAATTTCGAGTGACTTTGGGATTACGGAAATGAAAAATTGAATTTAATTGTGAAATTTTTAGTAAATTTTGAAGAAGCTTTTTGAACTGACTGGTTGAATTTTCGAGTTTAAGAAGAAATTTACGTGAATACCTGAAAATTTTTACGAGGTTTCGTATGAAAAGGTGCTTTATGGTGACAAAAAAAATTTTAGAGACTGTGTGTGTTTGTCTTTAAAGAAGATTTGTTTTTAAGTTTTATGAATATTTTGAGAAAAATTCGTTTAATTTATGAAGATTTTGTTTAAAGATTTGATTTATATTGCGAGTCACTCAGAAAAAGAAGAAATTTTTTTTTGAAAATTTTGCAGTTTCTTATCGGATGTTCACGAGTTAACTGGGAAATATGGCAACTGCGACTAATTTTACGATTGAGAGCCTGAATTCCAATAATTATAATAGCTGGGCGAGAGACATGAAATTTTTATTAATAGATAAGAACTGTTACAAGATTGTAACCGGTGAAGAAAAGGAACCGAGTGGCGATAAAGTTACTCCTGATACGTTAACTGGTTTTTATAACAGACAGCGTACGGCTCTAGCAACAATTTACTTGAATATCCATGCTGATTATCGCAGAATTATCGGAGAATATAGTGACCCTGCTGAAATCTGGTCGTTTTTGAAAGAAAATTTCCAGCCAACTAATCGATCCTACCATCTTCAACTATTTTCTGAATTTATTACTTGTTCCATGAAGATTAACGAATCTGTAAATTTATATGCATCTCGCTTAAAGAATCTTTTTAATAAATTAAAAGAAGCTGGAAAAGAAATTGATGAAGTTTATTTAATATATCAGTTTATTCGTAATTTACCTCAGAAATATGAAAATATAGCACAGAATGTTATGCGCTGGGAAGATAAGAAGTTTACATTTAAGGGGGTTGTGCTGGAAGCTGTCGCTGAGGAGTCAAGAATTCGTTTTAAAGAAAAGGATAAAAGCCATCGTTCCAGTGCTGAAGTGTTTTCAATCTCTAGCTCTCGAGTCACCTGTTATTATTGTGGTCTCCGTGGACATATAAAGAGAAATTGCCGGGAATATTTATCTAAGAGCAAGTTTAAAGATAATTATCAGGATTTTTCTCGAGTACATTGCCAGAATTCATCGCCAGGAAGACAGGAGCGTCGAGATCGGCGGTTTTCTACGTCTGCATCTCCCCCCCTGAAAGGTCGTTCACCTGCTGATTTTTCTCCATCTAAGAACTTTCGTTCGAAGGAATTTTCCTCGTCGCAAAGGAGAAGAGCTCGTCCGAGACGCTACCGTGCTGGATCTCAGAGTGGTTCATCTGTGGAATCTGACGGAGTTGACTCTCAAAGAAGTAGTGACCGGAGCTTTTCCCCCTCTTCTTCAAAATCGTTTAAAGGTAGAGTTTCATTCTTTCTTGCTGATTCTAATCCTAATCTGTTTAGTTGTAATAGTAATGTACTAGATGTTTGGCTTTTTGATACCGCAGCTAATTCTCATTTCTCTAAAGATAGAGATTTGTTTATTAATTATCAGGACATTGAGGGGGAAGAAATGATTTTAGCAATTGATGAAATGGTTTTTCCGATAGAGGGAAAAGGTGATGTAATTGTAAATTTTGGTAATGTTGAATGCACGTTACACAATGTATTGTATTCACCCAAGTTAAGACGTAACATTGTCGCGGGCCCCAAGCTGGACCAGAAAGGGTTTAAGTTTATAGGGGGGAACGGTAAAATTAAAGTTTACTATAAAGATTTGATTGCTTTTGAAGCAAAATTAATAAATGGGTTGTATTATGTAAATGCAAAGCCTCCTAATATCTGTAGTTCAATAAGTAAAAAGGATTTAAAGAGTTTGGGTTTTTGGCATGATATTTTAGGACATGCAAATACAGAATGTATTTTAAAAACAAGTCGATTTAATGCTGTCCGTGGTTTACCGAAAATTGAAAATGATCCAAAATTTTCTTGTGAAGCATGTAGATTACAGAAACATCGTAGAGTGTCTTTTAAAACAGTTGAATTTAAAAAGGCCAATTGCCCTTTATTTTTGTTAGGAATGGACTTATGGGGACCGATAAACATTCCTGGTCGTAAAGGTGAGAGATACTACTTATCAGTAATTGATGATTACTCGGGGTATATCTCGGTTTATCCATTAATACACAAAAGTGACACCTTTGATGTTGTTTCTAGACATATAAATTGTGCAGAAAGGTATTTAGGCCGAAAAGTTAAAATTATAAGAACCGATAACGGTTCTGAATTTTTGAATGAAAATATGACCGAATTCTGTGACAATCTAGGTATACATCATGAAAGGACGAATATTTATACGCCTGAGATGAATGGTTCGCCGGAAAGGCTGAATCAGACGGTCGTTAATGGTGCTAGGACCATGATGTATAAAGGAAATGTGGACCGCAGTTTTTGGCCTGAAGCCATTTTAGCGTTTGTCCATATTTGGAACAGATTATGTCACAGCGGTCAACAGAAAACACCCATAGAACTTTATTTCGGCTATAAACCATCGATTAAACATTTACGGAAATATGGATCAGTAGCATATGTAGGAATACCGAGCCAATTAAGACACAAACTCGATCCAAAGGCACAAAAGGGAATTTTGGTGGGATATGCCTTGAGTACTAAAGGTTACCGAATTTATTTACCTGAAAGTGACAAAGTAATAGAAACATGTAATGTTGTTTTCTCAGATAAACAGGATGATATAAACGGAACTGTTTCTGAACCAGCGAGTCGATTAGAAACTCAAAGTAACGGAGATGTCCTCGAAAGGGGGGAATACTTTTTCGAACCGGAAACTGAGGGTTTAACAGGTACTGAAAATATTGATTTACGTCCGACACAATCTACTAGCAGTCCATCGGAAACAGATTCTGAATCTGATGTTGAGAGCGAAAGTGAGGACACAGACAGTTTACCGGGAAATTCTCAAGATTCTGGTTTTACTGACGTAAAGTGGGTTAGATACGCAGTTCCGAGGCCAGATGGTAAACGAACAGATATTCACTATAAAATAGAAGGTAAAAATACTAGATTTAATACATTAAAGTTAATTAAAGATTATTGTACTAAAAATAATATTAAATATCACGATAATTTATTCAATTTTAGTAGTAAAGATACTTCTCAAGGTGTTGTTAATCCCCAACCAAGTTCTTCGGGAATACAGGCTAATTTAGATAACAATTCAGAAATCACGATTCCTCGCACTTATAAGCAGATGCTGAAATCCAGGGAAAGGGTTAACTGGGAAAAAGCAATGCAAGAAGAAATGGCAAATTTGAATAAACGCGATGTTTGGTATCTAACCGAGCTCCCTCACGGAAAGCAAGCTCTGGGATGCCGTTGGGTATTCAATTTGAAACGAGATGAAAATGGGGATGTAGTTAGATATAAGGCGAGGCTCGTCGCTCAAGGATTTAACCAAATTAAAGGAGAATCCTATGACGAGACATTCTCGCCGGTCGTTAACTTTACCCTCATTAGGTTTTTCTTTGCCATTCTAGTTAATTTCCTTGGTTGGGTTCACGTACAATGCGATGTGACCTGTGCATATCTTTATGCAAAGCTTAATGAGGAAATCTATTTAAGGCAACCTCCCGGATATGAGATAAAAGAAAGGGGGGAAAAAGTTTATCGACTCAAACGAGCTCTTTATGGGCTCCATCAAAGTGGTCGCGCGTGGTATTACGAATTAGTATCTACGTTTGAAGAAATTGGCCTAAAGAAATTAAATTGGGGAAATTGCATTTTCGTCTCGAGTAATTCTGTATTGGTTTTAGTTTATGTCGACGACATCGTTTTGTTCGGGAAAAGTGACTCGCATATTAAAGTTGTTTTAGAGAAACTGAAAAGTAAATTTGACCTAAAAGAACTTGGACGTACACGTAGATTGTTAGGAGTCGAATTCGAAGAAATAAATGGTCAGTTATTTTTGCATCAATTGCCTTATATAAATGACATTCATAAAAGATTCGAAAATTTCGACATACCAGTCACATCGTTACCCATTTCTAAGGGTCAAGTATTTAGTAAAAGTCAATGCCCTGTAAGCGATGAAGATATCGATCAGATGCAGAAATTACCATATAGGAGCGTGCTAGGTTGTTTGTCTTTCCTAGCGAATCGGACGCGACCGGATATATGCTATGCAATCAATATCTTCTCGCAGTTTCAGTCAAACCCGGGATTACAACATTGGTTGGGATTATTGAAAGTACTCGGGTATGTTTTGAAAACGAGACATTTTAAATTAAGGTTATCTTGCAATGGCTGTAATTTAGTTGCTTATACAGATTCCGATTACGCCGTAAGCAGAGACGATCGTGTTTCCATAGGAGGGCAATTTATAAGCGTTGGCAAAGCTCCAATTGCGTGGAGAACTTTTAAAGAGAAAACCGTCGCGCTTTCCACAATGGAGGCAGAATTTGTTGCAATAGTTGAGGGAATACGGGAAGTTACCTGGCTAGACAAAATATTAAAGGAATGTGTCGAACATCGATTATTGGAGTATAATCACAAACCGATGGTATTAGTCGACAATCAGGCGGCAATCGAGTTTACCAAATCTCCAATAGAAAATCATAAAACGAAACATATAGACGTTAAATTGTTTTTCGTACGTGATTTGTATTTAAATAATAAATTCGACATTAAATTTATTCGCAGTAAAGAGAACTTAGCCGATATTTTCACAAAACCCCTCACTGGTTTTGAGTTGAATAAGTTTAACGAAAGTGTATTTAAAACGTAATCGTTATTTAGGGGCTTTGCATATCTCTTTTATAATTCTATATGTATTTAAATGAAATATTTTTAAAGTATTTTTTTGGAAATGTTTAGTAATGTACCTATAATTGATGTTTAGTATCAGTAAAGTTTAAATTGTATTAAGTACTGTATTTTTATTATATGAAATTTAATTGACTTGTTATTGCACTGGTTTTAGAATTTAAATGTTTGAATCTATATATATATTAATTACCGTTTTTGAACGTGAAGTGAATTTAAATATGGACTTTGAAAGTTCGTTAACGAAGTTTAACGATGTTAGTTCACTAGAAATCACTATTAGAGTTACAAGGGTTTTTGAACTCTGATTAATCACTGGATAACGTGAAAAACGTTGTTTTGAGATTTGAACTGAATGTTTAAGGTTAATTTCGAATGAAAAGATTTATTTATAAAAAGTTAAACTAGAATTGGGATCCTGAATTAGTGATGTGTAAATTGAATCATTTAATCATATTTCCTTCGTCTCCCCGGGGAGGGTTCATTAGTCATATTTGTGAATTCATTAATTTTTGCATAATTGGTTATCAAGTATAATCATGTGTTTTCAGTAATCATTGTCTTTCATTTTTCATTAGTTTAAGATCGTTTTTTCATTGATCATTAAAGATCGTTTTTCATAAATCATCTTTTGAAAATTAAACTTGAATCATAGAAATTTTTAGGATATAATAATAAATTTAAATTTGGAAATTTCTCATTGTTTAAATGAATTTTGGACTTTGAAACTTAACTGGAAGGGGGATTTTCCCCTCAGGTTAAATTGTGTTTAGAGTTTAACTTTAATTAATAGAATTTAAAATAAGTAGTACTTTAATTTTGAATAGTGTATTTTTCATGATTTTGTACATAATGAAATCATTTTTTTTTCATATGGATATTTTCATATTCATAGAATTTCATATTTTTAGGTAGTAAGGATCCTGGTTCATAGTATTTGAAAGTAATTGAAGTTTAAGTAAAGAAATTATATGCATTGTAAATGGTTAATTGAAATGTAATGGTAATTGTAAATTTGAATTTAATGAATTCTTAATCTGGTTCCAGTCTTGGTGGTTCAGGACAGGTAATTTGTAAGGGAAAAAAAAAAGGATCAAATATTGAATTTTTTTGTATCAATTTAAATTTTGTCTTTGTATATATATGTATGAAATCTCTGAGTGTTCTTGCAATTTACTAATATTTGTTTCTTTGAGTTCTAGATAATTTTTGTTTTTTTTGATCTTGTGAAGCTGACTGGTCTTTGTGATGTTTTTGATCTTAGTGAAGAAATTTGGGGGGAAGTTGTTCCCTTGCAAGCAGTGGAACTTCATGAAAATTTCTCCACTTTATATTTATGTATCAAGATATCTTCACTTGTAAAAGATCATACTTTTGTAAATCCTAATTCATGTCATGACTGAGTATATTTATATTTAATTAAAGAGTTAGAGTTTGGTAATTAAAGTAAATATAAAGTAAGTTAAAGTTATATAAAAGTTTAAATAAGTTTATTAAGTAAATGAATTAAAAGTAACCTAATAGTTAAATGTTTATTTACCAGTTTTAAGTTACGTGGGCGGTTTTACTTTCCGCCGATAAGATCGCGGAGATGTGTAGTTAATCGTAACCGAGGAATATGCAAAAACAGCAGGAGAGGTGGAGCATTACGTAATCGCCGCTTGAGCTAATCAGGTGTCGCCGTCTGGCCAGCGGACGATTACCGGTATGTAGTTCGCGTGCGTTTATAAGCAGGTAGTTTTCACTTGCTCGTTCTCTTCACTCTTTCTCTCTCAGTCTCGTAGTTTCCGCGCCATGACGTAACCTCACATCAGCTGTTCTTTGCCGCGGGAGCTGGTCTCTCAGTTAGCGGCAGGTGTTTAAATATCTTATGGTTTTTCTTGTTTATAATTAAGCATAGTTAGATGAATTGAGTAATAGCTTTGCACGTAGGCAGTATGTCACACTATAGTATGAAGTTTAGTTTTAATTAGTATTTCACTACGTAGTTACTGCCGAAGCTATTTAATTATCTAAAGCTTAATTTATTAGTATATTTCTCAGTCATGTATTGATAAGGATGTTTCCCAGTCAATTAACTTTATATCAATATATTATATTCTGTTAGTCGTTTATAATAAAGTTGTTGAGTTTTACAAGTTAGTATTTATTGAATCTGATGGTCACTCTACATCTTCACATACCTCATTGGGTCAGGAGGATCTCATTGTTGCAATAAATGATTGAGAGTTTATCGTTAAATCACCGAAACTCTTATCAGTATCCAATAAACTCTAAAACTAAGGTGAATCACAATGAAAAAAGAAAAAACTTCCGCTTTAAGTAAAATTTCTGATTAAAATAAATGACATAACAGAATTACCATACATGTAAATTAATGTCATTAATAAAAAATGTAAATTAATATGTGATTTAATATAATTATTTATTAATGCTATTAATAAACGAAAAACAAATATACAAGAAATATCGATTAATCGTACTCACATTCTTGAAAATATGTCAATCAATTCTGCATTCCGGCAGCAATAACTGTACACAAGCTCACAGGAAAACAACAGTCTGCCACCGATATGGAGTCAACAAGTAATTGTATGGAAATGAACGAGTGTTTCAACTTCGATTCTCGAACGAACTCCGATAAATAAAGCGGTACATCAGAATAGTAGACTGTTCGCCCATATTCCGGTATGTGCGCGACATCAGCGCAAAAAGTAGACGGTTCGCCCATATTCCGGTATGTGCACGACACCAGTGCAAAAAGTAGACGGTTCGCCCATATTCCGGTATGTGCGCGACACCAGCGCAAAAAGTAGACTGTTCGCCCATATTCCGGTGTGTGCGCGACACCGGCTCAAAACCGGAAGTATCACGCAAGTGCCGATAACAGCGCGAACATTTGCAAAAGTAAACAACTTTTGCGCCGACAGAGGTAGATTCGAAATTCCGTAACTCCGTAATTCCGAAAGTAGGATGAAATACCGGTTGAAACGATATATCGGAAGGATTGAAATTTCAATAACGTTACCGCGGTCTTAAAGAAATATAGATATATAACGATATTACGGTATATCGCCCAGCCCTACTGGGCAGTATTCTTTATTTCTAATTAAATTGTCAAAGTAAAAAAATATATATATTATTGATACAAGAAATAACATGTTTATTTTTTTAACTCCAAAATTCCTTTTTGTGTTATTAATTTTTATTTTAAAATAAGTGCTAAATTTATTTTCAATGTTTTACAGCCATGTACGAATTATGTTTAATTAAAATTAGGGGGGGGGGGGGATGGATTAAAATTTAATTGGTTTGATCACAAGATTATTCTTTGCTTTATTTATTTTTATTTAAAATAAGTAAAAAAATTATTTTCAATATTTAACAGAAAGTTAAAAATTAAAAAGTAAACAAGGGATAATTTTTTTTTTAATTTTTACGGAGCCATCTTTAAATTACACTTTATTAAAATTAGGAAAACAAATTTAAAGGTGTACAAAAATGGAATAATGAGATCAATATCAAGGTGAAATTATTGTTTTCAAAAATTTCAAAGTGAAATATGCTTTACTTTTGGTAAATCATTCTTATACATGCAGAAAAAAGTGATATTAAGATATTTGAAATTGATGATTTAAAAGATATAAACATTGCAAAAGATTATATTTCTACTTGCAATGAAAGAGAAAAAACAATTTCTAAGTTGTTAATTATCAGTTTAACACAACTCAGAAATTAAATTTCTTTTTCGTGCAAAATATTTTAATTTACATAAAAGTCTTAAACTTATTGTTTGATAGAAGCTATATTTATAAAAAGATATAATTATAAAATAGAAGTCATATTTATAAAATATCTCTTTGATAATACATAAAATATCAAAGATATCTTATAAATATATATTTTAAAAAATCCGTAAAGTTTTAATGTAAGAAGCAATTTCAAAACATCACTTATAAAAGTTACTTAACTTCCTTTTAAATATGTGTGAAATTAGTATATTCAAAATACCTACTAAAAATGTAGATTTGCACATGCTTTGTTTTTTAAACACAAAAGTTAATTTCCCTCATTTCGAAATTGAAAAAACAAAATAAAAACAATAAGCTTTCACACTTTCTTATTGTTTTATGATACATATTATTTGGCTGATTTAAAGAGAAAAAGAACTGACACTTTTAATAATAATTTAGCGATTTAACTGTTCAATTGCATTCAATTATTAATATCTGATGTTTGGATAATAGCTTCTATTTAAAATAATAATGTCCATGATTTAGAAATACAGAATAAAAACATGCTAAAGAGAGAAGAACCAATGGTAAAAGAAAAGTTGCATGGTTGATTTGAGTATATTCAAATTACCTACTAAAAATGTAGATTTGCATATGCTTTGTTTTTTAAACACAAAAGTTAATTTCCCTCATTTCGAAATTGAAAAAACAAAATAAAAACAATAAGCTTTCACACTTTCTTATTGTTTTATGATACATATTATTTGGCTGATTTAAAGAGAAAAAGAACTGACACTTTTAATAATAATTTAGCGATTTAACTGTTCAATTGCATTCAATTATTAATATCTGATGTTTGGATAATAGCTTCTATTTAAAATAATAATGTCCATGATTTAGAAATACAGAATAAAAACATGCTAAAGAGAGAAGAACCAATGGAAAAAGAAAAGTCACATGGTTGATTTGCGATTCTTCACTGTAAAGTTGTCTATTGCACACTGCTGTCTGAGAAACCAAGTTGATTCAGTGAGTTTACATTGCACCTACGGAAGTGAATTGTCTTTACGGAGTCTAGTTTCTTTGGTTTTACTATTCTAAGAAAGCCTCCTGAATCCTAAATATAAAAGATTCCAAGACATCTAAAGTTGTCTAGCAAATTACTAGATATTGAGTTAAATTCAATTTATTAGGTTAAGATAAATTGTTTCTTTCTAACTTAAATATCCAAAAAGGCAATGAACTGTAAATAAACAAACCAATAAAACAGTTCTTTTCTGAGTGCATGATTTCTGGTTTAACAGTTGATGAGTAAGATACACAAAGACAAGAAAAATCAGCAAAGTAGAACCATGACAATTGATGAATGTGATGGCACTTTTAAACCACATATGAAAGGGGGGGGGGGTGTGAAAGAAATGCTGGAAATGAAATAGAAAATCTTAAAATGAGTCCTTGGTAAATTGAAAAATAAACTGAGGAGAAAAACTAATATCAGGTGTAGTATAATGGAATTTTCAGGTATGGAAGTAAGGAAAAAATATTTTATGTTGTAAGTAAATAAATTAAAGGGAGAAAAATATGTGTAAATTTAAAATATTTATATCATCCATGAAAATAAAATATTACTATCTTACATCTATATGATGTCATCATCAAAGAATGTTAAGAAACTGAATAATCTATTATTTATTGGATGATATTTGGCAGGTCTTAAAAAAAGTAAAAAAATAATATAGTGACAAGAAAATTCTTTGATTAGTAAAAACTAACTAATATAATAAATTTTTCTGTGATCTGTGTAATTTATTTGGGCTATGCACTTTAATTAATGCATGTTTTCAGTGGCTGACTAGAAGAAGCAAAGCTCCTTGGTAAATCTTATTTTTCCATATGCTTGCTTGAATTCAGTATTATATGACACAGAATATTTTTTAACCTCATTAGTTGAGGAAGAATAAATCTGTACATATTGCCATGAAAGGGAGAGAAAAAATCAAATTTATATTATAAAGCAAATCATGTTTGACATTATAATGATAATTGTAAGAATGTGGTTACAATAAGGGAGTTAATTATGCTGCACATGCATTCATTCCTAAATGATTCTCATCTCAACCCCATGTATGTTTTCTCATAAAGCAGGCTAATTAATTTATCCGAATTAGAGGCCAACAGAACAGATTTTGTAATGATTTTAGAATTTGTATTATTCAATAATAGATCCAAAAATTAAAAAAAAAATCTCTTTAAATGAGGAGAAATAATGGTTTTAAAATGTAAAATGCTGAATTAAAGTTTAAATATGTTAACATTATAATTAAGGTATGATATTAAGATTTTTAACCTAAATTATAATTACAAGTACATTTATTAACAAAAAATGAGAAAAACAGATGTAGTGTGTTCTGATATTGAACCTGAGACTATGGGACAGTGGGTAAATGTTGTACCAACTGAGCTACGATCAGTTTTATCCTTTTGTTACAAAATAAGTATTTAAATTATGTTATAATATTAGATCCCCCTGTTTCTCAAGAATTAACCACTCAATTGGTGATGGGTATAAGGAAATTGTGCTTTTACCCCTGACTTATCTCGGGGCAGACGATGAAGTGGTTAAGGAGCGTTGTGTAGAATCTATTGAACCTGATACTAAGGGGTCTCCATTCTTTTACATACATTAAAATCAAAATCTATGATTAATAAGGTTGGTCTTCTCCTTGTTAATGCAGCTAATCTGTAATAACTTCATTCTTGGAAAATTTAAAGCTTTCAACTTTGTTCATTCATACCATTATAATATATATATATATATATATGAGGACCCCAGAAGCCAAGGGGTATAAGTGACAAAATTGAAAAAAATAAACTAAGTACACAGGCGACCTGAAAATATGCTTTTCTCATTTCAGGTAAAGAAATATAGGTGATTTTCCTATTATTTGCTGAATCATAGAGACAAACCACTTTTTTCGAAAAACAAACAATATTGATTAATTATACATTTAAAGAAAATTGTACTCTATTTTTTTAACAGTTATTGAAACAAGAGTTCAAATACCAGAATGCAACAAGCAGAAATTTCCTATTTCAATTTAGACAATTGTTATTGATGTTCCAATTTAACATCAATTATCTTTAACCTTCCGTCTACCAGACAAAACACCCATTTATCTACGGCAACACCTAATTTTAATTCCAAACTTGCAAACGGCACCAGTAATATTTTAATATAATTTTGCTTTTACAATGAAAGCTTAAATTAAGGAATTCGTAATATCTAGACAAGTCCTTTATAAATTCTAGTGTCAATCGACAATTTCTCATTTTACCATTGACACCAGAAATATTGCTGTCGGGTCCAATGGACCCGTCCCCCCCAGGGGAATACCTTCTTTAGGTATTTACGGGTTTCGCGACCCCGGGATCCCGAGCGATCTTTCTCCTTTCCTTTTTTCTTCTCCTTTTTAGTTGTCTATCCTTTTTCCTTTGTTTCACACTTTTTAATCTTCTCTTTTCAGTTTGTTATCTCTCTCTGTTCTTGTTCATGTTTGATAGTTATACTAACTTTTTTGTTTACACAGTTCCTGTTCTACTAACTTTGTTACCGTTGTTTTGTTTCAAAAAAAAAAAAAAAAGAAAAAAAAATTTAAATGTTTAAAAGACAAAAAATACACCTTTTTTTAAGCTCCCTCTGAAATAACTTTTTATACAATAGTGGTTTTTTTTATACACGTGAGACACTCTGGGTGTTGAGGTTTCTTTTAACCTCATCGCCTCGGGTCTTCCTTTTTAGGTTGACCTCGAGTCCCAGGGTGCAGGGCATCTCTGAGCTCTGGTTCCAAGTACGGGGGGCGCCATGCTTGCATGGTGATTGTTAGGAGTAACACCAGAAGACTGGTGCCTTTCGATGTAAGGGCCGGCTGTAGGTTGGACAGAGCTGTAAAGGCTTACCTACGGCTACCCATTTCCCTTGGAAAAGAACCGGAGCTTCGGAGATGCTATCGAGTTTAACCCAATGTTCGAAAAACGTGGGGGTCTGTTGAAAATAGTTTTCGCCCTTTTGAGACCTGCACCAGACGTAACGGTAAGAAGAAGGGTCGGTGACCAGGCCCGATGCCTGGCGTTTTATAAATTCTCTATCTAATATGGCGACAAATCAAGGAAATAAGACATGCGATGTGGTAGCCCCACAACCCCTCATTGCTTTAAGCTCAAGCCTGCCAGTAGAGTTAAATGACGGCCAAATCAATTCTTGGGCCGATAGATCAGATGATTCATGTTCCGAAAGATTTTTTGTAGTCAAAAGACAAGAAGGCACATTTGACAAAACATCCCCATTTTTGATTCACAAATCCATTCAAGGATTGATTGGTGAGCCAAAAACAATAAAAAAAATACGATCTGGTGAACTATTAATTGAGGTATACAATAGCACTCAAGCTCTAAATTTAAAGAAATGTACACATTTTGCAAATATCCCTGTCTCAATAAGTCTCCATAGAACCTTGAACACATCTCGTGGGGTAATATCTGAATCAGATCTTTTGCATGTTGCTGATGAGGAAATAGTAGAAAATTTGAAAGAGCAGAATGTCATAGAAGCTAGGCGAATAAAAATCTACCGTACAGATGAAAAAATACCAACCAATCGAATTCAGATTCCAACTAAACACATAATTCTTACTTTCAACTCACCAAACCTTCCCAAATATATAAAAGCCGGGTATCTCTCATGCTCTGTAAGACCTTATATCCCAAATCCACTGCGTTGCTTCAAATGCCAACGCTTTGGGCACTCAAAAACCAATTGCCGAGGTAAACTTGTCTGTGGTCGGTGCAGTGATCCCGACCACGATAGTACTCAATGTAATGCTACCCCACGCTGTGTTAACTGTAAAAAAGACCATCCATCATATTCAAAATCCTGCGAAAAATGGAAAATCGAAAAAGAAATACAAACAATACGCACTAAAGATAATATACCATATCCCGAAGCCAGGAAAATAGTTGAATCCAGGACACCAAAAGTTGGAGTTTCATACGCAGCCGCTTTATCTAAAACAGTCCAGAAAACATATCAAACTATTTCAACTCAAACCGATTTCCCTACTGAAAATAATTCCAAAAGAAAACAAAGAGAAAACAGCCTTTCTGATACAACTACTAAATCGACTCAGTTTCCCTCTTCTGGATATGTAAATCCTGCTCCTCCTAAAATGCCACAAAATACATCAAAATCACTGCAATCTCTTACTCCTAAACCCCCACTCAAAAACAAAAGTTCTCAAAATATAACTAAAACACCATCTCTAAAATCAAATCTTGGATCTGATATTGAAAAACATACCCTACGTATTAAATCAGCTGCATCTACTGAAAACCCATCCAAAAAGAAAAAAAATAAAACATCTAGAAATCAAACCCATCAGCAACAGAATCAAAAAGAAGAAACAAGTATGGATGATGATGCCTTAAAACTTCATCCTGAAAGGGATGAAGTATTGGACGATGAGGATAGTAGCATGTCTACTACCTCTGAACAAAATGACATAGATATACATATCTGACACTCTTTTTATGTCTAATATCATCTCGTGGAACTGCCGTGGTTATCATAATAAACGTGACGAAATCCGTAATATACTCTCTGACCATCAACCACTCTGCCTTGCTCTCCAGGAAACCCATCTAAAACCTAATGACAAAGCGAAATTACGCAACTATGCAACCTACAGGAAAGACTTTACAGGTAGTGACAGGGCCACTGGTGGGGTGGCCCTCTTTATTTCTCGCAATCTACCCCATTCACAAATTAACTTAAATACCAACTTGCAAGCCGTTGCAATCAGTGTTCATATAAACAGGCTTATTACCATCTGCTCTATTTACCTACCACCAAATACATCTATTCAGGCAGCAAATCTTGACAATCTCCTTCTGCAACTACCCACTCCTTACATCATTGTGGGAGACTTTAATGCCCACAGTCAACTGTGGGGTAATCGTGACACTAATCAACGTGGAGATATGATTGAGAAAATTATATCAGACAATGGCTTATGCCTGCTGAATAATGGAGATCACACTTACTTTCATGAGCCATCCCGCACATTTCATGCAATAGACCTTACTATCTGCTCACCATCTATTTATCCATATTGGAACTTCTGGGTTTCCGATGATCTTCACGGCAGTGACCATTTTCCCACCTTTATTACACAGACTACTCCTAATAGGAATTCAAATAACTGTTCAAACCATTATATATATGACAGAGCCAATTGGCAAACTTTTACCGACCTTGCCAAAATCACAAGTGATATGATTGAAGGTCACATTGACAATGCACTTGATAATATTATCCATTCTATTATCAGTGCTGCGAATATCAGCATTCCCAAAACATCCTCTACAACGCGGCACAGAAAGCCTTGGTGGAATGCTGACTGCCAACAAGCGAAAAAAAGACAACAAAAAGCTTGGGGTATTTTTCGGAGGTACCCCAATGATGCTAATTATATTGCTTTCAAAAAAGCAAAAGCTGACGCTAGGAGAGTGCGACGCAAAAGCCAACGTGAATCCTGGATCAACTATGTATCTAGCATTGACAGTAACACTTCAAGTAAAACCCTTTGGAAAAAAGTTAAAAATTGTATGGGTCTCTATTCTGAAAATAATGTCTCTATATTAAAACATAATGGTCAAACTATAGCTTCACCCAACAATATAGCGGAAACAATAGCTAATACCCTCGCTTCTAATTCCAGTTCTGACTCTTACCCAGAACCCTTTCTATCATACAAAAGACAGATGGAAACTACCCGCATTAATTTTAATACTCGCTCCTCTTATGATTATAATCTCCCTTTTACTACCTCAGAACTTTTAAAATGTTTACAAAAAAGCCGCAACTCAGCTCCAGGTCACGATGGCATTACATATACCATGCTAAAACATCTCAGCACTACCTCTCTTAATAACCTTCTTGCTTACTACAACAGAATTTGGACAGAACACACATTTCCTAAAGCCTGGTGTAAAGCCATTGTTATCCCCTTTCCTAAACCTGGGAAGGACCCCAGTGATCCAAATAATTACAGACCAATCGCACTCACTAGTAGTCTCTGCAAACTTTTTGAAAAAATGATTAACTGTCGACTGGTACATGTTCTTGAAGAAAAAAATTGTCTTGCTGCCTTTCAAAGCGGTTTCCGACGTGGTAGGTCTACTACTGATAACCTCATTCTTTTAGAAACTCATATACGGAATGCTTTTTTAAAACGTAACCATCTGGTTGCAGTTTTTTTTGACATGATGAAAGCATATGATAAGACTTGGAGGTATGGTATTCTTTACGATCTTTTTAATTTGAACTTTCGCGGAAACCTCCCGATTTTTATTAAGAACTTCCTTGCCATCCGTCTGTTTCAAGTTCGGATTGGTGGGGTTTTGTCTGACTTTTATACTCAAGAAGAAGGAGTACCTCAGGGCAGTGTCCTGAGTGTGACTCTTTTTGCTATCAAAATTAACGATATACTTAACCAATTGCCACCATATGTGCATGGTACTTTATATGTAGACGACTTTAAAATATTTTGTAAAGGACAAGATATGCGCTTTATCGAACGACAACTACAAATTGCTATCAACCGCATTATTCATTGGACAGACAGAAATGGTTTTATTATTTCCCAGGACAAATCTTCTTGTGTGCATTTTTGTAGACGGAGGGATCTGCATCCAGATCCTGAAATCTTTATTGAAGCATCTCAAATTTCTGTTGTTGACTCTGTTCGCTTTTTAGGATTATACTTTGACAGTAAGCTTACTTTCTTGCCACATGTGCTACAATTACGTAAAAAGTGCGAACGCTCGCTTAATCTAGTCAAGGTGCTCTCGAATACTTCTTGGGGAGCGGATCGTGGTTCACTCCTTAAAATATATCGGTCTATGATTCGTTCCAAAATTGACTATGCCTGCCAGGTCTATGGTTCCTCATGTAAATCTGTTCTTAAAAAATTGGACACTGTGCACCACAGTGCACTTCGTATTTGTTCTGGTGCATTCCGTACGTCCCCTGTGCTTAGCCTCTATGTTGAATGTAACGAACCTGCACTACATCACACCCGTGAAAGGCTTTCCCTCGATTTATACTATCGAATCCTTTCACATCTCAATCATCCTTTACATTCCTATTTACTAGATACTGACAATGAACTTCTTTATCAGCACCGCCCTTCATGCATTCCACATTTTGGTATTAGAATGAGACAGATTATTGACAATAGCTTTCTTAGCAACATTGAAACATATCCATGTTCAAAGCACCTTTTCCCCCCTTGGGATTCTCATAATATCATCTCCCTTCATCCTTTTAATACTTTTGACAAAAATAGTTTGGCTCCTGTTGTGTTTCAACAGCTTTTTGCAGATCATCGGGCACAGTACAAAAATTTTAAAGATATATATACAGATGGATCTAAATGTGGAGATGTTGTTGGCTGTGGAATTGTTTTTGGTGATAATGTATTTAGTTATCGACTACACTCATCTGTCTCTGTGTTTACCGCCGAATTGATCGCAATAGATAAAGCTATATCCTTTATATCACATCATCATCATTGTACCTCTTTTATCATTTATACAGACTCTAAAAGTTCTATAGATGCAATTAACTCCACTACATACCATCCCATTATTTATTCTATTTTGAGTCGTTTTAAACAACTTATCAGGGACGGATATAATATTCTATTCTGTTGGGTGCCCGGACACATGGGTATTCATGGTAATGAGATAGCAGACAAGGCAGCAAAACAGGCTCGCAATATTTTATATCATCGGATTCCTTTAACTGACATTAAACATAGCATCAATAGTTATATCTACAATAAATGGCAAGAAAGTTGGAACTCTGAAATAAATAATAAACTACATCATATTAAACCCACAATTATAGTCTGGCCCACTTATTACCCTAGGAAAATTGACGTTCTTCTGACTCGTCTTAGAATCGGACATTCCAGGATTACTCACAAACATCTGCTACTTAGAGAGGATGCACCCATGTGTCCACACTGCTATTTTGATCACTTGACTATCCATCATATTCTAACTGACTGTCCGGGCCTCCGGCACTTGTACAGGACTTACTTTAATACTTCATCGCCTATTCTGACAAACCTCATTGGGGAAACACCTCATGGGGCACTCTTTGCCTTTTTAAAAAACGCAGGATTTTATTTTGAAATATGATTTTATATTGCTTATTACTTTTCATTTTATACTCTAGGTTCTTAGATTACACTTTCTATTTATATACTTTTTATTCCATATCCTAATTTTATGCAAATAATTTTTACTGTATTTCCCTGATTATATCTGGATGGGATAACCCATCCAGATATTTTATACTTTTGCTTTTTTAGTCTTTGTTTGGCGCAGCATGTCCCTAAAGGGATTTTGTGCCATTAAATCCCATACAACCAACCAACCAACCAATGGACCCGTCTGGTAGACGGAAGGTTAAACTCAATTTACTCCAAATCGGAATTTCGTCTCTTGTACCCTTTGGCTTCTGAGATCGTCTTATAATAGATGACCAGAAATTATATAACCCATGGATAAGTATATGTCTGCTATAATCCGTACTTAACATAAAATACATCTTTCATTTTTTTTTTTTTTTTTTTTTTTTTTTTTTTTTTTAATGAAACGGATTATTTTTCTATTATTTTGCATTATGATTTTCAGAGCATTCCAGATAACAAGTCCCATATTGTACTTCTATTTTAAAAAACAAGACTTTTTTTTTTTTTTTAATAGAACTTTACATGCACACAAAAAAAATCTATTCCTTGAGTTATTATTCAAGAGAATAGTCTTCAAACTTTTTTCGTTAATAAAACTTCTTGACTTTTCTTCCTAATTAAAACAAATCAGACTTTTGTTGTATTCTTAAAAATGTATTTTAAAATCATAGATCCATCTTGAAAGAAGATATTTAAGTCATATATAGTATTTTTTTGTTAGGAGAGGACTAAAGTACAAAAAATATAAATGGTGATTCAACAAGAACTTTCCTGCTCTTTTTGATTTAGCAAGGAATTTTATAAATGAACCAAAGAATAATATCTGGAGTGAATAATTGTTTTCAAAAGTTGGAAATATACAAAGTGTTCTTAACCCTTAAGTGGTGAGGTGATTTTTTATAACATAAGTGGTGAGATGGGGTGTATGACACCCCAAAGTTTGACTTCTTACACACTCCACAAAATTTGGCGAATTAAAATAAGAAAATTTCCTGTGAATTTTGCATTATTTAATTATATAAAAACAACAAAAAAAGTTCTGTAAGTGTACATACATATACATATAAATTCACGTATCTAAAGTGTCTAGTAATGTAAAATGGCAATATTTTAGAATTTTAATTTGTCTGGGGTGAAAAACACCCCAACTCACCAGTTAAGGGTTAAAATTTTAGAACAAACTTTCTGGAGAAATATGATCAAAACAAACATTTTTTTTAATTTAGAAACTCAGCATCACAATCCACTTATTCAATCAAAAATACAGGATTTTTTTCAGAGCTGAACCCTAATTTTAATATTTTCATCAAACTTTGCTTTGTATGAAATGTGATGACATTACTGGGTGTGATTAAGTTAAGTGACATAGTATATTTTTCATTCTGAAATATGTAATGTCTAGCCCAGTGTTGTTTTAATGTTAATGGTGGCAGTTTTATGTGTCTAAAAGCAAATTAAGTCTTGCAAACATCATTAAAATTGTTGTTGAAGTTACAAAAGAAAATCTAAGTTTTGCTTGAAGTGAGATGCATTGTACTTTTGACTGTATAAATGGATGGTGATCTTAGTTTTCCATCTAACAACTTATATGTCTTGATGCTTATTATTTTTCCTGAAAGTTTGTCCCATTTTGTTTAGAAATATCCAGTTTGTAAAAAAAGCAAGAAACAGATTATTACCAGACAATAGTCACTAAATGGCATTTATGCATAATTAATTTCTGTGAATATTATTAACCATTTTCACTGGTAGTAGTTAGAGAAACAGTGTTGTTAATTCCGATTTATCTTTGAGCTGTCGTTAAAGTAGTTAATAGATAAAGCACCACTTTTAAATGGCAAATAAATAATAAACTTTTTTTTTTCATATGATTTTAATTCAGGATATCTTTATCGTGGTTCGTACGCTCTGGAAAAAATAGAAAAAGTGCTGGAAAAAAGTCCTCATTTTCAAGGAATGAAAAGTGCTGGAAAAATTAGAAATAATAAATATTAGTCCTTAAATTTTAAAATTTCTAAAAAAGTAAAAAAAAAAAAACTTTATACACTTTATTTTAAAACAATTTATTTCAATTGTATATTTGCTTTCCCAATGAGTGAGTCACTTGCAGCCAAAAATTTCCTTCTCTGCTCCTAACAATCCTGTTGTTAGGAGCAGAGAAGGAAATTTTGTAAGAAGGAAATGTTGGCATCTTTCCTTGGCTGTAAAAATCGGATGCATGCGGAAACCGTCGGGGGAAAAAAAATAGAACGCAGATTGTGACCTGACGAAATTGTTACTATGCACGCGCTGTTCCGTCTAAACTGTCGGTAATGCATTTTTTCTATAATAGCCAGGAGTGTGATTTTTCACAAATGTGCTTCTCCTGCCAGGTGAGAGGAGAGAGGCAGATGCTTACGTCACTGTTTACTATACATTAGCAGCTGAGAAGTTCGACTTGGGACAACGAATCAGAATGCATTAGCTTCGGAATAACTTCACTTATTCAGTGGGAAGATATGTTTGCTTTTCCGTGCGCACTGGAGACTTTTTGCTGAGTTGATGTAATTGGTTCTCGTTGTTATGTGAGTCTACTCACATAACTAGTGCTAAATTAAATCAAAGCACTTATTCTAATACTTCCTAATATGGAGCAAAGTAAAATTGCAACAGCAGAAGCAAAGACCCTAAAGTGTGTAAAAGAAAAATAATGTTTCAAGTTGTAATTAAGCAGTAGGTGTAAAAATTATAGATTGAATGATGACAAGTGAATTAATTTAAAACTCAACTTTTATTTAAAATCTTTTTCATATTTAAAATAACGATGTTTAAAAATATCATTCAAATAAATAACTTATCAATATAATTCTATAACTAAAAACAATAATTGGCTTAACAAATAAATAATTAAAAACCTCCCTCCAGTGCTCATTTCAGAATAATTAACTTTAAATAAAGAAAGTACTTGAAAGACGCAAGATGAAGAAAAAGTAAACAAAATTAAAAATCATCTTCACCGTATCAACCGCATTCCTTTTCAGACTTCATAATATATTAGAAACAAATGGATGACCATCGCATCAACTTCTTATCACTAGCAAAAACATAACTACACGAGCTTCCAATAAGATAAACAGAAACAGTAAATCATTCATCTATCCACCTGCAAACAAACACCGTCTCTTATTTATACTCCCTCGCAGATCAGCCGGACTAGACCGCACCTTAAACCGGAAGTGGGAAACTCCCACCTTTACTATTGCACGTGCCGAGATCATTAGCATAAGCGCGTGCCGATCTCAAAGCAAGCTCCGCGGAGAAAAACATCAGTCACGCCGCCTGTCGATGATTTACGCTACCGTGCAGTCTAAACAAATCTACGGCGAACTCTGCGTGGAAAACATCAACAATGAGATCCGATAGGAACGAAATACGATGGTTAAAAATAAATATTTCTCCGTCTGCAAATTAAAATGAAATGAAACAGCTGCATCGATGGAAAAGGTAAGTAATAAATAAAAACTTAGTGGATATTGTATTTGATTAAATAAAAATATATATTGAATACAATTGATAAGAAAAATATGGGTATGTGGCTAACAAATGCCCCCCCTCTTATCAATTGTTAAAAAAATACCAAAAAGGTAAAGTCCAAAATAAAATTTACCAAAAGAAAACCAGCAAGAATGAACTTAACAACTACTCAAAAACTATACGAACTTAACTACTTAAATAATGAGCACCAGAGTGATTGTACAATCCACATAAATCTATACTGTAAAACAAAATTTCTACATCATTCAACAAAATAACTAATAAAAGAATTTCAAACATTCATTCAAGAATTCCAATTTGCAAAAGTGAATTCATTTAAACATGACAATTCATTTAAATATACAATTCAATAACAATCTTAGAACTTCAAACTTTAAAACAATTTAACATTTCAATTCATGAAAAATAACATCAAACATTCAAAATCAAATTTCCTCAAAAATTTTACATTAAACATTTTAAAATTTTCAATACATTTCAGCTTTGCCTCATGGCATTGCATCTTTCAAAAATTTCAGCAACAAATCAAAAATATCAAGAACAGCATCATCAGTTCATTTTTAAAAGAAATATCAAATTCAAAAGCAAATTAGGATAATTAAATTACATTTAAATTCAAAAGAAGTTTCAACAATTTCAGAAATAGAATATTCTTCCACATGTCCGTACGACATTATGTGAGCTGTAATACAACAAGAGAAAACTATTGCAAATATAACTTATACATTTTAATCTTCCACATGTCTGCAAGACATTTCGTGAATTTACAATGTTACAAAGTACCTACATAAAAAGTTAGTTAGACAATACAATACATATGACATATTCAAACATTCAACCTTACATACAACCTTACGTGGCACCACGATTTCATCAATTCATTCACTCACAAAGAGACAAGGAACTTGTAACAATAGAAAGCTATTTAAATTTCAAAATATTCAAATTTTAATTGAAACTGTTATACTTGAAATAAACCACTTTAAATGTAAAGAATTCCCATTTCTAATACAAAAACCTCTTCACCTGGGCACCCGGGACACCCAAGCAAAAAAAAAAAAATTCAAAAATTCAAATTTCCTTATACATTTTCACATGAACTTTAACTTAATGTTAAGCAAGAAAAACTTTTAAAAGAAATATATATAGGTTGCAACCCAACAAAAGATAACAATAAAAATATATAACAAAAGGTCACTTGCAAGGTAGAAGGGAGTTAAGTGGCAGTTCCATATATTAACATAATAAAATAGGACTTACAGAATTAAAAATAACCTGCCCGCGATAGGACCCTCCTGTGGCAATGGTCAACTCGAAAATCCACCCCCAGATGACACTCTGACAGATTACATTGGCACCCCTGCGAGTCGCTTCCTGGGGCCGTTCGGACATCCAAAAATGGACATCGAGAAGTATCACCACATTCAGGCGGGATTTTAAATATCTACCAAGCAAAAACCATAAAAAAAATATCTTAAATATTTCAATACAAATTTCCACATAAATTTAACTTCAACAAATATACATTTAATACTAATACTGATACTGATACAAAACATAATACAATATTAAACTTCATTAATTATACAAAAATACATTTTTCAAAATTACTTAAATATATATTCAATAAACTTTGTTAATTCAAATTTTGTGAGTGGCTTAGTGAAGACATCAGCAAGGTTATCCTTGCTACGGACAAAAAGTAAGTCAAAAGTATTTTTATCAACTAAATCTCTGACAAAAAAACAGCTTAACATCAATATGATGACTCCTATGGTTTTCTATGGGCGACTTTACAAAATCTATAGTAGCTCTATTATCCACATACAAAACAGATTTAACCCTTTCCCCAGTGACAATTTTCTTACTGTAACACTCATCTAAAATTCTGTCAAACCAAAGAAGTTCCTTCGTGGCCTCAGTCATGGCTATAAACTCAGCTTCCATTGTAGACAAACTTACACTTTTCTCCTTAAATGTTCGCCAAGAAATGGGAGAGTTGCCTAGAAAAACAATTTGACCGCCCAACGAAGTTCTATCATCTCGGTTTGCAGCGAAGTCTGCGTCAGAAAAAGTTATCATCTGGGGTTTTTCACAAGATAACTTAAGGGTCATTTTAACTGTATGTTTTACATATCTCAATAACCTGAGCAAGCCATACCAATGTGTCATCCCTGGATCCGATTGAAACTGACTAAGTATATTTACTGCATATGAAATATCTGGACGGGTTCTATTTGCAATAAAAGACAAACAACCGAGAATATTTCTATATGGTAATTGAGACATTTCTCTGCGTTCATCCTCAGATTTAGGACAATCGGACTTAGAATAGACAGAACCTTTACTCATTGGTAGGGAAGAAATGGGAAACCTGTACGATTCAAACCTTTTACAAACATCCTCAATGTAGGATTGTTGGTGAATTCGCAGGCCCTCCTCACTTTCTTCAAACTCTACACCTAGCAATTTCTTAGTCTTTCCCAAGACTTTTAAATCAAAATACTTACTCAAAAGTTCTAAAGCTCTATCTATAATCCTTTTATGTTTCCCAAATAAAACAATGTCGTCAACATATAATAATAAAACTAAATCTGAATCAAAAATGTATATGCAATTACTCCATTCTAACTTTACAAAACCTATTTCTAAAAGTACTCTATTTATCTCAAAGAACCAAACCCGACCAGACTGATGCAACCCATAGATAGCCTTATCCAACTTACAAAATAAATTTTCCTTACCAACTTCAACAAAACCTGGGGGTTGTGACATAAAAATATTCTCTGTCAGAGGGGCATAGAGATAAGCACATTTAACATCACACTGGGTGTGTAGCCAACCTTTGAGGGACACAAGTAATGAAAAGAAAAAGCGGATGACACTAAAATTAACAACCGGACTGAATGTTTCTTCATACGATTCTCCCCTGATTTGCTTAAAGCCTTGGGCTACCAACCGGGCTTTATACCTGGCTATGTTACCTTTGTCATCTCTTTTTACTGTGTACACCCATCTGCAACCTACAGGATTAACACCTGAGGGCAATTCTTCTAAATGCCATACACCTCTTTCGTGCATGATGTCAATTTCTTCCCTCATTGCCTTATGCCATTCATTACGTTGGTCAGATTTTAAAGTTTGATTATAGGTTTTAGGAATAATCAGATCATATAGTCAGGATTTAGTTTGGCAAATGTCTGCACTTGGGTCAACAATGTTGGGGTCAGAAACTATTCCTTCATAAGTGTTACTTCCTGTAAAATCAAACAAATTGGGCTTAAAAATTATGTCATTTTTCCTACAATAATTCTCTACCTCCCTATTAGACCTTAAACGTTCAGAACCATTATCTACATCAAAATAGTAAATATCGTTTCGAGAACGACCAGTCTTTCTAGGTACAACTTTTCTTTTCCAGTGAGTATCGCGTAAAGTGGTGTGAGGTATATTAGGGGAATCACTACTCAGGGGCGTAGCTTGAAATTTTTATTGGGGGGGGAGACCAAAATTTGGCGCCTTTTAATGTTTTGCCGCCCTTGAATTATTTGCAAATTTTTAGGGGGAGGAAGGTTAGTAATGCTTACTTTTTATCTTTAGTTACTTATTCATGGTAAATGGCATCTATTTAGGTGATGTAAGTGATGCAGCCATGGTTGGATTTCGATTTTAAGCGTGTTTGCAACTGTGCTGATAAAATCTCTCTCCCAGCTCTTGTTTTTTCAAAGCTAAAAAGGCAGTGTGGTATGTTTATAGAGAAATCGAACCCTGGATCCTTAAATCCATTTTCCTGACATGATAAGAACAATTGTATTTGGAAGAGAAATAAAAATACAGAACGCAAAGTTAATTACAATACAGTTATAAGTGTTTCAAAGCCGCACCTCCCGCCTGAAACTTATGCTGGTCAATATAATTGAATTTAGCCTTCAATTTTTTTGTGGTGAGATCCTCCGATATCGGGTCCACTACTATCACTCCTACCAATATAAAAAAAAGAATGTTAAACCTCTCGATGAACATTCGATCCTTTTCAAGGATGTAACGGTGATCTCTATATACCAAATATACTGAATATTCCAATTTCTGTAAAATGAAATGACATATTTTTCCATTTATTATCTTAGTTCCCCAGATGTAAAGAACAAATGAAATATTTTGCTACTTTCAAATGTATAAGTCGATCTAAGAGACGCTTTTAATGGGTAACAACAGTTTTTAAGGCTCTATGCCCTAATACTGATGTACTTTTTTTCTCGGAAATTATTGGAAAGATTTCTATATATATGTATAGCAAAAAAAAGATAAATGCTATAAAATTTTGTTTTTTAAATTTAAGAAAAAAAAAATGCTATCAAAATATCACTTTCTTGACACTTTTTTCTAATTTCATTGTGCTCACTTGGAAAATCATATCTAAATGATATTGCATTACTTTCTGAAATTTCTTTTAAATCATTCTTTTATTCTTAACCTAATAGACATTTCATGTATTACCCATTTAAACAATTAAAGGGCTGCATAATGCAATTATAAATTGTTTAATTAAGATTTAAATAAATAAAACATACAACAAATCACTGAATGTGTAATTTGGATTAAGCATTTATGTCATACTCATTTCTTATTCCATCAAAATATAGACTTTTAAGATATTTTTTTGCATTTAAATTTAATGTAACAAAAGTGAGAAAAAATACAATTTAAAATGATATAATAATTATTATATTATTTTAAATAATAATACAATATAATAATAATATAATAATAATAATAAATTAATAATAATAATACTTAATAATTTTCTTTATATACAAAATACTTTATATTACAAAATGTTAATTTTCACAGATTGTTTTAATTTTTCTATTTTTTAAAGTATTCCATTTCGTCACAGCTAAAGTTAGGTCCATTGTCTCTGCCAATGATTTTTCACATTTTAATATCATTAAATTGTTCAACCGTTCATCTGTCATTGTTGTACGTAAGGAATGTTTAATTAACTTAAGTTGACTGAAGCAACGTTCATTTGAACTTACACCAAAGCCAGCTGTTATTATAAATTTAATTATGCGAAAATTTTCTTTAAGTACTGAACGCAGTTTTTTTGATTCCTCAATAACTTCATGTAATGTATTGGAGTTTTGACATCGGTCAAATAGAATTTCCATTTCAGCCTGTAAAGCACATTTATCTGGTTTCGAAACAGATGGCGGCATCATGGATATCAGAGCTTCGACATTAGAAATTTCTAAATTTTTTTTTGAGAGTGGAAATTTAAAAATGTCAAATATGGGTGTGGCGGAATCAACAACTGCTGTTATATTACACTTTAATTCCATAATTAAACTATCCAAAACGCATTTGAATTCTCTTCGGTAAAATGTATGGAAATCAAAATTAAACTCGTCATCGTTCTTCTCATCATACCTTTTAGGTACGATCCTCCTTCGGTGAGTTTTTTTTGAAATCTCTTTCTGGATCAATACCTAACTTTTCAGAAAATGCCTTCGCACTGTCAATCTCTCGGTCAACTGCAATCGTATCTTTATTAATTTCTTCCAAAACATTAACGGTGCTCTCAATAATTAATTTGCAGTCAACTACGTTTATTTCAGGCGATTCTATGGTTTTTGTGAGGATTTGTAATTTGTACATGACAATTCTCATGAACATCATGCAAATAATGAAATCAAAATGTAACATTTTTTTTTTTAAGCCGGATGCTTTGCTTTTGGTTATACTGTCAAATTTTTCGCTTTCACAAATATCGTCTAATAACTCTTCAATATCTTCAAAAGAATTGTGGATAGCTTTTAAGCTTTCTGCTCTTGCAGTCCATCTTGTTTTCGAAAGATTCCGTAAGCCAATAGAATTTTCTATTTTATTAATTTTTTCTTTTAAAGGTTTAAACCTTTTTGGACTTGCAGTAAAAAACACATACAGTTCTTGCAATGTATCAAACAAATCAGAAACGATCGGGCTTGCTCGAACGCAGTGCTCAAGTGCTGTATTCACCCGATGATCCTGGCAAGGGACGTAAGGAACAACGTGTCCAACCATTTCAGACATCTTTTTCTGTGTGCCCTTAAATTCACCTGACATGCAACTAGCGAAATCATACGATTGGAATGATAAGGCTTTCATATTTATTTGATTTGTTTGTAGTATCTCTATTAGGTCTTTGGCAATGCCAAAACCCGTTTTGTCTAATGACTCTCTAACTTCTAATAAGTACTCTTTTGGATTTCCAAATTCATCACAAATTCTTATCACAACAGATAAAATATCTTTGTGTGACAAATCTGGAGTTGTGTCCGCCATAATAGTAAAAAAATCACAACTTTGAATCTCTTTCACAATTTGTTCTCTAACTTGATTCGCAATTATAGAAAGGAATTCATTTTGCGATTGGGGACTTAAGTAAGTTACTTTATATGGCCTGAGATTTCTATCCTTTAGCCATTTGTTTAACAAAGAATTGTGCCTAGCTATTAAACTAACAAATTGATAAAAGTTGCTGTGATTTTCCGATTCATTTTCTACATTTCCCCGAAATGCTATACCCTGACGAGCCATCGTATTGGTGAGGTCAAATAGTATTTCAACAATTTTTTTATTGTAATTAAGATGCTTTTCTTCTTCTAATTGTATTTGTCTTTTCTTTTTATCTAATTTGGTTTCAATATAATTTTTCTTGTGAAGGAAACAGCAATAACTTTCCAAAGCTGCTTTATGGCAATTAGATGAAAAATGAGCTGATAATTTACCTAACTTGTTTTTTCCCTTGCTCTTCATCTTACCCCAATCCGCTACACCATCAGTGTACCAATTACTCTCAGATTTATTTCTCCCAGATCCAGTTGGGAAAAGGTAGCAGACAAAACAAAAAGCCTTATTTTTTGAGATACTATATTCTAAAAATTTGTACTCGTCATACCATTTACCATTAAAACGATCCTTTCCATCGCTGGGGAAAATGGCCAACTTTGGCTGATGAGGCCCTAGAGAAATTAAATATTCTCTTTGGTAATCTGATCTTATCGGATCCCTTAAACCAGGATCATGATTAATTAAAGAATGGGATTCCTCCAAATTTTCAGAGTAAACAATTTTGCTTTCATCTGCTTCGATTTTTTTTATTATACTTTCTCCGAGGAGCATGCTTTTTTCGCAATCTTCTTTAAGTGATTTTACGCATGCCATAACTTGGACAGCAAGACTCTTTTCATTTATTACATCAGAATGATTGATTTCATGCAAAAGTTTTTTTGAGTCTTCCAGCATCTCCAATAAATGAGCAAAACTTCCGACGAAACTCATCCACGAAGTATTATCTGGAGTTGTAGCGAAATTTTGATCACAATTTTCTTCATATTTTTTTGGCTCGAGTTTACTGCATTCCTCGAAACTAATCCCAATCTCATGCTCAGTACAACTATTTGTAGTACACGTATCACTTGCTTCTAGCACTTGTTTTTCGAAAACCTCAATTTCAGGTGCAACTGAACAAGAGGCTTGCATATCCATTTCTGCGACTTGTTCACTTTTTCCGACTGAAGTGACTTCATCAGTATCACCATATTCTTCCAAGAGGCCTAAGTTTTTCTCACTAGACTTATACTGATTGCTACTATTTTCATAGACCTTTGTTCTTTCATCAAGTATGGTTGGAGGAAATAGATGTTGATTTGTATTATCCAAAGCTGGGGGATCTAGAATATCAAGAAAAATGAATATTTACTCTCTTGTTATTTATAACTTCAATAGTTTTTTTAGACAATGATCTATTAGATAATTTTCAACTTACGCAAGGTAAATAGAGCAAAGCCAATCATTGGAAGAAAAAATTTGGGAAAGAACGGATACAATCGTTACTCTGTTAACAAAATGCTACTTAATAATAAATCAAATAATAAATATAGCATATCCATACATAAATTAGTAAATTATATTGTACAAAATAAAAATATGTATACTGATTTAAAGCTGTTTTGAGAAATTGTTAGTTGGATGTATAGAAATATTTACTTTTGAGAACCACTATTTCTGAATAATTCTGTACCTACAGTTTAATTGTAAAACTATGCAATTAAACAAGGCCAAGAACTATTAGGAAATAAAGGTAACCAAATGTTAATGTCACCTCTATACACCCTTGTTAGTTTTATACCTATCATTCACGAAATTATTTTTATTGATGAAGGGTTATATTTTCACTCATTGTTATTCAGCTTCTGTCGAACAGCAATTTTTAACACTTTCCAACAGTATTGAAAAGTGTTTATGCTTTCAGTTTGTCTGTCCGTCTGTGCGCGCTCTAGCTCTCGTAAATATAATCGGATTGCGCTCATTTTCTATTTCTTTATTGACCTTAAGTATAGCACGAACCCGATTGAATTTGAAGTTTGTAACATGTATACTTAATTTACAGGAATACTCAAAATTTTTTCGTTGCGTTACGGTCTATGGAGGAAGTAATTTGCGGTGTGTTTTAGCAGTGTTAAACTGTTTTATATGCAATGAAATTTTTATACATTATTGATCTGGAATAGAAGATGATTCCTGTTGAAAATGGAGTGTGTATCATGTGCACCTAACTTACAGGAACACTCAAAAGTTATTCGTTACATTACGATCTAGGGGGAAAGTCATTTGTAAGGAATTTCAATGGTGTTAGAATATTTTAAACACAATGAAATTTACATATTTTATCGAAGTACTCTAGAAAATGATTCCAATATAATGTGGAGTGTTTGCCATGTATACTTAACTTACAGGGACACCAAAAAGTTTTCCCTTACATTACATTACAGTCTATGAGGGAAAATCATTTCCATTCCATTTTAATGGTGCTATACGATTTTAAACATAATAAAATTCATATACATTATTGAGGTTTACTAGAAGAGGATCCCGACTGAAAAAAATTTCTATAGTATTTATATTTTGTGTACAGGGGCACTCAAAATTATTTCATTAAACTAGGTCAATGAAGAAAAAACATTTGTGGTGCACTTTAAAGGAGTTATACTACTTTAAACATAATGTAATTTATATACATTATTGATGTGAAATTAAAATATGGGTGTGATGATCTATTACTTCAATTAACTATATAAATACGATGCTATACGGTACTATATATTTCATGCGCTCAGTAATTAAATAGATAAATAAAATGCAATTAAATTATTGTCATCTGTACTTGATATACGATTTATTTATTTATTTATTTTTGTGAAATTTACAAAAAAACAGCATATTACAAATATTGAAAGAAATGAATTTTCTTGCCTCAATTTTTTTCCCTGTCTAGTGACTGTTTTGCCCAATCTACCTAATTTTTAGTTAAAATATTTTTATTTGGTTGATAAAAGAATAATCAACCTTAAAAATTATGAAGTTTTCACATTCTAAGGATTATATGTACAAAAAAGCGTTTAATTTTTTAAACAATAAATTACACATATATATACAGTAAAATCGCTTTAATGGATACCATTATTTAGAGAATATTTTTTCAGTTCACAACATCACACTTCTGTTATGTCAGACGAGTTTGTGCTTTAGCAAGTATAGTTGTATCGAATTATTTTCGCCAATCCATGATTTTTTTTTTTGCTTTTTAGCCGAGATTTTATTATTGATAGGTTCCATTTACACAGATTTTATAATATATATAACATTAACAATATAATATAATACTCCACTTAACACATTTGCTGTCAAAGATGAGATGATGCATATAATTCACACACGCTAAGTTCAAGAAAACAAGATAGCAACAAGTGAAACAAGATATTGTTGCCCGCTATGTAAAAAGAAAAAAAACAGCCCTTTGCAGGAATTTATTTTAACATAGCATACCTGTTTCATTTGTCACTGCACCAGTTAAAATTTCAATGTAATAATAACAATTATTATTATAATAATAGTAACTTTTATGTGTCAATATTTTTCATGTATTGTGAATACATATGTTTTAGCGTTTTAATTTAATTATTGCATCTAGGTTTCGAGAAATTAATGATCCATTTCAGTAGCCAAGTGTATTATTTAGTCTCTTCCTGTGCGTCAAAAACCTAAAGACTGCATTTATTTTCTATTGACAATATTCATAATCGATGATTTAGATAAGGAGTTCAATAGCAAGTTAATTTGTAGCTGCAAGGAAAGTCGATTTATCAATTATGAGTGTTTTCGTAGATGACAGCAAACATGTTAACCCGTTCAGGACCAGAATCTTTTACACGAATTTTATTCGCTTGGCACCATTTTTTGTTAATCAATTAACTTCACTTTATAAATCACGAAAATGTCGTAATTAAGGCCCCTGTCCTCGCTCGAGGAAACGCTCGCGAGCTAATGCTATTCCTATGGGGGAGCATTTTTCTAATAACTTTTTGGCATTTTGACATTTTTTAATAATTTTTTTGCATTGGATACCAGAGGTGCATGCCGACAGCGCACCTTTTTTACTTTTTCGATTTTGGTTGCAGATATTTTTTACAAAGTTTGTTTCATTTTCAAAACCGGTTTTGAAACTGAATGTGCTTTTTTAAAAAATATATCTGCAACCAAAATCGAAAAAGTAAAAAAGGTGCGCTGTCGGCATGCACCTCAGCTATCCAATGCAAAAAAAGTTATTCAAAAATGTCAAAATGCGAGAGTTATTAGAAAAATGCTCCCCCATAGGAATAGCATTAGCTCGCGAGCGTTTCCTCGAGCGAGGACAGGGGCCTTAACCCCTTGAAGGGCGGTGGTATAAAATATATACCGCTTAATTTTAATTGAAAAACGTCAGACCGACACCAGATTTCTGAAATGAAAATTTTAATTTCATCAAGCACGTAAAGAAAAGCTTTTATCTACTTTGAAATAACTTTGATTTTAAATTCTATGGTGTCAATCAATGATTTCAGCATTTTAAAAGTAGAAGTGCTTTGCTCCTCAAATGGTTAAATAAAATCAATTTGACTTTTCTTTTATACTTGTATCAAACTCAAGCGCTCCAAGTACATTTTGAGCGTACATATATGCGTACATATATGTTGGCATGGTCCTGAACGAATTAATAATAACTGGTTCAAAAAATAAAATAAAACAAAACAAAAACTCACATAGTTAAAATGCAATTCATAATTTAATCAAAATATGAAAATGATTGATTTAGGAATTTTTATTTTTTATTTCTAATTTAAAAATTTTAAGTACCGAAAACTAAAATATATTGACTATAACATATTTAGACAAATTATAAAAGTTAAATCAAATAATAAATTTTAGAAAAATTGTAATATTATGCTGCGAAATTCATTCAAATAATCTAATGAGATTTTTAAAGTGCACTAAAATAATCAATTTTATTTGTTGTCAAAAATAAATGATTAAAAAATATTAAAATTTTTTTAAAGTAATGTAAACAGAGAAAAAGCATATAAAGAGAACAGGAAAGATTTTTTTTATATTTTTTTATTTAATTTCACATTTTTTTAATGTAAAGATGGACTTTTACAATCGATTTTTAACTCACACTCTACAATAATAAATTTGACGTATAAAAGTGTGTTATCGATGACAATACAATATTTTAATATTTTTAGAATTTAATCATAAATTACATTAATTAGAAATCATTAATTTAATTTTAAAGCATTTTTCAACAAGCTTGCTACAGGAGATATATCGCCAAATAGCCTTTGTAAATCGTGCAATTGTATACGAGTTAAAACAGCGATATATTTACCACGCGCCAAAAAAAGTTTAAAATTTGACAGATGGTTATGAAACTGTAAAAACGAAACACTTTAAACGATAAAATGTAAAAAATGCATTATGAATAAAAAATGAAGAGTTATATTGAAAAACCGCTTGTATCAATTTATTATTCAGGGCAGAACTTCACCTTAATAAATAAACATTTTGGTACAAGGAAATTTTATATATATTAAAAAAAGAAAAAATAAAAAGAATTGAAGTAAGAATGTTACTTAGCAAATTATAACGACTATTTGGAAAATGATTGTTTCAAAGACTAAATTTAAGACTCAGAAATAAATTATACGTTAAAATAATAATAATAATAATGAAACATAATTTTTATGACCATCAAAACATTGCTTACGAAATAACAGAATCATATATTACGTGCGACATGGATTAAACATTATTCCTAGACCCATCGTAAACAAATTTTACATGAAACTTCAATTTCACAATTTTCGGTGTTGCAAATTTTTAAACTTCTAAACATCGCACATTTTCGATTTTTTACATCGTCTTATAGTAGAAAAAAAAAAAAAGAATACTTTTAAATACAAGTTGTTTGAAAGCTATATCTCAATTTTTTGAGTTATTATTGTTATTTTATTTATTTGTTTTGTGTAGTTATTAATACTTTTTTTTTTTTTTTTTTTGTCATCATGGTAACAGAAATATTCCAAAAATACGAGTAACACAAGGATTCAGATAGATCTATTCTCGACCAAAAAAGAAAATAATTTTCCAAATAGTTAAAAAAAAAAAAGATTTTAGATCGTGTTTAGCTCTATAAAGTTGGGTCTTTCTTATGAGTATAATTTTTTCAAAAGCTAGAAAACATTCTTTTACTCTCATTAGTGACCTCTATAAGTCCGGGGACCAAGTACTGTGCCTGTGCACTTTCATCATCCTTTTTCTGAACGACCATGTTATAGAATCCCATATGTAAAGATATATGCATTCGAATTTAATAGAATACTGAAGGTTATCCATTTAAAAATAAAATCAATAAATAATAAATAAAAAAGAAGTAAATAGCAAATTTAAAATTATCTAATGGATTCTCATACCCCTCTTGTTCACTCAATATATGTCTTAGCTAATTTTGGAGCATGCATGTATGCATAACATTTTCAGCCTGTACTTACTTAAACATCGAGGAAGAGAATAGCATTTTTCATTTTGTCATAAATGAAATATATTTTTTAATTAATCACATTCAATCACATTATTGATACTTGATCATGACTTTTCAAGACTGGTGTCCCGGAAATTTGAAGTTCCAAATTTGAGAGAATTTTCTGAACAGTTTTTAGTCATAAAACGATGCTTTTTTAGTGTTCGAGATTCAGAATTGCACAGTTAGTGTTCTGATGTATAAGTATCATAAATGTAATTAAAACTTAATTCTTATCAAAAAGTGATAAAAAGTTTTTTTTTATTTATATTTATTTTATTTATTGAATCCTTTTATTTATTGCTATTGAATCGAAAAAACATACACATAATAATATTAAGTGCTGAATAACAAGCTTAAAAAACAACAAGAAAGCATTTAAATAAAGTACTCAATGCTCGGTAGTTCATACTAAAAAGATGAATTTTTCTACCGCAATCATAATTTTTGAAAGATTTTTTGTTTTAGAAGCTTTTATACATTAAACAAAGGGCTACTTTCTGATTCAGTAGTAGATTCTAAGTCAATATATATAAATACATATAAGTAAAAAATATCTGTATCGTACTGCAATTATAACAGAAAACTTTTAATTAGTTATTTTTTTCTAAAGTGCATTTTTTAAATCGGTCGCACGATTATTCTAAAACTATTAAATCAATACACTATAATTTTATTAACTCCTTTTTTCTAGTATATAATTATACAGCAATACATTAACGAAGACCTTTTTTTTCCTATCCCTTTTTAACATTAAAAGACAGTCGTTCAAGATAAATTTGATTTTCTCTTCTGACAATAGCTATTTTGAAAGTAAAACTCAATTATTTCCGAATTCCTTTATCCAATCACTGGAATAAAAACTTATTTAACCCCTTAAGCAACATGTTCAATTTAGCAATAATATACTGAATATGGGGATATCATTAAATTCCGTCAAAAGTATTTTACCTTAATAGCAATTAGCGACGCAAAAAACTCAGATGCACAGAGTATTTCAATCTGGATTTAAAATAAAGACGTACGCACATATATTTTGGAATTTCAGATTGAAGAGTTCACTTTGCCCGTCGGTACATCGTGATGTTTATAGAGTTAATTAGAACTGTTATATTCCAGATAAATCAAATTTAATCTGTAATGTCCACCGCAAGGCAGAAAAAAGACCCATCAGAAGAGTGATAATAACTTGAAATGTATATGTACAATTGATAAAACATAACGAAATTATATTTAGAAATTGTATTATAAAACAAAAATAGAGCCAAAGAAAAAAAATCTATTGTTCAGTTGAAAACATTTTTGAAAAATAGTATTTTCACCACTTGATCAGTAACCCTTGCAAAAATGAAATCAATCTTGATCTGTAACAATGCAATTTTAATTATAGTGTTGCAATTTTAAATACAGTGTTTTATACAATAAAATATGTAAAAACGCAATGTGTGGATACTGAAAACCTTTAAAAAAAAATTGTAAGACTGAATATTTGTTTGGTTCCATTCGATTGCATCTTACTATGTTTGACTGCGTTTTAGAAAAACATTTGTAAGTAAGGGTGTATTCCGATCCAAATTGTTTATTTTCGCATTTAATTTTGAATTCATTTTTGCTCTCAAATGCATTAAACTGATAGATTCTTTTATTCCGAAACTATACAAGGTGCCCTAAAGCTCGATATTTTAATAAAGGCAGAAAATAGTGTAAAAAATGCTGTCAAAGTGGGCGCTGTGAGCCGAATTTTTCGAAGAGCTGTAGACGAAAAAAGGACCATGTTGAAACAATGATTGTTTATCAATCAAATTCCAATGTATGGAGCGAAAAATAAAATCACATGGTACCTTGTACATCTCTTCGAAAATCCCTCCAGCAAATTTCATGTTTCTATTTTTAAAAATGAGTCTGAAATTGTATCAAAAAATTTCGAATTCGAGGTGTTGAAGAATGTTTTCGAGTACACCTTTAAACACATATTTCTTTAACTTTTGGGGAAAGCTTCATTCCTGCCCAGTCCCGGGTTAAAACTAGGTCTATTATTAATAATGTAAAAGTTTCAAAAAATCACCATTTATCAAAAAATAGCGATCTGTTTAGGAAATAAATAATAAAAATCATTAAAACTTAAGGCACAGATGTCATATACGCACCACATTCGCGCGATTTTTTTTCTGACGCCAGTTTAGAAAAAACTTCGTTTTCAAATATCAACTACATATATATTTTTTAATTATTTTCTATTATTTTAAAAAGGAAATACTAATAAACTACAAAAGTTTAAATAATAATTATGAAGCAAAACAATTTATATCGATTTAAAAAAGAGAATATAAAGTAAATAAACAGTTTATTAATAAATAAACAACAATGGCCAGGTTATCATATGAGGCAAAAAAATCGCCATTCTGTTGCACTCGCGCAAATGTAGTGCATATATGACATCTGTGCCAAAATTAAATTTAACGGAAAACTGAGAATGCTATTCGATTTTTTCCACTAATAATAGCAGTGATAAGATAATAAATGAACTCACAACTGCGTCAGAAATATAAACATTATACTTTAAGAACATGCTTAACTAAAGGAAAATATGTAAATTTTTTACCTTCCACTGCATCATCATTTTTCATCCACTTTTTCATAAATTTCGATCCTTTGTCCGCTTCATAACTCCTTTTTCTGTTTTGTTGCCTGTAGTAAGATCCTGGCTTTTTGTTTTTATGTTTTATTTCAGTCAGATCGCTCATGACAGAATTTCTTCTAGGACGAATACGAAAGACAGCTCTTTATTTTTATTTTTAAAACTGAACGAAACAGATCTCTAGATTAAAAAAGGCGCGCAGTCAGCTTCAGTATGACCATCTGACAATACTGGACAACCAAGATGTTTGTAGATGTCACCCGGAAATTATCTAACCTACACACGGAAGGGCATAAGAGGGGAGTTAAAACAGTCTAAAGGTCAGATGACCCTCTCGACTCTCGAGGACCACCAACATTGGATTGGAATAAGCGGAGAGGTTTTTTCCGAAAGATCAAATTACATGCAGTGATCGAACAATGCCCATTTCCGGAATGTGTTCATCGCACTAAGGATAGCGCTTGGTAGTAATTTTAAAATGTCTCAAATGTAATGGATCTCCTATAGCGCCGAAACTAGCCTTTTTCGCGCCCGGGGCAAACATGGATTTAGGCGCCCTCCCCCACCCTCCACATATATGCATTCTTTGTATCAAACACATCAAACAACATCTTAATTTGGCGCCCCTTTCACCTTCTGTTTTGGTGGTGCCCGGGGCACGTGTCCCCTCTACCCCCCCTCTAGTTTCGGCTCTCATTTTTTGAAACCATAATTTATTTTCTTATAAATTTACTGTAATATTAGTTCCAAATCATGTTTCTTTTATTGGATCTTTTTTCCTTTTTTGTGTAAAAAAAATGTGTAAATAAGAATACATTAATAATAAAAAATTTTAGGCTCCTAACGGCGCCCTTAAACATACCGTCGCACCCTTTTTGAAACCCCCTATTTCAGGTGCCTGACCGCGCCCCTAAACCTACTGAGGCGCCCTACTACTAAAACATATTATACAACCATTCAAACGCGCTACAGTCGCTTCCACACTTATTTTCCTTTTCTATCTATTTCTAAGAGTGACCAACAACTACTATAAAAAAAAAAAATAATAACTGTATATCTATCCCGGAATTGATTACAAGTCTGTTTTCGAATGTTTTTTTTTATTTTAGATGCATAAATTTTCTTCGAGATAGGAGTGGGGGAATAAAGGTCTAAAATTAAATGCCTTATTCATGTTTTGTAAATGAAAAATAACTTACTTTGTAATTTTACATTTAAAATTAAGTTATTTTATAATTACTTTTAACCACTAACAAAGCCTTTTTTCCGGGCGCCTAGCGGCGCCCTTAAACCTTCTTTGGCGCCCTATTGCATGAACATATTGGGGGGGGAGGCTCCCCCCCCTCCCCCCCCTAAAGCTACGTCCCTGTCACTACTAGTGTGAACTTCCTGACCTGCACTCTCTGTACCAGAAGATGATTCGAGGGAGTCGTTGGAGCTGTCAGTGGTGGCTCTGACCTCCTCAACAACGTCTTCTTCCTCGATATCACTCCTAGTAACAGGAACCCACTGATACTCCCTTGGTATGTCGCCCAGCACAGCTCCTTTAAGCGCATCTCTGTAACTGGTGTGTTCATCGAATGATACATTTATGGTTTCTACGATTCTGTCGTTTTCAGGTAAATACACCCTGTATCCCTTAGTTCGAAAAGCGTAACCAACTAGGAATCCTTTTATAGCCTTAGGATCTAATTTAAACCGTTTTTGACGAGAGATTCCAACATACGCCACACAACCAAAAGGTTTCAGGTGTCTAACAGAGGGTTTGGTACCACCAAATAATTCAAAGGGAGTTTTTGTTTGATTTTTATGACAGATGCGGTTCCATGTGTAGGTAAAATGAAGAACAGCCTCTGGCCAAAATTTTAAATCCATACCACTTTCTTCTAACATGGTTCTAGCCCCATTTACTACAGTCTGATTATAACGTTCAACAGTACCATTTTGTTCCGGAGTAAAGGTATTGGTCAACTCATGATTAATTCCTCTTTCAACACAAAATTCCTCAAACTTATTATTTTCATATTCTCCCCCATTGTCGGACCTAATGGCTTTCACTTGTCTGCCCAAAAACCTTTCAGACCTTATAATGTGTTGCCTTAAAATTTCAAAAACTTCCGACTTTTCTCTCATGGGGTATAATGAAACTTTACGCGAGAAATCATCTATTATAGAGACAAAATACCTTTCTCCTTTTCTACCCTCAACCTGACTTGGACCCCAGACATCAGTATATAAAAGCTCTAAAGGAAATTTTGATCTTATGTAATTTCTAGGTTTAAAAGATGTTCTCCTGAATTTATTAATTTTACAAGACTCGCATTTAAATTCCCCTTCCTTTAAATTTGGTAAACCCCTAGCTCCTACATTTCTACATGTATGTGCTATCAAATAAGGACTGACATGGGCCAGTCTCCTATGCCAAACATACATGTTGTCACGTTTATCAGCAGAAGATGCTTCAAAACTGACTTTCTTACTAATTTTACTAGGGACTTTGGGGTACAAATAGTAAACGCCATTTTTAAGTGTGGCTTTAAAAAGGGGTTGTCCGTTGCATGATATCTTCACCTCGCCATTCCCACCAGAAAAACATGCCCCATTTACATCCAATCGAGGCCCCGATATTAAATTACGTCTTAATTTAGGAGAAAACATAACATCTTTAAATACTAAAATTCTTTGCCCAAATTTCAATTTAATGGTTCCACATCCAACAATAGGAAAAGTTACACCCTCTATGGCTACTGCCATATGTTCATCATTTAATGGTGTATAATCAACAAAAAGATCTCGATCTTTACAAAAATGATGGGAAGCTGCTGTGTCAAAGACCCAGTCAGCTTCTCCATCGACTAAGTTAGCCTGAGACAGGAAAAAGGATGTAAAAGACTTACGTTCAGGACTGAACGATGAAGAGGACTTATAGTCAGGACTTCTTGCACGAGTGTCTCTAGATCTGCCTCCTTTACGTCTATCATCAGGTCTACAGGAACCAAACTTTTGATGTCGAACTGGGGATTTGGAACGTCGGAGTGGAAACCTCTTATCTCTAGGGCTAGAAGATCTGACAGGTGAAGAGCCTCGGCACGACGAAAACTGGGCTGATGGGGACTTGTCCCTGCTATATGAAGGCATATTTTGCAAAAATAGATGACACTGACTCTTGATGTGATTTGGCTTTTTACAAAAATGACACACTATTTTCCTTCTTGATCTCTTCTGATACTGGATTGATTGTGCTTCTGGATACACTTTTCTATGATCATGCTCTCGAACTTGGATTCTAGTTTCCTCCGCAACGAGTGCTGTCACTACATCTTTAAAAATAAACTCTTCGTCTTTCCATCTAAGTATTGTCTGTACTATAGAATCAAATTTAGGAGGTAAAAACCTCAATAATTGAAAAGTGACGTACATATCATCAAAATCTTTATTAATGGATTTTAACTGATTTGCTACTCTTAGTAATCGAGACGCATACAAATTTATGCTCTCACCATTGGTCATTTTGCATTCACACAGCTCGGTAAAGACCTGTATGTGTCTACTTCTAGTATCAGGGTAGAAATGAGTGCGTAAACAGCACCAGGCAGAAACAGGATCATCACAATTTTCTATTATTTTTTGAAAATCAGGCTCGACATTTAAATATATCATTGAAAGAGCCAATTTCTGACGAACTTTAAATTCTTTTACCTCTTTATCAGTGACACATCCAGTACTTGTTGTACTTTTCTCACTTAGAGCACTGCTACTTTCATTGAGCACAGGAGGTTTCTCAATTTCTGCCACTATGTCCCAAACATTTCTTTCCATTAACAAATATTTCATATCGGACTGCCAATTAGCATAATTACTAGAATTTAATTTCTGAATTTGATTTTGCATCATTTTTGATAAAATTAAATATAAAAGCCTAAAAAATTAAAAAAAAAAATTGGGCCAGCCAAAAATTTATGTAATTAAAAACGTATTTTATTAAAAATCTTCAAAAAAAAATTTATCTTTTATAATATAAATTACTTCAAAAACAAAAAAAATCTGTCATCATTTTAAAAACTAACGGCCCCCCCCTAATAAAACTATCTCTTAATTCTTATTGGGCCGTAGTTAAAAACACCTTACTGCATTAAAGGCATTGCCAAAAATTAAATTACATGGGTCTTAGGTGCCCATAACCAAAAATGTTATGTGAGTCTACTCACATAACTAGTGCTAAATTAAATCAAAGCACTTATTCCAATACTTCCTAATATGGAGCAAAGTAAAATTGCAACAGCAGAAGCAAAGACCCTAAAGTGTGTAAAAGAAAAATAATGTTTCAAGTTGTAATTAAGCAGTAGGTGTAAAAATTATAGATTGAATGATGACAAGTGAATTAATTTAAAACTCAACTTTTATTTAAAATCTTTTTCATATTTAAAATAACGATGTTTAAAAATATCATTCAAATAAATAACTTATCAATATAATTCTATAACTAAAAACAATAATTGGCTTAACAAATAAATAATTAAAAACCTCCCTCCAGTGCTCATTTCAGAATAATTAACTTTAAATAAAGAAAGTACTTGAAAGACGTAAGATGAAGAAAAAGTAAACAAAATTAAAAATCATCTTCACCGTATCAACCGCATTCCTTTTCAGACTTCATAATATATTAGAAACAAATGGATGACCATCGCATCAACTTCTTATCACTAGCAAAAACATAACTACATGAGCTTCCAATAAGATAAACAGAAACAGTAAATCATTCATCTATCCACCTGCAAACAAACACCGTCTCTTATTTATACTCCCTCGCAGATCAGCCGGACTAGACCGCACCTTAAACCGGAAGTGGGAAACTCCCACCTTTACTATTGCACGTGCCGAGATCATTAGCATAAGCGCGTGCCGATCTCAAAGCAAGCTCCGTGGAGAAAAACATCAGTCACGCCACCTGTCGATGATTCACGCTACCGTGCAGTCTAAACAAATCTACGACGAACTCTGCGTGGAAAACATCAACAATGAGATCCGATAGGAACGAAATACGATGGTTAAAAATAAATATTTCTCCGTCTGCAAATTAAAATGAAATGAAACAGCTGCATCGATGGAAAAGGTAAGTAATAAATAAAAACTTAGTGGATATTGTATTTGATTAAATAAAAATATATATTGAATACAATTGATAAGAAAAATATGGGTATGTGGCTAACACTCGTTAGTCGTGTTTTCCGGATTTTTGACGTCAACAATTTTGCGCTTTTTACAAGTCTCCGTTAGTTTTTGTTTTGCACGTGTCTTTGTTTAATGTGATCTATTCCGTGGTTTTACAATATGATTTTTACAATCGGTTTTATTTTTTAATTTCTTTCATCAGTCATATAATCAGCAAAGAAATATGGCAGGAAAGTGCGTTATCAATGATTTATGGATTGAAAAACCGGAATATAAACTGTGGCTCGAAAGGGACATGAAAGATGTGCATTCTGCACGATGCACATTATGTCATAAAAGTCTTGTCATTTCTTCAATGGGTGAAAGTGCTCTCAAAAGCCATGCAAAAAATTCTAGAAAACATAAGGATTTAGTGGCATTTAAAATTGCAGCGGCAAAGAGAACTGAGGTGCATTTTAAAGATAAATCGGAAGACATTCCTAAACCATCGACTTCTAATCCTCAGACTTCTAATTCTCAAGCTTCTGATCCTCAACCACAGACGATCGAGTCTCTCATTTCGAATCGTGATATCCTTGATGCAGAAATTTTGTGGACATTACATACTATTAAACATCATTTTTCGTATAAATCAAACGAAGACATTGAAAAAATATTTCGACATATGTTTAACGATAGTGGCATTGCTCAAAAATTTACATGCGGAGAAAAGAAAACTGCATATTATGCCGTATTTGGGATTTCTTCCTATCTTCAGCTTAATTTAATCGAAGATTTAAATCAAAAGAAATTCATACTTTTATTTGATGAAACTCTAAATATACCTAAACAAGAAAAACAAATGGACATACATGTCCGATTTTGGCGTAAGAACAAAGTTAGCACTTCTTACTTTAATTCTGCCTTTCTTGGTCATAGTTCATCATCTGATATTTTTTATGCTTTTATGTCTGCAATCGTAAAATTAAAATTTTCCAAAGCAATTCAGATATCAATGGATGGACCAGATGTAAATTTGAAGTTTCACAGCATGCTACAAGATTATTTTTCCAAAGAATTTGACAGAAAATTGATAAACATCGGTACCTGTGGGCTTCATACGTTGCACAATTCATTCAAATCTGGCTGCATTGCAAGTTCATGGGGAATAGATGACTTTTTGACTGCTTTGTATTATTTATTTAAAAACTCACCCACTCGCAGGTAAGATTTTTTGACCGAATCGGATGGAGTATTGCCAAAAAAATTTGTTCAACACCCATGGCTTGATAATGTTCCAGCCTGCAATGCTGCATTAAATCTTCTACCAGCCATAAAAAATTATGTTACAAATGTAGAAAAAAAAAACAGATTTAAAAATTATATAAATGATAATCTTTCAGTAAAATTAAAAATTTTCCCCTCTATCGTCAAAGTTTTACTACCTTTTTTGAAAATTTATCAGACGGATCTACCCATGTTACCATTTCTGTCAAAGGATTTGAAGATAATATTAAACAGCCTTTTGCAGCGTTTTATGTTACCTAAAGTTTTAAGTACTGCAACAACTGTGCAGAAGCTGCTACATTTAGATATTAATGATGCCAAGAACCACAAAGCAGTTGAATCTATAGATCTTGGATTCGCTGCGGAAAAAGAAGTGTGTACTTTATATTCTGCAAAATGTATCACAGATCGTCAAATATTTGATTTGAAGATGGAATGTAAGCAATTCTTAATTAAAACCACCTCAAAGCTCCTTGACAAATCACCTATTGGATATAGCATTGTAAGAAATTTATCTTGCTTAGATCCAAGAAATATGGTTGCTAATAAAAAGAATTGCTTAAATAAGATGCGCAATATTTTAAATTCTCTGATCGATTCAAAACTTGTAGAAGAAAATGTATGTGAGAATATTTTGGTGGAATTTGACAATTATTTAGATGATGTTGTTGTTTTAAAGATTTCTGATTTTACTGAATTCTCACCAGAGAATTCAAGAATTGATGAATTATTTTTTGAAACAATGAATAATAGCAAATTTCAAAATTTGTGGAAAGTTGTTAAAATGCTATTACTTCTTAGTCATGGACAGGCTACTGTTGAAAGAGGGTTCAGTATTAATAAAAAAATTGAGATTGAAAACATGAAGGAACAGTCTTATATTTCCCAGAGACTTATATGTGATTACCTAAATGAATGCAGCAATATTCATGATGTAAAAATATCGAATTCAATGCGCACTTATGTTTCCAATGCCAGACAACAATATATGAGCTACTTGCAAAACCAAAAATCAACATCTACAAAGAAAAAAAAAGAAACCTCTGAAGATATAAGGGAATTGATGGTTAAAAAAAGATGTCTGGAAAATGAAATCAAATGTCTAATTAAGTCTGCAGATGAATTTGCAGAAAAAAACAATGACCTTCAATCCCTTTGCAAATCCAATAATTTAAGAAGATCTGCTAAAGAAAAAGAAGAAAAGATGCAGGATGTTATTAATACTTTAAAAGATTTACAAAGCATTTAACTCAAATTGACTTTGGACTTATATTTTACTAAGTTTTATTAGCCAAGGACAATTTTTTTTTCCCTTTAGACTTTACATTTAATCTTAATTTACTTTTTAATTAATATTTTTTATCCTTTTTCTCTTTTTATATTTCATAAATAAAACTTCATTAGATGAAAATTTAGAAAGTATCTTTATTAAGGAATAATTAAACACACATTTAAAGACACAGGTAACATGGTGACTATTTCCTTTATGATATATTATTCTAGAGCCATTTTAATGCATGTATTAAAACAGTCCTTGAAAAGTGCTTGAATTTTATTTGTTCTCAAGTGTATGAACCATGTTTATTGAAAGTTAAAATCAGGATTTTCGCTGCTGCTCGCCATTGCACCAAAACAGGACAAAATGGTCCATTTGGCAAGTAAAAGAACAATCAAACTCACTAAATTATGAGGGCACAATTTCTGTTCTTTTGTGTGTGTGCCAATATAGTGGAGATTCTTGTATGGGTTGTAGGAAGATTGGATGCTGCTTTACATATTAACTCAACACGAAGACAGAAATGATTATGCCATATGTATTTATCTATTGTCAGTCAGTCACTTTCTATGTACTGGCATCATATTGATAAAAGCAAGAACAATATTACTCAAATTAAGTGCCAAATAAAAAAAAAACTTGTTGCAATGCGGTGTTGAAATTACCCATTTCCCATTCTATTTATTTTTAGTATGCAACGTAATCTTTGTCCAGTCAAATTTTTTCTGTCGGTTAAGAATAAAAATCTCATTACAATTGTTAGTGTATATAGTACAATCCCTATAATCCACACATGTTGGGACCAAGGTTAGGTTTTTGACGCCAGAAACTGGTTTGTGACATGACAAGAGTCAAAAATTGGTTTAAACCTTCAAAAACTGGCTTAAACTGTCAAAAATGTGTAATGCACTTTAAAACATTTTAAGAACAGGAGGGAAACATTGAATAAGTCTTAATGATTTAAGTAATTTTTTATTTAAAAATTACAAAAAAAGTTAAATTATTTTAAGTGTGATAAAACATTTTTTATTTTTAGAATGTTCAAACAGAAGAAAATGATTTTGCACAGTTAATAATCTGTATGAATTTTACCCCACATAACCATTTTAGTACATTTATTTACTCTCAATCGATTTTTGAGTTTAGAGTGTATGAAGCCAAAGTTAGAAAATACTCTCCCAATTGATGCTGAGCTAGCAGGGCTTAATAGTAGAAGCATTGCTAGTTGAGCAAGATTGAAGGCAAGTCACATTTTCAGATTTATAACAGTTTTTTTTATTTCCCCCGGAAATAATAATATACAATACAGTAATAGTGAATTTTTAATGTTACATCTTATGTTGTATATGTGCGACAGATATTTAATGTGAAATTTTACAGATCAGTGTAGCATTTGAGGTCTCTGATGGGGTTTTTGACATGATGGTTTAAATTGGATAAAACCGCACACTGTCAAAAACTTGCCAACGCTGGTTGGGGCCAAGGGATTTGCAGATTGACGATCATTTATTTACATTTTATTATTTGGAATGTATTACCAAATGTAGTAATCACACTATAAATAAACAATACAGAAATGAAAGAAAATGCTTTTTTAACCGACTTCAAAAAGGAGGAGGTTATCAATACACACTGTGTGTATTTATTGTTCATACATAACTTTTGTAAATATGAACCGATTTTTATAATTCTTTTTTTTGTTTTAAAGCATAAGGTATTCATGTGATCCCATTCCAATTTCATCAAAATCTGATGATTAGAATTTTTTTACAATAAAAACTTAATAAAAATTGATAATTTTTTTCAAGCAATTATCCAATGAGAAGCATTCATTTTTTATGCTGTTATTCTTACACAGATACATGATTTTGTGAAATTTTGACTCGACTGAATTCACATAAATTTTGTGCTTTTAGCAAAATAAGATTGACTAACTTGAAAAAACAGCAGAAATTTCGCAAAAATGTAATCTTCTAATTGGTCAATCTGATTTCACTAACAGTTGAAAATTTACCTGATCCCAGCCAAGTTATCTAATCCACCAAACCAGAATACCCACATCAATACCGACTGATATTGGAAATAGGTGTCAAAAGAAGAAAATAAACTTTTAAAGTTTCTTCATGTATCAGAATGCAAGCGCCTGTGTAAGACAAAGACAAGTTATGCTCAAGGCACAAAGTGCTTTCACATGTATGTATACAATACTGTGCATTAGGGTGTAGCAAAAAAAAATTATTTTTAAAAAATCAAAAACGGGTAGGTGCCAAAAGTTGCCTTTGTACTAGTACATCAACTGTGTGAAATTTTATCGCTGAAAAAAAATGACTTGAGTCTACGCTTTTGCTCCAAAAATAGAAATTTTGGGTAAAATTTGTCATTTTTTCAAAAAATTAAAAAATTTCTACAGAGCTGGTTATTATTTAAAAGTGTTACTTAAAACTTTATATTTATCTGCTTAACATATTTAAACTATAAAACAATATCTTTATTCCGTATAGCTGGAGCAAAACAGACAACTTTTGGTATGAAAACGGCATTACCACTCTATTGGGACATAAGATGAATTGTTTTTAATACAGCTCTTCTTTTCAAAACTACGTTGGACATATGTCTTGGAGGTGGCTATATTTCATATACCACCTGTCCCAACTATTTGATCATCTTAGTACAATGCTTTATTTATATATTGATTTGTGATTTTCCTTATTAAAATTTGTCATGCTTTCGATGCATCCACCTAGTTTATCTGTTCTTTGTATCCACATGCTGCTGTTACTATCTTAATGTATATTTTTACAGCTTGTACAAAAGAAATGACAAGCAGAGTAATGTACGGGAATATTATTAAAAGGATCTATTCGGCCATCTATTATCTTTATCAAGCTTACATCCAGATGATGAAAGTGATTGGAAGTTCTGTTACCACAACATTTTTTCAGTCAATTATATTTTTTTACATAATGACCTATTTCAAAGATGATTTCAGATATGCCATCATTTATTCTGCTTTTGCATTTTTTATATGTTGAGAAGCGAGCTGTTTAATGTGATTTCTGGTGATCATCAGGTAGAATTGCAATGGGAATTTGTCCTGCACATTCAGAGCAACCGTTGTTGTAAATAACTTTTTTTTTTTGCATTAGTTTTATGCCGTTTTCTAAGTGTTTCTGTAGCCAGGTAATTTCCCATTAACTTTTAGATCCCCATTTTATAAGTGAACAATATTTGATAGTGAACTGTCTTGGGCATAAACTTATAATGCATAGTACTTCATGAGAGAATGTACAGACTCTAATCGACTATAAGTACTCATTTAAATTTAGGAGAATTCTATTTGTCGCTGTGAACCATTTTGCATTGGGTAAGCTTAGAAGTGTGAATAATAATGGATCATACGGTACTTCAACTCCAGTGAATTTCCCCTGCGTCAGTTATTAGAGAAGTCTATGTAAAATGTTATAATCTACATGGATTCACTGGATCAATAAGAGAATCTTGTCTATGTACTATTCACTTCCTATTGCATTTTTTTAGAAAATAGATAATAATTTTGAAAAATTATTTTCTGAAATCAAGTAAAAGATACTCTGAACAGACTAGAAATTTCTGTCGGAGATTGCAAAGCTATTTCTCAGAAGAAATGGGGAATAGGAATTTAGAAAACAGCTCATAAAGCGAATAAAATTTTCCACTTTATATAAGCACAGATTGGCAATCAGAGTCTATAGATTCACTCACAAAATATATAATCAAAGTTTATACCGCGGGATATTTTATACCAAATGTAATACACACCTGAAGAATAGGTCTAAAAACTTATTAGAAATTACTCGACTACGAAACAACACAGGAAACGAGATAAAACAAATACTAAAACTTGTTTCGAAATATTGTTGCTTTACACGCAAATTTTGTTTGCCTCTGTGATGATCACCATAATATTAAACTGCTAGCTTCTCAAAATATATTCAATGTAATAGATACAGTAAATGATGACATACTAGAAATTGAATTCATACAATCAATTTTAGGGATATGATTATATATATAATGTATCTGATTGAAAAAATGTTGTGGTAACAGAACTCCCAATCATAATGTATTAATTGTATGAAAATTTAATGCAGATAATAGACTGCTGAATAGGTTCAATTAACAATATACCTAATACATTACTCAGCTTCCTCTTCTGTTATACAAGGTATAAAAATATACGTGCAGCAGGTCACACCAGTAGCATCCAATGTCAGTGAAAACAAAGACGAGGTAAACTACTTTCATACATAGGAAACTTATGCTTTTTGGGGAAAAAGTAACAATTTAATACATAAAAGACTGGGTCTAGATTGTTCGGTGGCTGAGATGGGTGGGATATGAAATGCAGCCACATTTATGAGTTATATACAGTATAGTTTTGAAAACAGAGGTAAGAAATGCATTCAAAACAGCATTTCGTTGTATGCTCCAAAAGAGAGGCAACGCTGGTTTTTACCAAAAGTTATCAGATTTGCTCCAATTATACAGATCACAGATTTTGTTTTATAGTTTAAATATGTTAAGTAGATAAATATAAAGGTTTAAGTAACACCTTTAAATAATAACTAGCTTTGTAGGAATTTTTTAACTTTTTTGAAAAAATGACAAATTTACTGAAAATTTCGATTTTTGGAGCAAAAGTGCAGACTTAAGCCATTTTTTTTCAGCGGTAAAATTTCACGCAGTTGATGTACTAGTATAAAGGCAACTTTTGGCCCCTACTCGTTTTTGATTTTTAAAAAATAATTTTTTTCGCTCCACCCTACTGTGCATAGCTGTATCTGTAGTGACAATGTCTTAAGTTTCAGATTCTGTTATCGGGTTAGATATCAGAAAGATTTCAGATTTTGTCTAGATTGAGTTCCCTAATAGGAAAGTGTGGGGGAGGAGAAATAAATGCATCTTTAGCCAGCTGTACTTGTATAAGAAATGTAGATCTTGTGTAAAATTTGAAAAAAAAAACTAGTAAAGTAACTAATTCTCATTTATTTATAGAATTCAAGGAAAAGAACACAAATAGGTTAAAAAGATATAGATGTTTTAAATTTACTTAGCCTAAAAAGAGGCTTGAACACTTGACTACTCCAAAAATATGACACTGGAATTAACTCTGGCCAAGCAAGTACACAACAACTAAATTTGCTGCATCACTATTTATACAAACAAAAACATTACAATCACAGTTAATATAATAGATAATGTGCATGTTTGTAAACAAACTGGCTTTTTTTGCGACAGCTCAACTTGCTGTTGGCAAAAATTCAAATTAAACTGCATTAGAAAATTCTAAACTAAATATTATTTTCATGTCGATATGATAAATTTCATTTTATGATATTATACGCAGGAAATAATACATTATAAATTACTAACTCTCCAAGAATTTTTTTTTTTTGCCAACCACAAGTTGAGAAGTACTTCCTTTTTTGGGTGTGTGACATCACATGCACATTATCTATATCAAGGCTACCTTATCATAATATCAAGGCTTGTCATTCGCCAAGTTTCCTTTGACCGCAGTACAGGGGGCGCTGAAACCACATGATTTTCCCGTTGGTAGTGCCATCTAATGTGAGAAACTGAAATATTTTCCATTTTTTCCTATGGGATTATTAGCAGTAGTATGCACCAGGTGGCGTTACTTATGAGACAAAGTCATATAATAAGTTGGCAATTATAGGGACAATTTCAACAATAGATTTTCTCCTGAATGCGAGGCCTTGATCTATATATTAGCATAGTTTGAAAAAGGCTTATGGTCACAAATAAATAAAACAACAGTTTAATTAACAAGTTTAACTAGCAAACACTAACTCTAGTATTTGGTTACCAACCAACCTACCATAAATGAAAATTGTTGACATGGCATTAAATTTGCTAGTTAGATATGTGAAGCTTCTTCATTCACAAATAAACCATCTAGTAAATATCTCTATATTAATTATAAAGTAAAAAAGTCCTTTATATTTAAGAAAGATAATATGTATGTATAATGAATATTTAACTTTGCAAACAATGTGAGTAAAACTTTGTTTACATATTTTAATTACTAACTTGGTCGAGTGGTTATGACATCATGCCGCTAATTGCTTTTGAGCGTAAGAGGTTATGGGTTCGAATCCCACTGGCTCCATTGAACCCGGTTGTACCTCTCTTGTGTTGTAATATTTCCTTGTGTGCTATCTCGTCCCTGTATATTGACGATGACTTATAAGCAGGCTTCATGTTGAGCACACAAGTCAGATGTATGTTGTTCAGTAATAAATAATAATAATTACTAGCTAGCCAAGTCACAACTTTTAAACCTCTTTCTTAAACATGAATAAACTCTAAAAATAACAAATAAACTTTTAAAAAAATTATTAAACATTGTGGAATGAGTGGAAAACTTATTGGGATTTAATTAAACTTAAAACTTTTATTGAAAATACCAACAGAAAGTGATGTCATACTGAAATATTTGATTGGTTGAGACAAGTCTAGACAAAAGTGATTGCTAATTTTTGTTTTTTCATCATCCCAAAACTGTTGTGAATTTTTTATATCCAAGTTTGTCCACAACAGACACTTTTACTGCACACTTATTGTAATCGGCAGTCTACATCTGATTTCTAGGTGTGCTTCCATTAATAAATTTTTATTCACAATGTCAACCAGTGTCTGGCCCTTGAAACTACCCTTTAGCATTAAAAGTTATTTTATTGGCAACGAAGATCGGATTGAAGCATGTAATTAGAAGAAAAATTTATTTTTTCTGTAGTTTTAAGCAGCCGAGTTTAAGCTGTGCCAAGCCTAACACACAATCGCGTGAAATAATAAGTTGCCGACACACCGAACTAAGCTTAACACGTGGATTGAAGAAGTATGTGCTGCTTGCTGTTGAAATAATCATAATAGCCAGAGATGTGTTCGTTTGGACAGATGAAAGAATTTGATGCATCAGACGAGTCCTGGACCTTGTACACCGAATGTTTACAGCTTTTTTTTCAAAGCATTTGGCATAGAAGATCACAATCGCTGGCAAGCAATTTTTCTTACATTTGTCAGCCCAGCTACATACACATTGCTGTGAAATTTGCTCTTACTGATGGCACCGACTATGAAAATGCTCGCTGAAATTATAGAAGTGCTCAACATTAATTTTGATCCAGCTCCATTGATAATTATTGAGAGATATAAGTTCAACAGAAGAATATAAAGAGCCAGCGAATCCATAGCAAATTTTGTTGCAGAGCTACGCAGTCTAGTGAAATACTGTAGCTACAGTACACTGCGTGACAAAATGCCATGTGATCAGATCATGTATGACATCCAAGGTGAAGTGATTCAACAGGTTATTAGCAGGGAAATTAACTAACCCTAGCTCGAGCCACAGAGACCACGGTATGGAAACGGCAGCAAGATAAGCAAGTAACTTGTGAATGGCAGCAAATTCCAAAGTAAATAAAATACAATTTAAGAAAAGTTTCACTAATACTCTGAAATGTTCAAATCCATGTACTGCAGGTCAACATACAGAAAGCTGCAATTGATGCAGTGAAGTTCATGTGTCAAGCAGATGCAGATTTAAAAATGTGACGTGATGGCATTGCAAGAAAATGTGTTGTTAAAAAAATATATTTCTGATACTAGAGTACACAAACTGCAAGTTGCTGAATAGAATCAAAAAGTAAAACATATACAATGTTTAACATCACTGGAATAGAAGCTCTACTGCCAGCTAGAGTAGTAGTGCTGATTCAAGGTAAGCCATTTACGTTTGAAGTTGATTCAAGTGCCTCATTTTCTGTCATGTCTTGGAAGATTTTTGGTAAAATTATAAAATATTTTGCTTCCTTCGAGCCAACTTCCATTAAACTAAATTCATTTACTGAGCATCCAATAGAAGTTATGGGTTTAATTCAAGTTCAGGTGTCTTGGCAGGACAATCCTTGTTTCTTACCTTTGTTGATTGTGAAACATGGGAATGTAAATTTAGCAGGTCGCAATTTGATTTACCCATTACAGTTGTTGACAGTATTCAAGAGTAGTAACCCTTCATAATCCATTAATAATATGCCTATCTGTGAATCATCTGTCCAGAAGCTTTTAAGTGAATTTATAGAATTATTTGGACCAGAATTAGGGTTGATAAAAAATGTTAAAGTGCATTTATTGAAAAAATAATCGTCAACCTCTAAATTCTTCAAAATGCACCCTATTTCATATTCATTCAGGGAAAAGGTTGACAAAAAATATTCTGCCTTGTAGAGAAGTAAATCCTGGAACCTGTAAACACAGCTGAATCAGTAGCACTAAATGTTCAAATTTTAAACTCACCACTGACAAATCTACTGAGTTAGAGTTATATCCAGCGTTCGAAATCCTTGGTGGTCCGCTGGTCCGAGACCACCGATAATTCAATCGGACCACTAATCTGAAAAATTTAGTGGTCCGCAGGACCAGTGCCTTTGCAGACCCTGAGAAAACAGCAACCGATCGCACATAAGATTTTTTTTTTAGCGATGCCGCGGACGCGCTATAGCGCGTAAAATACGCAAAAGATAGGCGATGGGACGCAAAAAAATAGTTCTTACGCGTCCCACGAGACGCGTAATTTCGTTAAAGGATCGCGAAAAAACGGCAAATTTCGTTAAAAAATCGCTAAATAACGACTAATTTCCAGCAAATTTTGTTAAACAATTCTCGAAAAAATGGCTAATTTCATTTCAAACCCGAAACATAAAGCAGATTTCTTCACAAAACCGCGAAAAGACGGCAAATTTCGCCCCAAAAAATCGCGAAAAACGGCAGATTTTTTTTTCAAAAAATAGCGAAATAAAGGCAGATTCCTTCAAAAAATTGCAAAAAAAAGGCAGATTTCTTCAAAAAAATCACGAAAATACAACAAATTTTGCCCGAAAATTGCGATAAAACGGCAAAATTTGAAAAAAAAATCGCAAAAAACGACAAATTTTGTTAAAAAAGCGCTAAATAACGACTAATTCAAGGCAAATATCGTCAAAAAATCTCGAAAAAACGGCTAATTTCATCCTAAAACCCAAAAAGGTAGATTTCTTCAAAAAATCGCGAAAAAACGGCAAATTTCGTCAAAAAATCGCGATAAAACGGGAAATTTTGAAACAAAATATCGCGAAAAACGGTATATTTCGTCAATAAATCCCAAAAAAACAAAAGATTTCGTCAAAATAACGCGAAAAGACAGTAATTTCGACAAAAAAGAACGGAAAAAAAAAAAAAAGTGAATGCCGGGAGAGAATTTTTCTGTTTTAAAAACTAATTTTCCTGCTTAAAAATTGTTGCTGCTCCAAAAACTGATTTTCCTTCTTCCCAATCGAATTTTTATTGCTCCAAATCTTTCTGAGTGAATGTGATTCCTGAAAGCACCATTTCATTAAGCAAAGTACCCATTTACTCAACAAAAATATCCCTTTTTTCAGCAAAAATGTCTTTTTCAGTATACCTGTCTTGCCTCATTTTAAAAGAAATGCAAACAATAGTGGAACTTGTTATCTTCTACACTTAAATAAGCATTATTTTATAATTGAATTTGTATCTTGCACATTTATTCTTTAAAAAGTACAGAAAATTTCTCTTTTTAATTGTTAGCAAATTATAATTTTACATTGTATTATGCTGAAAAATTTGGATTAATGCAAAGTAAGATTGGTTTATTTTCCAAGGAGGGGGGGGGAGGCCACTCGAAGTGTTAAAATTATTTAATAGAATTTTATATAGCGGACCAGTGATGATGTCTGCGGTCCAGTAAATTCTCATGCTTACTGGTCCTTAGGACCAGTAACTTTTTTTTAGGAATTCTAACGCTGATATCCACTGCCTAATATTGAAGATATTTTTGCCCAGTTATCATGTGGATGTTTATTTTCAAAATTAAATCTCAGAGATGTATATTGCCATTTACATTTTCATTAAGAATCCAAGGATCTGGTTCAATAACACTTATAAACAACTCTCGAACACCGTATTGATAGCAAAGGACTCCATCTACTCGAATCCAAAGTGGAAACAATTGCAAAAGTGCCAGAACCACGTAATGTTGAGGAATTACATTCCTTCTTGGGACTTATCACTTATTATACAAAGTTTTTGCCTAACATGGCGGCACTGGTTAGCTTTGTTGTATGCACTTTTACAAATCAGTAATAGAGTTTTCAGTAATAGAGTTGCTGCTTGGGAATATGAAACTGATGAGAGGATGATGTGCTGTTTTAATTTTTATTTTTCTTATTCGAGTTTTAATTATGGCTTCACATAAAAGCTATACTGCTTCTTTCAAAATTATGGTAATTGAAAAAACCGAAGTTGTCGGCAATAGAGCTGCTGCTTGGGAATATGAAATTAATGAGAAATGCATCCTGCGATGGAGAACAGAAAAAGATGTGATAAAACGCATGCCGAAACAAATGAGAGCTCGACATGGTGGGGCTTTTCTCAGTTTAGAAATAAATCTTGAAAAATGCATTAATGAGGAAAAGGGAAAAGGATTGCCTGTGTCTACAATCAGGATAAGGCTTGATTGCCAAGCAAAAAAAAAAAAGGCCTGACAAATGGGATTAAGTAATTTCAAAAGTAGCCCTACCTTGTATTCAAGATTTATGAACCGAAAAAGATTGAGTGTTCATTCAAAAACCATTGTGAGACAGAAATTGCCTGAAGGCTGAATGGAGAAAAAAGCATCTTTCTTAGAATTCACTTCAAAAATAATTAAAGCTGAAAAATTGGCACCTTGTCAAATTATAAATATGGACGAAATGCTCCTTACATTTGATTGCCTGCCCAACAGAATTGTGAATAAACAGGGGAAAAAAACTATTCCCAATATTACGAGCAACAATGAAAAAATTTTGCTTACGTGTGTTTTGGCCTGCACAGCAAACAGTAATAAGCTGAAGCCACTATTAATTTTCAAAAGAAAAGCGATTTTCCAGCTGATTTAACTGTTTCAGCAAACGAGAAAGTGTGTATGTACGAAGAAATGAGGATACACTGGATGGAAGAAGTGTATAAAAAAAGAAAAGGTACTTTTTTCCAGCCGAAAAGTTTGTTACTCTTTAACTCCTTGCGGGCTCATATAAAGCAGTTTGTTAAAACAAAATGTACAGACAAACCTTGCTGTAATTCCAAGAAGCCTCACAAAAATTTTACAGCCATTGGATTTAGTTGTTAACAAAAGTTTTAAACTGCACATGAGGCGAAATTGGGTGCGCAATGGTATCCATTCTTTCACAAACACCAGCTGTATGTGGAAAGCAAATTATGAAGTGTCAAAGTGGGTGTCAGACTCCTCGAAAAATGTACCAGCATCAGCCATTATATCAGGATTTTCTGAATCCAATGTAATAAAAGATATAGACTAGCGAGCCTCGTCCATTATTTAGGTTACGGTTTAAAAAAAAAAAAAAATCAAAGCATGTTCCACAATAAATACAGTAGAACCCCGATCCATCGTTTTTCAAGGGGTGCGGAGAAAAAAACGATGAATGCGGGAAAACGATGAATACGGGTTAGCATCAAAATAGGAAAAAACACAATATTTATGCCTTACTAATGTATACAGTGTACTAATAAATATTAATTTGTTCCTTACTAAACTGTAAAATAAATCAATCGACGTTACAGAAAATTGATATTTATTTTAAAAATCAATATATATTCTTGGTTTTCTGTTCATTTTTTTTAAGTCAAAAAATAAATTTTCAAAATATACAACTCTTTTCTGTAATTTCATATGTCTATATAAAAGTTAATACAGTTTCAAAAGTCGTAATTGATTCAGAGTTAGAACTATAATGGTTCAGCTTTATCTGCATGAGCGTTATCCTCTGCTTCTTCAAAATTATTTTGATTTTTTTCATTATCAAACATTTCTCCTAAGTTTAGGACACCACATATCGCAAAATCTTGATCAGTGGAAACATAATCGCATCCTCTGCTATATACAACCACTCTTCATCCGCATTATTGTCGCCATTATCAACACAAACAACTCAAATGACTTATTTTAGGATTAAAAAGAGTAATTCCAGTTTGTGTTTCATAGGAATTCGCATGACTTTCAATTTCATTTCGGTGAGGAGAAAAATTTTACAACGATGAATGCGGGAAAACGACTTTTTAAAGAACGATGAATGCAGGTTTCGTTAACATTATTTAAGTATAATTTGTGCAGGAACCGTAAAAATAAAACGATCAATGCGGGAAAACGATGGATGCGGGAACGATAGATTGGGGTTTTACTGTATAATTTTAGATTTGATTTTTTTTATTAAGCCCTCTGATACATATTCATTACAATTTCAAAGAGAGGTGAAGTATACTCTGGAGGCGTGATGGTAGGTTCCGGGAGGCTCAATTTTCTAACTTTTTTCCAAACTCTCATGTAATATATCATTGGAAACCTTTTGATAATTTCATATTACGAACTGTACTTCTCCCATTTGGATTTTGCAATGCGCGCGCAGTACTCTTGCCATACAATGCCGGAGGTAGTTTAGAAGTTTGACTGTTAAGAACCGAATACGTCCCTGTTGATGAAAAACTGGAATTGACAGATTTTGTAGAACGTTTTCTACATGGTACAAAAATCTGCAAGGACATGTGTGGAAATTCATTTAGAATATATTGTGCCCCTTAGTGAAGGAAATACAAGATGTTCTTGTAACATTCTATTTGAAGATAAAATATGATGCAAAATAAAATGGTTATGGATAAGTTAGTGATTTTTATAATTAATTATCAATATTTTAGCATGAAAATTATGCAGTCGTCACAAATATATCATCCCACTTTCATTGTTTCCCATGTCAGTTTTCTTTATAATATTACTGCTAATTATCAGAATTTTTCTAACCAATTATTCACACAGTCAGCTGGCACGTATATCAGAAAAGTTGAGTTAAAGCTATAAAATAATAGAAATTTAAGAATCATGGGTCGGGGCAACACCGAGCGGAACTAGTATATATAAAACGTTTACATATATGAACAAGCATAAAAGTTCATCAGGTTTCTTTTCATAGCTGTTTATATCATATGTGAATGAATCTCACTTTGTGAAATCCAAATTGCCCCAAGCTTTAAAAGAGAAAAATCAAAGACCTCCTATACTGGAAAAGTACCCAAAGATACAAAGATATTCATTGAGGTAGCAGTTTCTTTTTACAAATTTAGTTTAATTATTAGTAATCTTGTTTTATAAATCAATCATCAATAATTTATTTTTTTAGAATGAGTGATTTAAAACGGAAGAAAGATAGACGCTATATGTATAGAAAAAAAAGGATTAGCTAGAGAGGCTGAGAAGAACAGGATGCAACAATATATTTTAAAACAGTCCAATTCTGATATGGAAACAGCACTCCAGGTTCTTCCAAATGATGTATTAGAAGAAGAGACAGAAATAGATCTAGAGACACAAAGAAACACAGGTATGCCTACATGCTAAACATCAGATACGGAAACAACACTCCAGATTCTTCCAAATGATGTATTAGAAGAGATAGAAATAGATCAAGAGATACAAAGCAACACAGATATGCCTTTATGCTCAACTACTGAAGTTGAACCTGAGGTTTCACGAGTTGAATATAAACATGAAAAAGACGAGGAGGAAATATTTGAAGATGAAAAACTTCCGTGCGAAACTACCTTAGAAATAACCTCAAATGGTCCCACTGACTGGAAAAACTTAAAAGGTTCACAACGTGAATCGGTAATAGAAAAAGGTTCAGTGCAGATTAAAAACTTTAATTTTCCTCGGTTTCATTATGAAAGAGTAATGTCCAATGGAGAAAAATTCAAAAGAACTTGGCTAGCGTATAGTATAAAAAGAGAATGTGTGTTTTGCTTTTCCTGTCTTTTATTCAGTCATGCTGATCATAATCATATTGCTAAAAATTTATTGGTAAATGGCTTTAATGATTCGAAAAACATTTCTCGTGCATTAAAATCTCACATATGTTCAAACTTCACATTGAAAGTTTTGGAAAATGGACAGAATTTATTATCAGGCTATAAAAATGCCAAACATTTGATAAAGAATAACAGCATTTATTGGAAGTTCAAAAACAAAGCTGGAGAGAAATTTTAAAAGCTGTTGTTGGTACTGTTCAACTGTGTGCAACCCCTGTGTGCTCGCACTGAGAGGCACTTCAGTTCAGACATGCTATTTCAGCCAAATAATTGTAATTAAAAAAAAATTTTAGAACTGTTGGTTAAATTTTTTCCTATTCTTTATGATCATTTAATGAAATTCTCAAAGTATCGTACCAATGTATATTATTTAAGCAAAGACATTGAAAACAGCCTAATTAATTTAACATGGCAAAAATTTCGTGATATTATCATTTAAAAAATTAAGGAAGCTAAATATTACAGTTTAATTTTAGATTGTACTCCAGATGCAGAACAAATGTTACTTGTTATTCAAATTGTAATGAAAGAAAATGGTGAACTGTACGTACCTGAGGAATACTTTGTTAATTTTTTACTGGTAGCCGATTCAACAGGGGCTGGATTAACTGAGCTTGTTTTCAATGAATTGCAAAACTTAGGCCTCGGAATAGAAAATATCCATGGGCAGGGTTATGACAATGGTGCTAATATGAAAGGCTGTCGTTCAGGAATGCAAAAACGGATTTTAAAGGAAAATCCCAAAGCTTTTTATGTGCCTTGTTCATATCATTTGTTGAACTTGGCTATAAATAATGCTGTTAAACAATCTGGGGATATTGCAATTTTTTTTTACTTATTCAAGAGTTTTTTTCCCTCCCGACATCTATGCCCAGATGGTCAGTATTAAAAAAGCACATAACATCGTTAACTTTAAAATGTGTTAGCACACCTCGATGGGAAAGTTGAATTGAAGCTGTAAAATCTTTAAGATATGATTTACACAATATATACGATACATTAGTAGAAATTTCGTTAGGTAAATCAAGAGATAGTGAGACAATTTGTAAAAGTAAATCGCTGGCCAATAAAATTTCTACATTCAAATTTGTTTGCCATGCAGTGCTTGGTATGAAATTTTGACAAAAATTAATATTGCATCAAAACTTCTGCAAAGACCAAATATGATCATAACAGAATGTATTAAGGTTTTAGAATCGGTAAATCACTTCATAAAAGATTTTTGCGTTAACGGTTTTCAACACATTTTGACTTCTGCGAAAGAAATCGCAAATGAAATGGCAATAAATAGCGATTTTGAGCCTTCGTCCTCTCTAAGAATTAGACACAAAAGTAAGTCATTCATATACAAAGGAACAGACACTCCCATCGATGATCTATCAAAGAAATTTGAAATCGAGATATTATATCTTATAGATATCGGCCAAAATTCTATCACTGACACATTTAAACAGCTAACAACCGTAGTAACATTTTCCAATTTTTATACGATATTCCTTTATTAACCAATGTAGACTCGACCGATATTTATCAACAGCTGCAAAATATTACACACGCATTTAACCAATGATATACAATTAGATAATTTATGTAACAAATTGCTAGTGTTTAGGAATATCATAAGAAAGGGGATGACAGCCAATGACGTTTTAAATCACATTCAGAAAAATAAATTAATTGAAGTATTTTCAAATATCTTTATTTGTATTAGAATTCTTTTCACTTTGCCAATGGTGGTTGCTAGTGATGAAAGCTCATTTTCAAAATTAAAAATTATAAAAAATTACTTGAGATCTACAATGGCTTAAGAGCGCTTATCTAATTTAGCAATACTGCCAATTTAAAATGTAATTGCTTCAAACATTGATTATAATGACATAAATAATGGTTTTACGAAAAACAAGCCAAGGTGTGTAAAATTCTAAAATGGTTACTATATTCTTGACGTTTTGAGTTCATGCAGTTGTTGTTATTAATACTTAATACTTCTCTGTCTTTGTAAAAAGTGTTATCGAAAGGCATAAATACATATTAATTTCTGTTGATCTATTAAAATGCATTTCCATTAACTTGCCATAAAATACCGTTAATCCGCCTCTTCAAATGTGACGAAAAATATTCAGAGGGGGCATTTACACAGGATTTTTTGCAATCTTTTCAATTTTTTTTGAGGATGAGGAAGAGAAAATAGAAAAATGGAGTATTTGGTTTTTTTTTAAATAAATTTGTGGTTTAAAAGAATATTTGTTTAAAGGAATGCATATGAGTTTGACTGAGCCACTGTTTAGAATAATATTTGTTGTAGCATTGGTGAGTTCCTGGATATGTCAATTTTAGAAAACTCTTCATTTTATATATGCATCTATGAGCTGCACTAAAATATGCTGTGAAAATAAAGTTATTATTCATTTACAGGGCCACACAAAAGAATTCCATTATTTAACAGTAAAAGGGGGGGGGGATGGTGTGCGACATATTTTCAATATATTAAACTGTTTCATGTATAATAAAATTGATATGTCACTGAGGCTTAATATAAATTATGCAAATTATAAGAAAGTGTCTTGCATAATATGAAGTACATAGCATTTACAGGGACACACAAAAGATTTCAAATAGTATATTCTTTCCGTAGTATTGTATATGTATCCGATGATAGCTGATAAATGTATGAAATGCAGTTTAATTATGATATGCATGTTTAAATTTCACTAAATCTATGTACATTATATGATGTGCATAAAGCTATAGTTGGTATACAGGGCTACCCAAAAGAGTTCACCAATGTTACTGAATATGAGTGTAAATTACTTAAAGGTAGTTCTTAAATAAGTAATGCATTTTTACACTGAACTGCATTTAGTTTACTCAGAAATGTTTGCAGAATATAGATAAAATGATATACAAGGCAATGAAAAGAATTTGGTTCATAGACTCCTGTGAATGATAATTTATGAAAATGTGATTTCAGTTGTTTTAAGAGTTTTTTAGTTTAATGCTGACATGTATTAAAGGCACAAGTTAAACTACAAGGCTGAACATTCAAGTATGTTTCCATCTATTAGTATAAATTGCTTAAAAAGAAATTTCAAGCTACTAGACATTTTCTTACATAAGTAAATTTTCCCATTATACAGTACATATATTAACTGACAGATCAAATACAAGGCTGTTCAAAAGTATTGGGATACATATTTGGCTATATGGGCTTATTTCCCTAAACAGCGAAGTTTTGTTAAAGATTTCATGAAGTGTTGAAAAGTACTTCATAATGTATCCTTAAAGCATGATTTTTCTTACTTGTTAAATTTTGAAACATTTTGTACTGCACTTACAAGGAAGGTCTCCATACTGGGCATACTCAGATTTTCTTGAAAAAAATACTAATTAAACTACTCACGTATGTAATAAAGGATCAGTCAAAATTAGCGACGGAATTCCATAAAAAAAAATATGTAAAAAAATAAAATACTTTCGAATATTTGGCGTGACAAGACGAAAATGTCACACAATTTGGCGAGCAATACTTTTCCTCGCCAAAAGTAAATGATTTTAATGCAACTGAAAACTTTTGGATTTTTAGAATGCGTGTAAATGGTATTTAACGAAATTAAACATAAGCAATGAGAGAGTTTAATATATTATATACATATATATATTAAATAGCATATATATATATTATTTGTTACTGTAGTAATTTAATTTAACTCTGGAAAAAAAATTTCATATATAAAAAATTCTTATTCTGTAAAATTATTTTCATACATTTAAGCGTATTCAAAAATAAAAACTAGAGGTTTCCATGGCAACAAAGGCGAATTGATAATGCTCAACTGGACTTTGAACTTGAAACAATTTTAATTAATTTAAATTTGAATTTCATTTTAAATCTGAAATTTTGATGGTTAAATGTGAGTATAAATACATAAAAATATCAATATAACAAAATTATACTTAAAACAAACTAAAGCTGACAAAACCAAAGCTATTTAATTTGTCTAAAAACATTGAACATAAAACTTTTTTCCTTTAAAATACATTTGACGTAAAAAACAGTTTTTGAAATTGTTTATCATCGCCAACAGATGATAAATTGCCAAATAACGAAATTTTCATTATTTTTTTACGGACAAGGTAAGGAGGTTCTGCCAAAATTGTTTTCATAAACGTATATATCCACATGAGAAGCACATTCTGTAATTTTTTCAGATTTTTCGGAGTATGCGCGTATGGAGACCTTCCTTGTTAGTAATTATGTTATTTTTATTTTCAAGTTTATTTGTAACATTTCATGGTGTAAATGTCCAACTCTTTCACTGTTTATCAATGTATATTTCAAATTCTTAATGCATATTTTTGCCTTTAAGTGCCTATTTTCCCATATATAATTAAGCAATGTTGGATTATTTTAATTCTCATGTTCTTGTTTTTCTCTACCTAGTAATTAGTTCGAAGTATTTTATTCCAATGTGATGGCTTCATGATCTTTTATTTTCCTAGTTATGAGGATAAACAGGAAGTATATCCAGTTATGTGGAAATAAGATTTCTCAGAGATAAGATCTTTTCAAAAGATTCTCTGAAGCTGGAATCTGAAAGACGTATCCATTTACATAACTGTGCTATTTAAAATGAAAATTTAACCCTTTATCTACCGACAGTATTTATAAGTAACATTAAAATTACTTATTATAAAATTCTTTTAATATGTCAATTAGTTGTAATACTGTTTAGAATGAATTACAGATACATTGCTTTATTTTGTTCCAAAAGCATTATTGGTTACACAAAACAAAAAAAAATTTAAAAGGATGATTTCTTGGTGCTGAGGGAGGGGATTTTTCAATTCGGAAATATTTCTACATTCATATTGTAAGAACATCCTATTTGTATATTTTATAATTCTGCAAAGTACTAAGAAAATAATTTAAAGAAATTATTTGAGTGGGGTTATAAATATTGCACAAAATCCCTGTAAATTCAAATTTAATTAATCCTTCTAAAATTAAGTGATTATGTAAATCTTTTAATTTAGTTTATGAATTCATAATGTGGTAGATAAAGGGTTAATATATTTAATATCTGATTGAAAATGCTTGCTTTTCTTTAAAAGACTTTGCTTATAGCATAAATTTTAAGATAGATTCTTTTTAGTTCTATTAATATTTTTTAATTTGCAGTTTACAGTATGTCCTCATTAATCCCGACTAATAGAGGTTATATATCTTTCAATTAAAAACCTAGTACTAATTAATAAAATAAGCCAACCTATACCTAAGTAAACAATACAATAATATCCAAATGATTTTTTGCTGTTGTTGTTTTGTTTTACACTTAAAATAATCGACTGGAAAGAAATCAATACACAAGTAAAAGGAAATTTAGACTCTACAATATAACCTGTGTTGTTTAAAACATAAAATTCATTCATAGTCACTTCACTTGACATGCTTTTTTGTTAGAAGAAATTACTCATATTCTGTTGTGCACATTCAGAACTAATTTCTTCAACTAATAATTCAATCAGGCACATCAGGTATTCCTTATAGACCGGGAGGTGACACAGACAATTACCGTATATATTCGCACATAAGTCGAAAAATTTTAGACAAAAAAAGAACTTTAAATTAGGAGGATTGACTTATACAAGAGACCTAATAAAAATATATATAAATAAATTATCAGAAAATAGTTTGCTTGAGAATCTGTGCTGCAGCAGCCCATTGCGTTTGTAAAGTACAAAATGCAAAATTCAGAACCGTTCAAAGAAGATTCCAAATTTCAAATTATTTTTAGTTTGTCAAAAAAATAATCAAACCCACCCACTTGCATAAAACAACAACAACAAAAAGTGTGCAATTTATTTCAAAAAACTCATTTCTAATATTTAAAAACTGTTATCATGTTGAATTAAAATACTGACATTAAAGTAATTAACATTAAAGTAAGTTTAAAATAGATAACAAACTTTTTTTTTTACTCTCTACAAATCAACAGCAAACTACATTGGAGGGCCATTACTTCTTGCTGCCAGAAACCAGCATGCTAATTCTTCAAAATACACGACTTTTTAGTGTTCTTGAGCTCTTGTGATCGTCAGATCACCGGTTATTTTGCCATTCATAGCAGTCGATTGGAAGTTTGACATCATGGCGTTCGACATGTATTCAGTACTTTTCAGCTAATGACGTTTTACATAAGTTTTTCTTTTTCATTGGCAGCATTTGTTATGCAGAAATTCTGTTTGTTGTTTATATGTATAAATTATATTTCTTGCACAAAAAAAAAAAGAGAAAAAAAACCTGATAGACTTAATTTTTTTTTGGAGTTGACTTATATGCGAGTATATACGGTACGTCAACAAGTTTTCAGATGAAAATCTAAGATTTGTTAAATCTCAATTTGCATATTAAAACGCATTTGGTCTGCCAAATCACATCTTGGTGGAAAACACTTAAAAACCTGATTATATCAGTTGACTCATAGGTTTACCATTATGTTTTCCTAATCCCAGTCTTCCATGTTTTAAACACTTTTGAGTGCAGGAAAGCACAATGGAAAATCCACGAGTGAACCACTAAAATTGGATTTTTAAATGCTTTCCACCAACATATAATTTGGTGGACCAATTGCGTTTTAACATGTGAATCGATATTTAACTAATTCTAGATTTTCATCTATGAACTTGATTAAGGTGATTGTATGTGCTGTCGCCTCCTGGTATATTTATTAAGTTCACACATGTTGTCACTTTATATGTTTGATCACAAATTTAAAATGCTTTCAATTTCATTATCAGGGCTGTATATTATTTCATGCCTCCATAGGGCCTTTGAAATATGAACCCTCTTCATTTTTTTCTAAGATCTGGATTAATGAAGGCTTATTGTACTGATATGATGACTACTGTGTTATCTATTAATAACAGACCATGCAAAGTTATCTTAAAATAATTTGATTGAATATTGTAATATATATTTATTTATTTTACTTTTTTCTGGTTTGTTAATTTATGAAATTTGTTTTGTTAGATTTGTTGATTTGTCAAAGTTATTTGCAAAGTACATAGTTATTTCCAAAAACAAAAGTGTTAATTCATTCTTTGTTTTTAATTTGTTAAAATTATAAAATTTTCTTATGCAGGGATCTGTTTAGGAAGAATTCTGATCCTAAATACCACTCATGATATTCTTAAAAAATATCTTTCACTAAATATTTTCTTATTCAAAAATGGGCTAATCACTAATTTACCCTCTTAAAATCCAAACCAAGAACATGAATATAATTTAAGTTCAGATTCACAAGATTGTGGTTAGGCTTTTGGCAAATATAAAAAGCTTCATGATTTTCTTCTAAACAGACCCTAGGAGAAAAATCTGGGCAAATCTCTTGTATAGCAAAACAGACTCGGTGAGAGCAGCAGTATTTTTTATTTGCAAAGCCTTTATGTTAGTATAGTGTTTTATTAATATGTTGGATATGCCAAAAATTCTTTTATTTGAGTACAAAAAGTTTATTTCTTTGTTAGCTTAAAATTTAATATGATTTTTTAAGATTATTAATATAATAGTCATAAAAAAATGAGATACAGTAGAGCTTCGATTATATGAACTTATCAGAAACTAGCCCAGATAAATGGGATTTTCTCAAATTATATTACTTAATTCTAGCAATTGCAAATGTTTATGCATTTATTTATTTATTTATCTTGTTATGATTTATTTTATTATTGTTTTAAACTTGTTCACATGTTTTCATTTTCAATTGAAATTGTGACAATTGAGAGAGGAGAAAAAGTATAAGAAATGTTTTAATTAGAATAGAAATCACTATTTATTATTGCAAGTAATAATTGAAAGGGCAACCATATGAAACCCTATATTATCAAATGCAAGAATATATACAGGGTGTTTCAGCACAGCAGTTACAAAATTTCAGGAGAGATAGTTGTACATTAGGGTGGAGCGAAAAAAAATTTTTTTTGAAAATTAAAAACGGGTAGGTGCCAAAAGTTGCCTTTATACTAGTACATCAACTGCGTGAAATTTTACCGCTGAAAAAAAATGGCTTGAGTCTGCGCTTTTGCTCCAAAAATCGAAATTTTGGGTAAAATTTGTCATTTTTTGACATTTTTTTCAAAAAAATTGAAAAAATCCTACAGAGCTGGTTAGTATTTAAAAGTGTTGCTTAGACCTTTATATTTATCTGCTTAACATATTTAAACTATAAAACAATATGTTTATTCCCTATAGCTGGAGCAAAACAGACAAATTTTAGTAAGAAAACAGTATTACCACTCTATTGGGTCATACAACGAATTGTTGTTTTTAATACAGCTCTTGTTTTCAAAACTACCTTGGACATGCGTCGTGGAGGTGGCTATATTTCCTATACCACCCGGCCCAACTATACGATCATCTTAGAACAGTGTTTTATTTATACATTGATTTGTGATTTTCTTTATAAAAATTTGGCATGTTTTCGATGCTTCCACCTTGTTCATCTGTTCTTTGCATCAACATGCTGCTGTAACTATCTTCATGTATATTTTTACAATTTATACAAAAAAAAATGACAAGCAGAGTAATGTACGGAATATTATTAAAAGGATCTATTCGGCCATCTATTATATTTATCAAACTTACATTCAGTTGATGAATAGTGATTGGAAGTTCTGTTACCACAACATTTTTTCAGTCAATTGTATTTTTTTTACGTAATGATTTGCTTCAAAGATGATTTCAGATATTTCAACTATAAGTATGCCATCATTTATTCTACTTTTGCATTTTTTATATGCTGAGATGCGAGCTGTTTAATGCGATTGTGATCATCAGAAGGAATTGCAATGAAAATCTGTTCTCCATGTGTAAAGCAACCGCTGTTGTAAATAACATTTTTTTGCATTAGTTTTATGCCGTTTTCTAAGTGTTTTCGTATCCAGGTAATTTCCTATTAACTTTTAGATCCCCTTTTCATGAATGGACAACATTTGATGGTGAAATGTCCTGGGTATAAACTTATAATGCATAGTACTTTATGAGGGAAAGTACGGATTCTAATCGACTATAAGTGCTCATTTAAAATTAGGAGAATTTTATTCGTCACTGTGAACCATTTTGCATGGGGTAAGCTAAGAATTGTGTATCATATTGAATCATTCGCTACTTCAACTCCAGTGAATTTCCTCTGCGTCAATTATTAGAGAAGTCGATATAAAACGTTCTAAGCTACATGGATTCACTGGATCAATAAGGAAAATCTTTGTCTGTGTGCTATTCACTTTCTATTGCAATTTTTTTTAAATAGAGAATAATTTTGAAAAGTTATTTTCTCAAATTGAGAAAAAGATACTCAGAACAGACTAGAAATTTCTGTCGGAGATTGCAAAGCTAATTCATAAGGAAAGCTATTTCTCAGAAAGAATGGGGAATAGGAATTTAGAAAACATCTCACACAAAAGACAGCTCATAAAGTTAATAAAATTTTCCGCTTCATATATAAGCACAGATTGGCAATCAGCGTCTATATGTTCACTCACAAAATGTATAATCCAAGTTTATACCGCGGGATGTTTTATACCAAATGTACAACACACCTGAATAATAGATCTAAAATCTTATTAGAAATTACTAGACTACGGAACAACACAGGAAACGACATAAAGCATCCTAAAACTTCTTTAGAAATATTGTTGTTTTACACGCAAATTTTGTTTGCAATCCTCTGTGACGATCGTCATAATATTAAACAGCTAGCTTCTCAGCATATATTCAATGTGATAGGTTCAATAAATGATGACATACTAGAAATTGAATTCATACAATCAATAATTAGGCAAATCATTGCATATAAAATGTAATTGATTGAAAGAATGTTGTGATAACAGAACTTCCAATCATAATGTACTAATTGCATGAAATTTTAATGAAGATAATAGACTGCTGAATAGGTTCAATTAAGAACATACCCAATACATTACTCAGCTTCTCTTCTGTTATACATGGTATAAAAATATACGTGCAGCAGGTCACACCACAATGATCCATATCATCCAAAGTCAGTGAATACAAAGAAGAGATAAATTACTTTGATATATGGAAAACTTATACTCGTCTTCGGGAAAAAAATAACAATTCAATACATAAATAAAACACTGGGCTTAAATGATTGGGTGGGTTAGACGGGTGGGATAATGCAGCCACCTCTATGAGTTATATACACAGTAGTTTTGAAAGCAGCTAGGTAAGAAATGCATTCAAAACAACATTTCGTTGTATGCTCCAATAGAGAGGTTAACGCTGATTTTTCACAAAAAGTTGTCAGATTTGCTCCAATTATACAGACTACAGATATTGTTTTATAGTTTAAATATGTTAAGCAGATAAATATAAAGGTCTAAGCAACACTTTTAAATACTAACCAGCTCTGTAGGATTTTTTTTAACTTTTTTGAAAAAAATGTCAAAAAATGACAAATTTTACCCAAAATTTCGATTTTTGGAGCAAAAGCGCAGACTCAAGCCATTTTTTTTCAGCGGTAAAATTTCACGCAGTTGATGTACTAGTATAAAGGCAACTTTTGGCACCTACCCGTTTTTGATTTAAAAAAAAAAAATTTTTTTCGCTCCACCCTATTGTACATCTAGACCAACCATACTCAACCTCCTTTTCTCACAGCCTGCAACCCTTAAAAATGGGTTTAAAAAAATAGATAATGGAATAGTATAACAAAATTAATATCAGTAGTGTTAGAAAAGATATTACCAAAAAAATTTAATACCACTATTTTCAAACAACAATAAACTTTGTGATAGATTCAAATCTTGTTGTTTGGAAAAAAAATTTTAATTTTTTATTTTATTTATTTTTTTAGACAAATGTTTAACTTTAAAAAGTCGTATTAGCTATATAATAAGTAAAACACTTACTATTATAACAATACAGAAATTTAAAGTTCTAAAGCAAAATACCAAGGGATATTATCCAATAAATCAGTCTTTTGCTCAATGCAAAAATTTTATTATTATATTTTTAATTGTAGAAATATATAATGCAACTCTTATTAATTTGGAATAATGTTTAATCAGTGTTGTGTCTTATAGTAAACTGAGATTTTAAATATAGTTTTGTGACATTACATTAGTGTTGAACATTAGGAAACGTGTAACTACTATAGCACAAATAAAACTACATGCATAAGTTTTAATTATAAAGAACAGGACAGATTTGTATCTCTATGAAAATAAATAAAACAAAATTGCAGATCTTATATACCTTTTATGCACATTCTCGGTTAATTTTATAAATACAGTAGAAGATCTATACAACACAAACCTAAAAACACAAGGTTGTGTATATAGAATTTTGTATTATATGGATCACATTTACATATCTCTCCACATATTGTTAAATATATACTTTTTAAACATGGTCCAAATATACCTGGATCCAAATCATTCATTATGTTACTCATTTTCAAAAACGTTTATTGTAATAGTAATTTTTTTTATTATAAAATTCTAAATTAAAGTGATAAAATTGAACTAACGTATTAAAATTAACTTTCTAGACAGTAGAATTTTTTATAACTTGGGAATTCAGGTCGTTCATCACTATAAAATTCATCTTTTACATCTGAGAAGTTGTGCGTTATATGGAATTGTGTTATAAAGGTCTTCTACTTTATAGATGTTCTACTTATATCATGTGTCTGGGGCCACACATACATTATTACTAGGGATGGGACGAATATTCGGCCACTATTCGGTATTCGGCCTATTCGGCCCTTTTGCCGAATATTCGGTCGGCCGAATATTGAAGGCTTGTTGACCGAATACTTCAGCCGAATACCTGTAGCCGAATATTTAGAGATATCATGCCGAATATTGCTAAAATCTCGCCGAATAGTGAAAGATATCTTGCCAAATAAATTTCGGGTTTAAAGAATTTCATTCTTGCAATTTTTTTTCCTCTAATCCAAATTGGCTACTTCATTTATGAAGTCATTCTCACTCTTACTTACAAAATATAGAGTTATTCAGATACTAAAAAATATACAGCCTTTCTGTATTTCCTATAAAAGTTAGTGATATTCTGAAAAATGCTACCCAAGTTGGAGATTTAATTGTACGGAAAATGTCATCATTAGAGAATGATACATTACAATTAAAGATATAAAAACACTGCCTTATTCTAAAATGCTCAAATATTTATTAATGTCTGCAAATTCCATGCACATATGAAAAAGACTCTTATAAAATTCATAACTTATTTTATTTAAAGTAAGAAATGAAAAAATTTATTCACTAGGTGTGTTAATGAAGATTCATTTTCAAAATTAAATATATCACCATTCCAAACACAGCGGTACATCTGAAAGCAGAACTGTTGTCAAACTCGATACACATTAAATGACACAACTTGCTTTATAAAGATGGTTTTATAAATATTTTAATATGAATTCTAAATACTCAACAAAATAATTTTTTCATTCTATAGTTTCCACTTTTAAATAATTATTTGCATAATTACTGACTTAAATATGTAACATTATTATGTATATATTTTTAATTTAATCTTCCTTCCTTCATGTTGTTATCAATTTCTGTTTATCCTTTTAATGTTTGTTGAATAAGTGGAATATTGAAGTTGAATATTGTATGTGACGATTCAAATGTCAAAGATTTTGTTAATATATGCATTCTACTTTAAACATAACCTTTTGCTTTAACGTAATTTGCAATTTAAAGCTTGGCATCTGATTTCAGAACAGTCTCATTCTTAAAAATTTGCTTATCTCTAGAGACACAAACTCTAAATGATCAAATTTACTTCATTAAAAGTTATTTCAGAAAATATGTCTTTGGGAGTTCCAGCGCCGAACCTAGCCTTTTTTGCACCCAGGGCAAACATGGATTTTGGCGCCCCCCCCCCCACTTATATGCATTCTGTATACCAAAAACACCATAGAAAATCTTAATTTGGCGCCCTCTTCAACTTCTGTTCTGTTGACACCCGGGGCACTTGCCCCCCTCAAGTTTCGGCCCTGGTGAGTTCTGAGAGGGAGAGAAAGAGATTAAGAATATTATTGATTTTGGATGCAAGAAGTATCAATTGATAGTAAAAGTGAAGTACATTCTTCATATTTTAATGGAAATATTTTTCCATCTTGACTTACTGAAAATCAATTTGATGTACATTAGAATAAAAGATATAATGCAATTTCATAATTTTTTTTTATTTAAAATAAGTTTTTTAAATTTAAAAATACATTTAAAAGCACATTTAAGAATAATAATTATTAACGAGCTCCTATTTCTTAAATTACATATAATCAAAATGTATTTTTTTTTATTGGAAAAAAATTTTCACTATTCGGCCGACCGAATATTCGGTATTCGGCCTAAAGTTTGGCCGAATATTCGGTATTCGGCTATTCGGCCAAATCACTATTCGTCCCATCCCTAATTATTACCAAGCCACTTGAGGCCCACATTTCTTAGGTTAAGTATGTTGTGTTTGAGACAATGGGAAATCACACTGGCACAGTAGTGACAACCAAGGCTGCAAAATTCAGCCTCCATTTTAATTCAAAAATTGGGTGTTCATACAAAAAAAACAAAAATAGTATTTTATGATATATTTAATAAAAAGCATTTAGTCGCATAAAACAACAATTCTTCTTTGGAAATTTCTGGTATGAATTTAAAATTGAAATTGGAGGCCAAACTGACAATCCTGATGAAGACACAAAACACAAGCAAGGAAAGACATTTAATAGTGTGAGAAAACATGTTTATTATTCTTAGTACCACAACAATGATGGGCAACTTCTTAATCATCATAGCAGCTGCTGGGAATGTCGGAGATATGCCTGGTACTTTTTAGAACATTAAATCATTAATGTGCTTGCATGATGTCCCAGGCTTGTAATTTCATACACCTTCTTTGATGACGATTGTTGTCTCTCTTTATGTTCTTATTTCTTTGTCTTTTGTTGTGCCAAGAATAATAAGTATGTTTTCTGACCCAGTTTGTGTCCTTCCTTTCTTATGTTTTGTGTCATCCTTACTGTGCCAAAACCATGTATTGCTATGTGATCTACCATCATCTAGGTGTACATTATCTCTATTAAAACTTTGTAACCATTGTGCTGAAACACTCTGTATATTAAGTAAGATAAAAAATAAAAGAACTGATTCACCATCAATTCTTTTATTTTTCCAAATGAGCCTCTTTCTATGTGTAGAATAATAATACAGTATGAAACCATTTATCCGGAAACCAGTTAACCGGAAAACCAGTTATCCAGAATGATATTTCTAATAGACTGATGTGAGAATCTTTGTAGAAAAAAGTGTAATATGCTGTCAGTTTGACATATACATTGCTTGAAACAATTGTACAGTTTTATAACAGCATCTAGTATTTGAAATAGAAGCACATATAATTATATTATAGATGTTTTCATTTTTATGCAAAGAAAACAGAACAAGATTTTTTTTTTTTATTCAAGGAATTCCCATAAAGATTTCCCATAAGTTTCTTTAAAACTCTAACATTTGATCTTACTTGCATCTGATTCTTAGTTCAAAATAATATGATAACTAATTCTAAAATTAGAAGCAATACCACAACCACATATATTCCATAAAACTTATCAAATGGATGCTGTTTTAAAGCCCATCCAGTTAACCAGAAAAACAATCTATCTGGAATACATCTGATCACAACGATTCCGGATAAATGGTTCTATACTGTATAATAAAATTTCTTATAAGGGGTCATGTGCAATATCATAGCAACAGGTTGGGTGATAAAAGGGTTACTTAGAAGTCAATGCTTGAACATTTTTCTCGTTAGAATTTCATTGTGTTTCAGGAAAGGGGAAAAAAGGGGGCTTTATTTTTAATAACAAGTAATTTTTAAATGTTCTCATATTTCTATGTGATAGTCATCACAAAAACATTAAAAACTTTCTTTTATTAATGTATATGTGAATATTTTAAAAGATTTTATTCTGCTGAAATTTATCTTGTATTTTTAGTGTTTAAGACTTTTAAATTATAATCTTTAAAGTGACTTACTAAACAAATACCTCTGTAAGAAAATTTTAGAATTAAGTCACTGAATTATTGAAAGATGCTGTTCATTGTGATAATATATTTTCTCTTTTTGTTTTATCCTTGATTGATGTTTATCATCTAATTTTTCATGTATATAACAATTTGTGATAATAAAGAAAAAAATAAACTATAAAACTTTTCAGTGTTTATTTTAAATCCAAGGATTATATTTTAATGTCTCTGTGTATTATTGTTATAACTACTTTTAGTCTAAGAGCCGACCGCACAAAATCCTAAGCCATCAAGCACAAGAAAAATTCCTTTATTTTATGGAAGAGTAGTAATAGGGGAATCTATAATCATCCATGTCTGCTGGAAGTGAAGTGGTGCATAAGCCAAAAATGAAACCACAAGTGGTTCACTCGTAGACTTAGCATTATGTTCTCCTGCACCCAATTTTCCATGTTTTCATATTTTTAATTGTACAGCAAACAAAATCTTAAACATACGAGTGAACATCTAGTGGTATCAATTTTTGGCTTATGCACCACTTCGCTTCCGGCAGACATGGATGATTAGATTCCCCTCTTACTACTCTTCCCTAAAATAAAGGATTTTTTCTTGTGCTCGATGACTTAGAGTTTTGTGTAGTCGGCTCTTGGACTATATACAAATGCACTTTGAACTAACAAAATTTTTATTAATAATTACATAAAAAACAAAATTGTACAGAAGGGTGGAGCGAAAAAAATTTTTTTTTGAAAATCAAAAACGGGTAGGTGCCAAAAGTTGCCTTTATACTAGTACATCAACTGCGTGAAATTTTACCGCTGAAAAAAAATGGCTTGAGTCTGCGCTTTTGCTCCAAAAATCGAAATTTTGGGTAAAATTTGTCATTTTTTGACATGTTTTCAAAAAAATTAAAAAATTCCTACAGAGCTGGTTAGTATTTAAAAGACTTGCTTAGACCTTTATATTTATCTGCTTAACATATTTAAATTATAAAACAATATCTGTAGTCTGTATAATTGGAGCAATTCTGACAACTTTTTGTGAAAAATCAGCGTTAACCTCTCTATTGGAGCATACAACGAAATGTTCTTTTGAATGCATTTCTTACCTAGCTGCTTTCAAAACTACTGTGTATATAACTCATAGAGGTGGTTGCATTATCCCACCCGTCTCAACCACCCAATCATCTAGGCCCAGTGTTTTATTTATGTATTGAATTGTTATTTTTTTCCCGAAGACGAGTATAAGTTTTCTATATATCAAAGTAATTTATCTCTTCTTTGTATTCATAGACTTTGGAGGATTTGAATCATGCTGGTGTGACCTGCTGTACGTATATTTTTATACCATGTATAACAGAAGAGAAGCTGAGTAATGTATTGGGTATGTTCTTAATTGAACCTAGTCAGCAGTCTATTATCTTCATTAAAATTTCATGCAATTAGTACATTATGATTGGAAGTTCTGTTATCACAGCATTCTTTCAATCAATTACATTTTATATGCAATGATTTGCCTAAAAATTGATTGTATGAATTCAGTTTCTAGTATGCCATCATTTATTGAACCTATTACATTGAATATATGCTGAGAAGTTAGCTGTTTAATATTATGACGATCGTCACAGAGGATTGCAAACAAAATTTGCGTGTAAAACAACAATATTTCTAAAGAAGTTTTAGGATGCTTTATGTCGTTTCCTGTGTTGTTCCGTAGTCTAGTAATTTCTAATAAGATTTTAGATCTATTATTTAGGTGTGTAGTACATTTGGTATAAAACATCCCGCGGTATAAACTTGGATTATAGATTTGGTGAGTGAAATTATAGACGCTGATTGCCAATCTGTGCTTATATAAAGCGGAAAATTTTATTAACTTTATGAGCTGTCTTTTCTGTGAGATGTTTTCTAAATTTCTATTCCCCATTCTTTGAGAAATAGCTTTCCTTATGAATTAGCTTTGCAATCTCCGACAGAAATTTCTAGTCTGTTTTGAGTATCTTTTTCTCAATTTGAGAAAACAATTTCTCTATTTTATACAAAAAAAAATTGCAATAGGAAGTGAATATTTCGTAGACAAAGATTTTCCTTATTGATCCAGTGAATCCATGTAGCTTAGAACGTTTTATATCGACTTCTCTAATAACTGACGCAGAGGAAATTCACTGGAGTTAAAGAAGCGAATGATTCAATATCATATAGACAATTCTAAGCTTACCCCATGCAAAATGGGTCACAGTGACAAATAAAATTCTCCTAATTTTAAATGAGCACTTATAGTCGATATCCGTCCATTCCCTCATAAAGCACAATGTATTATAAGTTTATGCCCAGGACATTTCACCATCAAATGTTGTCCACTCATAAAAAGGGGATCTAAAAGTTAATAAGGAAATTAACTGGATACGAAAACACTTAGAAAACGGCATAAAACTAATGCAAAAAAAGTTATTTACAACAGCAGTTGCTTTACACATGGAGAACAAATTTTCATTGCAATTCTCGCTGACGATCACCATCACATTAAACAGCTCGCTTCTCAACATATAAAAAATGCAAAAGTAGAATAAATGATGGCATACTTATAGTTGAAATATCTGAAATCATCTTTGAAGCAAATCATTACGTAAAAAAAATACAATTGACTGAAAAAATGTTGTGGTAACAGAACTTCCAATCATTATTCATCAACTGAATGTAAGTTTGATAAATATAATAGATGGCCGAATAGATCCCTTTAATAATATTCCCGTGCATTACTCTGCTTGTAATTTTTTTGCATAAACTGTAAAAATATACATGAAGATAGTTACAGCTGCATAACCCTTTAAGACCCAGCTCGCACGATCGTGCGGGTTAGACATACATTTAAATTTTTGCTTCTGAAACAGTTGTATGTAATATAAACCCAAATTGAACGATTGTTCCGGTTAGCAGAAAGAGTAAAGTATCTTTTTTTATCAACAGATTGCGGTAGTAGTCCATGTTTTACTTTCAGGTGGCATGTCTAGCTTTGTTTACAAATACAACGAATATAGCTCATCATTTTATCTGTCGTAAAAAGGTAATTATCAATATATTTTTAATTGCTTAGATAAATATTTTTGCTTTAATGTCTAAATAAGTATAATATAATAAAAAACATTAATTATAGACTATTTATTTTGCTCTTAGGACTCAAGATTTCATCACCCGCACGATCGTGCAACTTGGGCGTTACGTTAGTCAGTGCTACAGTAAAGGTAAGTGTTTTTCAATGTTCATTTTGATTTCTGTTTCAACAATTTTGATGACAGCCAAAATAAAACGAAGTATGCTGTTTCATAATTAATACTATATTATTTTCTTGGGTGTTGTCATAGATAACCCCCCTTTTTTTAAATAATTTTTACTTTTTTTCTTTTTAATTAATAAATTTTTCAAATACTTTTTCTAATTTTTTTATGCAGTACTTTATTAACTTTTAATAAAGCAAAATAAAATATTTTTTCAGATGTCTAAGCGGAAAAGAATTCTCACTCAAGAAGAAATATTTTAACTGATGAATAAATCAGATTCTGAGTTTAGTGATCTCTTGGATGATGACGATGTTACGGACAAAACATTTGAAGCAGATTTATTAGAAGGACAGTCAAGTTCAGATGAGCTCGATGAAGAAAAAAATGACAATTTTAGATCATCCTTCCTCTTCAAAGTCTCCTGAATTCATCTTCCAAAGTTTTACCTCCAAGGCGTTTTCGGAAAATACTAAAAGAATGAAAAAAGAAAAAAAGGAATACAAGTGGACTGTTAAAAAGTTCATTTCTGTACCTTATCCTGGAACATTAGATTTCACGCAACTGCAATTAAGTTTTTCATTTCTTAAATTGTAACAAAAAAAGTTATAGACTTATAGAAGAAATTAAATCGATATAATAAAGAAAAACTTTAAAAATATAACAAACATTTTTAAATCAATTAAAATATTTTTTTAAGTCGATAAGTACTTCTCCAATATTATTTTTTTCCTTCTTTTTTAGGCTTTAGAGCGAACCATATCCCATGTGTTGATGACATTTCAAGTCTGCGCAAGTGCAGGTTTGAAAACTGCGAAAAAAGTTCAAAAACACGTTGTGAAAAATGCAACGTTTATTTGTGTATGTCAAAAAAAAAAAAAAAAAAAAAAAAAAAAAAAAAAAGTTTTAAAGATTTTTACTGTAAAAAAGTAACGAATCCATAAAATAAAAAATAATACATCAATAATTACCATATTTGTAAAATTTGTTTTGGTTCAGTTTATCTCTTCTATTCATTTAGAGCCAGATAATGTATAAAATCTTAACATGTAATAAGTAATGATTTCAGAGGAAAAGCTCAACCCGCACAATCGTGCTGGTGCGGCTTTCACAGAAAAAGCCCAACCCGCACGTTCGTGCGGGTACTTTTCACGCACTAGGGGGGCGAGAAAATTTTTTTAATATTTTTTTAGGTGTCATTAGGGTTAGTATAGAGTTAATAACCAGTTGAATATAATATTTAATGATGAAAATGTTTCGGGTCTTAAAGGGTTAAGGATGCAAAGAACTGATGAACAAGGTGGAAGCATCGAAAACATGCCAAATTTTTATAAAGAAAATCACAAATCAATGTATAAATAAAACACTGTACTAAGATGATCGAATAGTTGGGCCGGATGGTATAGGAAATATAACAACCTCCACGACGCATGTCCAAGGTAGTTTTGAAAACAAGAGCTGTATTAAAAACAACAATTCGTTATATGACCCAATAGAGTGGTAATGCTGTTTTCTTACTAAAAGTTGTCTGTTTTGCTCCAGCTATAGGGAATAAGCATACTGTTTTATAGTTTAAATATGTTAAGCAGATAAATATAAAGGTCTAAGCAACACTTTTAAATACTAACCAGCTCTGTAGAAATTTTTTAATTTTTTTGAAAAAATGTCAAAAAATGACAAATTTTACCCAAAATTTCGATTTTTGGAGCAAAAGCGCAGACTCAAGCCATTTTTTTTCAGCGGTAAAATTTCACGCAGTTGATGTACCAGTATAAAGGCAACTTTTGGCACCTACCCGTTTTTGATTTTCAAAAAAAAAAAATTTTTCGCTCCACCCTATTGTACAGTATGCGCTTGGCACACACTGCTTGATTCCTACACATGGAAGAGATCCAAACAACCTGAACTGCATTTACAGCGCTAGCTCAGAGCTTGATAAAGTTACCAGAAAGAGAAATAATTAACAATGGTTTGCTCACGGAGCAGCTAGAAATCATGTGGTATCCAAAAATTTTACACATACAGCTACACACTCTTTCCACAATATTATTCTTCATCAGCCCTTTAAAATTATGCAGAAAACATACAGCTCATCCCTACTGAGTAATGACAGGTTATTTTGAAGAAATTTTAGGGGGTAGACAGTTTATTATAATAAAAATGGCTGATGTCAGGCAGTTGATTTTGTATCTCAATTGACAATCTTTATCCACCACATAAAGCAATTTGAGAATATTACAGTTGACATGGTTTTTTTGGATCACTGTAATAAGAATGCTAAACCTTATTAATTTTGACAAAAATTCAAAATTGCAAATGAATGACACTAAATTACAAAATTTAATAGACAGCTTACAAAGTTTTTTCACCAGGTCATATAATTCAAATATATTGTGATTTTTCAACTGATACTGCTAGATTATACATTCATCTTTCATTCCGTAAACAATTTTTTTCCAATAGCATAATTTATCGCATCCAGAAATTAGAAGTACAACTAAACTGGTGAGGCCTAGATTTATTTAACTTTCAATTAATAAAGATTATATAATTTGGTCAAAACAATGTGTCCTTAGCACAGCAGTAAACTAAGGTCAAACAGTACATTAAAATCAATTATTGAATTCAAAAGGTAGCTTGCAGAAGGTCTGAGGGATGATAACGTATGATATTGAAAGAAGGGGAAGGGATCAAAAATTATAAAGTTGATGTGTTATATTTGCACAGCACCTCACATTTTTTTATGGAGAATAAATTCATTTATGAAAAATTCACTATATTGCTGATATCACTGGTAATGACAGTCTTTTTGCAAAGCTTAATATAAAAATATAATAAAAGCTCATTCAAGCTTTTTTTTTTAGTTCACAGGCTATGAAAGTCTGAGAGCTTATTATGCCCGTTCTGTGAGTATGTATGTACGTGCATGTGAGCGTATGTAATGTGATAACTAATGATAAAAATATCTGATTCACTTGAATTTTTGGATGTAGGTACATTCTGATAAGGCGCTTCCCTGATTAATTTTCGGAGTTCAATAGATAAGTATATGGGTATCGATAAATGGGTTTTTCATGCAGATTTATCAGATTTTATTCAAATTTTAGACATGGGATCATTTTTTGATGAGGGCACCTCCATGATTAGTTTTGCAATTCATTGGATAAGTCTAAGAGGGGGGGGGGGAATGGGAGGTAACCCTTCCACTTTAATTTAGGTTAATGGGTTTTTCATGCAGAATTTACCAATTTGCTTCAAATTTTGGATATAAGTTCATTCTGATAAGGCGCTTTCCTGATTTGTTTTGGGAATTCATTGGATAAATATAAATTAGGGATCGGTGGAACAAACCCTCTTAATTTAGGTAAATGTTTTTTCTTGCAGAATTAACTGATTTGCTTCAATTTTTGGATACAGGTTCATAGTGATAAGATGTTTCCCTTATTAGCTGTGGGGTTCTTTTGTTAAGTATAAAGGAGGTATGGGTGATTACCACCTCCTCCCTTAAATTTGATAAAAGGGAAAAAAATCAACAAGGCTATCACAAACTTATCCACCATGATTATGAAATGTTTGGCCAAGCTTAATGATAGTTCTCCCGACAGACGGAAACGCCCGAACCAGGGTGGGAGTTCTTGGTGATGAGATTTTCATGTTTTTGTTTTATTTATTTATTTTTCTGGTGCATTCGAATTGCATTTCACCTGGGTTAGGCTTATTTTCAGTGTACATTTCTATCTGTAATTATATATTGTTTGTTTTCCCCTATGGTTCTTAGTTTTCTTCATTGGAATTGGAAGTTTGTAAGCAATAAAATAACCTGGCTTACTTGTCCCCCTTTAATGACTTATTGACTCTTATTGAAAGAAAGGGAAGGGATCAAAAACTATAAAGTTGCTATGTTATATTTGCACAGCACCTCATGCTTTTTTACGGAGAATAAATTCATTTATGAAAAATTCACTATATTGCTGATATCACTGGTAATGCCAGTCTTTTTGCAAAGCTTAATGTAAAAATATAATAAAAGCTCATTCAAGCTTTTTTTTAGTTCACAGGCTTTATGAAAGTCTGAGAGCTTATTATGCCTGTTCTGTGAGTATGTATGTACATGCGTGTGAAAGTATGTAATGTGATAACTAATGATAAAAATATCTGATTCACTTGAATTTTTGGATGTAGGTACATTCTGATAAGGTGCTTCCCTGATTAATTTTCGGAGTTCAATAGATAAGTATAACAGGAGGAATGGGTGCTAATGTCCCTCCCCTTGATTTATATAAATAATTTTTCATGCAGAATGATCAGTTTTCATTCAAAATTTAGATATAGGATCATTCTGATGAGATACCTCTGTGATTATTATTAGATGTTCATTCGATAAGTATAAAGAGGGGGAATGGGGGGCTAATGTCCCTCCCCTTAATTTAATATAAATGCGTTTTTCATGCAGAGTTGTCAGTTTTTGTTCAAAATTTAGATATAGGATCATTCTGTTGAGGCGCCTCTGTGATTAGTATTAGGTGTTCATTAGATAAGTATAAAGAGGGGGACAAGGGCTAATCTCCCATCTTTAATTTCGATAAATGTGTTTTTCATGCAGATTTATCAGATTTTATTCAAATTTTAGACATGGGATCATTTTTTGATGAGGGCACCTCCATGATTAGTTTTGCAATTCATTGGATAAGTCTAAGAGGGGGGGGGGGAATGGGAGGTAACCCTTCCACTTTAATTTAGGTTAATGGGTTTTTCATGCAGAATTTACCAATTTGCTTCAAATTTTGGATATAAGTTCATTCTGATAAGGCGCTTTCCTGATTTGTTTTGGGAATTCATTGGATAAATATAAATTAGGGATCGGTGGAACAAACCCTCTTAATTTAGGTAAATGTTTTTTCTTGCAGAATTAACCGATTTGCTTCAATATTTGGATACAGGTTCATAGTGATAAGATGTTTCCCTTATTAGCTGTGGGGTTCTTTTGTTAAGTATAAAGGAGGTATGGGTGATTACCACCTCCTCCCTTAAATTTGATAAATGGGTTTTTATGCAGAATTATCCTATTTGTTTTAAATTTTGAATGTAGGTTCTTTCTGATTAGGCAAATCTCTGAATAGTGTATAAAAGGAGGGGAATATCTCCTCTTAAATTATATAAATGGATTTTTATTAAGAACATTTAATATAGGAGGACCAATTACACTGTTTGATAATATAACAAATAATAAAATCAGCTCATCAGTGTATACTAGATGTATTTTTTTTTATAATTTTTTTAATTTTTTTTTTTTTTATAATTAAAATTTATGTACTACTTACAAGTAAAGTAGAGTTGATTTCCTACAGTTTCGAACAATAAACAATACATTTTCAACAGAAATAAAGTTCGAATGAACTTTAATTTGATCTCTACACTATAGATGGCGCCACGGCTGCATTCACATGCGAATTTGGATTTCCTTCAGAAGAAAGGCAGGTTTTTGCTTTTAGTATTGTATTATGTGAACGTGTTAATTTATATCTTCTAATGTTTCCCTGATGATGAACAAGTTTTATTGTTCGAAACTGTAGGAAATCAACTCTACTTTACTTGTAAGTAGTACATGAATTTTAATTAAAAAATTTAACATCTAGTACACACTGATGAGCTGATTTTATTATTTGTTATTTTATTAAGAATTATCTGATTTACTCTGAATTTTGATATAGATATTTTATGTAATACAGCATATCCCTGATTAGCTTAGGGGATTCAATAATTAACCCTTAAATGCCGTGTGTTGCTTTTCGGCAACAAACCCAATTTAGTCTTCAAAAATACTATTAGAATAATATTATTGCTCTAATGCCTAATGTTGCTTTTAAAATACATACTCACAATATTATTAAATCAATTTTCAACGTATAGATGGCAGCACTACAGCCATTAAGAATAAATACAGAATAATTTTTTCAATTGTTGCTACATGTCTATGTTCTTTTGTTTGGAAAGTTGTGAAATACTTTATATTATTCTGCAATGATCAAATAAAAATTATCACATGAAAAAGTAAGGTATGTAGTCCGTATTTGGTAATTTGTTTGGATATTTAACTGTAAAATATTTGTTGTAAGTAGTTTTTTGTGTGTGTTGCTGATTGTCAACAACAGGCATTAAGTTAAGCCTAGAGAACAATGAGCAGTTTTAGTTTTGCTTTATTTTATATTCAATAGAAGTACTTTATTTTTGTAGTAGTATATAACTGTAGTTTATTATTTTTAACCCTTTCGGGTCCGATTTTTTTTTTTTTTGGGGGGGGGGGGGGTGTTACTTTTACTTTAATAATTTTAAAAGTAGCTGTCCAAATCGTAAAAGTTAACGTTTTCTGAAATATAAAGAACATATTATATTTTGAAATTTACCAAAAATAATTATTTTGTATACTATTCGTGTGATAATAGACTAAGGTAGGCATTTTTAAGACATTTGAAAATGTAATATTATAAGAATGTTAAAAATACATAACATTTTTTATTATTTGTTACAACTTATTTGTTCGCAAATGGAGCCCTAATTTTACATTTAAAGAGTGAAAAATATGCGTAAAATAAAAGAATCGTTAACCGGCAAAGAGAATTAATCAAACTATTATTGCTTTTTATTATTACCGAATGCAGAAACTTAAAAGGAGTCATAATTAAAAGTATATAGACATATACTATTGTTATTAAAGACAGATAAATAACGAAAATAATTTTTAAGGCGAAATCATACTCAATGAAAATATATTTACTATTAATAGTAGTCAGATCCGAAAGCGTTAAAGATATATATGACAGATTTTTCTGCAATTTTTTTCTGAAAACTTTACTCAATCATTTTTAGAATGCCTCCAAAAAAGTATTTGACTCAAAAATAAATAGAAGAACTGGTTAATAACTGGTCGAATAGTGAAGATGACTACGATATTTCAAATGATGATGATTCGGATTGGGAGGCAAAAGTGAGTTTAGATAGAATTTCAGATGAATCAGAAGACAGTGAATTAGATGCGTCAAATATTCAAACAATTTCAAAAAGTGAAACCACTGAAAATGTAACTTCTCTTCAAAATGTAGACTCTGATAATGATATTGAAATAGCTATTCCTACATGCAGTAAAGGCATGTCAAAGAAATCTAAACTGCCAAAGCGGGATGTTGTTTGGAAAAAAGGAAATATAAAGATAAACGAAAACCAGTTAAAGTTTAGTGGAAATGAAATTATTCCATCCAAAGTAAAAGAACTAGATACACCTCTAGCTTTTTTCAAATATTTCTTTTCAGATGAGCTTATTGAAAAAATTGTCTATGAAAGCAACTTATATGCCTGCCAAATAGATCCTTCTAAACCTACGAATTTTACATCACAAGACATAAGGCAGTTTTTGGGTATACTATTATACATGTCTTTGGTGCATTTACCCAGTGTTCGATTGTATTGGAGTCATGAACTTGGTTTTCCTTTGATTCAGGATGCAATGAGTAGAGATCAATTTGAAAAAATCAGAAAATTTATTCATTTCAATGACAACCAAAAACATCTACCTCGAGATGATCCGAATCATGATAGGTTACACAAACTTCGACCTATTATTGATATATTAAACAACAATTTTGCTTCTATCCCATTTGAGGACATTACATGAAGCAGTATATGCCGAATAAACCCCATAAATGGGGTTTTAAACTTTTTATACTTGCGGATATTTCTGGGTATGCTTATAATTTTGAAGTATATTCAGGTCAAGAAAATATGCTAACGAGACCAATTACCGAACCTGACTTTGGCCCTTCAAGCAATGTAGTCATTAGACTGTCGAGAAGAATACCAAGATCAGTAAATCATAAGTTGTATTTTGACAACTATTATACAGCATTGCCGCTGATGGTACATTTGGCAAACACTGGTATCCATAAATTGGGTACAGTTAGAAGAAATAGAATTCCTGGATGCAAACTTCCCGATGAAAATTCCTTAAAAGCTCAAGATCGAGGTTTTTCATCTGAATATATCACAACTGTAGATGGCATCGACCTTTCGTCACTAGTTTGGAAAGACAATAAATTTGTCACGATGTTATCTACTTTCACTGGAACAAATCCAGTAAAAAAAGTCAATCGTTTTGATAGGATTCAAAAAAAGACCATTGAAATTGATTGTCCATACGTCATTCAAGAATACAATCGACATATGGGAGGAGTTGACCTTTTGGATAGTTTAATGGGGTACACGACATTTCGGTCCCGCCATTTCGGTACCGCCGTTTCGGTCCCGAGACATTTCGGTCCCTGGACATTTCGGTCCCGAGACATTTCGGTCCCGAGACATTTCGGTCCCGAGACATTTCGGTCCCTGGACATTTCGGTCCCGAGACATTTCGGTCCCGAGACATTTCGGTCCCTTGCCATTTCGGTCCTTAATCATTTTGGTCTCTTGCCATTTCGGCCCATTGCTATTTTTTTACCGGCCACTTTATAACTTGGTTTCTGATTGATGAAGGCCCACTAAACGCTGTAAGCTCAACATTGTTCGGGCCTTTTTTAATATTTTTATTCTCTTGCCCCCCTTCCCTCAAATTTTATACAAAGCTGAATATAATAGTCTAATAAGTTTAATCTATTGTAACTCGTGATAATAAAATCACAGCGAGTTGTAAATTTGATTAAACAATGTTATATAATTTTACACTGTCTTTATTATTATTATTTAACAGAATAAATATTTTAAGTTTTATCATATATTTTTTGTATTAGGTATTTTATCTATACTATAAACTGTTATTTTTATTGATTAACTTTTATTTTTATTGAAATTGTTTTCGCACACTTTCTTTGAATCTTTAAATTAGTGATTTCGGAACTAGGCGTGCTATAAAAAATTTTTGTTAAAAAAATAAAAATGCTCCAACGACCTTTTTTTATGTAATAATTATTGGCTGCATTTTTTTTTAACAGTTTTCTTACCTTATGAAGACAATTTTTGTGAGTTAATTTTATTGAAAGTGGGCCTATTTCTTTGTAATAAAATTATTATTTTTTAATTTTATATAATAATGTAACTATTATTTTAAATAATTTTATTTTCGATTTTTAACTGACAAAACTAAGCTTTTTTAATTTATCGTTTACTTATTTATTTCCATTACCTTTTCGCTTCCACTTTCACAGAAAGAAATTGACAATTTTTATTTTAATTTTATTATTAATTGAATAAATAGTTTTAAATTTCAGTAACTTTAAATATAAAATAAATAAACAGGTAAACGATAAGCTTCAGCTTATAACTACTACAAAACATAATGATAAATCTTTATATATATAAATCTTCTGTGCGTGTGTATGTCACTGAACTCCTCCTAAACGACTGGACCAATTTTAATGGAATTTTGCGTGCGTGTTCCTGTGGATTCGAGAATGGTTTAGATTCACATTTCATCGAAATTGATACTACTTTCAGTACTATTTTCAGTACTTTTTTAGTAGCTAGGCAAAAACTAATAGTTAGTGATTTTTCGCTAATTATATGTGTTGAATAAATTTGACGAATAGAGTGCGGACAGAATGGCCGAGTGGTCTAAGGCGCCAGATATAAGCTCTGCTTCTCGAAGAAAGAGATCGCGTGTTCGAACCCCGCTCCTGTCAAACGTGCATGCTTTACTGTAATATAGCCTGTATTATAATTTTGATTAACTGACTTCAGAAAATCGTTAACTTTTAACAGAAAAGAGAAAAATAAACTTTTCTATCGAAAATTGAACAGACTTCAAAAAATACTGAAGAGTGAAAAATAATTTCCTTACATAATTTTAATAAGAAATTAAATTAAGAGCGTAGTGTTTATCGTGCGTATTATTATATTTAAGTACATTTATTTGATTTTCTGGTGTCGGTGCCAGGAAGGACAACGTCTGTTGGTGACAGGACAACGTCTGTCGGGTCCGCTAGTTGAATATAAAACAGATTATTTATTGAGTTTATGTAAAGTAAAATTCGAAATGCATATTAATAATTTTATCAATTTAATTATATAAAGATTCATTAAATTAAAAATACATAAATTTAATAAAATATTAATTTGATTTTCATTTTAAAATCACTAACTGTTTTGAGATTTAATTTATAACAATTATTCATCACCATAAGTTATTATTCAAAAATTGTTATTTATTTCAAAAAAGGAAATTATTATTATTATTATTATTATTTTGAAAAATCAATTAGTAACGTAACGTAATAATTAATTAAACATAATAATGCAACACTGTAACAATGCGTAAAAATATTTCTTAACAGGTTTAGGTAACATTATTATCCAGATGCAGATTTAAATTACTTGAAACTATGTTATAGTTTACAGTTCAAAAAAATCAATCATATGTTAATTATTATATTTAAAGAGTAAGAAAAATATGATAAAGTAACCAATAAATGAATAAATAACCTATTTATTTTGAGAATCCTTATCATTTTTATACATCCTAATGAAGTTAATAACATTATAATAGCTGAAATTTAAAAAATATGTTTTTTTTTCATTTTTGCTATAACTTCTATATAGTTCTTGTACTAGATTTTAAACAAGTAATTGATAAATAAGTCACTTAAACAATTTATAGTTAAAATAATTTTGAATCCTTATTAATAAATATGTTTAATAAAAATAATTTAATTTTTGAGAATTTTTTAATTTAACAACATAATTATTAATGCTTTCAAATTTTCTAAGATGATGTTAATCATTTAATAAAATAATGTATAACATTAAGTAAATAACATTTACTTAATAACGAGAATTTTTAAACACTTTTTTTTATGTTGGTGTTCCTATAAAATTGGAAATGTATGCATATAAGTATCAGCTAAGTACTACGATTAACCTCTTTTAAGCAAAAATTCTGCATGTCAATCAATTGTCAACGCCCATCTGAACAAATAGTCGTCTTTATACAAGATAGCTAGAAGAGCTAGGTTGTTAGCTTTATTCCAAAGCGCGTATATATATCCTATGCACGCACTTTGGCTTTATTCTACGTATCTTGATCTTTATACACTTGTCAGATGAAACCCTTATTCTTTACAATGCCCTTTATACTCTGGAGTTGAAATGCGGACGGACCTTCCACATAATCGCTGGCATTTTTTAGAAGAAATATGAATGTTTTGAAAAGAACAGCATTTCTCGGTGTTTTTTATTCCTCTTGCTGTTATCTTCATTTCAAACGCTTTTAGTATCAATTAAACCAGTATAAAAAGTAGAATGGAATATTTTTTATCCTTATTATTACAGCTTATGAAGGACATTAAAATATTCAAAATTTATAACATAACTAAATAAGATTGTTAGATAAGATATTTACCACCTAGACATAATATTTTAAGTTACCTTTTTTAATTTAACTTACTTTGACAGAAGGCTTTTTTTTTCATATTTTTTATGAGGGTTTTTATATTTTAATGTTAAAAATAATTATTTTATATAGTAATATCAGCTTTAAATGAAATGATAAATTTCAATACGCACTACATTAATAATTTTGTAATTAGTTTCCTTAAGCTGGTTTTAGAAAATTTAACAGATGTGATATATGCATAAAAGTATGGCAATATAATTTTTTTGCTGTTGCCGTTGTTTTGGAAAACATTAATAAAAACAGGGAAGCGTCAATATAATAAACATTCTAGATTGTAATAATAACAATAAAAAAAGAACTGTTGTCATGAAAAAATAATTGCTAATAATTCAAAATGTAATTCATTTTTCTAAAATGTAAAAAAAAAAAAAAATCTTTAGGTTACAAATCATTTTAATAATTATTTCTGCTCGTGTCATATATTTATGTAATAAAATAATTGTAATCCCGTAAGACATGGTGACGTCACTGCAACGTCGTTTTGAAGTCACATTGTGACTTTGTGACCATCGATTGTCGATGTGACGTCACGTGACGTCGATGTGAAGTCACAGTGACTAAAATGTGAAGTCGTTATGGCCGTTTTAGAGCTTTTTTGTGACGTCACATTGTGACTACTCTGTGACGTCACAATGTGACCAATTTGTGAAAAGTGTGTCATTTGTGACTACTTTGACATTAACATTGTGACGAACTGAGAAAATTTTTTTAGAAAGTCACATCTTAGTCACATTGTGACGTCACTGAGTGGTGGCATTTTCGTCACAGATGTGATGTGACCAAAGTGACTCACAGTGACGTCATTGTGACGTTACTGTGAACATGCATGCTATGAGGGATGTTAACTACCTCCACGTGTTGCAGTCTGGAAACTCTTTTCTTAATTTAAAAACGGAAAAGTTTAAAAGGAAAATAAATGCTAATAACCAAAAACAATATATAAAAAATGCCATAAACAAAAAGAGGATTCAATGATAATTTTGGCACAGGGGGTAAAATACCACCAGATACAGATGTTTTTTATTTATTTCAACATTTTTGCTCCTATGCGGGAAGTGGCGGGGATGCAAAATAATGAAACACTTATAATTCTGAAAATTGGCTTCAGCGATGAAATCCTATAATATGCTAAGTGTCAGAATATAAATTCCATATAACGATAACTCTTTCTTTTCTCCTGGCAATTTAAAAGCCTTTGTCTCCCTGGAGAGGAAAATGCACCTCAGAAGTTAAAATTTTACAACTATTATGGGGTGTGTTAATATCATAAGTTAATTGGGTTATTTTATAAATTTAGTTATCAGTTTCCAAGTTAATTTCCCCGTTTCCTCGTTCAAGAATTCAAAACATTCTGGCAATTTTAAAAAATGTCATTCATCTGTGAATTTTTTTCAAAAATCTCCATCGATTTCTAAATAATTGATCAAGTTTTGGAGTACTTGTTACTTCTAATTAATCGCATTACACTAAAATTTTACGCGACTTTCAGTTAAAAAACCAGTGTTGAATTCAGACACTTTTCTCCGGGAGGGACTTCTGTGGCTCCGGGGGGGGATTACACTTTTTTACCACTGAAAACACAAAATTTAAAAATTTCTGGGGAGGGGGGGGTAATTGATAGCTCCGGGGGGAATGACCTGCCCCTGAATTCAACACTCTAAAATGTTCCTCATAAAATTATGTCAGATATTTCCCGTGCACAAAATTTCAGCTTGCTGGAGAAGGGACCGAAAAGTCCAGGGACCGAAATGTCTCGGGACCGAAATGTCTCGGGACCGAAATGTCTCGGGACCGAAATGTCTCGGGACCGAAACGTCTCGGGACCGAAATGGCCAGGGACCGAAATGTCTTGGGACCGAAACGTCTCGGGACCGAAATGTTTTGGGACCGAAACGTCTCGGGACCGAAATGTCTCGGGACCGAAATGTCTCGGGACCGAAACGGCGGGACCGAAATGGCGGGACCGAAATGGCGGGACCGAAACGTCGTGCTTCCTAGTTTAATGGCCCGTTATAAAATTAATATTCGTAGTCGAAAATGGTATCTACGAATCTTTTATCATTTGCTTGACTTGACTGTAGTAAACGCATGGCTTCTCTACAAAAGAGTTTTGAATGCCAATGGTCAATAATCGGAGATATTGCCTCAATCAAAGTTCAGAGCAGAACTTGCACAATCATTATGCATGGTGGGATGCAAATACATCCCTAAGCGTGGAAGGCCTTCATCAATGATTGAAGCAGAAATTCAGGCAAAAAAGCATAGAGGTCCTTCACAGTATGTACCACCTAAAGATGTTGGACTAGACCAAATAGGACATATGCCTGTATTAGAAGACAAAAAGATGAGGTGTAAATTGCCAAACTGTAAAGGATACACTTTCACAAAATGTGAAAAATGTGGTGTTGGACTGTGCTTTAATAGAAATAACAATTGTTTCAAAAATTTCCATACAATTCATTAACAATTTAAATTGTGTTCATACTCTCAAGTATCATAAATTAAACAAATTAATTTGTATTCTACATTGATTTTTATAATATTTTGCAATAAATTTTTGTATTTATAATAATAATTAATTATTTTTTTAATACTTTCTGAAAATTCCTTATCATAGTTCTTAAAATTCACGTGTACTTAATATTATAGAATTTTATCAAGATAAATTATTTTTTCAGTTAAAGCCTAGTGTTGCTGATAGGCAACAAACTGTTTTTTAGCCATAAATCATACTTAATACAAAATATGATTTTTTAAAGTATTTTTCCCATAATTTATTTAAGAAAATAAAGCTGAAAACATTTTTTAAATTGATTTTTAAAAATTCAGGCATTTAAGGGTTAAGTATAAAAAGGGGAAATAGGGACAGCTATTTCCCACATCATTAATTTCAAGACATAATAGCACCCTGAAAAAATGGTTTGATGATAGAGCATTTCGCACATATCATGTAACTTACATGAGTCCGGAGTCCCAAAATGAGTTTATATCTCTTGTTGCTCATGAAATAGAAAAAAAACAATTATTACAGAAATTAAGGACTGTGATTTTTTTTCTGTAATGGCTGACACTATGCCTGACAGTTCAAATAAAGATATAATTTCAATTGCTATTCATACAGTCAATGAAAATTGCAAGCCAAGAGAATGTCTGCTAAATATTTCTGAATGCATTCACAGAACAGGTATTGGAATATGGCAAATCATATTTTTGAGACTTTACCAAAAAAAAAAAAAAAAAAAAAATCATATCTCACTTGGTATTTCAGGCCTATGATTTTGCCAGTTCCATATCAAGACAGTTTAATGGGGTTCAACAAAAACTGTCAGAGATCATTGGGCAACAGATATCATACATTTCATGCCAAGATCACAGAACGAATACAGCTGTAGAGCATAGTTGCAGTATTAGTATCATTATTTGGGATTTATATGATACGCTTGAAGCATTGTACCTTTTTTTTAGTTTCAGTTTTAAACGTTTTAGACAACTGAAAAATAAAACTAAGGAAGTTGAAAACACTCTTTAGTTAAAAAAATTGTCTAAAACTCGGTGGACAGCCAGAGCAGAAACTATAAAAGCAGTAAATATATCGTTTGAATTCATCCTTTCTCTGCTAGGAGAAATAATTGAACAAAAAGATTTGTATAGTGCTACAAAAACGAAAGCATACGGACTATACAAAAAGATGAAATCATTTGATTTCATTGTTGGCTTATTTTTTTATGAAAAATATGAATAAAATGAAAATTTTAACAGAAACTTAAGAAACATCTGATTTGAATCTAATTGGTTGTATTACAATTATCGAAAATACAGTAACTATTCTGGAACAAATAAATACTAACAGCATTGATATGAACAATTTAATTGAAAATGCAGAAAAATTTGCTTTAACCGTTACGACTGATCCTGAACAGGAATTTCAGCTACATCATAGAAGACAACTGAAAATGAAAAAGATTGATGAATATTCAAAAAATGAAGTTACACCTGCCCCTAAAACCTTAAACAGTTTTATAGAAAAGAATTTAAGGCCGTTCTTGATACTCTATGTAATGGTCTTAGGGACAATGTTGATGATTTCCTGCTGCAAACAGCAGCAAATAATGGTGGAAACAAGTTCAACTAACAAGTAACACAACTGTAGCTGTTTCAAAGCACAACCCTCATGCTGTTCAAACTGAAATAATGTCTAAAAAGAACATTTCAAAAACATATATAAAGTACGATATACCCGTAGTTGTAGTATCCTTTTTAACACTAAAGACGTGTTATGTGCTATTTGATATTTGCAAAGTATCTAATTTTATGGGAGCTGCAGTTTCCTCAAGAATCATCTGGGAAAACATAACAAACTGTTTTTTATTATTTAATGTTCCTGTTGACATACTCTTGCCGGAGTTAGGACAAGAAATAATGGATTCCAGCAAAGATTCATACATAAAGACAGCAAAAATTTAGTCTCTCCGGTACTAGTTACAATCTTGGGCACTGCCCTCCCTTCAGAACTCAAAATTTGTATGACAATAAAATAAATAAGCCAATTTACTGATTGTCCACAACAGTGTTGTATGAAGTGCTTTAAATTTAACCATGCCACTATGAAATGTCAATCTAAGCAGCAATACGTTACATGTGGTTCTAAGCATGCTGGTCAGTTACAACAGCCCATGAAGTGCTGTAACTTGGTCTAGAACATCATGCCGACTACCACCAGTGCTCCTATTGCCTTAAAGAGGTAGGGTTACTAAAGTTCAAGTGTCAAAACTTTCATTTATTAATGCTAGATCAAAATTCTTGCAAAAAACTGAATGAAACTCATATGCTAGAGTGGCAAGTTTACAAAAAACAGATCTAGACCAATTTCAAAAATTAATTGAAAACCTTACTAATGCAATGGTAAAAATCATAATAAACCAATAAAATCAGCAGACTGAAAAAAATCAACAAGGCTATCACAAACTTATCCACCATGATTATGAACTGTTTGGCCAAGCTCAGTGATAGTTCTCCCGACAGACGGAAACGCCCGAACCAGGGTAGGAGTTCCTGGTGATGAGATTTTCATGTTTTTGTTTTATTTATTTATTTATTTTTCTGGTGCATTCGAATTGCATTTCACCTGGGTTAGGCTTATTTTCAGTTTACATTTCCATCTGTAAATATCTATTGTTTGTTTCCCCCTATGGTTCTTAGTTTTCTTCATTGGAATTGCAGGTTTGTAAGCAATAAAATAGCCTGGCTTACTTGTCCCCCTTTTATGACTACAGATGTGTTGTTTTTTCAGGAATCATTCCTCTTTCCAGAAAAGACTTAACATTCCTGGCAAAATAGTTTACCATTCTGACAGGACTGGCTGCTGAGGTGGTGGTTTAATTATTGCAGTAAACTCAACCTTGTCCTCTTTCCTTATTGATTTCTCTGCTTTCAGTTTTACTAATAAAATCATGGGTGTTAGTATCTGTCATGACAGTTCTTCCATTAATCTCATTAACATTTACTCCAGCTCAGGCAAGGTAGTTAATGATCTGGTTAAAGTGTGTCAGAGCCCTCCTGAGTCCTTTCATTTGGGATGACTTGAATTTGCATCACCCACTTTGGGGTGCTCCTACTTCTTCTCTTGACAATGAAGATTTCATCAACTGGTTGGCAGATAGTCACTTATGCCTCCTTAATGCTTCGTCGTTGTAGATGATGCTTTTGACAGTGATCATCTCCCCTTCTCTATCTCTATAAATGTGTTTGTAAAATGTATGTGTATGTAAATGTTTCTGTATCTGTCCTCCTCCTCATTCTCAGTCATTTCATTTTAGATGGCACTGCTTCGGTCACAATGTCAATACTGCTCCGCCTCTCAGTTAAGTACTGACTATGATTTCTTCACTAGTTTAGTCCAGAATCTAATGAGGGAACATAAAATCTCTAGTATCCCGCATCCTAAGGGCATTCCTGCCTGGTGGTCAACCAGGTGCAATAACTTACACAGTCAAAAAATTTTTTTACAGTGGAAAACACGTCAACTTGTCTATAGACTACTAAATGAAATGTAAGAGGGTGGCCACGAAGCTTCATCAAGTCATCAAGGAGGCCAAACAACATTTTTGGGATTCAAGATTTGCGAGAATGCACATAATCCTCACATCTTATGCAAAGTTTTTAGGAAGATTAAAAATCGCTCCTGTTCTCCCCCCCCCCCCCAATGTTTATTTCTGCTTGTTTGAGGATGGGACCCTGATTTCTGATGGTGTCTTCCAGGCTGAAATTTTGGCTGGCCACTTTAGCGAAGATGTTGCTCATGAGCCAATCCCATTGGATTATGGTGAAGCAGGAAGTTCCCAGCTAAATCGTCCCTTTGCAAGCTCCAAATTAAAGGAAGATAGTAGTTGCACCAAGTCTTCATCTCCTGGCGAAGATAAGATGAGTTGAATGAGCACTCTCTGATGCACCTACTTCAGATAGATAATGATATCTGGTGTTCTGGGGATATTCCTCTGAATTGGACATCAGCTATTATCATCTCAATTTTGAAGCCTGGAAAACTAAAAAAGATGTTGTCGTTCAATAGCTCTGACCTCCATAATGTGCAAGATCTGTGAACGTATGATAGCAAACCGCATAAGCAGCCATCTACTTCAAAATAATCATTTAAAAAAACTGGTGGAACCAGAGAGAAAAGTAGAGTTCAACTTAAAAAATGTTTCAGTAAAAATTGGGAAATATTTTCAATCTAAAAATGTGTATAGAAAAGAAATGGAATCAGATAATCTGTAAAGCTCATGAAATAACCCAAAATTTTGTTAGCTGAAAATGAGGACTGGGCTTTATTTTTGCCTAAAAATCAATCAGGGAAAAGAGGCATTTTTAACTCACTTCGTATTTCAATCATCCAGAACCAGTTTAAAAATTTGGGTTCATAAATATATGTTATAGGCTGATGTAATGAAGTATGAGAGCAGTTCATTCAGCACAAAGTGTGGATACAAATTCCATTCCAGCAGGTTTAATAAGTGGAAGATCAAAGCATCAAGTAAACTCAAAACCTTGAACGGATACGATTCAACCATATACTAAATATTTGTGTTCAGACATATTTATCTACATCAATTCCTCAACAACCTGGTTATTTTAATGTTATACTTTAATTATTACTTCATGGTTTATATTCGTTCAGCATCGTGAAGCTTAACTGATCTGAGACAACATAACAATACACATGTATTTTATTCATCCTGATACTAAGGTGTTGATGTTTAAAAAAAACATCTCACATGACTTAACATTTTCTTATCATATTGTGGTATCACACTCATTAAAAGCTAAGGTTTTAGCAATTTCACATCTTTCACATTTCGGTTTAAAGAAAACCTATGAATTTGTAAGTAAAAGATATTTTTGGAAAGATATTTACACAGATACATTAAATTATGTTGCGTCATGTATTAAATGTTTGCAACACAAACATCACAAAACACAGCCTGCACCTTTGCAAGCAACATACACTCCAAAACAAGCAGGTCATACTGTAGCGATTGGCATTGTTGGTCCTTTTAGAAATGGTTATTCAGTATTAACAGTAACGGATCACTTTTCTAGACATATGGAATTATTTCCTTTAAAGGAGACTTCTGCTAATAAAGTTGTTGAATCACTATTTAAATATTTCACCTGTTTTGGGAGACCTTGTGTAATTTGTCTGATCTAGGTTCCCAATTTATTTCCAGTGTTTACAACATTTTTAATGAAACATTAGGTATAAAAATATCTTATGCATCAGTCTCGCACCCCCAACCGAATTCGATTGCTGAAAGAATCAATTCATCAATTAAAACCTCAGTTAATACTTTATTACTTGAAGGACACTCTTTTGAACATGCATTGTTGATTCACAAATGCATGCTCACAATGGCTCTACACACTCATCTACAAAATTCTCACCAAACCTTTTACATTTTGGGCGTGAATTATCATTAATATTTGATACATATGACACTCATGCAAATCAACCATTTCTTGATAATGTTGACACTTATAAATTATTAAAAGAACTGGATGCAATGTACCAAAAAGCTTATGAAAACATTGTGTCTGCTCAACGTCAAAGAAACTTAAAATTTTCACAATATGCAAAACTTCATCCATTAACTGTTCATGATATTGTTTATCTAAAATCTCGAGATAAATATAAACCGAAATATACTGGACCTAAAGAAATTATTATGAAACATTCACCTGTTTCATTCACTATAAGGAAATATCAGTGTTCATATGCTGCTTCTTTTAGAGTGCATATAGATAGACTTTTACTTGCTGCACCTAGAAATGCATACCTTAATTCTAACTTTAATAAAAATGCAAGCTCTAATATTAATGACAACAATAATAATTATTAGCAGTACAATAGCAATAACACTCCTCAAAACATTATTTCAAGATATAATCTTAGGCCAAGAAAATAAATGTAATGCCACATGTACTGTGTTAACTGGCCAGTACACAGAATTATGTTTGGTTGTGTACTATGTACTGGATCTTTTACTGGTCTACTGCTGGTTCAGTTCATTGTGTGTAAGATTCTCTATGCAGTGTACAATTTGGTTTCATATTTTGTTTTCATACTACTATTTTGATATTTGTATACTTTAATATGTTGACAATTTTATTTCATAATGTACTGAAGTAAGTTTTCTCTACACTCTATTAGAATAGCATTAAGTACATTTCCTAAATTTTTTTTAATGATTAGTGTTGATTTTTTATTAAATTTACATATTGCGTATATTTTGATTCTTACATTTTAATAAAGGTATTATATTTATGTAAATTTCATTGAACTATAAACATTGTATCAAGTCAATATTTAGAATTTATATATATATAAAAAAAAATTCTTTTTCAGCATTTCTTTAAATGTGTGTTTTAAACAGTGTATGTAAACTGTTATGATAAATTATTTAACAGTTGCAAGTATTTTCAAGCAACATCAACAAAAAGTCAATTTTACAAATAATAAAAAGATGTCATCTAAACATTTGCTTTTACAGCAGAACTATTTTATGTAAGCGCTTACACTTGAAAGATGAAAAGAAGAATATAAAGAATACGTTGTGTATATACATCAAATTACTTGATATTAAGAGCAATGACTAGCATATATGCATATATATAAAGACCTAGAGCATCAGTTGAAGTTTAATTTCTTTAGTAACATTTTGTATATTATATTCTGTTTTATATATATCATATATAACTTGTAATTTTTATAAACATATACTTATTCTTATTTTATAAATAATATTTTTTTTGCTAGTGCATTGTACATAGATTCCCATCACCTTACTTTTTTTTATATAAGAAAAAATATTTTTTTTTTATTTGACAGTATTTTCTGAAAGATGTTTTCCTTTTTTCCAAAAAAATGGAAAATGCCATTCGATAAAATTATTTCTGAACAAGAACCCCTGCCAGTTTTATGCATTTCCGAACAAAAATGAATTCAGAAATGCACTTAAGAGCAGTTTCTTTGGATTTGAAAACAGCTTTAATAAATTACAGAAAAGTATTTTTACATTTCTACTCATTTTATTATACAGTTTTGAAAATTATGATGTTTTTAACCCTCTTCTTTTACTTTTATTCTATACTACATGAATGCTTTTATTGAATGTTGAAAAATTCTTTATGTTGTTATATGTTATAATGTGTATTTTTTGTCTTGAAAACACATAATAATCTAAAATATGCAGTAAAATTTGCCTGTAAACATATATACAACATTCTTTAAAAGAATTTCAATTGGATGTTAAGAAAAATCAGATTTTTTTTGTAGAAATTTAATTGGGCGGGCACTTTAATATAAAAAAAGCAGGAAGAGAAAAAAGAGCGAGAGGAAATGGAGAGATTTCGAGATTCCCAGAAACCCATCTTCTGAGAATTTCAGTAGAAGGCGAACTGATGAATAAAAAATTACCTAATGCCAATGATCGCACCCAGGTCATTCAGACCAAATTTAATTTTAGAATGCAATAAAATCATGAGAAAATGTAGGAATGACTTGTAATTTCTCTACACAGAGGGTCGAACAGTGAAGGTCAGATATGCGTCATTTCATTGTTGTAACTTTATGGGGAGATGGGAAACAAATTTGGGCAGTGAAATGACCAATGAGCGATTAACAGGGAGTTAAGAAGAACATATGTGAATTCGAAAAGTCGGTAGTTCTAAAAAATGTGTTATAATTTACTTTGTTTGCATGTGGGAAAAAAATTCTCAGTTCTGTTTGCTTATATTTTAACCTGTTTATGAAAGATGAAACCTAAGCGGTATAAAGTCCAATGTTGTTTTTGTAAAGCAGTATTTAATAACGACAATAAATATGAGCATGAAAAAAGCTTCCAGAATGGGGATAAAGTTTCTGTGCAGGAATTAGGAGCCCCTAAAAATCCAATTGATGCTTCAGCATGAAAAAGGATTTAAAAAAAAAATTTAAAATCCCAAATTGATCTGCATGAAAAAGGAAGAAAGTGGACAATGTGAAATTGGAAGAAATTATAGGCACGAAAATAATCCCATCAAATGAAGAAACAATCAACAAGCACTCTAATACTGACCTGAATTTAAATAAAATTCTGACGAAATAAAAAAATTTTCATTCTCTATAGACAAGTGCAAAAGCATTGATGTGACCGAGAGAAAAAGCCAACTTCTTCCACAATATAATATGGATTTTTCAAAAGAAAACGAATTGCTACATGAGGCTATGAATTCCAAAACTCAAAGTCAATCTAAAAAAGATAATGAATTTCGAAATGAGATTGTAAGCTTCACAAGTCAAAACCAATCTAAAGAAGAAAATGAAAATAAGTCAGATTGGGTATCTTTTATGGGAAAATTTTCTTATATTCTCGAAAAATTAACTGAAAGCAAAAATATTTTTTCTCGATAAAATAAATCAGAAATAGTTAATGAGAAATTGGCAATAACTGAAATTTTAAACTCAGTCTCTTCAGTTAAAGAAACCTGTAATATAATCGTTGAAAATGGTTTGAGAGTATTGAATAAACTGAACAATGAGTTAGAATTTTCAACTGAAGACAGTGGAAATACTTCTGAAATAGTTAATCATGATCATGGCTTACATCCACCTACTTTAAATGAAAATCAGAAAAAATATTTAATTCAATTAGGTCCGCATCAACCTAAATTAGCATACTTTCCTTCTGATGGAAAAAATAGATTTAATTCCCACTGGTATACAGAATTTGAATATTTAGAATACAGAACAGCAAAGCATGCTGCTTTTTGTTTTGTATGTTGTCTTTTTTCTGTTGGTATAGGTACTGAAAAAAGAGAAGATGCATGGATTTCAACTGGTGTAAAATGAAAAGATCCAGAAAAGATAAATTAGGGAAACTCCAACAGCATTTCTCATCTCAAGCTTACAAGTCTGCTCTTTATAATTTTTGTAATTTTCTTGTAAAGGAAAAACATATTGATGTTGTAATTGACAATGACAAGTCTAAAAGATAAGTTTTGATTGAGGAGGAAAAAGCTCGCACAACAGAGAAGTTATCAAAATTTTATAGGATACTTGTAAAACACTCAGAAAGCAAGGATTAGCTTTTCGAGAGTCAAACACTGAAGATACTAAAAAAGGAAATTTTTGTGAAGTGATACAGCTTACCTCCAGGCACAATACTACAATCAAATGCTGGTTTGAAGATATAAAATTGCGATCAAACCATGTTACATACATGAGTCCAGAATGGCAAAATGAAATGATAAATTTAATAGCATCAAAAATTCATCAAATAATCATTTCTGAAATAAATAATAATAGTTTCTGTTTTGTAATTATGGCTGATACAACTCAAGATCTATCACACAAAGATATAATGTCTATATCCGAACTGTAAGTAATGAAGGTGAAATTAGGGAAAGACTGGTGAAAACAATTTAATGTAGTGACAAGACTGGAAAGGGAATGGCAGACTTAATTTCACAGTGCTTAAATGAAATAGAAGTTAATTATTCCAAGCTGGCATTCCAGTTTTATGATTCTAGTCTCAAAATACGCCAAGTAAGTTCAATGGTGTACAAAAAAATGTATCTCAGATTCGTTGGTCACAATGTTCCTTACATACCTTATCAAGATCACTGTACTAAAATTGCTCTAGAACATGCTTGCAACATTAGCATACTAGTTCAAGATTTGTTCAATATCCTTGAAGAACTCTGTGTCTTTTTCATATCAAGTACAAAAAGGTACTACAAGTACCTTTAGATCAGGCATGTCAAACACGTGTCCCGCGGGCCACATTTGGCCCGCCAGCACCTTCCTTGTGGCCCGCCAGGCCATTGGAATTTTTCCTATGCTTCATTCAGTTCTTATTTGGTACGGAAAATACATTTTGCTCGAACACACTTTCAGATGTTGCAAGTTTGCCAAGTTGGAAAATGTGTGCATTCAAAATATCTACCATTATAACCGAATATTTATCTACGGTATATTTAATAACTGAAGTTCCATGATTACAAAAGATTATTAGTAAAAAATATTCTTTTGTACGGAATATTTCTCATTTTTATTTTTACAGAATAAAAAAAATGGGACTAATAAAATTAATATCATTTTTCATAATAAATAATTTTTTTTTTTTTTCAGGTGTGTGTTTTAATTTTTTATCGGTAAGTATTTTTAAATTTTTTGCAGGGTTTTGTTGTTGCTGTTGTTTTTTTTTTAAGCAAGGGTGCGTTTTTAATGTACAGATTTATTTTTCTGCAATAGAAAAAAAAAATAATAATTTGCTTTTTTTTTTTTTTTTTTTTTTTTTGGTAGTGTGGCCCGCGATCGTAATCGAGTTCGACATGCCTGCTTTAGATCAAGTAAAGTACAAAAGGTACATCAAGTACAATTTCCAGTCAAATGTAGAGAAAAATGATAAGGCAGTTTTACTGAAAATTTTATTGAAACCCAGCAAGAACCGAATTGGTAAAAGCATTAACTCAATCATTTGAAGTGATAATAGAATTATTAGAAAATATTTCCCATAAAAAGACTTTTGATTCCTCTACTAGAACAAAAATATTTGGAACTTATAAGAAAACTTTCGATTTCATTGCATCATTTTTTATCATGAAAAACAACTTGAATAAAATAAAAATCTTAATTGAAAGTCTCGAGACATCTGATCTTAATGTCATTGATTACATCACAATAAAAAAAAAGTACAATCCAAACCTTACAAACAATCAATGGTGATTCCACAGGAATGGATAATCTGATAAGAAGTTCAATTGTGTTTGCTGAAAAAAATGGAAATAGATGCTAAAGCCGACTTCCAAAAGCACCATTGAAAAAGGGTTCCACCAAAGAAAATTGATGAAAACAATAGCACAGCAATAGACATTGATATATTTACTTTTTACAGGAAAGAATTTAAAGAAATTTTGGACATTTTAATAATGAGGTTCAAATGACAATCATTTCTTTGAAAAATTTCTGATTTGAAACTCCTTAAACCAGGGTCAAATTAACGCATGTATTACGGATAATCGATGTCAAGTTGGCACCTATGATATAACTAATGTAGAAAAAGTTATTAATATGTTTCTGTTGGGATCTGAAAAACAGGATGCACATTACTTACAGAGTCAAATGGAAATACTATTTGACTTACGTTTGAACAATAATGTTAACTCACTTAATGAACTTTTCATTCATGCCAAGAAATTTAAAGATAATTTGGGTCAAGCTTTTAAACTATGTTTTCTAGCATTCACAGCAGCTTATGCAATGGTGGATCTAAGGGGTTCTTTTAATTTTTTCGATGAATAGAAAAAGTTAAAAGAACTTTTTTCTCCTTAAAAATTACTTATTCTTTTTTAAAACCACTGTCTTGCTATTTTAATTAAAGTAAAGGCGAAGCAGAATTTTTTTTCTCTATTTTAGAACTTGAATACTATTTTAAAAGAAAACAATTACTCATATTTACATCTATAGATTTATGTTCAAGCTTTGTCGATGACTGACGTTCCGGCACCTACGAAAGATGTGGGAATAATGAATTTGTCTTTAGTTTGATTTTTGTTTGTGGCAGAGATTATTTTGCAATTGGTTTATTATTATTTAGACATCTAATAATACTAATGAGTGAAAAGAATATTTTCTTCTAATTTTAGTTTGCAGTTTTCGAATAATTTAAATTTCTAATGCACACAACATACACAAGATGTAATCGCTTTTCATATGGAAATAACTGTAGTAATTATTTCTTTTGGGATCTCTACTGATGCTGAAATTGTACTCTCCAAATTACGAGGTCACTTTCAGCTGTAAGTAAATATATTTGTCATATTCTTCCGATAGAAATCAATTGAGCAGTGTTTCCTCTGTTCTTATAAAAACATTAAATTTTTAATTCAACCCTTTATGGCACACTGTGCCCAGGGGCGTAAATCCCGGGAGGGTATGGGGGGGTGCGGCACCCCCCCTGAGAAAATCAGTCGGAAAATTTTGCGTTTGGTCGGTAAACAATACACTTAATTGGGGAAAAAATGGTACTTATCTTTAAAAAACCTATAAATTTGAAAAACGAAAAAAAAAATCACTCGGGAAAATGTACGTTTAGTCGGGAAAATGTTATTTACTATAAGGACTTACAAATTGGAAAAACGAAAAAATCAATCGGAAAAATTCCCATTCGACAGGGGAAATGTGCCTTTAGTCGGAAAACGGTATTTACCTATAAGAACTTACAAACTGGAAAAATGAAAAAATCAGTCGAGAAAATGTACGTTTAGTCGGAAAAATTTTATTTACTATAAGGACTTACAAATTGGAAAAACGAAAAAATCAGTCGGCAAAATTCTCATTCGATAGGGGAAATGCACGTTTAGTCGGAAAACGGTATTTACCAATAAGGACTTACAAATTGAAAAAATGAAAAAATCAATCGGAAAAATGTACGTTTAATCGGAAAAATGTTATTTACTATAAGAAATTATAAATTGAAAAAATGAAAATATCAATCAGAAAAATTCCCGTTCGATAGGAAAAATGTACGTGTAGTCGGAAAAATGGTATTTACCTTAAAGGACTTACAAATTGGAAAAATGAAAAAATCAGTCGGAAAATTTTCCGTTCGATCGGGAAAATGTACGTTCAGTCAAAAGCAATATATATTAAATTATAAAAACTTGTAAATTGGAAAAAAATTTTTATTGTAGTTTTTAATTAGAAAAAAAGAAAAGAAAACAATTTTGAACAAAGAAAACTTACGTAAATTTGTTCTTAGTCGGAAATGTTTCAGATTTTCCGCTTTTGATAAAATCTATACAGTTGAACTTTGATTTGTCGAATATTGTGAACTCAAAAACCTCGGTATGACGAAAAAATACTTATATACATGTTCCAGCGATGTTAATTTTACATGAAACCTTGATATTTTGATCAAAAACCTTGATATACCGAATTTTTTTCGTGCATTGACTTCGAGCTATGGAGATTCAGTTGTATTGTCGAAAAATTTTTACTTTGGTGTGGAAATTTTAAGATATTTTGATTGAATTGATACAATTTTTCTCTAACTTGAAATTTAGTTAGAAATGTGTATCACTGAATTTAGGTGATACCCAATGAAAATTCAAAAATCAATTGTAAACATTTAGTGCTTTGCCTTATCAATCTGCATATTTTTCAAGCTACATGAATTTAACTTTTAATCAAAAATAATTACGGTTTTGTTTTTACTATTAACTACTTTTTTAATGTGAATTTTGTTTACATTACGTAATTTTAATAATGATTGATGTATGAAAATTAAAACACCCAAGTATTTGGAATTTTTACATCGAATTAAACTGGATATTTTACAATCCATATGACTTTACTTCTATCAGAAATAATTTGGTCGTTTTCTTTTTCCTTAATAAATTGTATTCGATTGTTTTTTCATATTATTATAACTACATTTTGTTAAGTCGAAGAAATGTAGTCAACACCAAATTTTTACGCATATTTAAAGCATGTCATTAGAAAGATTTATGAACTTAAATTAAAAAAAAAAAAAAACTATTTTTGACAAGCTTTTGGTCTTTAAAATAGTACTTGAGCAATCAAATTTCAATTTTACTCATAAAAGCAACGCTAAAAAGATTTTAACTGATTGCTAAAAATTAAAGAGATAAAAAATTGTTTCCATTTCCAGGTAATACTTTGGCACACACAGACAACTTAAACCCTTTCCATGTGTCAATTACAAAACAAAACTACGATTGTGGCACGATGGGCATTCCTACGAATCCTTTATAACCAATTTTCTTAATATCTATTTCTATCCTGCATAAACCATTAGTATTCTAACTCATGATCATATAGTACGAAATCGTTAAGGCCGTTAATCGTTATATGTTGCTATTCATGAGAATATTTTTGTATATATTTAATAATTCAATATTTTTTGTTTCAATTATGCCACTTCCTAAAGGGTCATTCCATGTCAATTCAACCAGATCTTGTAACCCGACCCACGGGGATTTTGATGAAACTTTGTGTACACACTAATTCTATCATAAAATGATTCCATCAGAAATTTTTCCTTCCTAGACCTCATAGTTTGTGAGATATGGGGGGTCTAATTCTTGGGTTTTTCTCAAATCGCACATTTCTGAGTCTGTATTTTGAGATTGCAGTTCCATCTTCAAAAAATTGTTTCTCTGGATCTAAAACATGAATCATCTTTAAAATATCACTGTAAGAATATAAAAAGATGCAGATTTTAATAAAAAATATTTAAAAAATTTGCTTGTAATATTTAGGATTAAAAAAAAAATTAGCCAAAGTTGAGAGTTATGGTTATTTTTCCAAATTTTTGTGACTTCAAGAAAAAGGCTGTGCACAAAAAGGCAAATTAAATTTTTAGAATGTCCAATTAGCCGGATGCATGCTTTATTTTTACATATTACATATGCACACAAAAAGGCAAATGAAATTTCCAATTTCTTTTTGTTTTAAATAAAAGTTTATACTTTGGGCTTTCTATCTATGAAATAAAAAAGATGGTTTTGCACATGGCTTATGCAAAAATTTTGGGTACTTTCCAATTAGCCGGATGCGTGTTTTATTTTTACATATGTACATATGTATAGATCTACTATATAAATACAGATGTATTATACATGTACATATGTATGCATATACAGGGTGTTTCTAAATTCATGGTCCAAACTTTAAGGGGTGATAGTACACATCAAGACAAACAATATTTAAATAGGAAACCAAGGGTCCCAAAGTCTTCCGAAGGAGATAGGCGCCATTAAAGTTTAGGGTCCAAAAATTCAAATGATTATGAAAAACAGAAAAATTGGTCGATTCGTTTGCGGTTTTCACTAAAATTATTCTTTATGTCAGTATTGTCTTGAAAATAAATTATAAAGATAAATTTCAAAAAATGACGATAGAGGGCGCTTTAGGCTTTAGAGTAACGAACAACTATTTTTTACCGTTATTTTTTGCATCTCATTAAAGGTTTCGTAAGCTTAGACTTAAACTTAAATTTTGAGCTCAAAATCTGAATAGTTGGAAGCAGTTAAGTAGCAAAAACTTAACTGTGTTCAGAGGGTTTTAAATTCAAATGATTATAAAAAACGGAAATATTGGTCGATTTATTTGCGGTTTTCACTAAAACTATTCTTTATGTCGGTACTTTATTGAAAATGAATTATAAAGATAAATTTCAAAAAATGCCGATAGAGGGCGCTTTAGACTTTGGAGTAACGTACAACTATATTTTACCATTATTTTTCCCATCTCATAAAATTTCTTTAGAAGCTTAGACATAAACTTAAATTTCGAGATGAAAATCTGAATCGTTGGGAGTGGTTAAGTAGCGCAAACTGAACTGTGTTCAATGGGGGTGGGGAGGTTTAAATTTCTAATGATTATAAAAAACGGAAAAATTGTTCGATTCGTTTGCCGTTTTCGCTAAAACTATTCTTTATGTCAATATTTCCTTGAAAATAAATTTTAAAGATTAACTTTAAAAAATACAGTTAGAGGGCGCCTTAAACTTTGGAGTAACCAACAACTATTTTTAACCGTTATTTTTTGTATCTAATTAAATGCTTGTAAAAGTTCAAACTTAAATTTTGAGCTCAAAATCTGCATCGTTTTGAGTAATTAAGTGCGGAAATTTGAAATGTGTTCGAGGGGTGGGGAGGGTAACATTTTAACTCCTGAACACTGTTCAGTTTCCGCTTCTTAACCCCTCCATCGATTTAGAATTTGAGCTCAAAATTTAAATCTAAGCATTTGCGAGCATTTAATTAGATACAAAAAATAACGCTTAAAAATAGTTGTTGGTTACTCTAAAGTTTAAGGCGCCCTCTATCGGTATTTTTTGAAATTAATCTTTAAAATTTATTTTCAAGGAAATATTGACATAAAGAATAGTTTTAGCGAAAACGGCAGACGAATCGACCAATTTTTCCGTTTTTTAAAATAATTTGAAATTTGAACCTCCCCACCCCCATTGAACACAGTTCAGTTTGCTCTACTTAACCACTCCCAACGATTCAGATTTTCATCTCAAAATTTAAGTTTATGTCTAAGCTTCTAAGAAAATTTTATGAGATGCGAAAAATAACGGTAAAATATAGTTGTACGTTACTCCAAAGTCTAAAGCGCCCTCTATCGGCATTTTTTGAAATTTATCTTTATAATTCACTAGCATACCCAGCCCGCTTCGCCGGGCTTAATTTGAAGGTTTATTTAATAATTTATGTGTATGGTACGCTTCTCTCTCAGCTGGCGACGGATCCCCCGGTGACTCTACGCTTCTCTCTCAGCTGGCGACGGATCCCCCGGTGACTCTCCCCGGACCATCGGCACTCCACGTGCGTCGGGTGAGCGTCAGAACAAACTTTCAGCATATACATATGGGTGGTTGTACTTGAATGCACAGACCTGCGCGTTTTTTTCTATCTTGCTTTTATACCTCTGGACCGAGTTGGCGCATTGCCAAGATTTGCTTCCTCTGGACCGAGTTGGCGCATTGCCAAGATTTGCTTTCCCCTGTGCCTCAATTAATTAATTATCCTCAGAATTCCTTTTATTTATAGAGATTTTCAATAAAATACCGACATAAAGAATAGTTTTAGTGAAAACCGCAAATCAATCGACCAATTTTTCCGTTTTTTATAATCATTTGAATTTAAAACCCTCTGAACACAGTTAAGTTTGTGCTACTTAACTGCTTCCAACTATTCAGATTTTGAGCTCAAAATTTAAGTTTAAGTCTAAGCTTACGAAACCTTTAATGAGATGCAAAAAATAACGGTAAAAAATAGTTGTTCGTTACTCTAAAGTCTAAAGCGCCCTCTATCGTCATTTTTTTAAATTTATCTTTATAATTTATTTTCAAGACAATACTGACAAAGAATAATTTTAGTGAAAACCGCAAACGAATCGACCAATTTTTCTGTTTTTCATAATCATTTGAATTTTTGGACCCTAAACTTTAATGGCGCCTATCTCCTTCGGAAGACTTTGGGACCCTTGGTTTCCTATTTAAATATTGTTTGTCTTTATGTGTACTATCACCCCTTAAAGTTTGGACCATGAATTTAGAAACGCCCTGTATACAGTATATTGATATATATAACACTGGTACCCATCTAACCGAAAAGTACCAAATTTTGCCTTGTTTTGAGAATCTGCACCAATTAAGAGGAAAAAAATCTGACTAAGTTTAGCTGTGGTACTTAAATAATTACTGGAATTTCTATGAGTTATTGAATTTAATGTTATTTGATACATATTTTTTTTATTTGCAAAGTAAAGTTTAGGCTTTGTTTTTTCTGATTAAAAAAAATCTTACTGCAATATGTTTCCCCATTAAATTTAGGGAATGGTCCATACATTTCATTTCCTTATTTAATAATGGGCATTTTTTGCTAATCTAAAGAATCTCTTACTTTTATTTTCAATAATTAATCTCAAAACAGATTTTTTTTGTACAGTATAAAATAAATATTTTTTTCTCCTCACATTTCCATTCTTTCTTTTGAATGCTTATATATTAATTATTTGTGTTTAAAAATGTTCAAAACCTTGTCTTTTCTTTCCTTGGGTAATTTTAATCAGTTTAAATATTTATATTTGCAAGTTTAAATACACAAATGTTTAACAGAACGTAAATTTGTTTCTATAATCTGAAAGATTTAATTGCACCTGCCTTGTATAAACACCTTCTGATAAAGGCAGGGTAATGTTCGTTAGTGAAAGCAGATGTTTTGAAATCAATTTAATCAAATTATTGTCATTCTGTTGTTTCTTATCATAGAAGAATGATCTAACTTTTACTGTGCTACTAAAAATATATTCTGATTTTTACATATTTTATAGTTTGTGATATGTATAAATATTTTTTTTGCTTTATTGCTTTAATATGGACCCTGATATTAAACCTTCTACTAGTCTTCAGGCTTCCAGTATTGTAATATTAACTGGTTTAGAATGTCACAAAACTAGCTATACAAATAACAGAGAAATAGACTACATTGATAATCTCTGTGATTCAGAAAAAGAACTTTTATTACTTAGGACTATTGCATTTACAAAACAAAAATTAAGTGAAAACCGTTTGATTACAATATATGTGAGCATCACAGAATTCGGCTCTTAATGAAATATGAATTTTATCAATATGAATGTGGAGATCCATTTAAGCGGCATAAAAAGCAAGTGAAAAAAGCAATTAGGGCAGTTAATAGAGATTTATATACGGCCGAAAAAATAAACCAAAGTTGAAAGTTATGATTATTTTTCCGAAATTCTGTGACTTTATGAAAAAATCTCTACAAAAAAGGCAAATGAAATTTCCAATTTGTTTTTGTATCAAATAACATTAAATTCAATAACTCATAGAAATATAATAGATGATTATTTTTCCGAAATTTTGTGACTTTATGAAAAAATCTCTACAAAAAAGGCAAATGAAATTTCCAATTTGTTTTTGTATGAAATAACATTAAATTCAATAACTCATAGAAATATAATCAATAACTCCAGTAATTATTTAAGTACCACAGCTAAACTTAATCAGATTTTTTTCCCCTTAATTGATGCAGATTTTCAAAAGAAGGCAAAATTTGGTACTTTTCGGTTAGACGGGCACCAGTGTTATACATATATATATCAATATACTGTATATATACATACATATGTACATGTATAATACATCTGTATTTATATAGATCTATACATATCTACATATGTAAAAATGAAACACGCATCCGGCTAATTGGAAAGTACCCAAAATTTTTGCATAAGCCATGCGAAAGACATCATTTTTATTTCACAGATAGAAAACCCAAAATGTAAACTTTTATTTAAAACAAAAAGTAATTGGAAATTTCATTTGCCTTTTTGTTTGCATACGTAATATGTAAAAATAAAGCACTTATCCGGCTAATGGAAAGTACCCAACATTTTTGCATAAGCCATCATCATTTTTATTTCATAGATAGAAAGCCCAATGTGTAAACTTTTATTTAAAAGAAAAAGAAATTCGAAATTTCATTTGCCTTTTTGTGTACAGCCTTTTTCGTGAAGTCACAAAAATTTGGAAAAATAACCATAACTCTCAACTTTGGCTGACTTTTTTTATCCTAAATATTACAAGTAAATTTTTTAAATATTTTTTATTAAAATCTGCATCCTTTTATATTCTTACAGTGATTTTTTTACATCCAATTCATGTTTTAGATCCAGAGAAACAATTTTTTGAAGATGGAACTGCAATCTCAAAATACAGACTCAGAAATGTGCGATTTGAGAAAAACCCAAGAATTGGACCCCCCATATCTCACAAACTATGAGGTCTGGGAAGGAAAAATTTCTGATGGAATCATTTTATGATAGAATTAGTGTGCACACAAAGTTTCATCCAAATCCCTGTCGGTCGGGTTACAAATGGGGAAAAAATTGGTTGAATTAACATGGAATGACCCTAAATGAAAATAACAAAAAATGCAATACATGTCGTGCAATTCGGTTTTGTTGAGACATCGTTTTATAGATCAACTGGCCAAATTTCTTCAGCCGTTTTAGGTAGGAACGTGAAATTCAAGAAAAAAAATCTGATAAACAAATAATTAATAACATATTTTGGTATATTAGAAATGTTTCCCCTAAAAAGGTAAAGGAGGTCGAGCATTTTTGAATATTTGATATATCTCATCAGCCATTTTAGATAGAAGTGTGGAATTAATGAAAATATAACTACTAAAAAATAACACAACCCTGCAAAATTGAAGTTTTTGAAAAATACAAAAGAAGTTTCAACAGATTTTTATGTTATTTGGTGTGCTGATTTTGTAAATAACCTCTCCATCATGTCAAGCTTTTTTATGAAATTGATATCAATATTTTTGCTGAAATCTTATTTAAAAAGGTATTGTCTCGAGCAATTTTACATATACTATCTGCAACAGTGGTTTTATCCATTTAAATCTATGTAAAATAACCGTTTCTTAGTGAGGCAAATTGGTTTTTCAGAAATCGATTACTATTTATAAGTTTAAACGGATGAAAATCACTGCTGTCAGACCGCATTTCTTTTTGACCTAATGCTGAGTCTTATCACGATTCTGAAACTCACCAATGAAGCATGGGTATTTTGTGTATTCGCCTTATTCACCAAGATAACTTTCAAAACACCGCAAATAGTCCAACCGAGGTCGACATATTTTATTTTGTTGAGAACGAGAGCCAAGTTTACTTAGCGTTCTTTTAAATGCACCTATTTACCAACTGGTACAAATACATACTGTCTTTCGAGATAAAGGACAACTTAAAGATGAATCTATTAACAGCCTCCATTCACTTTTACCGTAAGTAATATTAAAATTGCTGTCCAGTCACCGAACAGCAGAACAATAGACCAACTTCTCTACCTCAAAGTACTTGACACATTAATTTTCTAATTCCTTTTCTAATTTTTTTTTTCGATTCCCGTACTAATAGAAACAGGTTTCTTTGGCCAATAAGTTTTTTTTTTTTCTTTCAATTTGAAGCTTAAATTTAAACTACCTCTTTCGAAATGCTCATATCTCTTGTGAGATTATTAAGTTCAAGTGGAGAGAAGGACTGAGGAGAATAGCTTCTTAATATTCGGCATCGGATCCTTAAATTCTGGATATTCCTAGTCTGAAGACTGGTGAGATAATTGACAATTCAATTGAAGGTACTAGCACATCAAGTCCATGAGGAATGGGATATATGGTTGATGGAATGTTCATAAAAATCAAAGTAAAGCTGATTTTTTCAAGAAAACGTGACATGATACAGTTTTTCCATTATTATTCTTTAAATTAGCGCCAAAAATACACAAGGTTCAGCTATCAATTCTTTTATATATTTTTTTTCATTGCAGGCCAATGTAATTAAGCATGTATTTCAGGACTTTAGAAATTGCCCTCTAAGTGAGTTAAAGGGAGTCAAAAATTCTAAAATATTTCGCCATATTCTTGAGGTAGTTTTAGGTAGGGGCATAAAATTCAAGAAAGCAAGCTAATTTAAAAGTAATTTTACATGCATTTCAGTGATTTTAGAAATTTCCCCGCTTTTAAGAGGATTAAAGGGGGTATATCGAAACTCTTAGATGATTTCGCAATGTACTAAAACATACTTAAACATATATTTTATTGGTTTTGGAAATTCTCAAGTAGGTAGGTTTAATGGGATGATGGTAAGTTTTAGGTCGTTTCACCATATCTAAACACAAATTTTAGATGGGAGCGTAAAACTCAGTATAAAAAACCTACCAAAAAAATTGTTAATTACAGTACTTCAGTGGTTTTAGAGCTATTTTGTCTATTCTATCGCCAACATCAACTTTGAAGGAGATAATGTAAAATTATAGAATAAGACAACAATAATGGTTAATTTATTAGATGTTAAGAAAATATAGTTTTATTTTAATTTTATATCTGTGATATTTTTTAAATTCAATAATCTTTTAGGAAAACGGACTAGTGTATCGGGCGAAGGCTGCCAGTATATATATATCGGTTTACATGCGTGTGTGTGTTATATATACATTTCATTTCGCAATATTCATCTAAATTATTCTAAATTTCCGGCATATTTTTTATCTCCCTATTTTTTAATAATACGTGTTATTTTTTTCTATTTAATTTCCCATTAATTTTAAAACTCGTATATTAATAAATATCTCATTCAAAATCTTAATCTAAAGATTTTAATCCTTTATAAAATTTATCAGCTATCCAATCTATAATTTACTGAGAGAAGCTAATTACTATTTTCGAATGTTTGAAAAGCCTTTTTGTTATTTTTATTTCCAATCTTAATTCCTGTAATATATGTTCCCACGCTTTTTCGATGCTAGGCTTTTTACGTCAAAAACACCACGCTACGAGGTATGGGCTCCTTAAGCTACTCCCCCTCTCGAGTGATTAGCTTAGCTGCCCATCTCTAGAAGTGTACTCCTTTTACGGATTGACTCATTTCTGTACTATGTCGATATGTGTCGTCTTCTGCAAATCTAACAAAAGCAGATGCAGTGACTTCGGAGCTTAGATTTCTGTCTTGTTTGAAGTGTTTCGACATACAATATCTCCTGTATACGACACTTGTAGTTTTCTAAATTTTCTTTTTAAAATCATATAGTATGACGCAATGATTCGTGCCAAAGAATGAATGGCTTACGAATTTTTTCATATGTAAGACTCGTTTAAATTTTTCTTGTTTGATGAATAAACAACTTAGAAAACAAACTGGCTCCGTTTCTGGTGGAGAAACCACCGGATTATGGAATCCATTGCCTTGCTACACTTACGCTCTGACCATATAGATTAGTAGTATGACTGCAAAATAACCACCTTGTATTCTCAATTTCAATTCTCTGATATCAGCTATTATCAAGAATTTCACATAAGTTGACTAGATTTGTCGACTGCAGAATAACACAATCTTTCATAAGCTGCCAGGATTCCATGAAATTAATGCATCATATTATATATATATATGTATGTATATTATACTCTGTATTTTATTTTTCATACTACTCGGAAAATTTTCTTCTTGGAGTCGGAAATTTATGAGTCTACACCCCCCTACGCAACAGGGGTGGTTTACGCCCCTGACTGTGCCCAGTCCGGGATGCGTAATTTCAATTCTAAACTTGCAAACGGCACCAATAATATTTTAGTAAAATTTTGCTTTTACAATGAAAGATTAAATTAAGAGATTCAAAATTTCTTGAAAAGTCATTTGTAAATTCCAGTGACAATCGATAATTTCTCATTTTACTAACGGAATTTGCCCATGCCAGAGAGGGTTAAACTTATTTTCTGGGTCTTACCTATAGCAAAGGTTATTATGAAGAATGAAGTAGTTGCAGTTAAAAATTTGCACTTTTTACAGAAAATTGAAAAATGTTTTTTGATTTGACAGATAATAGAACAGCAATTTCTACAAGTTCCATGCATTTATATATGAAATGCACTTCAATAACACTCCATAATATTTTCTTATTGAAACAGAGACAAAATATGAGAGTCCTTCTATGTGTAAAGTACATTTTTATTTTATACCAAACTGTTCTTTTGATAGTATTAAATTTAAATTTTCGCTTAACAGCCATTTTTATGTAAAAAATAGCTTTAAAATGATAATTACTTTTGGAACATGTTTTATAAGTATTATGCAATTTTTTTCTACTGTATAATTTCATAATCGGGCTTTTACTCTTGTTGAAGTAAAATGTTTCTGGCTCAGACAGGATCGGGCTGTGGAACAAGGTCAGCGGGATTTCAAATTAGTGGGAATCTCGATCGAAGAAACAAAATTTTATCATTTAGTGGCATCTTTGGATGCGAAAACTTTATCTTTTGCTTCTGATATAGTGTTTAAACCCCCAGAAGAACTGTATACTGCTCTTAAGACGCGTTTATTATCAGAATTTGAAATTTCTCAGAATAGGAAGATTAAAACTTTGCTAGAAGATTTAGAACTGGGTGATAGGTCCCCCTCAATGTTGTTACGTTAGACGAGAGAGTTAAGTGAGGGCGATGTTGATGATGACTCTTTGAAAAACATATGGCTTCGAAAATTACCAGTTTCTGTACAAACAATTTGGTCTGTCAGCTCTGAGAGTTTAAATAAGTTAGCAGAGATGGCGGATAAGATATGTGAGTATACGCATGTTAATGTTAACACTTTGGAATCGAGAGGGGCAGAACAGACTCAGTTTAATCAGCAAAATTACACACAGTCTATCGTATGTGAATAAGGAGAATGGTGCACACACGAACACCACAAAGGCATTGTCCGCAATCAAACGTGAATTGTGGAAAACTCTGCATAAAGCAGGCGAGTTTGATTCATACCTGGATGAATATGTGAAAAAAGAGCCATGGTCAGTCGATGGATGACTCAGTTTTCCAGTAGTACCTAAAACATATTATAAAGGTCTATCCCCCTCCTTAAAAAGGGACTTCTAGTCCAAGTTGCTGGAGCCGCTACCCAATGGACCATGGAGAAGTGGAAAAATAAAACGTCGGCGTAGGCTAAGCAACCCACAAAGCGGACAAAGACGAATTTTTTTAAAAATGGGGGGGTTCAGGGGATGGAGCCCCCCTGACAAAAGATAACGTCATCTACAATTCCTCCCAATCTTTAAAGCTTTTCTCCATTTTCTGGTAAGTAAGAATTTTTTTTTTTAATTACATCATCTTTACAATTTTTTCTATATTTTAAAATGTGCATTTTTGTTGTATTTTCAGTTGTTTTCTTAACAATTGTTGCATTTTCTATTTTTTTTAATGCGTATTTCTGTTGTATTTTCATTGTTGCTGTTTTAAATTGCGCACTCTTGTGTGGTATCTCCTGGAATTCACCTCTGGGTGATAAAATGCAAAAACGCGCCAATTAGGTGATTTTTTGAAAACGCGCCATGAAGGGTGTTAAACGGCAGTCGGGCCATGTAATTATTAATTTTATGCCAAGTATCATTGGCCGATAAATTTTTTTCTAGCTATTAAGAGTCGAAACCTCATAGCAATTTTTAATGTTTAGTTTCACAACAGTAAGTCAAAGATAACTGTTTTAAATTTTTCTTTAGACTGCTAAAAGAATGTACTCATTTTAAACGGTTTCTATAATGGATACAATAAAATTACTAAAACTGAAACAATAAGGGGCTAAAGATAGATTTTTCGGTTTTCACGCCGAATCAATTTTGCTTAACGTTTCATTTAAATAATGTCTTTCATTTCTCATTCGCCAAATCGCTAATGTTGGTCAAAAAACAGCGAGTGTTTTATTTATTTATTTACCGGAAAACATATATCTGAATTGGGTGCTCGACATGAAAGCCTGCTCCGTGTTGTTTACAAACAAGCACTTCCTTCATTTATTTAATGAGATCATAACAGGAATCATCATAGTCAAATAGACCAACCATGTTAGAGAATTTTTAATCTTGGACCAATCAGATCATCTAAAACTTGTGTACAGCAGGTACTCCCTACTCTCCTACGAAGGTATTCAATTTCCCTGTCATAAATCCCTGTTTACTTTCAACTCAGTGGTTACCTTAAAGAAATTATTTACCTATTTTTGGCAGCAGAATTCTGGAACTACAATTTAAAATGTTTTGATGTTTTGGAAAGTCACGTTAAATTGTCTCAAAGATTAGTTTTTGTTTATGTAGTTTAAATAGATTTTATGTAAGTATTTTAAAAACTCCGGTGTAAAATATTGTGCATTTCTCTATCATAACTATCTACTTATGAAAATAATTGATATTAAAGTAATATAAATGGGGTGATTTTAGCGGGATTTTTTTACCGCAAAAAATGTTTTTTATATGAGAGGCAAATTGTTAGCTTACTTCATTGTATCATGTAGTTACTTATGTAGAAATCTGATTTACCTTGTTTTATTTGTATCTAGTTCGTCAAAATAATTTTTAAAATATAATTTTAGTATCATTTTTGTAATTATTGATGTTTCATGTCAAAGCATATCTTTTCTTTCAGCCTACTGAAATATGAATTAAGTTAATCAATCTGCATTGTAAATATATCTAGTTTTATGCTTTCATCAGCTTCATAGAAACTTGGAATTTGTTCTTTTTTTTAGATTATTACAACAAAATTAAGAAATATGTGCGTTTTCTTTATATTCCCAATACTGCAATATCTAGTAGATACCAGATGCTGATTTCTTCTTTGTCTTTGGTTCATTAAAAAAAAAAAAAAAAAAAAAAAAGCGTGGTGAAGTTTGAGCTTAAGAAAGTGAGGTTTCCAAATGATTTAAATAGCTATGAAAACAAACTTGATGAAATTTCATCTTTGTTTATATGCTAATAGGGTAAATGTTTCAGTAATGGACAACTCCAAATTATTTGGTTTATGAAAAAATAACCAATAAAAAATTAGCTTTTACTATTATTTTTTATTTATAATTCTGTTTTGCATGTTGTAATAATCTGGATTATTACAACATTAATTTTGGTATTTTCAGTCAGCCGGATGCCAGTGTTATATCTGTACATATACAGGGTGTCTGAAAAGTCTCGAAACGGCCGAATAACTCGAGAAATACATATGAGATTGAAAAACGTAAATATACGTGTTAAATATTTTTAAATAAGCTACTCAGTGATACTGAATTTGACCTTCGCAACCGACCCCCTGGAGGTCAGAGGGGGTCCAACTTTGAAATCTTAAATTATAACCCCCATTTTTTATTGCAGATTTGGATTCTACGGACAAAAATACGTAACTTTTGTATTTGATGTTTATTTCGAATCATCGTTTATCATGGTATAATCGAGCATATTAAATCGATGCATATTTTGGCTTTTCCGACGGGATTTTCCCTAATCGAAACTGATTGGGCAGAATTTTTCACGTCAAATTCTTCGTCTTTTGCTGGAATAACGTTTCCTGAAAATCACCCGTGGCGATTATTTTGATAATGCTACACTGTTAAAAATTTTTCCCATTTGCTGCAGCGTCACTCCACAGCTATTATAGAATATGTCTTTTGTGACCAATGAGAATGCTCCATAACAGAGTAAAGTAATCGTTTTCTATAAAAGCGGTGGAGTGACGATGCAGCAAAAGGGTAAATTTTTTTACAATGTACTTTACTGTGTTATGGAACATTCTCTTTGGTCATGAAAGAGATATTCTATAAAAGCTGTGGAGTGACGCTACAGTAAATGGGTCAAATTTTTAACTGTGTAGCACTATCGAAATAATCGGCACGGGTGATTTTCAGGAAACGCTATTCCTGCAAAAGACGAGGAATTTGATGTCATAAATTCTCCCCAATTAGTTTCAATTAGGGAAAATCCCGTTGGAAATGCCGAAATATGTATCGATTTAATATGCTCGATTACACCGTGATAAACGAGGATTCGAAATAAACATCAAATACAAAAGTTGCGTATTTTTGTCCGTAGAATCCGAATCTGCAATAAAAAATAAGGGTTGTAATTTAAGATTTCAAAGGTGGACCCCCTATGACCCCTAGGGGACCGGTTACAAAGGTCAAATTTGGTATCACTGAGTAGCTTATTTAAAAATATTTAAGATTTTCAATCTCATATGTATTTCTCGAGTTATTCGACCGTTTCCAGACTTTTCAGACACCCTGTATATGTGTACAACATACATATATATGTATACGTGTATGTGCACAATATGTATTTATATATACATATATTGATATATGTGTATATATAACACTGTCGTTCAGCTAACTGTAAAGTACATTTTTTTTTTTTTTTTTATTTATATGCAATTTTTTTTTAATTTTAATACACTTCAAATAAGTATGTCCCTATAGCTTTTATCTCCATTTAAAATTGCTCAAATGTTTTATCTCATCATCACAAAGTTAAATCATTAATCAAAATATAAAAGACATACGTATCAATAATTTGACAGAAAATAGTTAAATGTACAAATTGATGTGATACCTTTCGTATTTGAGAAAATTTCTTTTTAATATGTTTATGATGAGACAATTAGTTTAATGAGAGCATTGTTTCTCTTTATTTGAATGAACTTTTGTTTTTTACCATCCTTATCTCTAATAATAACCTGTATAGTTTAATACTTTAATAGGTTATTTTGTGTATTGATTTGTGATAAATTAATCAATTTGTAAGTGGAAAGAAGTCATTACATTTTTTTTTTTTTTTTTTTTTTTTTTGTAAATAGGTTTTAGAATAAAAGTGCAATTGAATTAAACTGTTTAGAATTTAATTTGAATTAAATTGTTAAGGATTTAATTTGAATTGAATTTTATTTAAAAAGCTATTGTATGCGAAAAATTTTTTAAGTATTTGGTTGCTAATTACCGAAGCTGCAAATTTCGGTATAATTCTTGCTTCGTTTAGCCCCTAATCTAAAATTCATTTTTTTTAATACTATATCGGCAAAATTATATCATTAGTTTTATTAATGAGGATGATAATATACAATGAAACTACACTGCATTGGTTAAATGTTCTTATGCTTAAGATGTTGCTGTATCTGCCTGTAATTACTATTAATTAAATTGATTTTCATATTAAATTTTTGTTTTCAGTTTTTCAAAATGGCATCTGCTTTTGATGTAAATTCGAGCACACTCAGTAGTACTATTCTCTGTGGCAGTATGTCCAAAGATGTCCTTGAAACATCTGCCAAGTTAGTTGATAATTGTATTCAACTAGATAACAGTTGTTATGAAATGATAGAATGCCTTAAAATGGGTGGTGGTAAGTTATAAGATATTTTTTGTTGTTGTTATTTATTATATAGTAAAATAGCTTGTGTTAAATGTTATTTTCCCAGCAAAATTATTACCAAGCATTTGGTCTTATCTCTGTTGGTTTTGAAATTTGATATATTCATCATAAAATATTTTCTCTCATAATAAACAATTTTTTTCCCTTTTTGCACTTTTTAGGAATAATGATTATTCAAAATTTATAACTTCTGCCAGAAAAAAAAATTTCTCCTATATTTTATAAGGATTGTCAGAATCTTCCTACATCAAATTAATATTGCTGTGAAGCTGTAATTTATTTGCATCAGAAAACTAACATTATATACTAAAATAAAATTTCAGCTAAGATGATATTAAAATAGCAAAGGCAAAAATAAAGATTACAATATTTTTTTTTTCTCTTTTCCTTATGGAATGTAAAATTTTGAAGTATGTTCCATAATGATATAAGAATGTTCAGTTACAAATTCATAGGATGTTTAATAGGAGATTATGTTGTTGTGTGTTTTTATGTAAACTTTGTATGAAATACTACTTATTATTTCTGTGGCTTAAGGTAATAACCAGGTAAGGCACATTTTTGAAAAAATTGTGATAATTTGGGAAATTGTAACTTTAAAAGAGTACTTTCATCTGCCATAGTATACTGAAAAATGAAAATCGAATACTTCCCATCATAAGGCAACTATAAATTTTCATTTAAAAATTGAAATTTTTTTTTTATTGGTTCTCAATTAATAAAAACCATTTTTATATAACTATATTTGCAAAAAAAGAGGTTCTTATATATGTGGTGTTTTATGTATGTATGGTCTTATATTATGTAGTGAAAATGATTAAGTTCTAATCTATTTTATAAAAGTAATGATAAAAAGACATTTGAAAACTTTAAACGTTAATTACTCAAAATATTAAAAAATGTGCCTTACCTGGTTATTACCGGAAGCCACAGATATTCTCTCCTGTGTTTGAATTCCTGAAAAATTTTTGCAAATCTACACCAATCATGATCCCTAGAATGTATAACCACCGCCAGTTAAAAACTTTATCTACCTATATATATATATATCGCTTTTTAAATTACTTTGTATGCTATTTTTTAATAATTAAAAAAAGTTTATTAAAATACATTAATAACATTTGAAAAATTAAAAATATTTTTGTTACAATTTTAGTAACAGATAAATATCAAATTAGCAGATATAATTAGGGAATATTTAACCATTTAAATGCTGAATTAATATCGCAATGTAATTATAAGTTTGTTTTTCCTATATTACAGCTTCAAATGTTTTAATTTATGCATACAAATTTAAAAAATAACGACAACAAAAAAAAATATTTCTGCAATTTTTTTGGCTGTTTTCATTTCAGTGTTCACATTTTGGAATATGATTATTGATTGACAATCTATGCAAATATAACAAACAACAAACTATTTACTGCTATATACTATTGTATATTGTTTTTTGTATTTTCTCGAATTCCAAAAGCATTTAGATTCCTAGTGGTAAAATGTAAGTAATACAGTAGACTCCCTTAAATCCACACAGTTTGGGACCAGAGGTTGTGCGGATTTTAGAATTTTGCAGATTTCTGGTCATTGCTTTGTTTACATTTTTTAAACAGTAATTTGAGTGCAATTAACAGTGCAATCAGAACTATAATGAATGCTTACAATATAATAAAATATTAAAATAAGTAATAAACTAAAATAATAAAAATTTAGATAGTTTTTTAAATGATTAAAGTATTAACAGCAAAGATCAAGTTAATAATCAATAGTGTATGATTAAATATAAATTATAAAGATTAAATGTATTTTTCCAAAATTATTCTACACAACTTGCCTCATAGAAGTACATTACTAATTCATATCAAAATCATAAAATAAGGATTTTTTTTTTTTCAAGTTTAGCCAGGCTTAATAACCAAAAAATCTTGATTAATACATAAATATATTTGGTAAGAAGATTGTAATTACCAGTGGCAGTGATATCAGCAATATCTTGAATTTTTTCCAAAAAAAAATGTGTTCTTCCTTCATGAATAAAACATGAATAGAGTATTATTAAGAAAATTATAAATAAAAAAATATATGGAATCGATACAAAATTTAAAAAAGCAAATTTTGTCCCAATATCCAAACTGAAATTTTCATTGTTTACATTCATAAAATATGTGCGGATTTTAGAGAGTTGCGGATTTGAGGGAGTCTACTGTATAGAGAAAACTATATAAACAAATAATATTTTTTTAAGCAAAATAATAAATTGATATTTTCTTTTTAAGTTGAAATCAACCTTATATTTTATACGAAAAATAAGGACACCATTATTATGTTGGAAAATATATGTTTTGTATACAAATAATGCACTGTTCCCATTTGGGAACATTGGCGTTTAAACGGCTAAGAAAAAGACTAAAAGAACTTAAAAAGAGTAAATATTTCAACTATTGTTAAAAATGAATTTTAATTATTTTTATGCTTCATTTGCAGCTTCCCTGCCAACTGTAAGTGGTCTCAATGATCCTGATTATCCTGGAATTTCAGAACTAGGTATAAACCTCCAACCTTTGACACAGTTGACCACAGTGAAAAGAATACCTCTGCCACCAGAGCTAGTAGAGCAATTTGGCTGTATCCTTTAAAAACTGAATTTATAGAATTTTAAACTTTCAGCACTTTTATATATAAAGTTTTAATTAACATTGTTTTAATCCATTAAAGATTTTTTTTTAGCAACTATCTTTAGCTTTAGGCCTCAAACCAATGTTTTAAAATTATTTCTAATCATATTTCCTGGTTGACAAAAATGAAAACTTTAGTGACAACATATTGAACTTAGTACAGCAGACTCCCTCAAAATCCGCACCGCTTGGCACCAGAGGTTGTGCAGATTTTAGAATTTTACAGATTTCTGGTCATTGCATTGTTTACATTTTTTAAATAGTAATTTGAATGTAATTAATAATGCAATCGAAACTATAATAAATGCTTACAATATAATAAAATATTAAAATAAGTAATGAACTAAAGTAATAAAAATTTAGATAATTTTCAAAATGATTAAAATATTAAAAGCATAAGGCAAGTTAATAATCAATAATGTATGATTAAAATATTCATTGTAAAGATGAAATGTGTTTTTCCTAAATTATTCAATGAAATTCTCCTCATAAAGGTACATTAAGTCACATCAAAATCATAAAATAAGGAAGTTTTACTTCGAGTTTAGCCAAATTTAGTAATAAAAAAGCTAAAAACTTGATTAACAATTAAATATATTTGGTAAGACTGATTACCACTGATATCAGCAATATCTGAAATTTTTTCAGAAATAAACTTATTTTTTCTTCATGAAAAAACATGAATTCAGTAATATTAAGAAAAATTACAAATTAAAATACATATGGAATTGATATAAAACTAAAAAAATAAAATTTTGTCCCTATATCTGAACTGAATTTTTCATTGTTTACATTCGTAAAATATGTGCAGATTTTAGAGAGTTGCGGATTTAAGGGGAGTCTACTGTATATACTCAGCATTTTTATAAATATATCATTGAAAATATTGATATTGTCTCTTAATCTGTGAACAAACAATGTATCACCAAATAATGAAAAGATTAATTTCTTTTTTAAGTGATCCTGATCGAAAAGATATGTATTTTTTTATATTTTGATAATTTTGTCATGCTTATTTAAAATATCATTATCAAGTTGTATAAAATGGAGAAAAAGGAAAAAGGAAATTTCATTAATATCGTAAATACTATGCACATAAAATTTTATTGGTTTAAATATGATTTTATGTAAAAGTAAATATATAAATATAAATGTTTCTCTCTATTCTAAAAACAGTTACTGATGCTGTCACTTTTGCTGACAATCAATTTAAGTTGGCATGAATGTTTGACCCATGATTATATACATAAAAAAAAAAAAAAAAAAAAAAACTAGTGTATATTTTTCAATGTTTTTGTATTAAAGGAATACTATTGCCCAGTAACTAAATTCATATTTATTCTATAGATCAATAGCTCCCAACTTTTATTGGTTCTTTTAAGAAAAAAAAATAAAATTGTCAGCCATCTAATATGAGAGTGTACCTAATAACTGTATGGAAATTTTGTTTGACCTCAATTAGCTCAGAGGTCTAGTTGTAAAAATAGTAGAGGATATATGCTCGAAGCAGAGGGTATATGCTCAAGGTGTAGGGTATACCCTACCCTAGAGTAGTGTATATACTATAGCTTTTTTGAGAAACAGAGGGTATATGATATTCCTTTAAAAAATCCAGAGGGTATACAGCATATAGCCCAGTATATCTTCCACTACAACCCTGGATAAGCTATTGACTGTCCTATCCTAAGAAAAAATTAAATTTTCTGACGAAGAATGTATTTCAAACAAAAATTAGTAATACCAACATGTGCATGTTGAAAAATAACAAATATAGTGAAAAATTCCTTTATTATCGAAAAAGCTCTTTAAAATGAGTGAGATTTCTGGCACTAATGTTTACTGATGAAAACTTCTATATCAGATATAAAATTGGTTTATTTTAACTTTGAGTTGCTTTCAACAGGCAGTTTCTTTCTGTACTATTTGTTTTTCAAAAACAACAAAGTTGAAAAAAATCCCTGTTGGCTTAGCCTATAGGCGGAGGTAGATTCCGAAGCATGCTCATTTCAACAACAACAACAAAAAAGTATGAATAGAGATAAACCCAGTTTAATAACTTCATTTGGCCGCTTATGAAAATTTTTTTATTTCATTTTTCTGCAAGAACTGGTTTTATCAGAATCATCTTAAGCTAAATTCAGCTCAAATGCCCTTTTTCACAACATATTTTCAAATATATTCTGAATTTATTAAAAAATCGACCAAAACAGCACAGTTCCTAAATTAAAAAAAAAAAAAACCTACCAATTGAATGCGTTTGAGAGCAGAATTGAATTTTAAAATAAGTCATGAAATAACCGATTTGTTATTTGAATACATCCTTAATACTTTAATCATGATCGCTTCGGAAAATTTTGTGCGAAATGCCCAGTTTGACAGCGTTTTAAAAAAAGTATTTTATTTTTATCAAAAAACTGGCCAATGTGTTACATTATATAGTTCCTAAATAAGAGGATCTGTAAATTGGATGCGTTTGAGAATGAATTTAAAAACGAGTCCAAAAAATCATAATTTGTTATTTGAATACTTCCTCAAATATTCAATCACAATGACTTCGGGAAATTCTGTTTAAAATACCTTTTTTGGCAACCTTTTTTGAAATATATTCTGTCTTTATCAAAAAAACTGACCAATGTGTCACATTATATAGTTTCTAAATAAGAGGATCTGTAAATTGGATGCATTTGAGAGCAAAAATGGATTTAAAAAGAGTAAGAAAAAAACGCAATTTCTTATTTGAATACTTCCTTAAATTTTCAGTCACAATGACTTCGGGAATTTCTGTTCAAAATACCCTTTTTGGTAGCCTTTTTTGAAATATATTGTCTTTATCACAAAACTGACCGATGCGTTACTTTATGCAGTTTCCAAATAAGAGGATCTACCATTTGGATGCGTTTAAAATCAAAAATTAATTTAAAAGTGAGTCAGAATATAAGCAGTTTGGATTTGAGGTTTTTTCTCCAACTCCTATTTTTGTTTAATTTGTTTTTGCTATACGAATTGGTCCTATGAAAAACTTGTCAATATAAAAATTGTAGATATTATTGAGAAGATGTAAAATAAATTTAATTAGATTTGATAGCTTAAAAATTGACGGTGTTATGGATTTTTTTTTTTTTCTTTTTTCACCCGTTTTTTCTTTTTGTTTTTAATTTTTTTCATCGGTAAAAGTTGGTCTTATTAAAAACTTGTAAATACAAAAGTTTTAGATAATTTTGAGAACATTTATAAAAAATTTAGTTGGATTTAAAATCTTATGAATTTTTTTCTTCCAAAAATCCTGTGTTTTTCACCCCTTGAGCCCATTTTTAAATATATCAAAAATCCCTCACGCATATACTTTTGGCCTATTTTTAAGAAGTAACTTTAAACTGATTCGATATCTATTTTAATTAAGAAGTTATGATGTTTTTTCGATTTTCACAAAAACCCTTCCTATTTCCACCCCCTTGGTCCAATTTTGCCCGTTTACGAACTCGACCGAGATTTTATGCTCTTTGATTTTATATAAAAATTTGAAGAAGATCTGACCATAATTATAGAAGTTATCGTGTCCAGAAGAAAGTGATATACACCAATAGATAGATAGATAAACTTTTTTACTGATGGTAGTTTTGGGGTCTAGGAGTCATGGTCGGTGTAGATCTGCAAAAAATTTTCAGAAATTCCAACATGGGAGAGAATGCAATAGGTAGTATTTCATACGAAATCTACCTAAAAGCTTATTTACACTAGTATGTCATGTTGAACCTCATCAAAGATCTCAAAGCTAATTTATATATTTCTCGATATTCTGTTCCTATGTTCATCCAGAAAGAAGTTATAAATTTTTACAGGGTTGCCATTATAATTGTACTACTACCGAGATATATAAAAAGCTTATAACATAATACCAACTGGCTGTTTAAGAAAACATGATTTTCTCATGAAATTTTAATTTTCGCAAATAGCTTTCTTCATTATTCTGGCTATAAAATATTTTGTTATATTTTTTTAAACTGATGAAATTAAAGATATATTTTTGTGCCAAATATTAATTGTTCTGTGACCCGCCAAAAAACTTGCCACAACCCACCAGTGCATTGCGACCTATAGGTTGGGAACCATTAAAATAGGTTCCCAACTGGTATTATTAAAACCAATAAATAGATATTAATGCTATTAAACCAAAAAAAAAAAAAAAAATCCTTAATTCATCTTAGTAATGCAAAGTAACTGCCAGATGGGCTTATTTCCAGAAGTAGGCAGAGCCTGGTTAACAATTGATAGTCGTATCTTTCTATGGTCATTTCATGATGGGTAATATTTTAATGTATCTTTTATTGCCAATTTATAATATCATCTAAACACTACTTTTCTTCTGTTGCAGTGTAAATTTTAATCAAATTGTTTACCATTTGTTGTTACAATTTTAACCAAGTTGAAATAATTTAGGAAACATTTCAAATAAAAATTTATTAAATAAATTTACATATTTGTAGATTTCTTGGGAGCTGTGATAAACATACAGCTGTGAACCAAAAAACCAGAAGAAGTTTAATTTATGATGGAACAAAAATCAGAAGGAAATATTTTGCTTTAATCGAACCAGATAAATAATAATAATAATAAAATATATTAAAGCTCTACTTGATTTTCTGAACACATGGTAAAATACTGTGCTTTCAAATAAATTTATAATTAGACAAGATCCTGTCAAGTGTGATAGATTGCTTAAAAAAAAGTTAAATAAGAATTTTAGCTATTATTTTTTGTTTTATGCTTCAGAATGTTTTATATTCACATATAGAATTTGATTTCAGATATTTTAGTCCACTATAGTTTCATGTTCTGCTATTTTTAAATTTTTCTTGTTTTGTAGTGCTATTTTGTCAACTTTCTTTAAAAGCTCAAAGAACGTTCCAGTAAATATTACTGTTGCCATCATTAAATTAAAGTTAGAAAAATGCCAAATCTGTTCCTATAGCAATATGTATAATGATTCTTATAATTTGAATAAATCTGCATAGATTGCTGTGCACCTTTGTAATAAGGCAGTTATGCTTTTTAAAGATGAAGAGTAATGATTTCTATGGAGAAGGAGGGCAAGTTTTTCAATTTTGCATTGTTTCAATGCTGCTTTATCTTGCCACCTTTTAAATAGCTACACATCAGATGCTGTTACATCTTCTTGTACTTACATATCAAAATGCCGCTTCTAAGATTTTAATAGCTTCACTGTGTGTTCCTATATCACATCTACTATAATCTGTAATACATTGCTACAACATTTTTATTACAACATTCGATGTTCTAAATTATGATCACATCTTTTCACCAAACAAGTTTTCACAAGTCCTGATTATTCGAAAAATCCTCCTATGGAACCCTGGTTATCCCAAAAATCCTATGGAACCCCGGTTAACTGAAAATGCTTTGGTTCTATGCTTTTCGGATAACCAGGGTTTTACTGTATTTCAAAGATTATTGCACAGTATCATTATTTTATCATTTCTCAAGAATCAAATTTAACATGAGGAGGAAAAAAAGAACTAAAAATTAAGAAATTCTGGGTTGTGTAATGGAAATGTTCGTTTATTTCTGCAACTTTTTAAACATTTTCTTTTGGTTATTTTCAACTAAAAATTTCTCATTTCATCTTCATTTCCTCTAAAAAGTATCTGAATTCTTCTTTCTTTCAGGAGTGATCTTGCTTATTATGATAGTTTGAAAGAAACAATTTTATGTGTTGGCTTAGTGAAACCAAAACCAGGTAATTTTTTTTCCCATAAAATATTTTAATTGTGTATTCAAAGAAATTCGGTGTGTTTGATGTTAATTTAACTCATTTGTGTCTTATGTTCTATTTTTGGAACAGTTATTACTTATCTTACTCTGAAAGAGATTTATTGGTGCAATTTGTTTTATTACGCCCAGTCTGCTTCTTAAAAGTAGATGATTTTACTTAATACAAGGGTTCCTAAAATTTTAGATTGATGCATCACAGAATCAAAATTCATATTCATCATCATTTAGGGAGTATGATCGTAATTATGGGTAACTCTTAAAATTTAAAAGTGTAAAAGTTAATTATGTATGGTATTATTACTTGATTGGCAATAAAGCAATATAAACAATTAATTTAATCACATAATCATACGTTTCTAAGTTATATTGTTTAAAGATTTACCTGTTTTATGTGTAAGTGTATAAAAGCATGTGTAGGTGTATTTATACATGAATAAAAAATTTTTATATTTTCTTGAAAAAAAATTTATTTAAAAAACATTTATATTATACAGTAAAACCTCTAAATAACGGACACCTCGGGAGCACGGAAACTGTCCGCTATTCAGAGGTGTCCGTTATTGGGAAAACCTCAGAGATTCAAAAACTACTAAGAAATGCTCAATGTTTCATTAATTGACTTTATATGTTCTAAAATCTCTATTATATGATTAATCAAATTAAAATTATTTTTTAAGCAATAAAATTGAATTAAAATTTTGTATACCTTTATCCACTGCTTATTACATTCTTAAGTAAAGAAAATAAAATCGAAGTTATCTTACGCGAATTCGAAACGAAAGAGAAAGTGGTGTATGTATTATGGAACTCTGTGATGAAAAAAAATTCTACTTCTAGAGATTAATGTGCAAAAAATCCTAAATCTTTCTTGGATGTGTTTAATGTTGAATTAAGATATTTTTCTGCAGGAGAAATTTCGGTGGCTCCGGGGGGAGGGGACATGTTTCAGGACATAGAGATCCAGGGAGAAATTGCACTTTTTGATCATTATAAAAGCATAAAATCTACAATCTTCTGGGGGAGAATTTTTAAAGCTCTTCAGGAATGTCCCTCCCGGGCTACCTCCTGAATTCTGGAGTTTGGGTGGGGGGATTTTCCCCCAGTCCATCCCCTACATTCATCTGTAATCATAAAATCTGTGACACATTGCTCTGTTAAATTTAGAAGTTTTTACTTTTTTTTCATTCGTTTTTTCTCGTTAAAAAATAATTTTTCATCATTTATCGCCAAAATTACTGTCCGTTACTATTCGGAATGTCCGTTATTCAGAGGTTAAACATACAAAAATTGAGATTTTGGGAGTGGGAATTGGAAAACTGTCCGTTAAATAGAGGTGTCCGCTATTCGGGAGTGTCCATTATGGAGGTTTTACTGTATTTATATTATAAAAAATATTTTTGAAGAAAGTCACTTCTAGGCCTGAAGTTCTAGCAAAATTTAAAATACCTAGGCTACATTTATACTTAAAGAATATATTTCTATATATTTAGAGCTGTATTAATTTTATTTTATATTTTAAAGCAGTTTAAGTAAAGTGGAGTAAAATTATCATATTGTTAGGCATAGCTATTGGACTATTCCAAGACAGTTTATAATTTTAAATGCTCTTTTTTGAGAAACTGGTTTCGATAAAGTCAAAATTTAATTTTTATGTCTGCAATACATTTTATGAGATTCCTGAAAACAATGGCTTGAATGAATACACTGGAACTCCAGTTATACATTTTGCTCGGAACCAGACAAAAAAACATAGAACTTAGTGAAACGTACATCTCAATTAATGGTCTACCGGAATTATTTATAAAAATATCTCTTGAAAATTTATTTTGCTGAGGTGTTTAAGTTACCTTTTATTTCAAAAATGGGAGTTTCTTAAGTATTACTGCATCCATGGAAATGGAACAAAATACAAAAAATACAAATAAAGTCATTATATTATAAGAGCTTTATTGAAAGTATTTTTTAAAACGCATAGATTACTCAAAAGAAATCACTGGAATCAGTTTGGCATGTGAATCATCCATGAAAAACATTTCAGTAACTTCCTGAATTTTATTAAAATAATTAATAATCTTTGGTTGTTTCTTTTCTGCAGAGTTGACATTGAATAGTAAACTTTGCACTTCTGTTCATCCACCGATCATACGAGTTACTTCCTTGATAATATCATCAAAATCTAAAATTGCAATATCAACCTCGTATAAAATAGGCAATTAACTGCACTTTTGCATTTTTTAACTGTCACTTTTAAGTTTATTTTATATTCAGAAATTGCATAAGTCAAATCACCTACCTAGTTTTCCATAAACAGCACAATGCATGTAATTAGTATTACTGGAGGATGACCTGGGGGAAAACCTTCGGAGCAATGTGATGTCTCTCAGGACGATTTGAAATTTTGTGTTATGGTCAAAAATTGCAATCCCCCCCCCCCCCCTACCCAGGATGCTGAGAAATCTCAGAGAAAACTGTCTGAATTCAGTACTGCACGTAATCATTCCAATCTGTTTCATCAGTCCATTTTCATACTTAACTTATTTGGTTCAAAGAAACATCAGTGTAATGGTTAGTAAAGAAAAAAGGCATAGCATAGCAAAATTTTGAAAAAAAAAAAAAAAAAAAAAATTTAGCAAAACATGTAAGTGAGATAAAATTTCATCCGGACATGCAAAATCGTAACATATAAATCAAAAACGTATAACTCAGCTAATTTTTAATGGCTGGCAAACATACAACTCAGGTAACGTATAAGTGGAGTTCCACTGTAAATAAATCTAATTATTATATTATGTTTACACAAAGATAGTGAAAATTCCCCCCTCCCCTCTCTTCCAAACTTATGATACTGTACTGACATATATCTACTATTGCACTAAATTACATTGCTAGAATTTTTAAATTGCAGCAATTCAGTTCAAAGACTTAAACACTTTTTCCAAAGTGTGTACATCTCCTATAAATGTTATACATCATATTTAAAATATATACTTGTTGCTTAATTTTGTCGAGTTTTTTTTTAATTTTATGAAAATCAGATGTAAAGTTCAATTACAGTGACAATAAAAAAATATTCCATTACATTAGGGCCAATGGAGAAAAAAAAATTCAAATGCATTTTAATGATGTTATACTCTTTCAAACATAGTGAAATTGACATGCATCTATGAAGTACAGTGGACTCTCTCTATCTGAACACTCTCTAATCTGAATACCCCAGTATTATGAACAGATTTCGATGGTCCTGGCAAAACTCCATAGATTTAACATAAGATAAACTCTCTGTATTCTGGACACCCCGCTATTATGAACACTACTTTCAATCCCCATTTTTACCTCACCTCTCTGTAAACTGAAAGCTATGCATCAATACCTTCTCCCGTGACAAATCTAATACCTTTTTAAACTTCTGTCTCAATAATTGATCCCGTATATACCTGGTATTTAGTATTTTAAACTATTCAGAATAATTAAAATATTCAATCTTCTGATGATGATTATCAGAAATATTTTAATTACTGTTATCCTTATTGTTAAATTAATTTAACCATTTTGTTTCATTAGAGTACTTCATTAAATTATAATTCTAGTCATACAAAAAATTATATTTATTACTTTAGTAATATTGATAAAAAAAATTTATAGAACTCCCAGTATTGTTTGATTATCCTATCGACCACACAATTATTGACAAACTGTAAGATTAAACGTGAAGAGTGCTTGATCATAAATGTCGCCTTTACTTAACATTAAGCGCATCTCATGTGTTTATTAGATCATAAAATGACTTTAAATTAGATGCTTTGTTATAATATTGTTTTTATTCTACCTTATGATCTGCGTTAAGTTTTTCTTTTTTTTTTTTCAATTACTTTAATTATCTTAAAGAGACATTCAATTTTACAAAAACTAATAGGAATAGTATTATATCAAATTTATGGAGCATTCTTGTTATCGAATTCAGAATATAATGGCTGTAAAAACAAAGTTTTACATGATACGTATATATATATGTTTCACAAAAATATATCTTTTTTCACTTTTTTTTTTTTTTTTTTTTTTTTACAAAAATGGGCCTCAAAAAAATAAAACCTGGATCAGCCCCTGGCACTCCTGGAAACAAGAACATAAATATTAATGTTCGGAATATTTTATGTCAAATGCGAACAAAGAATCAACCTGTCACTTGACTCCTACTTCAAATTCTTCAAAAAAGCAGAAAAGACATTGGAAGGAATGTTGACACATTTCAAAATTTAACATAACATTGAATTTAAAATAATCTATGGTGAAGCTGCATATGTAAATATTGAGACTGTGGGTGAATAGAAAATAAAACTTCTGAACATAACGAAGAATTTCGATACAGCAAATATTTTCAATGCTAATGAAACCAACCTGTTTTTCACAGTTCGTCCAAACAAAACTCAAGCAAAAAGAAGCGAAAATTGCATAGTTGGGAAAATGTCAAAAGAAAGATTTGCCATTATGCTCTAATACCAGTTTTATGGATGGGAAACTTAAATCAATTGTGATTGGAAAACGTTTAAAAAATGTGAAGATATCATCATTGCCTACACACTATAAACCAAATCAGAAAGAATAGATGATATTCACAATTTTCTCATAGTGGTTCGACAGAATTAACAAGAAAGTGAAGAGAGAAAGGAAGAATTTTTTTTTTTTATTATTGTTAATATCAGATCACTTACAAACATGCAGCTGAGCAACATAACCATGAAGTTCCTTTTACCAAACTCTACTTCTATAATCCAACCACTAGATTAAAGAGTAATCAAGACCATTAAAACTTACTACCAAATCCATTTTCTGAAGAAATTGTCCCTGATGATGTAGGTGGCGAATTCGGCAGAGGAAGGTCAACATCATATATGCTGTCTATTGGATATCAACTGCATAAATAAAACAACCTCCTACATCATCGAAAGATGCTTCTATAAAGTTGGATCTCTATGTGAGAATGGGCAAACAAGAATCAGGGTTGTTAAATACCCGGGTTTTTTCAGAAAAAACCCAACCCACTATGTTTTATCAGGGTTTTTCGGGGTTTTTTTTCAGATTTTGGGGGGTTATTGGAGGTGGTTCAGAATGCTTGAAAAAAAAATGTACTTATTATTAAATTTAAAGTAGCTAATTGATTATTACAAATATATATAAATCAATGACAGTAATCAAAATTATGATAGATAAATTGATTATTACTAATAATTTAAAAATTATTTTTATTATTACTAAATAATAGAATAAGCCAAGTAATTCTACATGTCTACATAATTAAATTAGGATTCTAAGCATATATGGTATTTTGTTATGAGTTTCTATTGTATAACATAGAACGGATTACACATCAAAGTACTTTTTTTAATAAAAAAATTTGTTTGTTACTTACACATGCTACAGAGATTAACTAACAATTATTTCTTTTAAAAATTGTGATGGTATAATTACATTTCTTTTCTTTGGGGTGTGGGGTGATGGTTATAAACTTTATGAGTGATGTACTGATATTTAGAAATATATTACAATATATTATATATGTAATATAAATACATTATATATGTAATTTAAAGTTGAAATTTTGAAAAAACCCACTTGGGTTTTTTCCTGGGTTTTTTGGCTGGGCAAAATCATAACAACCCTGACAAGAATAGAGGACCAAGTAGTAACAACTGTGAGAGACTTGAGATCAATTCTTCATAAGTTTCATACTGAAACAGAACTTGGAGCTTATCTCGAAACCAATGAAATCCTCATGGTTTGCAAGAATAGCATTGTTGAAAAGGAAGAGGAAAGTGAAAGCGAAGCAGAACTAGAAGAGACTGGCGAAATAAGGTGAACGATGGTTACATTCAAGCAACATGACTAAGAGATTCATTCAAGACCTGTTGAACTATGTGTCTGATCATCACCTCAAAGCTTTTCCAGTTCTTAAACAGCCAGATAACATGTACATTGCATGAGCACATACAATGCAAAAACAGACTAAAATTATTCGTTTAAGTAATGTACTGATTATGTTTTCAAGAGGTATATTTTAATGTAAATGTATGTTTTGTAAAACATTTTTAATTTAAAAAAATGAGATGGTACAGTATAAAACTGACTAAATTCAGTTTAGCATTGCACAATGGTATGACTAACCGTGCTAAATATTTTATACTGACTATAAATTCAATACATAATAGTAGTAATGCATTTCCGACTCTCCCTCTATACTGAACACCCCCATAATCTGAACATTTTTGGTCGGCCCCATGAGTGTTCGGTATAGAGAGAGTCCACTGTAATATACTAAAATATACAACCTGTGATGCAAAAAATATTTGTTCTTGATTTACAGGGCAACACAAAATTATTCCATTACATAATGGTATAAGGAGAAACATTATTTGTTGCACATTTTAACTATATTAAATTATTTCACATTTTATGAAATTGATATGTTACTGAAGTTTACTGTAAGTTACTTCTTGTATAATAGAAAGCAGGATAGTGTTTGTAGGGACACACAAAAGATTTCTGTTACTATACTATGTCCAAAGTATTGTATACTATTACACCAAGATCTGAATAAGACTTAATTATTGTCCAAACACATATCATTTGCTATGCTTGATATGTAATTTACGTTGTTTAGTGCAATTCTTGTTTTAAATTGATATGCTTCTTAAATCAGACTCCTTTTGCATTTACTGTTAGCTACTTTTTTTTTTTTTTTTTTTTTTTTTTTTTTTTTTTTTTTTTTTTAAGTAAATAAAGTTGGTTGTATTAAAGATTGTGATCTTGAATTTTACAAATTACCTTTGTTTTTTTAGGTATATTTCAGAGTATAATCCACTACTTGTTGTGTTTGACTACTCCTACTGAAATAGTAATTCTTGGAGCAAATTTTTCCCGCCAAAGTCAAAGTAAGAATTGTATTAATCTTATTATATATATTTTTTATTATTTATGTAAAACTGTTGATTTTTTTACCCTCATAAACTTAAATTTGTATCAGAAATTTCAATCAGGAATCATTTAAATATTTTACAGGATTTTTGCTTGAGTTTGGAATTTTTTGCTAAAGATGAGATGGGTTCGGTCCAAACATGTCTTGGGCATTATTTTTATACCAGTCTTCAGACTCCGTCTCAAAGTGAAAGTTTTACTTATTAGCAAATTTTAAAAAAATGAAGATATGCTATTTGAGAAACAATAATGTATTAAAAGTTTCTTAGTGCTTTATAATTTTCTGAAAATCAGTTTTAACATCAGTTTAAAAAAGAATTGTTTCTGAATCCTTGGCATGAACAGATTTAATAGCTTAAAGGAGTTGACTCTTTTTGCTTGAATCCTTTTTCAGAATTTCTGAAAAACGGACCTGATGTCTTTCTGACATAGTTTTACAATGATAATTTAAAAGAATAATAATTGTGACTTTTGTAGATTTTAAAGACTTTTGTAGATTTTAGCAGAAATTAGTGGCTAGGTATAATTGATGACCTCAGAAGCCAAGAGGTATAAATGACAAAAAGTCGATTTAGAGTAAATTGAATTTAAAGATAATTGACATTAAATTTGAACATCAATAATAATTGACAGAGTTGAAATAGGAAACTACCGCTTGTTTTATTGTGATCTTTTACCTCTTATTTACCTCTTATATTACCTCTTTTAGCTGTTAAAAAAGTAGAATACAATTTATTTCTTTTCTGTCTTTTTAATTTATCTCTTTTCTTTAAATTTATTATTAATCAATATTGATTATTGTTTGGTAAAAGTGGTTTATCTATAGAATGAAGCACATAATAGAAAATCACTTCTACTTTTAACCTGAAAAGTTAAAAGCAAATTTCCAGGTCATTTGGAAACTTGAATATATATATATATATATATATATATTCAGTTTCGTTATTTAGCTTCTGGGGGGGGGGGGGGTCCTCAATTAAAAGCCACAAAATGACTTTTCTGTAAGCAATCTGAAAATTATTTTATATACATATATTTACTCATGTATAATGTGTACTTGTTGATAAATTTTCTCTATTTTAATAATTAACATTGTCACCATCACTGCCATAAAGGAATTTTAGTGACCAAAGATCTTCATTAATATTAAGAAACTAATGCATACAAAAATGATCAAAATTGGTTTTAATTTACAAAAAATGTTTGATATAAATGCTGAAGTATACAGTTTTTAAATCAAAAAAATAATTTAAGATCTATTGATTTTTCAATTCGGGCAAAATCATTTTGTTAAAGTTTTATAGGAACGAAAAACTTGCACTGTAATTTAATCTTTTTTCTTTTTTTTCATCATTTATATTACAGACTTGCATTGTGAAAATTGCATTTATTTTTTTGACTAATTTTTTTAGTGTGTGTTATTTTTTTTTTTTTCCAAATTTTCATCATCTCAAGAGATTTTTTTCATATTTAAATATATATATGGTACTACTTGGTTATTCTGTCGACCCATTTTGCCAATTTATAAAAATCGCCAAACTATACTAAATTATACATGTTGACATAATTTTTAGTTTAAACAACAAAAATATAAACAAATTCGTAACACATTAATAAAAATACAATTAAAAAGTGGAATTAAAAATCCCCTGATAACTTTTTTAACATGTGTATCGTGTTTAATGTCACTGAATGTGACATTCACAATCATCCATTATTGGCATTTAATCCTGTAGTTAGGCTATAGTTTTTCGGTGCACGGTATAACCAAGTAGTACCATACATATATATACATATATACTGTTTTGAATTGTTGCTCATTATTATTTAAACTTTTGGCATATACTTCATATCTGCCTTCCCCTTTTTTTTAATGAAATATTGGTATGAATTTTAAGTGTAATATGTGTATGTGACAAAAATTGAATCCACTGTGCCTTCATCAGATGTACAGGCTTAGTCTGCTAACAGCAGGATAAAATCCCTGTGCAAGGCTGCTAAGTGGATTATTTTAATTGTTTGGATACATAATTCAATTATATATCTTTTAACATAGCTCTAGACACTGCCACTGGTGGGTGCTGTTTTTTTTTATTATTTAGGGGGTTTTTTTTCCAAGAATTTTTGGTCATAATTGAAAGTATCATATAGGAATAACAAAAATTAAGTTTGGGTGTCTTCACTGTGTTCGATAGTGTACATGATTGGGGTTTCACTCTGCTGTCAATGAAGGGTTGGTGCTGGATAATTTTGGCTCCTAATTAGATGATTTTAAAGATCTTTATTGTTGGATAATTATTTACTTTTAAAAATAATTCCAAACACTGCCACTAGAGAAATCATTAAACTAGTGATAAATATTTTAAAACACAATTTTTTATTGGGAGAATAAGACACTTTGCAGAAAACTCATATAAACAGGGATGGGAATATTCTGCTTTTTGGTGGATTTCCGCTTTTTTGTTATTTTGATAAGTTTCAGATTTTTCACCCCAAAAAAATTCACAAAAAATCGGCGATGGGACGCTAAAAAATGGGGCTTACGCGTCCCGCGGGACAAGTAATTTTCGTCAAAAGATCGCAAAAAAGGCAAATTTCGTTAAAAAATCGCGAAATAACGAATAATTTCCGGCAAATTTCGTCAAAAAATTCGTGAAAAAATGACTAATTTTGTTACAAAATCCCAAAAAAAGTCTGTTTTCCTAGAAAAAATGACAAGTTTTGTCTAAAAATCGTGATAAAACGGAAAATTTTGTCGAAACATTCGCAAAAAAGTTAAAATTTATTAAAAAAAAACGGTAATTTTCTTTAAAAGATTGCAAAAAAAAAAAAAACCAGAACATTTTGTCAAAAGATCGCAAAAAAAACGGTGCATTTTGTCAACGAATCGCAAAAAAAGGAAATTTCACTAAAAAAATAATGAAATAAAGAATAATTTCTCGCAAACTTCGTCAAAAGATACGCGAAAAAATGTCTAATTTTGTTACAAAATCCCGAAAAAAGGCACATTTCCTTAAAAATTTTGCGAAAAACTACAATTTACATCAAAAAATCATGATAAAACGGTAACTTACGTCAAAATATCGCGAAAAACCTGCACATTTCGTCAAAAGATCGCGAAAAACCGGCACATTTCGTCAAAAGATCGCGAAAAAAAGGCACATTTCGTCAAAAGATCGCAAAAAAAAACGGCAAATTTTGTCGAAAAATCGCTTTAAAACGCAATTTTCGTCCAAGGGGCAAGAAAAGAAAGTTAATTCCTAGTGGATAGAATTTTTCTGTTCCGAAAACTAACTTTCCTGCTTCCAAATTATTCTTTTTGCTGCTCCAAAAACAGATTTTCCTGCTTCACAATCTTTTTTTGATTGTTTCAAATCTTTCTCAGCGAATGTAACTTCTGATAACACCTATTCATTAAACAAAAAGTACCCCCTTACTTGTGGTGCAATTTTTCATTTGCGCGTGTGATCAAAATGTGGTGCGATTTTTCATTCGAGCGTGTGAATACAATATGGTGCAATTTTTCGTTCACACGTATTTTCAGTCTTTTTGCCTTTTTGCAGTTCCCATCCCTGTAATTACTTTTAAAAATAATTCCAAACACTGCCACTAGAGAAATCATTAAACTAGTGATAAATATTTTAAAACACATTTTTTTATTGGGAGAATAAGACACTTTGCAGAAAACTCATATAAACTTTAAGTATAAAACATACATATGAGCAGTGTTCTCACTGACATTTGATCAACGTTAGTAATTTGACTAATTAAAATAAAAAACATTCGCCAAATGAAAAAAGTATTAGCAAAAGAGATTCGCCGAGTAGCACAAAAAAAATTATCTTTAATTTTTTAATGTACCCTCTTTTTTTCAGTATGTTCTAAAATAACCCAAGTTTTTATAACTGCGACAGCGATTCTTATTAATCTAATTTCAACTATATGCTACAAATATTAAAAATATGTATATATTAAAAAATATGTATGCATATATATGAAAAACAACAAAGAAAGCAAAAATACAACAAATTAAAGCAAAAATTGAGCACAATTTGGTCAATCTAATTGCATGTTTACTTGCCAAATGAAGAATTTGTCACAATTTAGTGCAATGGCAAGCGACAGCGAGAACACTGCATATGAGTAAATACAGAAACTCAGATTTGAGAACTTCCTTTTTAGGTGCATTCGTAATTATGTAAATACGTAGCACCTATTGTTGTCTCTCAGTCCGTCCGTCCGTCTGTCTGCATATAACAACGCAAAAACTACCCAACCGAATCGTTTGAAATTTAAAATACATAATTATAACATAATTTTGTCGAGTCATTTCATTATTAAATTTACAGGGCCACACAAAAGTATTCCACTATATAATGCTATACAGGGAAACATTGTTTGGGGCGTGTTTTAATTATATTCTACTATTTCACATGTTATGAATAAGATATACGTTGCTGAGGTGTAATAAAAATTACTTCCTGCATATTTACAGAAACGTAAAGATTTCGACTACTATACTGTATCCGGAGTACGCTCTACTATATCAGCAAGATCTGAATATTTTTAAAACATCGTTATCGTACGAACGCACCTCATTCGCTACGTTCACGTGCAATTTCCAACTTGTTTCTTTGTAATTCAGGGCTTGTACAGATTTTTAAATTCCTGGATTTTCTAACATTAAAATAGTGTAATACAAATTTTACATGATATGTAGTTTTATTTTTTGATATTTCCATATCTAAAAGAACATAAATGTGTAAATATGGTACTTGGTTAAATATTGTGTTGTTAAATTTTTGGGCAAAATAATAATATATGAAACAAACCAATACAAAATAATTATTTTTATTGTATAGATTCCCCTTTATTTGAAGAAATGCATCTTTTGCCAGAGCCACTTTTTGTGTATCCATCTGATAATGTTCACATGTGTGTTTTTAATGGTACTGATGACGGCCGTATATTTCTTGGTGGTAAAGATGGAGCAGTGTATGAGTTTGCTTATAGGGTAGGTACTTGCTTCAAGCTTAACTATTTCTATAAAATTTTCTGTAAAAATCCCTTTATTTGCTATCTTTTAAAAAAAGCTTTCTACACATTATTTTACAGAGCTTATTGTCCAAAACTTATTTTATCAATTAAAAAGTTTTATTTTGTAAGCTATTTGCCCTTGGCACTCAGTTTGATTTCCCTTAAATGTATGCTAAGCATTATATTATGTTATTTTTATCCATAATTTAATTTATTGCTCAATACTATGCCAAAGAGGAATATTTTAATTTAAAAAAAAATTAAGAAATTAGTATTTTTATGGAGTCAGGTTCAGTTGATATATTGCCATACATTGCTCCCATCGCATTTTTTCCTCTTTAATTACTTTCATCTAAAATATAACCCTTTGTCTCATTTTATTTAAAGTACAAAACTTTCATGTGAAACTAAAGCATTTAAAATTCATAACTTTACTCTATTTCCTTTTTTTTTTTTTTTTTTTTTTAAGAAAAAAGAAAAATAATAAAAAATACTATAAACTATAACATTTAATTTCAGCAGCAAAGTATTTTCTTCATTTACCACGGGAAAAATAAAGAATGCTATTGGTGAAATTTGTATCTGGCTAACATAAAAGTACCAAGAATTCTTAACATTCATGTCAACTTTATATAGCTTTATTTTAAAAAGTAATTTTGATATTTTAATCAAAATGCAAGTCTTGCATATGAAAAGCAAAGGTATCAGCCTTCAATGTGTGTATGATAGTCACGACTTGAATTATTACAATATACATGAAGCGATGATGATGGTACAATATTTGGCAATGTGTCAGGCTAGCTTTAAAGTATTAAAAAAAGCTGCCGAGCATATAAAAGATGAAGCAGTCAGCTCTGAACTGTTGATGACAGTTACACGACTTTGGCTATTATTATAGAGATTATCATTGTAATTACAAAAGATCCTAAGTTTCTTCGTTAAGATATCACAACACAAAAAGAACTATATTTAAATATTTTAAAAATTTTATGTATCATATTTACTTCTATAAGTTTTGCCCCACATATACTTTTTTAAACGTTCTTATAGAAAGCTACACATACTACAAAATATTTTGAAATATTTTGTTGCAGCAAAAGCGGCATCTGTTTCTACTCTTACATTAGTTGATTTGTTTATGCCCATGTGTTTTAGAGATGCCACATTTCTACTTTTTCTATTTTTGTCAAACTTGTGATTTCTAGGGATAAAATTTTAAATTTGGTCAATTGATCATTGAGGAGGGAACTTGAAATTTTCATCAGTCAGTCAAAAAAATAAGCTGAGCTTCGACATGCACTCACAGGGGTAAAATCTACTACAACTTCCTGAATTTCATCAATTGATTGGGGGGGGGGGGGGAATGTTAATCAGATTCTAGAAGAAGATCTCAAATTTTGCCAGTGATTGCAGAGAAAAAATCATGAATTTCATCAAGGACAAAGTTATTAAAAGATTAAGTAATATAAACTAAGACAGACTTGAATATATTTTTTAAAAATAGATAAAATTTATATACAAAAAATAAAACCCCAAAAAACATTTAAAAATACAATAGTAAACGTTTCGCCAAGCTAAACGCAAAGCCTCGTCAGTACAAATTGTTATTCATTGCATAACAACATTGGAACAAATCAAGATAGTTACAGTTAGTTATTTTTTTAATAGTTTTTTAATTCAGACATTAAATGTGTGTGTATTGCAAAAAGGACAATGTTGTTAATTGCTCATGGAATTTGCAGTTTATTTTCTGCTCGGGGAATAATCCTTAACGATTTAATACTGACATAAGCTGCAACAAAATTTATATTACTCAATTTTCTTCATACAGAATATTAATATAAAAAATTTCTAAATTTATTTTATTGAAACCTAAAACTTAAGAGAAGGATTTCTCCATATTTCTCGGAAATATTTTTTAATTTTGATTTCTGCAGATATTTTTTTTATTACTTTCCAACGCAGTTGAAAATCATTTGAGTTGAATTTGTCTGTCTATGCTGTTACTCCAGTAAATGTATTCAAATTGCCATGTAATTAATATATATATCATTTTTTTTTTAATTTATTTCTCTTAGTAAAATAATTATACACTTCTTTTTTTTGTGTGTGTGCGTGTGTGCTTTTTTTCAAAGTTTTTTTTTTTTTTTTCCCCTGGGAGATATTGCAGGTAAAAAATAATTATTTTCCATTTCAAAATGGTCATTTTTTTGCTCCAAAATGACTGTTTTAGTTGCTCTAAAATGGCTTTTTGCTGCTCCAAATTGAGTTCATGCTGTTCCATCCCTAATGTTTGTAAAGCATAAATATAATATACAAGGCTATGCATCATACTTGATAAATCCATGCCTAGGGATGATAATTTCAAAAAATGAGATTTTTGTCACATACAGACAGACACTTTCTAAAACCATTCAAGTTGTGTTTAGGATCTTCTAAAAGGTTGATATTCATCAAAAACCATAAGTTAGAATTTTCCACAATCAAATGTCTTTCTTTTTTGTAAAGGCAGACAAATTTAAAAGTATTGCAATTTTCAGTATTTTTACATATAAATACAACAACAGATCAATGTACTTGATTATCTATTGTTGATTCATAAGTTTAGGTATCTTTAAAACATTTTTAAAAATGCATTTGGCCATTATTTATGAAATTAAGTTATTAAAAATAACTGTAAAATTTAAATTGCACATATTTTAACAGAAAAATGTAGTCCCTTAACCCTTTAAGCGTCCTGGAAAATTTTGCATGCAAGTTTAACAATTCATAAAGTAAAAGCTATGGAATGTATTGATATGGGGATTTGTATTTTATAACCTTAGATATTTATTTATCTTATGGAATTCAAAAAATTAACATTAATATCAATTTTGAGTTAAAAAAGCCTTTGAATCCAAAAACTATGTCACAGAAAAACCCGGTTAAGCCGCTGAAAGGGTTAATGTTAAGTACATTTATTGTTTACATCTAAGAAGCTAGGCAGATTTTATATCAATGATTTATGGCACACTACTGTATTTCAATGCAACTTATTTGTCGAACATAAGTATCACAGTCCACTATTTGCATAATATTTATATTCTACAGTTCTATCTAATGGTTCTATTAATTTGTATATCAGTGAGATTTATGTATAATAGGGTCATTCCATGCCAAATCAACCAATGACTCAACCTGACCCTTTCCGATTTCAATGAAACTGCTAGGGATCATTCTCCATGATGATATAAATTAGAGCATATTTTTATTTTTTGTTTATCGCTTTAAATTTTTTTACAATTAATTATTTAAATTTTGAAAAATCATCATTTTTTGACTTGCATAAATATTTTCAATTTTGAATTTCTCAAGTTCTATCAAACATAGAAATATTTATGACCACTCATTTCAAAGAAAAGTTTATAAGGTTTACTTTGATATGCAAGTCGACTATGTATAATTAAAATAAATAAAATTTTTAAAATTTAAAATTTGAAAATTTAAAAGTTTATTTATTTTAATTATACATAGTCGACTTGCATATCAAATTAAATCTTATAAACTCCTCTTTGAAATAAGTGGTCATAAAAGTTTCTATGTTTGATAGAACTTGAGAAATTCAAAATTGAAAATATTTATGCAAGTCAAAAAATGATGATTTTTCAAAATTTAAATAATTAATTGTATAAAAATTTAAAGCGATAAACCAAAAATAAAAATATCCTCTAATTTATATCATCATAGAGAATGATCCCTAGCAGTTTAATTGAAATCAGAAATGGTCAGGTTCAATATTGAATTTTTTTGGTTGATTTGACATGGAATGACCCAATAGATCATATATATTTATGAATTAAAGCTTCCTTTTTTTAATATTAGTATAGAATGAACTCTATGCATATGATATCACAGGCCATCTGCTACAATGCCTGTATAAGTAGCTGCATCAGCCGATGAATTTTAATCTTATTGGGTGGATTTTAATCCTAGGTCACATGCATAAAGTTCAATTGAAATTTTCAAATCTTACCAAATATTTTTGAATGTAGAGCTATATTTTGAACTTATATTACAATATTTTAAGTAATTGTTGCAACATCATGAAACACATTGTAGAATTAATTTCTGACATTTCGATATATTAAACTTTTAATTCTGACCTATAGTTTCTGAAGAAACCTAAATATTAAAAATACACCTTATCCCTGCCCTGAATTATGGAGTTTCATTAGATCTTGGTTAAATATTCAAAAATTAAAAATCCGAACTTCAGGTGCATTTGGATCTTCTTGGACATTTCTTATCCAATTTTTTAGAATTCCCCAGCCATCAAGGACACATACACACATGGACAATTTTATTAGTGTATAAATAAAAATTGAAAAGTCATGAATAGTCATTTTTCTTCATTTTAGGATCAAGATAGCTGGTTAAGTCGAAAATGTTGGACAATAAATCATTCTAATAGCTCTCTCTCCTTCTTAGTGCCTTACTTTTTGAAATTGGTGTTTTCGGAAGATGGTAAGAAAAACTAAAATACTAATTGAATATAAATTCATTTTAATTTTGTGGCTAATTATTAAAAATTCTTGGTAACTTTAAAAATATAAGATATGAGTATGAATGTACATGTAGGCTTGTTGAACATAATCTATTGTAGAAAATAATTGATATCAATTTATAAAACTTGCTTAGTAATTACTATCACATAAAAATATCCGCTCTGAATTTTATTGTTAATAATGCTATGATGTTTGTCATTTCTTAATGGTGATACTCAATTATGATTTTAGAATGTTAAAAATATTTGCTCTTTTTAACACTTTCCAGAAAAACGTGAAAACTGATAGTTTTATGAACAAGTGTATCATAAACATGCTGAAACAGACACATGCTGAACACACTCTTTAAATCAAAGAATTATTTTAAATGCAGTTTAAATTTAAAATCAAACTCAAAGTTTGTTTAGTTATATTTATATAAGCTTTATAAGATCAAAAACTACACATAGCAGTCTAATCATCTTTTACAGACTAGATTGTGATGTGAAATATTTAATCACTTAAAATTTTTAAGTTAAATTTTTTTTTCCAAAATTTTATTTGAAATTTCGTTACTTGAGTAGAGAATGTCTCAGTAGAGAATTACCCGTTTTCAGTTAAAAATTATTAAAGCATAGCACGGCAGTGCTATGCTTTATTTATTTCCAGTGTGACTCCTTAATGTTATTTTAATACAGAATTTAACATTGAACGAGTTATTTACTACACATTTTCCCACATTTTGTATCCGCTGCCACAAATTTTCTTCGAAGCACCTAATACAGTATGAAAAATTTCCTCCAATCAAAAAAATCTAAAGATCAATGGACATATTTCCTGCAGCATTAAAATATTTTTATGTAATTAAAAAAAAAAAAAAAAAAAAAAAATTGTAAGAATTAAAAACGGCATATTTTAGACGCCATATTGGAAATGAAACGGAGATTTTGAAACATTTGGTACCAACATAAGAATTATTTACCAAAAGTAATTAATATGAAGCATGATTTTTATAATAAAAAGACATTTTCAAACATTGATTAATGGATCAAGAAGATTTTTAGTTGAAGAAATTTAGAAAATAAGTAAATTAAACTTTTTTCTATTAATTGTTTCTTCAAAAAAAAAAAAGGGAAAAATATATGTAACTAATATTTGAAAGCGAGGTTTTTGACACATTGGCATAAAAAAAAAATCGTGCCAAATCCAGTGCGTACATGGTATCTGTGACGGGATTTTGTACCTATGCCACATTTTTAAAGTTTCACCACCTTATATGTTCGAAGAAAATCAAAATAAATTAAGGTAAATAAAAGTATTCAAAAATAACAGTATTAAAGAATAATAGTAAAAAATAGTAGTACATCATCCTTGGTATGTAATGAAACTAGTAAATCTGCAGAACTAGGCCTTCAAGCTCAAGTCCTGGCATTTATTAAGGCTAAACCGCAGAATTAACGACTACATGGCGTAAGACTTTTCGGCACTGTAATAAATTAGCTAATTCTACCAACTTAAACATTCAAATCGAATGTAAACAAATATAAACAATAATGTTTACAAATAATTTTTTTAATTTCCGATTTGGTGATTTTTTAAAATCTTGCCTAAACTTGTAATATTACAAACAATTAATCATTGAATAAAATTAATTTTGAATTAACTTGTATTAAATTTATTATTCTGATGATTGTTAAAATGATAACACACTACACGACTTAATTTTTAAGATATCACAAAGAGTTTCTGTTGAAAAGAGCTTTTTTTTATATTTCAAGTTAATATTTTTATAAAACTCTTTTGATTCATTATCTGTATGAAATAATAAAATGTAAACACATTTGAAACATTCATAACGCTCAACCTTTTGGCACAGATGTGTAATACTTACCACGATTTACTTTATACATCAATAAATTAATCTTCATCTGTTTCTTAAAACAATATTCAAAGCAGTTAAATCTATGTCATTCTAAGACAATAGAATGTCATGGTACTTAGATGTAATAAAAAAATTAAAGAAACATATTAAGATGTATGGAGATATGCAGATGTATAGAGGAAGAATGAAATTCTCCTATTTATAGGATGCTGTGGATATCAAAGGTTAACAAGAATTTAAACTAATGAATATGAGTTTGGAATGAATTATCTTTTTTAACTGAGACATCACTTTGTTTGATCCATTATCATTGTAAAATTTGGTAGTGATATCAAATGTTGATGTAATATTTGCCTTTTACTCTTTCAATATTGTCTTCTTAATTATAATTCTGTAACATTTCAGATGCTGTTCTTCAAATTGCTATTGATAGTTCAAGACATATTTTATATACAAGGCATGAAAAAGGGTCAATACAAGTAAGTTTAAAAATACAGTAAAACCTCTAAATAACAGACACCTCGAACGCAGAAATTATCCGCTATTGAGAAAACCTCAGAGATACAAAAATCGCTAAGAAATGCTTAATATTTCATTAATTGACATTTATATGTTCTGAAACCTCTATTATATAATTAATGAGAAATTAAAATTATTTTTTAAGCAGTAAAACTTAAATAAAATTGTACACATCTTTAACTGCTGTTTATTACACTCTTATTTAAAAAAATATATATATCTGTTACAAAAGTTTACTTTTGCTTGCGACTACGTGTAATTTGTTTTTCAATGTGATGTTATTGGTCATTATAGAGTTCCGAGCGGGGATAGGGATTACACTTTTTGATCATTAAAAAAAAATAAAATCATAAAATCTTCCGGGGAGGGGGGGGGGGACATAGACATTTGAATGCTTTGGGAGCTGTCCCTCCCAGGCAACTCCCTGAATTCAACAATGAACATTAAGGAGAAATTTCCTCAGCCTACCCTCTACATTTACCTATGATCACAAAATTTGTGACATATTACCCTGATAAATTTAGAGACCTTTTTACTTTTTTTTCATTTTTTTTCTTGTTAAAAAATATTTTTTCATCCTTTATCGCTGAAAATAGTGTCCGCTATTTGGAATGTCCATTATTCAGAGGTTAAACATACAAAAATGTAGCTTTTGGGAGTGGGAATTGGGAAACTGTCCGTTAAATAGAGGTGTCCGTTATGGAGGTTTTACTGTATTAATATTGCAGTAGTTGTGTTATTCTTCCTTATCATTTGTTTATCCATTTTCATAAAAATGTTTGATATGAGATTTGGTCTTATTTTTAGGGTTTCCTTCATCTGACGAAACCCTATTTGTCTCTGTCTGTCTGTCTCTCTGTCACAGAGTCTGTACACGAAAACTATATAAGTCAGAGTGTTCAAATTTTGTGTACTTATAGCTGAATACCTCTTGTCACACAACAAATCATAAAATTTTGGAAAAGACTAGTATTTTAATTAAAAAATATTTTTGTTTTTAACTACTGAAATAGACCAAGTGAAAAAAAAAAAAAAAAAAAACCTCTTTACAAGCCATTTTACCATTAAACATTAATATTTTTTCTTGATAATTTCCCACAGTCTATCAAAACATTGTTTTTAACATCCAAACATTTCAAGAAGTTTGTACAATATGTCAGTTATTCTTTGCATTTAATTCTGGATAACCCATCTCCTCATTTGGCAAAATCATACAATAATATAAGTTGTGTTTATTTTATTTATTTATTTATTTATTTATTTATTTATTTATTTTTTTTTTTTTTTGATCAACTGTAAGCTGCACTGCAGTTAGAAATGGGATAGAGGATAATTTAAAGGAGGCCCATTCCTAAATATAATGGTGCTGCCATTTATGCAAGAAATGATTAATTTTTTATCGACAATTTTCATTTGTTAATTTAACAGTAAATTGTTTTCTAGGTGATATTAAACAAAACCCTCTGTGCGATCTGTATTCATACTTACCCACTTGTTATTTTTCTTTCCTGCATGTGCTGCATCTTTTTTTAGGGTTTCGTTCATTTGATGAAACTCTATTCGTCTCTGTCATCTGTCTGTCAGTCATAGAGTTTATACACAAAAACTACACAAGTCACAGAGTTCAAAGTTTATGTGCTTACAGCTTTGTTTGTCACACAACAAATCATAAAATTTTGGAAAAGACTATTATTTTAATTTTTTTTTCTTAATATCATCAGTTTATTTTTTTTTTCTCGTTACTTAAAAAAAAAAAGGAGTACTTCTATTGCCCCAATTACAAAATTGGTTTTAAAAATTACAAAAAAAATTTAATATCTCAAAAATGAATTGAAATACAGCTTTTAAACAAATTGCATTTAAAAGAACATTTTTTTCCTATATGATGATGTAAAAATTTAAAATGTATGATATTTAGAAGTTTAAAAATTTGCAGTTACATAAATTTTAAAACTGAAATTTAATTTCAAATTTTAAAATGACATACGCACAGATACTTTATGATATAGAAAATTTGATATGAAAGTTTTTAATTTGATTACAATAAATAACTATATAAATAGCATTTATAATTATTTTGTTGTTTTTTTCTTCTAATTGTTGCACTCAAGTTTTAATAGATATTAAAATTATTATGTATGTAACATAAATTAATGGATTAAATAAATCACATGAAAAATGCACTTATTTGTTCTTATTTCATCATATATTACATTATATTTATCATCTATTTTGATATGCAAAGTGAAAAGAAAAATTTTTTTTTAATTAAATTTCTATTCATTTAAATTACTAGCTTACTGGTGACCAGTTTGGTCTCTCTTAAATTTATGCTAAGCTTTGCAATATTTTACTTTTATTCATAATTTTATTTACTTGCAAAGATTAGTTAAGTTTCTATTGATGATTTTTGTATGCTAATTTAATGATAAAGTATTTTGAAGGAGATATTAAATGAAACTCTCTGTTCGATCTGCAATTACATTTACCCTCTTGTTTTTATTCTTCCAGGTGTTTGATTTAGGTAAAGATGGGAAACAAATGAGTAAAGTTAAAGTTTTACATCAAGGATCAATTATTCAACAAGCCTCTCAGATTGCTAGGTAAACTGTTTCATTTCTAATTCAAATTGTGCATGTTATATAACAATTAGAGCATATCAAATGTCATCAATTTGCCTTTGGAAAAAAATCACAAATTTTGTTGATTGAGTTGAGATTTTTCTCAACTCAATCAACAAAATTTGTGATTTTGTTAGCAAAATAGCAAATTTTGTTTATAAGACTCAGGGAAAATTCGAAGATCAAATCATCAAGTAAGCCCAAAAAAAAAAAAAATCACAAATTTTGCCATTGAGGCATAGAAAAATTGTAAACTTCATTGATTGCACACAAAAAATGAAGAGTTTTGACAATCAGGAACAGAAAAAAAAATTGCAAATATTACCGATTAGGCACAGGGAAATCTCAACTTTTGTCAAAAAGATGAATGGGAAATTTGCAAAATTTATTGACTGAAAATCTTGATTTTCATCAGTTGCAAGGGGGAAAAAAATCACATTTTGTCAATTTTCCAGACAAATTTGGATATAAATTGCAAATTTTGTCTAAAACTTTCAGTTAAGAAATGCGAATTCCATCAATTGATCATGTGCTTAAAAATCAAGAATTTTGTTGTTTAGGAAGTATAAATTTTCAAATTTTGTTGATCGACTGTGAAAAATGACGTAATTCATCTGTTTATTGTGAATTTAGTCAATTTGCCATAGGAAAAATTGCAAATTTCACCAAAGTCAGTTAAAAATCACAAATTTCGTTAATTTGCTGTGGGAAATATTGCAAATTCAATCAGATTTAGTTACAGATTGTGAATTTTGTTAATCAGGTTTAAAAAAAGAAAAAAAAATTGCTGACCAGGCACAGAAAAATTGAAAATTTCGCTGATCAGGTATCGAAAAATCTTGGTCAAGCCTGCTCTGAAAAACTGCTAATTTTGTCAGTTGGGCTCGAAAAAATTGCAAATTTTGTTGATCAAGTTGGGAAAAATAGCAAATTTATTTGACCTGATTATAGGCAAATTGCGACTTGTGTCAATCAGATCCATAAAAATTGCATATTTCCTTGATTGGTAGCAGAAAAACATAATATCGTTGATCAGGCGTGGGCAAATCTTGAATTTCATTTATTGATGCTGCATCAACAAACAAACAAACAGACAAAAACTTTCTTTTCTAGAGTGATTTTCTTAGATGGCTTTTTATATGTTTCATATTTCTTTTTAGAACCATAAATGAACAAAATTTTTATCCTGTTGTTCATATTAGTGCTGTTGAAGCTAATGAATCAAAGCATGTTCATCTAATTGCAATAACTCAATCAGGTAAATATAACTTTTATTCATTATAAATTTTTGACTAAATATAAAATCTTTTTATTTATTTCTTTTCTTGTGTTTATATACACTCTTAAAAAGTGCATCAATTTTAGAACCCATTAAAAAAGTTTTACTTCAGTAACATATTTACATTTTATAAAGATTTGAAGTATGGATCAACACATAAATTTGCAAAGTATATTTAAAAAAAATTTCAAATAGCATACTAGCAGAATCACGTGGTTTGCCTGTGTTAACTGTAGAGATCTTCCAAGTGTATGTAACCCTAGTGTGGAAAAGTAGTTGATTAATACTTCATAGAAAGAACTATCTAGAATTATTTAGAGTTTAATTTTTTCTCTAATTTTTATATATGTATCATGTCATCCATCATTAAATTTAATTTATTAACATCATCTAGATATTCTTGAACCATATCATTATAAATAAGTACAAATAGCAATCTTTTTATTAAAATTTAAGGTGTTAAAAATGAGACAATGATTAGAATTTAGTTTTTTAGAGCAGAGGTTCCCAATCGTGGAGCAATCAAGGATAACCGCAAAAATATATTTTATTTCATCTGTTTAAAAAATCTAACAAATATATTTTACCATTCAAATAATGAGAGCTGTCATAAAGTAAAACTTTGTGGAGAAGGCAGTGTTTTTTTTTAAATAGTCAGTCAATATTATGATATGATCCAATTGGGTGATATGTATATAGTTGCACAGTCATTATGGAAATTCTGAAGAATCCTTAATCTCCTTCTGGGTAAACTTAGGAGTAGAATATCCAGAAATATCTAAATCAGCCTTGAGGTCATTGAAGGGATTCAACTCTATATACTTGTATGAATGTACATTTTCAACTTTCTTGTTTTTTTAATACAAGTATAGAAACTGCATGTAGAAAGTGACTTAAGTTTAAAATTAACCAGCTTTAACTCTGATGCCCTCATCAGTAAATACCAGTGCCAGAAATCTCACTAATTCTAAAGTTATGTTTCAATTTGATATTTATCAAATTCATTTTTCAATATCTTTGTAAAATGTATGTTGCTTCAATAATTATTCCACTTATACACATTGGAATGTCAAATTCTTGATTTTATAGATAGTGCATCCTTTGTCTGAAAATTTGCCTTTTTTGTAGTAGAGATTAAACTATGGCCACTGTCATCGAAATATTCAAGGCCAAAGGATACAAGGTGTGCGGCTATCACTAATTAACTGACTTCTCACTAATGTTGGAATTCATACTAGAAAATTTTGAATAGCAATTTTTTAAATATTATTTGTGTAGATTATCTATCATTCTATAAAACAAGAATATTTATTTAAGGCACCGAAAAAGACCCAGATGATAATGTAAAGTCTATAGGAGCGTCCTTTAAAATATCTTGCTCAAATTTTAATATTTTTACATGATTTATTTTGCATGAGATAGCTGATGACGATCCACAACTGGCCTAGTTTTTACTTTTTCAATTTTGGTTTCAGATTTAAAAAAAAAAAAAAAAAAAAAAAAACTTTATATTTTAAATTGGTTCTGAAATCGAAATTATCATAACAAGGTAGAACCCGTCAAAATTTGACGAAAAAAAATTCGTTAAGAAAGAACTGTATGATTAATTTTTAATAAATCTACAAAATTAGTAACAGTAAAAAATACATCTTATATTGGTCAGTCTCCCAACTCTCAAACAAATATTATTTTAAACTAAAATTAATAAAATCAATCAATCTCAATTATTCAAATTATTAAACGAAAAAATTCAAAATTCACCGGAATTTATAACACGCGATATTTTAAAAATAGTATACACATTTTAATTTCTTTTTTTCCAATTTGAAGAGAAAATGGAGTGATTCTGAAGCCACAATTAAAAAAATTGTACTAAAAACTATGAAAAATGAGTTATTAATAGTAAATCAAAAATAAATTAAGACACAGCTTTCAAACGAAATGCATTTAAAAGTATATTTTTTTCTCTATACGACGGTGTAAAAATTAAAAATATATGATGTTTAGAAATGCAAAATTTGCAGTACCGAAAATTGCAAAACCGAAATTGCATAAAAAAGAGTTGTGCATTTAAATTTTTTTTCTTTTCATTTTTAAAAGAAAGTGGAATGATTCTGTGGCCACAATTACAAATTGGTATTAAAAACTATAAAAAAAAAAAATTAACATCTCAAAAATAAATTGAGATACAGCTTTGAAACGAATTGCATTTAGAAGTACATTTTTTTTCCTTTACAATGGTGTAAAAATTAAAAATATGCTATGTTTAAAAGTGTAAAATTTGCAGTAGTGAAAAATTGCAACATCGAAATTGTAGGGGAAAGTGTTGCCATTCGCAAAATGATGTATGTGTTACACACAGATACGTTTGGCCTTTATAATATAGATATAAAAAATATATAAGACAAATCAGAAAAGTAAAAACTAGGCCTGTTGTAGATCGTCCTCAGTTATCTTATGTAAAAAAATCATGAAAAAATATTAAAATTTGGGCGAGATATTTGAAAAGGATGCTCCCATAGACTTTACATTGTCATCCAGGTATCATTCTGTGCCTAGTGTGGGACCTTAAACTTATTTGTCAGAATTTGGAATCCCTAAATAAAAATTCAATCAGATGTGGTATGTCATAATGATGCCGCATCTGGCTGATAATTTTACTGAAAAATTCCAAATTCTCACCTGTAAGTTTAAAGGGTTATTGCTATTTTATAAAATGATAGATATTCCACAAATAAAAGAAAATTGCTATTCAGACTTTTCCAGTGTAAGTTCTAACACTATTATGAAGTGGATCGATTAGTGATGACATTACATCTTATGTCCTCTGGCCTTGAGTATTTCGAAGGAGCATTAAAGCTCATGGAGTTCATTCAACAATTTCCATACTGATATTCAATATACCCTCATTTTAGATAAACCATATTTGATATCTAAATATATATATATATACAGTATAGGATCCATTATCCAGAATGCTTGGAACCCAGGGCATTCTGAATAAGGGGTTTTTCCGTAATTCGGAACACTTTACCGTAAGTATAAGAAATGCATAAAATAATTTCATAAATAGTGAAATAAATAGGTAAATATGAATACTAATACATGTAAACACCTTAATTAATTTATTAATTTACACAAAATAAAAAAATAATTATAATAAATGAAAAAAAAAATACATATATATGAAATTTAATTTTAAGATTTTGAAACAGAATCTTTTGACTGGGATTTAGCAAACATTTCTATGATAGTCTTTTGCTTATAGCACGTCTCTTGCACTAATTGTTCTTGTATTTTATACAGAGATGGGATTTACTGCTCATGGAAGTAGCTCCTCTGTTGCAAGCCTAAATTAATTGTTCAGTATAAAATACAAATTTTTCATTTGATACCTTTTTAACTGCTTCATTCTGCTGGTTGTCCTTCTCGTCATCACTTTCATCAGATATATTGTTAGTCATCATTGCACAAATTTCACTGTCAGTCATGTGATTAGTGGCAGGAATGTTTTTATGGAAAAATAATACAGATAGCCACAGATTGTACCATCCATGGATAAGTGTATCCTTATCCACAGCCTGCCTTGCTTTAGCAGTACTCCATAAAGCATTTTTGATTGCGAAGCTTCTCTGGAAATTTTTAATCCCAATTTCTTTGTTGCACTTTGTGAGCATTTTTTTAAGAAGTCATTTTTGTAGTGAGTTTTTAAAGATCTGTTATGTACAATTTGGAGGCAAAAACACCACAAACACGTTATCCATTTCTAAGAATTCTGCTTCAGGATAGGCTTTTTTTTTTTTTTTTTTTTTTCGTGATCTTTTGAAGACATTTGTCTTTTATCGCGATTTTTTGATGAAAGTTGCCGAAAAATAATCGTTATTTCTTTATTTTTAACGAATTTTGCCGTTTTTCCATGATCTTTTGACGAAATCTGCTGTTTTTCTGGATTTTTTGACAAAATTTGCTGTTTTTTTTTTTTTTTTCGTGATCTTTTGAAGAAATTTGCCTTTAATCCCTATTTTTTGACGAATGTTGTCATTTTTCGTGATCGTTTGTTGAAATTTGCCGTTTTTTGAGAATCTTTTGTCAAAATTTGCCATTTTTATCGCAATTTTTTGGACTATATTTCTTATCTTTTCACGATTTTTTGGGGGAAATCTGTCTGTTTGGGGGATTTTGTAACGAAATTACTCATTTTCTCGCGAATTTTTTGATAAAATTTGCCGAAAATTAGTTGTTATTTCGTGATGTTTAATGAAATTTGCCGTTTTTTCGCGACCCTTTGACGAAATTACGCGTCCCTTGTTACGCGTAAGAGCTATTTTTTTGCATCTCGTTGCCGATTTTTTCCGTAATTTACGTGCTATAGCGCGTCCGTAGCATTGCAAAAAAAAAAAAAAGTTAGCGATTTGCATTCCAGTTTTCGGAGCGTTCCAGATAACGGATCCTATACTGCATATATAAGTAGGTCACATGCCTTTAAAGGTTAAGAAACATTGCTTTAGAAGATAACAATATTTCTTTAGTGTGGAATTCTCGTGCTTCTTAATTTTCAAATTCATTGTTTACATCTGAAAAAAATTTATGTTATACAGAGAATTACAGTATAAAGATCTTCTTACAGTAGAACATTAATATAGTAATTAATAGTAATGTATTGCTATTAATTGAATTATTAAATTAAGAAACATATACTGAAAAGTAATATCTTATAATTTTAAGATTTAATTAGAATCTTATTTTAGCTGATTGCTTTGTAACATCTTTATCTATAATATAAAGTTATTTTTGAGAAAAATAAGAGGTAACTTCTACTCCGATCTTAAATTTTCTTTGGAATGATTCTGTTAGAATGTGAAATTAGAAATGTTTTCATAAAATTCTGGTTACATTAATGAAGCTTAATTCAAGTATAAATCTTGGTGTTTAGAAAATTTTCAAAATTCTTATTAACTACCCATTGTAAAGCCTTGTAAATACATACAGACAGTACCCATTGTCTTGAAAAGTTTTAAAAGTATATGACTCTAATTTTGTTTTTAACAAAAGAAATATATAAAAAGTTTTATGGAATTATTTTTTTAATTCTGTTTGTAGGAGTAAGACTTTATTTTACAACGAATGGAAGTTTTGGAGATGACAGACCTTATACATTAGCCTTGCTTCATGTTAGGCTTCCTCCAGGTTATACTGCAAATACAGTTGTCAAACCAAATAATGTTCATATGGCTTTTTATAAGAAAGGTAAGATTTTAATTTGTTTTTACTTTCTTTTATCTTTACAAGTCAAATTATTGGATTTGTAAAAATTTCAACTTCCAGTTTTTGATGGAATTATACATTTTAGAAGGTCCTGAATACTTTCTTTTGTTTTTTAGAAAATGTCTGTATGTGACAAAAATTTTGTGGGTGCTCTATCTCAAGAATTAATGCATGGAATTTCACAAAATTTTAAATTCTCTTAGACATTGATATACACTAGAGCTGATTAGTTTTTGGTGTAAATCATTCAACAGGTGATGCTGCTATAATTCATTATTCACAATTTTCACTATGGCTCTGTCTATAGAGCTAATAAACAGACTTTCATAAAACTTTGGATTCAGTTAGTCCTTGATATAATTTGATGCTGATTACTTTTTAGTGTTGATTGTCGATAAATGGTGCTGCTATTTTGCATTACTCATGACTATTGCTTGAACTAATGCATAAATTTTCAACAAACTTCAGATTCAATTAGTCCCTGATGTAGATTAATATTGTTTAGTTTTTGGTGTAAATCGCTCTGCACATCCTATTTAAGATGAAGTCGTATTATTTCTGTATAACTGGATTTAATATATAAAATTGTAATAAATTATGTTCTCATGCATTTTTGTATAAGAGTTCAATAGCTATTGCACCCAGATCTAAATATATGTAGTTTGTTGGCAACAAACAATGCTTATAAACACATTGTCACCATTGTTTCTTTTTTAAAGAATAATGTATTTTTTAATATTGAACATGCCACGTAAATTGTTAGCATAATTTGTGATAGTTTGATTGCAAATAAATGGTAGAATAAGTAGTTAAAATGAACATAAATTGTTCAAAGACAATTATAATTAATATGGCAATTTTTTCTTGTTAAACTGGGAGTATCCCTATAACTTTTTTAAGAAAACATGCACTATGTATATGGGTGATTCTCAAAATAGGGGACTATTTCAAAAATGAAATCTTAAAAAAATTACTGTTAGCAAAATTTCTGAAAAAAAATAGGTGTTGTTAATATAGTATTAGGTATGCTTTACATGTAGTCAGCAGAGCTAAATATTTAAAAAGTAACTTTAAAAAAAAATAATTAGTATTTTATGAGCCATGCTAATGACAAAACAAATTGCATGGAATAAATATATTAAGAAATTTTTATTTTCTTCCTGTTTAAATGATTTTTTCTATATTTATTAGCCTTCCTTTTCAGCAAATGGTTTTCATTTTTACATATATACATATAAGGAGAATAAAAACATTACCAAAGAGCAAACTTTGTTTACATGAGCAACATTCTAAAACTAACAATGTAAGAAGCTGTCTTAGTGATTTTCTGAGCGATTTAATGCATATTTTAGGGATAATAAATGTAATACCTAAATTTATATGTAAAATTAAACTTTATAAAGGATACAATATAAGCACTGGTTATATTTATGCACATAGGAATCTTTAGCATGGACAGAAAAACCATGCTAATGACACTGATATTTGTCCATGCTAATGACAAATTTTAATTTAAATAAGATTATGAGCCATAATATAATCACAATGCATCTTTATAATTTACGTGTTTCAAATTATTGGACATAAATAATTTCTACTTTTAACACTTTATTTCAGTAATAAGTATTATATATAGTGGGTTTAGGTCTTTTTTTATGCATAGGACTAAACCAATTGGTTTTTTGTATAAAAAAAAAACAATTTGTTTTTTAGAAGAAATCTAATGACATTTTCTTTTTTTCTTTATAATATTTACGAGTTTCAGATTATTAGATATGAATAATTTCTATTGTTTTTTAGGAGAAATCTAATGACATTTTCTTTTTTTCTTTATGATTTAAGAGTTTCAGATTATTGGATATAAATAATTCTACTTTTAACACTTTATTTCAGCAATAAGCATTGGATATATTGGGTTTACATCATTTTTAATGCATAGGATTAAAATCAGTACACATTGGTGAACATATCTATTGCTCTAAAGAAAAACTTCAAACATGTGAATTGATCAAAGATAAAATAGATTCAATTTTTAGTATAAAATATTTTAATTTTTTTAATAATGCAGATTATTTAATGCAATTAATAATGTAACACAATGATCTTTTAAGATTTTGCACAAGCTGTAAAAGAAATTTTTCTTTTGGGAGATTATCTTGAAGAATTAGAAGAAAGACTGGTTGCTAGTTATAGCATTTTAATAATAATTTTATTCCCTCTGCTATCTGCTGAATCTAACGACTAAAAATGTTACCGTCAAATTGTCACTCAGAAAGAAAAAATCCTAAGAAGTATTTGTAATTTATTATTTGAATAATTTTGGAAAAGAATATTTATCAAACTATATCCAAATGTTTATTATTAGTAATCAAAAGATTGTTTATAAAGATTTACAGGGCATCAATTGTTCACTGTGTAGAAAAGTTAAAACTTTCAACATAAGGCTGTGTGCTAAAACTGTTTAAATTGAAAAATGAGTTTTTTCAATTTTTAGCATAAATTCACTATAATTATTAAATTTAAATTATTTTAAATGAAGTTACACTGCTTATAAACCAATAATGTCTGTTTTTATCAGTAAATATGCATGTATATGTAATAAGAAAGGATGTTTAAAAAAAAACCTGGTTTAAACCAAAAAAACCGGTTTTTTGGGGGGTTTTCGAAAAAACCTGGTTTTTTTCCAACCCTGATTCTTAAAATACAATACATGCTTCTATTTTCAGGCTGGGATAAAATGGCTACTTGTTGCCATGGAGAAACTTTATATTTTCAAACTATTGTCATATGTGAAAATGAAATTTTGATTAATAACCAGCTGTTGTAGTATGACCTTGTTTTGAAAATAGAATATGGAGGAAAAACTTTAATTCTTTTTTTATTTACTATAATTTTATTTTTAAAAAAATATTTATTGGATAAATCCTCTCCTTGATTAATTTAAAGAAAGAATAACATTTGTTTTATTTTATAAACATGATATTAACTCTTGAAAAATGCTAGTATACACAAGGCACAGCTGCTGTGGACATCCATGCTAATGACATTTTGAACATTTATTCTGTTATTTTAAGGTGTTTTTAACTAAAAAGTGAGCAATTATTGAGTGCAAATAATGAATAATATTAAGACAAACATATCTAAATATAAAAACATGACAGAAAACCTCTCAATTTTTTTTGTATGCTGAAAGACATAAATTGTCCCCTATTTTGAGAATCACCTATATACATGTACTTGCATAGTACATACTTTTGTTTTTCCTTTCAGGTTTCACATTGCTAGCTGCTTCTCAAGGCGAAGACGATGTTCTCTTTGCAACCAGTAATGACACATTTGCTTTCCACTATCAGCTCATGGAAACTTATGTAAGTTTAATGTTTGTAACTTGTTTCATTCAATGCCTTATTTTTTAGTTAATTTCCTAAATTTATTTGGCATCATGTAATAATTATAACGTAATTATTATTTGTAGAATTTTGAGTAGTTAAGATTTAAATAGAAATCCACTTTATTTTGACATGTTTTTCTAATTTGCTTATACAGTGAAACCTCCAAATAAGGGACACCCATTGGACCGGAACTTTTGTCCCTTAAATAGAGGTGTCCCTTATTTGAAGTTTTGATTCTTATTTTTAATTAATCATCAAAAGTGAAGTTTAAATGCACTCGAAGTGTCCTTTAATCAGACACAAAATGAATAGAGAATTAATAAATTAAATTTTTCTATTGATTACCAAATCATTAAATTATTTGTAGAATTATTGAGCTTTATTTTATATGCATGTTCTGTACATGCAAAAAGTATTAATACATTTTAAAAGAATTTTACCTGACATAATCAATCAAAAGTAATTGTTTTGCAAATTTAAGTTTTTCACTACAAGCTATTCCGAATTTGAAATAACTCACCTTTCAAGGGTTCCTTTACCATACTTATAAATTTTAGGTCTTCATTATCAGCAGTATTTACAAAAAAAAAGTATTCAATTGCTCTGCATATTTTAAAGCAACAAATCTCTCAACTGCTGTGCTCAGCTAGCGAAAAATGTTTTGACACATTTACAAATTCATTTTTTAATATAAAGGTTTATATCTATAATCCCTGATTGTAGAAGCTGTTTTAGATCAAATGACGTCTTCACTTTTTTGGTAAATAAGTTACTTATTGAGTTATAAACAATTTTGATCATGTGACAAATATGTTTTTCACCCTTTCCGAGTAGTTACTCTTCTTTTGCGTGGAAATTCCGTTCAAAACCCCCACTCTGACAATATTACCTGTAAAGATCTATTGTATTTGAAGAAAACCTCCAGAAAAAACAGTTCAATTACATAGTTTCTGAACAACAGCGCCTGCTAGTTCCAGGCATTTCCGAATAAAATAAATTAAGCTATAAAATTATGTCATGCAAGTTGTTGTTCTTTTTGATTTGAGAACAGCTTAAAAGCATCTGTAAAGTTCGTTATTTCATAACTTTCTTTTATTCTCCACTTTTAGAATCATCCTCAAAATTTTCCGCATTACTTTCAATGACGATAAACGCACTGGTGTCAAATCAGAATTGTGGGTAAATAAATGCTCGTCAGTTGTGATGTATGCCTCTGTATCCACTTGACTGTCTGTCTGTTTGATAAATTCACAAAAATCTGCATTTTTATTTTCATCACAGACTGCTTCATTATCCGAAATGCAAAAACCACTCCCTTTGATCTCATTTTCAACTGTCCCTTATTGAGAGGTAAATACATTATACGTCCTATACCTTGGGACTGGGACCGGAAGTTTTGTCCCTTAAATAGAGGTGTCCCTTATTTAGAGGTTTCACTGTATTATGTATTGCTCATCCACAAAATGACACATCTCACAAAAATTTATTTTGCATTTTATTCCACTAATAGGTTTGTCATAGGTGCATTTTGGTATCAAAAAAGTTTCATATGTGTAGTTGTATGGGTATTTACTTTTAATGCTATATATGTTCTTTGTTAACATAGAAGAGAGGTGGATTGTGAGGCAAGAAAAAATAACTCAATCCTCCAAATCTTATCTTTATTCTTAAGACTATGTATGTTTTTATTCTTGCATGCAGTGCTAAGTTCTTTTACATGCAAAAGTTTCTTTTGCCTCTCCTGTGAAATTTACTTTTTCCAAGATGTCTCTTTTCTTGTGGGTAAGAGATATAGTGTAGTTGGATTTCATTTGTTGATAAGCTAAATATTATTAAACAAGATTTTTCTGCTTTCTGTTTGCTTAGTAGCAGAAACTTTGAAGCTTAGCAACTGTTTTCTTGATTATTATAGGACTTTTAGAATAATTTAACTGCTTAAAAAAATGCTTGGCTTAAGAAATAGCAAAAATTTACTTTGTATCTAGATTTATTGCAATTTTTTTTATATATTTCCTTTGTGAAGGCAAATTTTGCTTATTTTATTAATTCTTATAATTTGATATTGTACTAATCTTGATGTAGTATTATTGGGTCATAGATAAATTTTGATTTGCTACAGATTGACACCAGTATATTTGTCTTTTTGACAACAAATGCTTTTTGTTAACTTTGTAAAAAATTATGAAGTTTTTCTACTTTTTGATTAGATTATTTAGAAATAAAGTTTAAAAATTACAAAAATATTTCTCTCAACTTTATTTATTTATTTTTTGTCTTGCTAGTAGATTTTTTTGCTGAAATTAATTATACTGTCAGACCACAGTTGCTGTGGCCGTGCTTGGCAGAATGCCAGGCCGATTCTATACAGCTTGTAGGTAGGACAGCTTCTTTGGCAGAAGGGATCGTGTTTAACATTTTTTTTCCTTTTTCTGTTCTGTGAAATTTTATTTTAAATTAAATGGTCGTGAATCTTCCATTAGTTCACGGATTTCGTTTTTCCGAAATATATATACACATATTTGCTATATTTTTGTGAATTTCAATAAAACCATATTTGTTTTATTTTATTTTTTACAATTATATTTATGTCAAACCCGCAGATTTAACGACTGCTTGGCTTCTATCTTGACGGCTATGCGATGAATTCGCCAATTTTAACAACCTAAATATTCAGGGCACATGCAATTACTTGCACCAAAATGGTGTTATTTGGCCTGATATGGTAACCCTGCTACTTTTGTTTATTTATTCGTAAATAGTTTATTTGCTTTAATTTTCTTTTTTCAAATAATGTAAAATATTTTTTGTTCTATAATTATTGGTTTTTAATATTTAATATATTTTAACATTTTTTTATTTATTGTTATTTGCTTTTTAAAATAATAGAAAATAATTGAAAAATGTATGTGCAACTGATATTCGAAAACAAGGATTTCGCCAAGATGGCATTGGAAAAATTCATTCTATCCATTTGCGTGTATATCTGTGCCATATTCATACCCAATGCATGCAAATAATTTAAATAGATTAAGTAAACAATAATGTAAAGAAATAATTTTTAAAAATCGCCACTTTAGCAATTTTTAAAATTACGCCATGCAATCGTTAATTCTAAAAAGATTACATACGCTATATTTCGAGAGGAAAAGTTACTACACTAAGTTTAATAATCATAAATTTAAATCATCTTTTTCCTTTCATATTTGACTTTTTATAACTCTATTTTGATATAACAGAACTACAAAATAATATTAAAAAATATATTATTGAATGACCAAAGCAAAAAGGTATTCACCAAAAATATTCGACATATCTAAGATGTTTAATAAACAAACTCATCTCACTCATCTCAGGATGCTACTGACTTCCCCATTTTCGACATGGACTTAGTCCTTTTCGCCCATGCGCAGATCTGTCCAGGTTCCTAAGAAACGTGGTACATCAGTACCATATTTACTTTTAAAAAAAGGGCAAAACTTCTTTTGTGCACATTATACACAGAATATTTTTTTACTGCTGGATGTAATCACACGACATATATGAATCAAAAAATGTATTAAAAAAAGACATAATCACTCAGAAAATCTTATTTAATTGAAGTATTACTGCATCTTTATTTCACTCCTTGCACTTTTTTATACATTAGCATTATATAAACACTATTTAGAAATTTTCACTGCCGTCTTTCACTTCCTACCTGAAGCCTAAAAATGTATTTTCGCCTTGTTTTTGACCTGATTGTGTCAACTTTCTTTACTGAAATTCATTTAGTCATTCATTCATTTGCATATCAAATTTATGGTGCGTGTTGTATATGAGATTTCAAAAAATCGCCATTTTTTTTCTTAAGTACAAAATAAGCATTATACATGCATGCACGGTATACACAAGTAAATATGGTAAATTGTTACCCTTAGTAACATGGTGGAAATCTTCTTTAGATCTACACTTTCTTGTTGTTTTTAATATTTTTGTAAAAACCCTCATTTTTATTTTTTACTCTTATGGAATTTTCCTGGCTACTTTCTTTAGTTAAATGAAATGACAGTAAAAATGCTTCTTTATCATCTTGCCATGATGGAGCTGATTTCAAATAGATGCTTTATAATATATTCCTCTTTCATTATTCTTAAAGAAATTCAAGAATTTCCGGTGGTTTGGTGTATATGAAAGACATGTCTTGATTCATTATTTATTATTTATATTCATTCTGTATATCCAACGTTAATATAGCACCAAAGGGAAACATTTTTCTTCCGTTTAAGGGTGTATTCGAAAAAACGCTTTTCCATCTTCAACAGCTCGAAATTTTCGGATACAATTTCAGACTCATTTTTAAAGGTAGAAACATGAAATTTGCTGAGAGGATTCTTGAAGGGACGTATGAGGTGCCGAGTGATGTTTTTTTACGCTCAATTCATTAGAATTTGAGTTATAAACAATTATCTTCTCAGTATGACCCCTTTTTTCGTTCTCAAATCTCCCGCTTGGGAAAAATCGGTTCGAAATGCCGTTTTTGATTGCTTTTTTTGCAATATTTTCTGCATTTATCAAAGAATCGACAATTACGGCACCTTGTGTACTTTCCAAATAAGAGATTTTGAAAGTTTGGTGTGTTTGAGAGCAATAATGAGTTCAAAAATAAATCGGAAAATAGGCAGTTTGAATCGAAATACACCCTTAACATTCTGAAAACTGAATTTTAAAAAATGATATTCAGTTAAGAACTGTCTTTTATTGATGCGAAATCCAAATGGCAATTAACTGCTTTTAGTTTCATTTTTAATAATGTTTTTAAGGATTTATGCTCACTTTTTATGAAATTGTATGTATTTTTATGAACTTGTCTGCATTTAGTATGAGATAAATTCTCACATTTATTTATCTTTTATTTATCAGCATAGTTTTTTTTAGTTGTTACGCATGCAAATTTTAATCAATATACTTTGTGATCTTTTCTGCAATTTCCAGGCCACGCAATATCAGTCATTTTATCTGCATCTTTTGTGTATGCATCCATTCTCTCCTGGCATTTCCTTTCATTTTGGTAATGCCTTTCTTAAGGGTGTATTCAAAAAAACGCTTTTTCATCTTCAACAGCTCGAAATTTTCCGATACAATTTCAGACACATTTTTAAATGTAGAAACATGAAATTTGCTGAGAGGATTCTTGAAGGGACATATGAGGTGCTGAGTGATGTTTTTTTACGCTCAATTCATTAGAATTTGAGTTATAGACAAATATCTTCTCAGTATGACCCCTTTTTTCATTCTCAAATCTCCCGCTTGGCAAAAATCGGTTCGAAATGCCGTTTTTGATTGCTTTTTTTTTGCAATATTTTCTGCATTTATCAAAGAATCGACATTTACGGCACCTTGTGTATTTTCCAAATAAGAGATTTTGAAAGTTTGGTGTATTTGAGAGCAATAATGGGTTCAAAAATAAATCGGAAAATAGGCAGTTTGAATCAAAATACACCCTTAAATTCTGCTACTTCCGCTTTAAGGATCATGCTCACAAGGAAGGTCTCCATACGGGCATATTCAGAAAAATCTGAAAAAATTACAGAATGTTCTTCTCATATAGTTATATATGTTTATAAAAAAATTTTGCCAGAACCTCCTTACAACGTCCGTAAAAAAAATAAAAATAAAAATTTCGTTTATTTGGCAATTTATCTCCGGTTGGCGAAAAAACGAAATTTTGAAAAATAAGCTTTTACGCTTCGAATACTTTTTAAAGAAAAAACTTTCTGTGTTCAATTTATTTAAATAAGTTTAGTTTAAGTAATTTTAGTTTTGCATTTTTACTTTACTTTAAGTGTAATTTTGTCATATACATTTATATGTACTTATAACAAAATGAAATTAATATATTTTATCATTTAAAACACAATTTAAATTGATTAAAATTGTTCCAAATTGAAAAATACACTGTTAAAAATCTGCTGCATTTTGTTGCAACGCACTCCCTTGCTTGTATAGAAAACGGTTACTTGGCCGTGAAATGGAGCTTTCTCATTTGTTGTAATAGAGATATTATATACAAGCGGTGGAGTGCGTTGCAACAAAATGCAGCAGATTTTTAACAGTGTATGACACGGTCAATTCACGTGCTATGGAGCATTCTCATTGGTTAGAAGAGAGATATTCTATAAAAGTAGTGGAGTGACATTGCAGTAAATGCTGCAGATTTTTAACAGTGAAGTCAATTAAAATCAATTTTCAGATTCGTTAAAATAGTCTGCTTTTGGCGAGGAAATGCACTGCTCGCCAAATCCCGTATTGCTTTCAGCTTTTCACGCCAATTATTCCAAACTATTTTATTTTTTTACATATCTAATAATGTAATTCCGCTGCTAATTTTCACTGATCCTTTATTACCTACATGAGTAGTTTAATTCGTATTTTTTTCAAAAAATTCTGAGTATGCCCCCAATGGAGACCTTCCTTGTCAGTAGGTAGGTAGTCGTAAAAGCCGATTTTGAATCTCCTAATCTGAAATGTTGTTTTTAAGTCAAAGGTGTGGCATTTGTTCTGTAATGAAGTAGAAATGTTTAATTTCGTTTGTAAAGCATGCTATTTGGCCGCAATGAGCGGCCCATCTTCTTCAGCGACCTCTACCTATGTCTCGAACAGCCCTACTCTTTTGTGCGAAGCGCTGTCGGCGACAGGCCACTACCGATAGTGCCAAAATTCTTTACTTACGACCCGAATGCCTTGGACTCTAAATAGAAAAGGAAAAAAAAAAAATGAGATTGAAACTGGACAAATTTAATAGGAAACTAGGCGTTGGGGGCCACCGTAATACTTACCCATCATGGATATGTATATGAAAATAAAACATGTGGAAACTATTTATACATTGCATTGCAATTCATAAACAAAATTTAAATATTGTTAATATACATAGTAATGCTATATTAAAGAACTACTGATTTACCAATTTCGACAAATTATATAAAACGCCAAACTACTCAAGTAGTACTGAACTGCGTAAAAGAAACATCCTTATAACTCCAAAAATAATAATTCTATTAACTAACAATTAACTGCGTCGGATTAAGCATCTCATTTTCAATTAAAATATACTTTTGAATTGAAATTTGAATGAAATACAGGGTCATGAAAAATCGAAGAATGTGGAAAACAAGATTACAAATATCTCGGCAACTAATAATCCGATCGACTTTGTTCTATATGCAAAATGCGTGTTATTTTATTGCCTTTTACGTCCATTTCTTAAAACAAAAAAATTCGAAAAATTTTATATACCTTTCATCAGAACGAATTTTTCGAGAGTCCGAAAAAAACAGTTCCGGATAATCGAGGTTGCTGATATTAAATAGGGTTCGTCCCATTCTTACATACTAACTACATACAAAATTTCAAGTCTCTATCTCAATTTGTTCGGGAGATAGAGCGTTTACAGACAGACAGACAAACAGATGGACGGGAAAAATTTTTTTCTAAAAATATGTTTTTCGGAATCTTCACTATCTAAAACGTGTAAATCTGTCAAAAAAATTTTTCCGATTTTCAAAACGATTGCAAGACTTACCCTATACTACGTATGATGGGTAAGTAAAATACACAAATTAAAGACACTAAAAAACGGTTAGTGGGTGAATGGGGCTGTGAGACTAGAGATTGCCCCTTCCTTCAACCCCTTCCTCCTACCTTGATTGGGGGTGGGTGAGTGGGTCAACCGCTGCATTGAGTGGCTTATCTATTTAGCATTCCTTTTAAAACTTAATTAATTAAATTGAACATAACTTTTAATTACTTTTCATTTAATTGCAGTTATTTATGTACTTTGGCTGTTAAAATTTGAAGGCATTTTAGTTCTGATGGGCTGTTTAAAAGGAGTTGTGATTTTTGTTTTATATGTTTGTCATTAAATATTCTTCAAAAATATAATTCTCCAAAAAATTTGCTACAATTTTAAAAATAAGTTGCCTCTGTGATTTGTAAAGAAGTTTGATAGAGTTCAAAAAGAAAATATTTTCTACTTAAGGGTGTATTCGAAAAAATGATTTTCCACCTTCAACAGCTCAAAATTTTCCGATACATTCCGACTCATTTTTAAAAGTAGAAACATGGAACTTGCTGGGGTGATTTTTAAAGTAATGTAGAAGATGCCGTGAGAAGTAATTTTTCGCTGAATGGATTAGAATTTGATTTATAAGCAATTATTTTCTCAGGATGCTCTTTTTTTCATTCGCAGACCTCCCGCTTCTGAAAATTTTGTCCAAAACGTCGTTTTTCACAGCATTTTTTTGCAACATTTTCTACATTTGTCCAAAAAACGACAATTACGGCACCTTGTGTAGTTTCTAAATAAGAGAATTTGAAAGTTTGGTGCATTTGAGAGAAAAAATGAATTTAAAAATAAATCGGAAAAAAGGCACTTTGGATCGAAATACACCCTTAACATTCAACCTGAATGAAGATTATTAATTTAGACTTCAAGAATCTGTCATTGCCGTTTCCATCTCAACATTTGTTTTTTAAAGATATTTTATGTTTTCGCCATCTTGTGATTGTTAGAAGAATAAATATTCATTAAAGGGGTTGTTGCCTCCATATTTGCAAAATTAAGGCAATTTAATGAATATTTAATATGTTAATTATCACTTGTTAAGCCTAGAACCAACATGGTCAAAAATTTCCAAACCGGGGATTGAACCCAGAAATAAGAGCCCTTGGAATAAGGCTCCAAGTGCTGTACCATTTAAGCTACAAGGACGATGCCCAGCTTGGCATTTTTCACTGGTATATGTTGGTAAGGCTGCACTGCAGCACAAGATGGAATAGTTTTCATGAGCACGCATATTGGTTCTACGCTTAGTTTGCAAGTGATAATTAACATACTAAAAATTTAATAATTTCAAACGTAATTTCACTGCTGAAAATCTAAATATTAAGACAATTTAATTTATTTCTTATTTAATTTAATTATTTGACGATTGCATGTATGAAAATTATAATCACACCAACTCTGATACAAACAATCACATCACATTTAGTGCCAAAGCTTACTAATTCAGTTCTGGATGGCTTGAATTGGATAACCATCTAAAACTTTCAAGATTTATTTACCTTCCAAATGTTACAAGTCACAATTTTTTTTTCTTGCGAATTTCTTTCTGAATACATTTCATCTAGGACAAAATATGTTTCTTACATAGTTAAATATGATTTTCTTCTTTTTTTATGTATCACAAACTTTTCAACTTCTATAGGTATTTGATAATCCTCCCCCCCCCCCCCCCCCCTTCTGCATACCAAAAAAAAAAAAAAAAACTACACAGGTTTTTCATATGAATCTTACATTTATTTTATTAAAATTTATAGACCAAAAATGAATAGAATAATACAATGTATGTAAATAGTTTTATTTTATATTTTTTACATTAATTAATAATATATATTGCAGTGTGAAATGTGTGTAAAATTTGTTACCAAGTCTCTAGAATTTGTTGATAAATATCTACTTGGTATTTGTCTTGAATCAGATCGTGTATAAAAGAATCCTGAAAGTATAGTAAAAGAATTTGTATTATCAGTGTTTGGCATCATAATAAAATGCTAGTTGACAAAAATAAATTTCCTGTTTTCATTTATGCATCTGTTTGTTACATTTTTCTCTCATTTCAATTTTTGCTGTTTTCAGCCTTCTCTTAAATGAATAATGATAATAAAATTATTATTGCTTTTGCAGACAACTGTTATGCTAGAAGGTCATGCATGGGCTATCGCTGAAGTTCCTAAAATTTCTTCTACTGAAAAACCAGTTCATGCAAGTGGAACAGAGATAGCTTGTGATCCTCCAGATATAGTAACCCAACATACTGATCCTAGAAGGGAATTCATTGTTCTTAATGCTCAGGTAAGAGTGTATATCATGGTATTTAGCTGACTTGGTATATTTTAAATCTATGATTTGGTTTAATTTCTAGTGGAATTCATCCATATTTTTAAGTGGTGATAGCTAAAAAATTGCTGATTATTAGAAAGAAGGAAAGAAAGAATTGTTACATTTCAAAGCTAGCTTTCAAGAAATGTGAACCTATTATCATTGACTACTTACCAGATTTCTTTAAGGTGGTTTAGATTATAATTATATCATATCTGGGTAGTGGCAAAAGTTGAAAATTCTTAGGCACCATGAAAAATTCTCAAGAGCCAGCTTGACAAATCATTTCTTTGACTGGCTACTCATAATTGTATTCGGCTATTTTTGAGTGATCTGTGTCATTTTGCAGTAAACAAGTTAACTATTCAATTTAAAAAAATTAGACTGGGCAAAAAATTTAGGATCCATATCGTTTTTACAATTTAAAAACTAATTAGAAACAATTAAAATAGTAGACAAATTAATATCCTTACCTTTAATTCCCAACAAGAAATTATACATATAAATTAACAATGTTGCTAAACTTTGGATGGGGAATCACAGTCCGAGCATTGCTAAAACTGCAAATTACACTAGCACTTACTCAAATTAAAATTAATTATTGCACTGCTCGAAGGATAACTCCCCAAACAAAATCTGACTGTGATCATAAGTGGCTAGCATAGGAGCTGAAAATCATTAAAACAGATCATTCTCTGTAGAAATGAAGAAGAGCCGAAAAGTAATAAGAAAAATATCACTCATCCCAATGTTGATGACACAAATAAAGAAACCATGATCTTGCTTATTATTCATTAATCACAATGAAAATGTGTAGATATGGCCATATCTGAAATATCTGAATAATAATATAAAAAGAATTAAATATGTATAATCACATGAACATTTTCAAACATAATATCGATGTTCACAGCCTAATGAAATCTTCATCTTTATATAGTCTCGTATATCTAATTAAGTCCTTCTCCTGAAGCCGATTACATCTTTACTTATTTAGTTCCATTCAGTATCATAAGGTCGCTAATAAGAACTATGGAGTTGTTCTGTTGGCCAAAAAGTGGAACTCACAAGGGAGTTTATAGGTCACAGGGTTATAAAAAGAACAGAGTGACATCCGCGATGGTTTTGTTGCACTGGAGGATCATATATATGTCCGACACATCTAAGCTTTGATATTATTGCAGTGTTTCTGCCACCACACAAACTTTATGCATATGATGCACGGCGACTCTTCTATGTAAATGTTTTTCTCCATAGCATGATGGTCACCAAATTCAGATGATGGCATATGAGATGAGATAGATGAATTTAAGCATTGGATGCGGCCATACGTGTCAAATCAATTTTAAGCGCTTCAAAATTATCCAAAAGTAATTTAGGTTACTTGATTAAAATAAAAATAATGCAAAATTGAACATAGAAATCATCGGCATAAAAAAACAAAGGCCGACAGGGGCTATAAAGGGCACCTGTCCTCCTACCACATCTCCTGTGTCTTGCTAGAAAGAGATATTCTCCTTTCCCTCTCAGAAATTTTAAACTTCGAGCGGGGTCGCCCTACTCAATTAACAATTAAAATCAGCGATGAAGATCCAACTCCGATGACTCGCTAACTCGTAACATCCTGATAGATCTTGAACATTCTTGGCTGAAGATGATTCATGTCATGCCTAAAATGGGCACTTACTTGAAGCATGGATGTTGTTTAGAGGCGGGAAGAAACACAAAACAAAGGTGGCTACACACCACAGCGAAATACTGAAGCCCGCATGGTTTAAAAATGCTTAAATAGTCACTTTTTAAAATTGCATAACTAGCAAAGTAACTGTTTAAACTGCTGAAAAATTATGTTAAAAGGATTTTAGATTTAAAATAAAAGCAGATTATTATAATTTCAAGAGAAAATAATTAATATTAAAATAATTTTGAAAAATATTTTTTTTTGGTAAATTGCTATTTTTTATTTAGCAATTTCAAAACGATATAGTGTATACATTGATTAAATAACAAATAAACATTAGCTTTAATGAATTTATAGAGATTTATTACTGAGATTGTTGCAACTTAAGATGTAATATAAAAGAATATTTTGGACTTTTGAATAATTTAATAATTGCATTTTTGAAATAGCCATCTGTTAATTTTTTCTTTTTTCTTTCTTTTTTTTTTAATGATAACTATAATTTCTATAAATAAAAACAATGCCTAACAAATGTCTTTGAGATTTTGATTTTAAATATTATTTGTCAAATGATTTTTCAAGATTGAAATCCTTTAAAGATGGCCCATTTAAATATAGGTAAAATTAATAGGTAGATAAAAAAAAAAAAAAAAATCGTCGCCAAGAGAAACTTTTTTAGTTACCTGAGCGACCCAAAATCTGTAGTTTGTCAGACCCTGATCATATCTTTACCTCACATAAATTTCATTTTTTATTACCTAAATAAGAATTATTATTTTTTAATTGGTTTAAAGATTTCAGGTAATAATAATTTAAAGATTTAAATTTCGGAAAATATTTTAAAGCATTAAATCTGCAATTTCACTCTTTTTGTTTTTACAAAAAAATTTGTAACACTAGGTGTAGTATAATATGAATTTAATAACAATGTGTGAAGAAAGTATTGTAATGTTAAAAATTCTGATTATGAAATTATTGGTACAGTTTGATGTTCTTTGAATCTATTTCCATTATTTTTACATTGATTCAATTTGCATGTATGTATGCATGGATATTGGTATTTTTTATGCTTTCATGAACCAGAAATCGTTTGTCATGTTTTTATGAAGATTTCATATATATGAGTAAACAGGATAGTGAACAATTTTTTTTTTTTTTTGAATGAGTTTCTATTTGGTGAATATGTTGCAAGATATGGTCAAAAGAACTATATTTTTATAAATACGGACAATGGGTCATCTAGTAATTTTTTTTTTTACGATTTTGTAACCAAAGAAAACTGTTAAATATTTTCTTTTATAACTCAATTAAAGAATTTTATTGTTCAAAATCATTTATGTTAATACAAGTATCATGTTTCACTTGTGATATAATTTAGTTTTTTAAAAGCTTTTACTTCATATACCTTGCCTGTCCATTTGGTTCAAATCTTGTCATCCATTTATAATATGATGTATTTCCAGTAGAAATACAATACAGTAGACTCCCTCAAATCTGCAAACCAGAAATCCACACATATTTTATGGATGTAAACAATGAAACTTTCAGTTCGGATATTGGATCAAAATTTGATTTTTTTAGTTTTGTACCAATTCCATATACTTTTTAATTTGTAATTTTCTTAATAATTATTCTATTTCTTTCTTAATTCTATTTCTTAATAATTATTCTATTCTTTTTCTTAATAATAATTCTATTCATGTTTTTTCATGAAGGAAGGATAATTTTTTGGGGGGGAAAAATTCAAGATATTGCTGATATTACTGGTAATCACAATCTTCTGACCAAATATATTTATTCTTTAATCAAGATTTCTTGGTTACTAAATCTGACTAAACTTGAAAAAAAATCCTTATTTTATGATTTTGATGTGAATTAGTAATGTACTTTAGGCAAGTTTTGTTGAACAATTTTGGAAAACTACATTTAATCTTTATAATGAATATTTAACTATACACTATTGATTATTGGTATTTTATCATTGGTACACTATTGGTATTTTAATCATTAACCGAGCGAGCGGAGCGAGCAAGGTCTACAATTTAACTTGGGGCAAAAACACATTTTTTGTATGTATGTTTGTAATGCGATAACTCTCGAACCGTTGCTCTAATTGAGCTGAAATTTAATATGTGTGTAGTACTCATCAACACAATTTTTAAGTTCGTTGGGCATCAAAATCGGTTAATTAACGGTCTTTAACTTAAAATCAATGTAAATACATTACTTCACTGTAAAGTTTGCTTTCTCGATAAACATGGTAGAAAACAACTGCGCCATCTAACGGTGAAGAACCGCATCTGTCTCCATTCGTTTAACATTGGGGCATGGGGCAGTCGCGCAGAAGGTAATACTACAAAGCGCGCCTGTTATCCTGGGACAATCAATAGCGCTGTCAACACGCGTTGATAACTACAATTTAACTTGGGACAAAAAACACATTTTTTGTAATGCGATAAATCTCGAACCGTTGCTCTAATTGAGCTGAAATTTAATATGTGTGTAGTACTCATCAACACAATTTTTAAGTTCGTTGGGCATCAAAATCGGTTAAGCAGTTTCAGAAATATTTACATTTTTGTAGAAATAATAATTATCCTATTTATTTCCAAACTATAAGTGCAATTTTGACAAAAGTTTGAAAATATGTAAAAAATGTCAGTAGGTACTATTTCACAGATAGTAAAGCATCGAAATCGATTCAGTAATATTTGAAATATTTATGTTTTTGTTAATTATTTTTACTTATACTTTTAGTTTACCAACCTGACAACTAGATGGCACTGACCGCAAATTAGAACGCGCTATCAAAGTTTTTTCGCCTAACATAAGTAGTTCAAGAAATTTTATCGCATTTAACCGACATCTATTAAAAGGAGAACGTTACTTTCATCGATATTTCTTTGAATTTTGAATGTTATCAATTCAATTTGATATTCAACTAATATTTACGTAAATAATTAATTATAGAGTAGCCGAATTGCTTTTGGTTCTTGTAAGAGTCAAGGAGCTTGGCGAACCAACTCTATCGCCAAGGGCTGACCCCATGGCTTTGCATGAAATGTCACGGACATAATATTGTGCTGAATTCAAGTTTCTTCGGAATTGGAAAAATGTGGCAACGGCTGATTTTCTGGAACTTTGGTGGATTTAAAATAAAAACAGTAAATTGAAGTATGATATATAAATATATAATAGTAATTTTTTTATGTTAAGATAGTGAATATACTCGTTTCCTTTGTGGTTTTGTGACGTAATAAATAAAGATGGAAAATTACAGTGTATTCTTCAGTTCAAGGCTTAATATGTTTTCATCGTCTACAGATTATTATGTTTCTTTAATGAATTAATCTACAGACCTGTGTAGCGGAAATCTTACTGTTCTAACGAAATCTTTGTTTGTTTGTACTTCTGTAGTAGAACTATAGTTCAAATAATGCCACGAACAAAGAAGAAGTCAGCGGCAACAAAAGCTCGCGAAGCTGCTTTGCGAAGAAACCTAGAGACTAATGAGCAGCGCCAAGAACGTCTATCTCAGGAACGGGACCGTGCCAGTACTTCTCGTGCCGACGAGAGTTCATCTCAACGTTCGGAACGTTTGCGTTTACTGCGAGAGCACGCTAGAGAGGTACGAGAACAAGAACAATCTCCCGAACGCTCAGAACGTTTACGTTTACTGCGTGAACATGCTTCGCAGGTTCGAGAGCATGAACAATCTCCCGAACGCTCGGAACGTTTACGTTCTGTACGTGAACGTGCTAGAGATGTTATAAGTCAGGAAGAGACGCGTATTCTTTCTGAATTAGCCCAAACAAATGAAAGGGTACTAGATCACCATCATTATGGCGACAATTCTAATTTCACAATTTTTGAAATTAGTAAAATGGCCTTGACATGGCAACTTTGCACTGGTTGTAATAAATCATTTCCAAACTTAAAAGTAAATGAAGACGCACTTTGCGCTTATTGTGTTAAAAATAGAAATCTTTTTAACATCTTTTCATTAGATAATAATATGGATTCTGGGGAATGCCCAGCATTATTAAAAGAGTTATCAATGATAGAGGAACAACTGATAGCAAGAGTGCATCCAGTCGTTCAGGTGTATCGGATTCGGGGCCAGCAATATGCGTTTAGTGGACAGGTTATTAATTTTCCCCAAGAAGTTAACTCTGTTGCAACTCAATTGCCACATGCTGTCAGTTCACTTTCCTCTGTTATTGTTATTAGACGTCAGTGTACCAATAATTACAGCGATTTTAGAGTCAACAGAAATAGTCTATAGGGCTTTGTTATTCCTCAAAGAAAATAGCATTTATTATAGAGATATAAACATCAATGTTGATAATTTAGAAGCGATCCCGGAAGATGGAAATATAACAGAAATTTTAAGTCAAAATTTAGGACCTGACAATGTTGAATTAAATGAAGATGAAACTGAAAACGAAGGGCTTGTTGATACAAATATTTTGGGTATAGCACCCAATAATAATCAAAGAATGGTGCAACGTGTTCTAGGTACAACAGAAAATCCCATTATGTGGCCTGTAGTATCACCAAACCCTATAAACGAATTCACTACAGCCGGTTATATTGCTATGGCTTTTCCAACACTCTTCCCCACCGGTGCTGCAGATTTAAGAACACCTAGGCCAAAAACTATTACTCATCTTCAATATTTCCAACATCTTATGCAATATCAAGATCAGCGATTTGCAAAACACTCCAGATTTCGATTTTTTGCATTAAACTGCCATATGAGATGGACGGCACAACGAAATAGTTCCATTTGTATCAGAAGGAATTCGGAATTCAGTAACATGACAATTCCTGAGCTGAAAGAAAAAGTTAACCGTGATCCATTATTATTGCAAAAATTGACGTGTTTTAATGCTAATTTACGTGGAACCAGTGCATACTGGCATTCCCGATGTGGTGAACTATTGGATATGGTGGAATTTTTAGGGACTCCTACACTATTTTTTACTTTGAGTGCCGCTGACTTGCACTGGCCTGAATTGTACCGTCTTTTAGCACCAAATATAGATTTAAGAACTGTTAATCCAAGTAGGGCCATGGCAATAAAAAAATAAGCTATTGAACGAAAATCCATTAATCGTCTCCTGGTTCTTTCAACAAAGAGCAGATTACTTTATTGAAAAAATTATGGGACCACATTTTTCGGTGAGAGACTATTGGTACAGAACTGAGTTCCAACATCGCGGTAGTCCCCATATTCATGGAATTTTATGGTTGGAAGGGGCTCCTGATGTTTCAGATCTTAATAGAAAGTCACATGAGGAAAGAGCTGCGATTGCTAATTATTTTGGCACTTTGATTACAACAGTCAACCCAAATATTGGTAAGTCTGTACCAGCAATTCCCCCATGTCAGTTGCACTATTCAGAAGTTCAAAATTATCGAGAACTTAATAAATTGCTGTCAAAGACACACGCGCCATGGTAAACAATGTTTGCGAATTAATAAGACAAAAAAGATTCAGGAGTGCCGATTCAAATTTCCATTTCCATTAAATGACCAAAATGCGATAGTCCAAGAAAATGGAGAATGGACATTTAAATCGATACGCAACGATCCGCTTATTAATCCGCATAACAGATTTGTTTCCGAAAACTGGAGGGCCAATACTGATATTCAATGTATCCTATCTACTAAAGCCGTTCTGAACTATATTGCTAAATATGCAAGTAAATCAGAACCAAGATCTAAAGCTTACGAAGAAATGTATTCGTTAGTTTTAGATAATCAAAGTGATGGGCAAGCAAAAGAGGTACTAAAAAAATATTTCTAAAAATTTGCGCAGAACGTGATATCTCGGCACAGGAAACATTTCATATTTTGATGGGCTGGCCTTTATTTCACGCCAGTAGAGCTTTTGTTAAAATAAATGTGGAAAATCACCAATGGCTAAGATTAAATGCTGTGTCTGGTGAAGTTGCAGTAAGTTCGTCACTGGAAACATATCCTCTTCGTCCTCAACAATTTGACAGCTTGTCTCTGAAAGATTTCTTCAGTAAACGCTACAAAAGAGGTAACTCGTGGGCTACACGAAGAAAACCAGCGGTACCGCGTATAGTTCCCCGGTGAATTTTAAGCGTCACAAATCAAGATGAGTTCTATAAACAGCAGGTTATATTAAACATACCATGGCGCAGTCTGACAGAATTTACAGAATCCGGAAAATCGTGGCTAGAATTATACGAAGAAAATGACATTAATCAAGTAGAAGTTTTGGAAATTCCTGAAGTAGATGAAGACCAATATGATGAAGATGAAATTGAAAATACAAGAGAACGGGAGGAATGGATGATTTTAGCTGAAATGGGTCCCAACCAACAAAGTATTGCTAGAACGGAATTGGGTACGCGAGAATTTGATTTAAGCATTGTTTGGCATAGCACATACCAAAATTATTTAAATCCAGGTACACTTGCTTCATTTGTTTCCGAAGCTAAAGCACAATCTGGTCATCAAACTGTTCGATACGCCATGCCTGCAGTAAATTTTAATCGGGAACAAACTGACATATTAATTCATTTAAACAAACAAATAAATATGATTAGGCGCAGCCAAGTCGTACCGTTTGATGCCCAATGCACGATAATACAAGGAAAAGCAGGCAGTGGCAAGAGCACTATAATCGGAGCCATGTGTCATATTTTAAATGAAAAGCTAGGACCAAAAAGCTTTTTATTACTTGCACCTACTGGAGTCGCTGCTGTTAATGTGAGCGGGTGTACAATTCACTCTGGGCTACATATTGGGATTGAAAGAATGTATAAGTCATTAGACGGAGAGGCTGCTTCAACTTTTCAGGCAGAAATGGAAAATTGCCATTTCATTATAATTGATGAAATGAGCATGGTGGGCTGCTCATTATTTCATAAAATAGACCTGACATGTCGTGAAGCAAAACCCTATAATGCTCAAGTCCCATTTGGTGGCATGTGTTTGTATCTTTTAGGGGATATCAAACAGTTGCCACCAGTGATGGATCGTCCATTTTATGGAAATGGATACATTTCCACGCATTCTGATCAAGGCCAACTATTATTTAAATCAATTAATCGATGTATAGTACTACGAACTGCTCATAGGCAAGACGAAAACCAAAATGTTTTTAGGAGCATTTTGGATCGTTTAAGTGTGGGACAGTCTACTCTGGCTGATTGGAGAGTACTGATGGCTCGTGAAAAATCCGTACTTGGGAATGTTGAAATCGCCACATTTGAGGACGCGTTGAGATTAATACCATTTAACGAAGCGGTTTCTGCGTACAATATTGCCAAACTAGAGTCTTTAAACAGCCCTGTCGCAAAAATTACTTCCAAACACAACAATGATACTGCTGCCAAAGCTGAAAGTGATGTCGCGCAAGGACTCGAAAAAATACTTTATTTGGCAATAGGCAGCAGGGTGATGCTTAAATCAAATTTATGGGTCAATAAAGGACTGGTAAATGGTGCTCTGGGCTATGTGCGCGACATTGTATTCGAACCAGGTTCAGCTCCACCACATGACATGCCAATTGTGATTTGTGTACAGTTCGACAAATATACTGGTCCGCATATAAACGGTTTGGTTCCCATTCCACCTATGACCCGGTCGTGGAAGACTGGCCAAGTTTCGTGCTCTCGCACACAGTTTCCATTGTCGCTTGCATGGGCCATAACTGTACACAAATCACAAGGCCTGACTTTGGATAAAGTAGTGGTGGACATTGGCGCAAAAGAACTGGCGGCCGGTTGTTCATATGTCGCTCTTTCAAGATGTAAACGGCTCACAGATGTAATGTTTGACCCAGGTTTTGATTTTATAAGATTAGAAAAAATAAAAAAATGAAACTATTGCAGCTAAGAATAGGTGAAGAATGAAGACTGGAGAATCTTTTTGCTGCAACAGTAACAAACAGTTCTACAAATGAATAGTTACTATCTGTTTAGCTTGTATTTATTTTCAGTTCTGGTAATTTTCCATTAAATTTCGGTATTTGTACTATTACAGCATTTTTTTAACGTGTCCATATGTAAAAGTAAATACTGCCCGTACAAACGGGTCAGTAATCATGCCAGTCGGTACTACACTTACGTAAAAAAAAATCGCGAGGTCCACGTTCGCGGCGAACTACTAGTTTAAAAAAAATCTAAATTTTTATTATTTTAGTTTATTACTTATTTTAATATTTTATTATATTGTAAGTATTTATTATAGTCCCGAATGCACTATTAATTGCATTCAAATTACTGTTTAAAAAATGTAAACATAGCAATGACCAGAAATCTGCAAAATTCTAAAATCCGCACAACCTCTTGTCCGAAGCTGTGTGGATTTGAGGGAGTCTACTGTATTCTCTAAAAAAAGATGGTTGAAATTTGCTTCTGCTGCCCTTGAGAGGATAAATACATTTGTTCCCTTAGGGTACATAAATGTCATCACATATCTGATCATGTAAATGTCCTTAATTTCTCCAGAAATAAACTGATGTTCTTTCAAATGAACTGTGATATGGTTGGTAAATACACTATCTTTCAGTTTCGTGCAGAGGATAAATAAATGTTGATTTTGTATCTTCACATGGTCCTTGAAATTTTTTCTTGCAAGGCAAAGCTAGATTTAAAATTGTATTTCCTTTTTAATACAAAAATATGTGACTCAGCCCACTGGTCTTATACCTCAAAATTGTCATGTACAAAATTTTGTAAAAACTTTAGGGCAGTTTTTTTAGATGAGATTTGCACATGCTTACATACACAAAATTTGCTTGTATTAAAATTTACTATATACATATACTTAATTTCACTTAAGCTTTTTTGTTTGTTGCCTTAGTTTTGACTTATTCTCTAATTTTATTAAATACCAAGTTTTTACTAACTTTCTTTGTTCTCTTTGTCCATATGTTTTATCTAACAAATCTTGTCTCAAATTTTTTCCCCATTTTCTGTTTTTTTGTTAGATACTTTAAAGGTTTACTCATGCACAATCATCTTTGTTATACTTCCTAAAATTTTGAATTGTTAAGCAATCATACAAGGACATTTATTGTTTTTGTTTTATTTATCCTTATATGCTAATCATAAAAAAACTATTAATATTATAAAACACTAGAGTGTAAACCTTCCAAATTAATGGAATGTGAATGAAAAGTCTTCAAAACGCTGTTTAAAAGTTTAGACCATGAAGATTGGAATATAGAGGAAAGTAATGAGGATAGGCTTTTAATCACAGGACTTGTATCCAAAAATAGTACTTGGTTTGCAATGCTGGTTCTCCCATTTTAAGCTTTATGTGATTTAATTTTAGTTTCAGTTTGTGATTATAGATGACAGTATCGAATGTCATTAGATATTTCAGTATTTTATTTCTAAGATTTGAAAAATTCCGTATGATCTCATTCTGTATGATAAATATGAATGTAAAAGAAAGAAAAACTATTTGTTGACAAAGGGTATGGGCCCTGCGTTTTCTTTTTAAGTTCATAGCAAAAAACTTCTCTCATTATAGCTACATTCCTATGAAATCTATCAAAAAATGTGCATCATTTTTTGATTTTTGCATTTTATTAATTAAAAAATCATTACTTTTTGTATGACTACAATATACCGTGTTTTCGGGTGTATAGCCCGCACTTCTAAATCGAGAAGTGCAGTAAAAAAAAGTTCGTGTATAAGCTGCGGAGGTGCATCGGTGTATAGTCCGCGGGCTATACACCATTTACGAACGTATATTTCGATCAGGGTTCGAAGTTAGAAGCCATTAAAGTATATACCCGCGTATAAGTCGAGAAATTTTAGACAAAAATAGAACTTCAAAGTGTGTGTGTGTGTGTGGGGGGGGGGGGGGGGGGGGGGGGGTTGACTTATACGCGACACCTTAAAAAAAAAATCTATGAATAAAATATCGAAAAATAGTTTGCTAGCGAATCGGTGCTGTAGCACCCTTTTGTGTTTGTAGAGTACAAAATCCAAAATCTGGAAACTTTCCTACCTTGATAATTCTGTGTTAAAGATCATTTTTAGTTTATTTCTCAAGAAAAAAAAAATAATCTACCCTGCCCTATTGCAAAGAACAAAAAAAAAGTGTGTGATTTATGTGATTTCGGAATGATTCAGAAGAGTCGCTGTTTTTTGGAACGATTCCAAGAAATCCTTTCTTTTCAGAGTCATTTCATTACGAGGAATTGCTCCTTTTCGGAACAAGTCCGAGGAATCGAACCTTTTCAGAGTTGTTTCATTTCGGAACGAGAGCGAGGATTTTGCCCTTTTCGAAGTTTCGGACCAATTCCGAGGATTCGAACCTTTAGGAAACTTTCCAAAAAAGGATCGATTCCGTGATTTCGTTCCTTTTCAGAATCGTTCCAAAAAGAACGGATTCTTTTTTACAGACTTGAATCGTTCCTTTAGTTCCACTGCCGGAATCGCACCTTTTGAATCGTTCCTCAACAAATGACACATCTCTAGTAAAAAACTGAATACAGTTAATGTTAAAACGACTTATTCAGCAAAAAGTAAGTTTAAAATAAGTAACATGTTATACTGTTGTTTTTACCCTCTCAAATCAAGAGCAAACTGCGTTTGAGTGTTATTATTTCTCGCTGCCGGTTAGTGCAGTACTTGGCGATAGTTGCGACAAAAGAAAAGGCCTTTACAAACATGAGAGAGCTCTATATTTCGCGTCATAGTGAAAAAATTTTACAAATTTCGATATTTTTTTCAAATTTTTTGAGGTTTAAAAATTGTAAAAAAAAATCATGATTTTCAATTTTTTTAAAGAAAATCTTTGTATAACCCGCACCGTGTATAAGCCGCGGACTATACACCCGAAAATACGGTAAATATTTTGTAAACTACAATTTAAAATAATTTTTAAAAGACAAAAGTTTGAAATGATATTTGCATTAATATTTTTTCCCCTCTTCAAGCTTTTTATATAAAAACGATATTATACATATCTTTAATATTTTAATTACAATAAGAATTGATAAGAAATATTATTATTATTTTATTATTATTATTATTATTATTATTATATTTTTTTTTTTTTTTTGGGGCTATGCTTTCAAAGCTGATAAAATGCATAAAAAAGTGCTTTTTCAAACAGAATGTTTCTTTGTTTATATTGAAGGCCAGTAGATAACGCAAAAACATTTTTTATCTATGAAACCTTCATTCAGTGCAAAACAATTCTCAGGATTGATTCACAGAACAATTCACTGAATTCAGTTTATATACTGATTTCAAACTTATTACTCACAATTGTAAACAAAAGGGGAAAATGCATTTCAAAATATTTAAAGGCTTTTAATTTGCTTTTACAAATATTTTAAGAGCAGAGTCAGATGTCAACTACATTTTTTTAATAAATCGCTGAAAGAGTCAATCATTTTTTTCTGGATTTGGAATTCAAATGGTAATAGTTTCACTTGTTTATATTGGTAATCTGTTGTTGGTAGCCGGTTATTGTTAACTTAAAACATTGTAATTGTATAAGTTTTAGAAAAAAATGAAGGAATGATTCAATACATATGATACAGCGTATATTATTGTGAATGGGACGATTGCCCTATTTATGGAATTGGAATGCTTAAGCCTAATATGGCTGCAATATGTTTTTCTTACGAGAGGTTATCAAGATCCAGATGAATTCATTCCAGAAATGTTACACACTTAGCGTTTTTATACATGTAATACATTTTTTAAAGCACTCTACAGTTTTCAAGATTTTAGAGGTGTGTAATTCATATTACTTCACACTTTAATATTGTTGAATAAACTTAATTCAACAATTTTATAAACTTTTATTGTGTTAAAAATTTTTAGACCATTTTTATGACTTTCTGAAAAATAAATTTTTAATATGCTTTTCATTTTTAGGGTAATTACATTTTCAGTAAGCCAAAGCCTGTAGATCAGTTATACAAATTGCTGTCAGATAACAAAGGACCTGACACAGAATCTGTCAAAGCATTCTTTATGATTCATAAGGTATGTATGCATATTATTTTGTCATTTTCGCTTTTATGCATGTTTTTATATGCTATAAATCTGTTTTACATTTTAAAATATTTAATTTTTTTTTCTTCTATCTATGAAGTTTTATTTCATTTATGATAGTTTTAAAAAAATGTGTAATATTTCGCTTTTGCCAAGTATGATTTTTAAAAATGCAATTTAAGCAATATTATGATATCAAGAATTTTACTTTTTAAATTTTTGAATTTTAAGGAATAGTTTGTATTTAAGAAAATTTAGAAATTTGAAAAACAAAATTTTAGAATTAAGTGTAGGGCAGATTTAGTTTTTAATTTGTTACATTATTTAAATGAACTTCTAATTTTATTTTAAGTATGTTATTAACCCCTTATCTACCGGATTATGACTTCATGAATATTTTACATTCTAAAGCATGTTACATAAATTCTTTAAATTAAATTAATAGATTTACATAATCATTTAATAAATTTTTGAAGGATTAATTGAATTTGAACTTACAAGGATTTTCTCTTTGCAACGCTACAAACCAAGAGGGGGGGGACCCCTTTGAAAAAAATTCCTTTCTTGTAATCACCTTTTGTTTTTCTGTACACTTTGCCTTGGGATTAACATTGCATTAAAAAAATACACACAATTTTCTACAATTTTTCAGAAATTTTACTACTAATGCTGACATTTTAGCCAATGATTGAGTATCAATTTGGTTCAGTTATAATCGGATTTAAAGATGAAAAAATTAATCTTCAAATCAAAAAATTTCTCAAGATTTCAATGTGAAGGATTTCAATATCAAAATAAACAAATAGTCATCTCTAAAAGTGAATTTTACAATTAAATATCAATACTTTAGCATAAAAATTATATACAGTTGGTTGAAAACATATTTATAACTCAGAAATTATAACATATAGGGAGGAATTTTGAGTTCCAATTTCAAACTTTTTTTTACTATTTATTCAATCTATCCTAAAGAAAAAAGTAAAAAAGATTGAAAAAGAAAAATAACAAAACATATCTGAATCTTCAAACATCTAGACAATTTATAGATTATGAAATTTATTATTTTTAAGAACTATTCATTTTGTAACAAAAAGTAAAATCCTGTTACTCAAATCAAAAAAAAAAAAAAAAAAAAAAAAAATTCATACAAGATCTTATATAATTGAAAATAAATGTATATATATATATATATTGCAATAAGATAAAATAGAGTTAGATATAAAATCATACAAAATTAAAGTTATCACAAGCCCAGGCACAATGCCAGGTGGGTCAGCTAGTATTTTAATAAATTTCAAAATAACTGTTTTTTTTTTTTTCCTTATGGAATCGTATACTTTTATGGTTAATTTCTTTTTAATGTATTTCATATTTATTTAAATGTCTGTTGTAATAGAGGGAAAAAATTACAGCACTTAACTTTTTTTTTTTTCCATTACAGGAAAATCAAGCCTGTGCAATGTGCCTGATTTTAGCATGTTCCCAAAATGTGCAGGATAGACAGGTAATATTTTGCAAATTCTAAATTTAAAATGTTTTTTTTTTTAATACCAGCAATAAAAATCATATCTGTATAATTTATATATATTTTATTTTATCATCATATTATTATTCAGGGCTTGAATTTCAGGGCGGGATGGCGGGATTCGCGCCCAAAATTTTGAAATCCCGCCCAAAAGAATAACGTGGACGGGAGGCTCCCGCCCAAAAAATTTTACATTTTCAAACTGTGATCAACTCCCACGACCGTTTTGCGAAGTTTGTGATATTTTCGTACGATTGATCGACACATTTTGCTAGTTTTTTTACCGCGAAAAATCATTGAAAATCACGATTTTTTCTGCGACCGATCGAATTTTTTTTTTTCTTCCTGGAATCGATTGACAAGCTTCGTTCTATTTTCCGCGGCGTAAAAAATGTGATTCTGTTCAGAATTTTCAATAAATAAATAAATAATTAAAATTAAAAAAAATTAAACTTAACGCATTTAGTTAAAAAAAATTATGAAACAGTGATCCCACGGATGCACTATAGCGCGTAAATTACGCAAAAAATCGGAGATGGCACATAAAAAAGCTATTATGCGTCCCACAGGACGCGTGATTTCATACAGGCTTGTGAAAAAACGGCAACTATTGTTAAAAAATCGTGAAAAAACGCCTAATTTCCCGCAAATTTCGTCAAAAAATTCACGAAAGAACGATAGTTTTCGTTAAAAAAGTCGATGAAAAACGTCAAATTTCGTCCAAAAATCACGAAAAACAACAAATTTCGACAAATGATTCACTATAAACGACAAATTTCTCGAAAAGATCGCGAAAAATGGCGGTAGTTAAACGGTAGTTTTCGGCAAAAAAGTCGATGAAAAACGTCAAATTTCGTCCAAAAATCGCGAAAAACAACAAATTTTGACAAAATTCACTATAAACGACAAATTTCTCCAAAAAATCGCGAAAAACTGCAACTTTCGTCAAAAAATCCCGATAAAACGGCGGATTTCATCAAAAGATCGCGAAAAAACGGCAAATTTCCTCAGAAGATTCGCGAAAAACGGCAATTCTCGTCAAAAAAATCCCGAAAAAACGGCAGATTTTCCTGAAATGATCGTAAAAAAAGACAAATTTCTTTAAAAGATAGCTAAAATATGCAAATTCTGACAAAGGAAACCTTCTCACCAGGGTTGGCATTTTTGCCGGGACAGTGGCAAAAATTGGAAAAAACCAGGGGAAAAATGGAAAAAACCAGCAAAAATGGAAAAAACCTATTTGTAATGTAATAAAAGCTCTTTAATATGTAATAAAAGCCGCACACTAATAAGGATAGTAATAGATATAAACAATTAAATTTAACAGTGTCCTATTAAATATTTTAATTTAATTTGCTAATTAATATTAAAAATTTTAAATCTTTGAAAAATAAGTGGGATTCAGTCTTAGGAATTTAAGAACAAAATAAAAAAATTACATACCTAATTTTTTTTACCTTAAGTCAGGGATATAATTTAGGAAAGTTTTAGGTCCTTTAAAGGACCCTTCATAAAATAATTTATTTGAAAACAGGACCTTTCACAAAATTCTTTAACCTCAAACAGGACCCTTCATAAAATTATTTGTCTCTCAAAAATACATTTCACCTTCAAATTGAACTTTTCACAAATTTAATCATTTAAGCACACCATGATAGTACACCTTCAAATATGTCCAGCAAGTAGTACTGCTATTGAAAGATTTTTTTTTTTCAAATTTTTCATACTACGATTCGAAATAAGCTATCAACAGATACTCTTTCAAAACTTTACTTGTTTACTGTTACGCCATGCAAAGCGCCATGTTAAGCAGCAAAATTTAAGATTGTGAGGAAGATATTGCTGAAATATTTGAAATTTAATAGTTTTCTGCTTTAAATATAATTTTGTATTAAGTTAAATTTAGGTTACTATAACTGTTTCTTCGAATTTCTAACATATATAAACTATAAACATAAATACTTTACTCAGTCTCAACAATTCTATTATGTGAATTATTAATAATTGTATAAACATGAATAAATGAAGTTTCTATTTATTTATATAAAATTGGTATTTTTTTCATTTATAATCTTGTTTTAAAAATTAGTATTCTTTCATAAAATGCATAATTATACTTATTTAACTTAAAAGTTAAAATAAATTAAGAATAATATTGATTTTTTAATTAAATATGCAGTTTATTTTTTCTTTCATGAAATATATTTTCTCTTTCTGGGGGAAAAAATAAATTGACAGCCCATTTTTGCCACCTCTTTGGCAAAAACCTATTTTTACCAGGTTTTTTCCGCGGTTTTTTCCACCTTCGGCAAAAACTCGCCAACCCTGCTTCTCACCCCGACCTCCCCCAAAAAATATTGACGGGAGTGCATTTTTCTGTTAAATAAGTTAATTTTCTTGTTTCAATTATCTTTTAAATATAATTCTTCGCTGCTCTAAAATCAGTTTCTGGCAGCTCCAAATCTTTCTGGGTTAATGCAATTCCTGAAAGTAGCCATTCATTAAACAAAAAGCACCCCTTTACTTAACGAAAGTATTCGTTCTTTAAGAAAAAATATTTTTCAATAAATTTGACTTGCCCCATTTTAAAAGAAATGTGAACAATAGTGATACTTCTTATCTTCTACACTCAAATAAGCATTATTTTATAATTAAATTTGTATCTTGTACGTTTAATATACAGAAAAATAATATTGGTTTCAATTATAACAATTATAAATATAAATTTATCAAATTAGAAGTTTTAATTATTTTTGAAACAATAATTAGCATTAATTATTGTTAAAAAAATAATTAGACCTGCAACAAAAATAATTAGCACTGGGAAAAGATTTACCACTGGGGGGTAAAAACTAGATTGTATAAAGTTTTTTTTTTTTTTTTCTTTTTTTTACACATTTTGCATAATTATTCTGAATTGTTGATAAAAATTGCTTCAGTGATATTTTTTCATGTCTGTGTTCTGGTAATTCTTTAAATAGAACATAAAATAATAATGGGTTTAAAAAAATTTTTTTTCTCCCTGCCAAACAGCTTAACTCCCCTCCATTTGTAAATGTTGGTAGGGAGACTCCCCTCCTTCGAAAAATTGAATTTCAAGCCCTGTATATATACAGGGATGCCACTTTTCCGCCAAAAGGCGGATTTCCGCTTTTTTTATTTTTTAAGAATTCGCGATTTTCATTAAGCGATCACGAGTAAAATAACGATTTCCGTCGAATGACCGCGAAATAAAACAGCGATTTTTGTTAAAAGATCGCGAAATATAACAGCCTTTTTCGTCAAGCGATCGTGAAATATAACAGCATAAATTTTCGTTAAAAGATAGCGAAATATAACAGCAATTTTCGTTAAAAGATAACGAAAAAAAAACCCCGAATATTTTCATCAAACGCCTGCGATATAAAGCAGCAGTTTTTATCAAACGATCGCGAAACGAAACGGTGATTTTCCGTAAAACGGTCGCAATGTGAAATGGTGATTTTCGTCAAACAGTCGCTAAATAAAATGGCGATTTTTGTCAAACAATCGCGATGTAAAACGGCAATTTTCGTCAAACGATCGCTAAATAAAACGGTGATTTTCGTGAAACGATCGCAGTGTGAAACGGTGATTTTCGTCAAACAGTCACTAAATAAAATGGCGATTTTTGTCAAACGATCGTTAAATAAAACGGCCGATTTTCGTCAAAAGATCATGAAATAAAACAGCCATTTTCGTCCAAAAAAAAAAAAAAAAAAAAGAAAAACAAATATATATATTATATATATATATCCTACAAAATTTTGCTATTCACTCGTGGAATAATCATTGAATCTATTGCTGGGTTATTTAAATTGGTTTAAAATGATGCGAAACATAAAATTCCTCACTGAACCTGTTGCTGGGTTACCTTAATTGATGTAAAATGCTATGAACTAAAGAAAGATCATTTTTACTTACTCTTATAAAATTAAAAGTTTACAACAAAAATAAAAGCTGTAATTCTTTATTTAGTTTATTATAAACAAATATTATTTACAAAATTCACACAAAAATGTTGTAAATTTTACTTTACGCATAATTTCCTCTTTTTTGCTTTTTTCTGAGTGACATCCCTGTATATATTTTATTTTACTTCTGCTGTAATTTTTGGTGCTTCTTTATTATAATAGACCCCACAGATGAAGTGTGAAGTGGCAGATAAATTCCCAAATCGTGTTATAAAATTTCATTAATGTTATCATCATATTGTTTTATTGTTGATGTTCCAGAACATATTTCATATAATTATTTATTATTGCATGCTTTGCGATTTTTTCCTCAAATTGCCTGTACTTATTTTTATAAATTTATGTTAACACATTGCTACGTATGTGTTTGCAAAAAGCAAATACTGGAACAAAAAATTAACAAAATAATCATTTGCAGTGTGATGTTTATTAAAACTAAAAGAAAAATAAAACACATATTTAAAATTTATCTAATTAAAAGTTTTTTAGATTAGTCATTAAAAAATTAATAAATCATGTTTGTTTTAAGATAAACTGTCTAAAAGTGCATTTTTTATTCTGTTCTGTCTTGTAAAGATTGAAATTATGCATCATATAGTAGCAAAGAAGCAAATTGTAAAGAAATACCTATTGATAAAATAGTTTAATAGTTAGTTTAATAATTAGTTTTTGAAAATAGTTTGTTCATTTTATAAGAAATAAAATTAACTGATTATATTTTTTTTATTTATTTATTTATTTTATTTATTTATTTATTTTATTTATTTATTTATTTTTTTTTTTTTAAGGCATACTAACGTATTTCTCCAATGTGAATTCTTTGTATAAATTTATAACAATACTTACATTGTCTACAGCAAATTATGAAAAGGAATTCAGTCTCATGAATATAACAACAAGTTGGAAATTGCACATGAAGCGTAGCAAATGAGGTGCGTTCGTACTATAACGAAGTTTTAAAAATATTCAGATCTTGCTGTTATAGTATACAGTACTTCAGACACTATAGTAGTCGAAATCTTTTGTGTGTTCCTGTATATATACAGGAAATAACTTGTATTAATTTTCAGCAACATATATCAATTTCATAAAACATGAAATAGTTTAACACAATTAAAACACGCCCCAAATAGTGTTACCTTGTATACCATTATGCATAGTGAAATACTTTTGTGTGGCCCTGTAAATTAATGTTAAATTAATAATAAATTGTACAGAATGTGTATTTCAATACATATTTCATAGATTCATGTCAATTCTATTACATTCAAAAGAGTGTAACGTGATTAAAATGTACTTGAAACTATATTTCCTGTTGACCGTGATGTAATGGAATACCTTTGATTGTCTCTGTAATAAAACTATTGATGTGATTTTCATAAAATTTGAAATGACTCGACAAAATTATGCAACCATTATGTGTTTTAATCTCAGATGATTTGGTTGGATAGTATTTGCTGCGTTATATACAGGCAGATGGATGGACATACTGAACGATGACCATAGGTGCTACATTTTTATATAATTACGAACGTACTTAGAGATATTCAGATGTTAGAGTGACAGTATACAGTATTTCGGATACAGTACAGTAGCTGGAATTTTTTGTGTGTCACTGTAAATATTATCTGCTTTCTATTATACAAGAAATAATTTGTAATAATCCTCAGGAATGTATATTAATTTCAGAAAACCTTAAATAATTTAATACAATTAAAACACGTACCAAACAATGTTCTCCATATACCATTATGTAATCAAATTATTTTGTGTAGCCCTGTAAATCGATAACTAATATTATTTGCACTACAGATTGTACAGAATGTATATTATAGTATGTACTTCTAGATCCATATGAATTTTTATTAGGCTCGGAAGAGTGTAACAGCATTAAAATGCACTTGAAACTTTTTTTCCCCATTGGCTGCAATGTATCTGAATACTTTTGATTGTCCCTGTAATTAAGCTTTGGATCTGATTTTCATAAAATTTGAAATGGCTTTACAAAATTATGTAGTATTTATATATTTTAAATTTCAAACAATTTGGTTCGGTAGTTTTTGCTCTGTTACATGCAGGCAGACGGACGGACTGAACGACAACTATAGGTGCTACGTATTTACATAATTATAAACGCACCTAAAAACTGACTTGAGAAATAGACTGACAATCAAGAATTTAAGTAACTTAATAATGATTTATTTGAAAAAAGGGCAGTCTGAATTTTTTTTTTTTCATTTTTTTCAAAATCATTTTATGTATAAATCTTGATTGGTCAATCTTACAGAGTGATGTATTGTTTGCATATTGCATAGTTAAGAATAATACTCATGTATATAGAAAGTTTGTATCAATGAAATTTTTTTCTTTTTTGGCTAAAAGTTGTTACCTATAATAAGCCAAAGAGCTACAATTCTCTTTTACCTAGATTAAACCCTAGAAATCATTATCCATCACAGTGTGAGTGCATACACATGTGGATCCACCAACACTCTGTTTTATTAATATTAATTTTCTTTTCTTTAGGTGGCAGAATGGGCCAGCAGAGCTTTCTTTCTGTATGGTGGGGAGCCTCACTTTAATGTTGCACAAATTGGAGACATGCCAGTAGGATCTAGTGAATCACAACTATCTTATGGCAAGCCCAGTTCTTCAATGAGCTCTAGTAATTATTTATTGATGCTCTTACGCTGTTTTTAAAATTGGAAAACATAACATATTTTTAGAAATCATGTATATTAATGCCTTTAAAAAACTAGTGCAGTTGGCATATTGATTGTCACCACTCAGTGAAAAAACTGTTGTGAATTACAAAGTAACTAATTAATTATTGAATTAATTTCTTTAAAAAAAATTGCTTTTTTACTATTACTGGAGATTGCACTAAGCAAATATATCATTAAAAGTTATTTCTGATTTAAAATAAAATGCAGTGCCCATGAAGACATGAGTTTCAGAACTTACATTATCCAAAAAATCAAATTTTGAGAATCACCAAAAATCTTTGACTGCATTCATTGGTTTCATTGTAAACTGTGATTTTACAATGCCATTCGAGTGTTTTTTAAATGCAGATTTGACCTATAAATTGATGGAGAAAACTGGATTTTTATAATTTTGGATAAGGTGAGTTTTGAAATCCATGTCATCCCATGTCTTTAAAAGTTAATATTACAAATCCAATTGTTTTTTAAAAATGAAACTGCAAATTCAAAAAGAATATTTAATTATTCTTTCACATCAGTTTTTGAAGTTATTTGTTTGTAGCATCTATTAAATATTAAAAATCTGTTTCTTTAATATTTTTTATTGGTGCCAAATATATATCATAAATAGTTCATTTTTATTTTAAATGATGATATATAAATATTTCATTATATAACAGATGCCATCTAATGTGATCACTTTGAGATCATAAATTCTTATAACAATAATAGACTTAAAAAAATGGTTTGATAACATTTTACTAATATTAATAAGAAAATAACTTACTTACCTTTGAGCAAATGATGACTTTCAAAGAAAGATAGAAAACACTTATTGAAATAATGCAATAATTTTTGCTTGTTTATAATTCTACCATAAAAGATATTTTCTGAATATTGTGCCAGTAAACCTCACAAATCCTTTAAAAATCATTAATTAATTTGAAAAATCTTCCTACATTTACCTTATTGCTTACATAAATCCTTATATCTGTAAAGTGCCAAATGGATCAAAAGCACAGTGTTAATATTAGACATAGAGTGTCCCTACCTGTATTTGATCAAAATTTTCAAATATCATGCCATTTCAGGCAGAAGTGAGTTTTTATACATACCACTAGACATATTTTGTTTGAATGTCAGAGCTCCTGCTGTAAGACAAGCCATTTTAAGAGTTTTGAAAGAGTAAACATTTAGTTTTTGATTAATTGGAGACCTTGCTTATTTCTATGGGTGAGTGAATTTTTAGGTAGTCTTCAAAAAAAGGAACCAATGGAAATATGCTGAAAACTTTATTTTTTGTGTTAGTCAGCATTTTTTACAACTTTAAAAATAACAATGATATAAACATGGGACTAAATTCAATTCTCCATTAAACTTTCCTCTCTTGTATATATTTCTTAATTTATTAGAAAAAATCATGAAAATGTGTTGCAATAATAATAATTAACTATTTTTGCAGTTACATAAATTTTGTAATAACTTAAATTTTTCTGGCTGTAAAATATATCCAGGGGTCACAGACCTGCTCCAATTGCTCCAAACTGCTCCAAACGAAAATATCTGCTCCAATCTGCTCCAAATCAGTTATTTTGGCCGTTTCTGCTCCAAAGCAGGCATTTTGTATTTTTTTTCTGCGCCAAAATTTTATTTCTTAGCGCCATTTTGTTTCCTTTGATGAATTTTCTTTTTCAATGTACGTGTTGCAACGTTGTTCGTCTCTTACCCTCCCCTCCCGTGATGACGACATTGGAGTAGCCCCACCTACCCTCTACAACTTATATTATTGGATGATTTGACGCTGACGTTTTCGACGATGCATATCGAATCAACAGGCATGCCAATTTTCCGCGGAAACGCGAATTTCCGAGTTTTGCTTTTTTTCGTAATCCGCAGATTTCCATTTTTTTATTTATTGTCAAAACCCGCGGATTTCCACGATCTTTCTTATTTTTTTCGGCCGTGCCGCCATTTTTTACCATGACGAAATTGGTCAAAAATGGCGATCAAACGGGTAAGTGAACTTTCGTTACGGCATCTTCTTGGTTGCCTTCAATGATAGGGTAAGTAAAATGATGTATTTCGAAACTCCGATTCTCGTCCGAAATTTGAAATTGGGTAATCAGTTCCGCATAGTTGCCAACTTGTACGGTTTTGCGCGCGGAAAAAACAATTACGTAGAAATGAAAATTTCGTGAAAGGATCGCCGAAATAGCATACATTTCGTCAATATTTCGTGGAAAAACGACAATTTCGTCAATGTTTTTGTAAACGAACTTTGTCAAAAGATCGATAAAAAACGCGAATTTCCTGTGCAGATCGCGGGAAAAACGACAATTTCACTAAATATCGCAAGATAAAACGCTGATTTCTTCTGAAGACCGTGGAAAAACGCCGATTTCGTCTAAAGATAGCAGATATAACGCTGATATCGTTAAAAGATCGCCAGAAAAAAATGTCGTTTTTGGTAAAAGATCGCTTAAAAATATTTTGTCAATAGAATATTCGAAAAAATACGCCGATTTCATCAAAAGATCACGGAAAAAACGCCGATTTCGTCAAAAGATCACGGGAATAAAATGCCGTTTTCGAGAAAAAATCGCATAAAAATGCAAATTTTGTTTAAAGATCGCCGAAAAAACGATTTCAATTAAAAAACATGGGGCCGTTTTGCTTATTGTATCTTGCTATAGTATTTGTTTTTCTGCTTCCAAAAATAGCTGTTGTTCCAGTTGTGTTCGAGTAAGTGCAGGTAAACAACTTTTATTATTTGTTAAAAAATGAATTATTTTGCTGCTTTTTTTCTATTTTAAAAATTTTGCTGTTACAAAGTTCTTTTTATTGTTTTCTCTACAGTTTGCTTTTCCTGTTCTTTTTCTTTTTTTTGGGGGGGGGGGGGGGTGTGCTCCAAAAACTGATTTTCCTGCTCCATTTTTTTTTTTTTTTTTTTTTTTTTTTTTTTTTTTTTTTTGTTGCTCCAAAAACTGATTTTCCTGCTCCAAAATCCATTTTTCACTGCTCCAAAAACTGCTCCAAATCCTTCTGAGTGGCTGTGACCCCTGTATATCCTTAGCTGATGAGATATTCTGAAAATGCCCCACCCCTGCTTATTTTAGTTATTATTTTGATTTAAGGATTATCATTATTCTCAACCTAAGGATGATATTTTAATGATTAATTCTTAACTTTTTGATTGATCGCATTTGCCTGATCAGCTATTTGAAAAATGCCAGTTAAATAAACTATTTATAATTAATTTTGTTACTATTTAATTTAAGCAGATTTCATTTTTGTCCATTATAAGACATTCATTACTCTTTAAACGTCCGGCAGAATTTTACATGCATGTTTAACAATTCATAAAATAATCGCTACAGAAAATATTGATATGGAGATTTATATATCATAATTTTAGATATTTTTTTACAATTACAATTTATATACAATTCAAGTAATTAACAATTAATACCAATTTTGGGTTAAATAGGCCTTTGAATGCAAAAACTAAGTGACAGAAAAAACCGGTTAGGCCGCTTAAAGGGTTAAAGATTGTTAGCAATCATCTTAGTTTACTTCTGAAGCGTAAAAAGGAAGAAATGTAATAAAAACCCCATACCCTTTATTTGATCAACTGCTGTCAGATTCTCCCTTGCTCTTAGTTTTGAATGGACTTTATATGAGCTTTTTGCTTTCATTTGTACATTTTTCAAAAACAGGTCTGCTGAAGAAGCAATAGAATTAAATGGAAATCTGATTACATAAAGTGATTAATTTTAGTGTAGAATCAAATATGGGCACTTCGTTTTGGCAGGATTTGATAACGTGCAATTGATAGCAATAACTGTTATCATATTATCTTTATTTAGTGTACAAATTTGCTACATGTTTATCACTATTTATAATTATGTTTGAAACCTTTAGAAATGTTCATATTTAACAGTGGCACAACATGTGGCAATGCTTGTATGTTCGGTATTTCCAGAAAAATTTCATAATTTAAATAAAGTACAAGCTTTAATAGAAACCAATTTCAATTATTTTATACATATATATGAGGGCCCCAGAAGCCAAGGGGTATAAGTGACACAATTGAAAAAAATAAACTAAGTACACAGACGACCTAAAAATATGCTTTTTTCATTTCAGGTAAAGAAATATAAGTGATTTTCTTATTTGCTGAGTTATAGAGGCAAACCACTTTTTTCGAAAAACAAACAATATTGATTAATTATACATTTAAAGAAAATTGTACCCTATTTTTTTAGCAGTTATTGAAATGAGAGTTCAAAGATTAGAATGCAACAAGCAGATGTTTCCTGTTTCAATTTAGTCAATTGTTATTGATGTTCCAATTTGACATCAATTATCTTTAAACTCAATTTACTCCAAATTGACATTTTGTCACTTGTACCCCTTGGCTTCTGGGGTCCTCATATATAATATAAATATATTAGATAGATGCAGTGAAACACATTTAATAGCACATTTTTGGGAGGGAATATAAAAGAGGAATCACACTACTGAATATCAATATATTAAGAAAAAAAAAAAAAAAATGAAACACATGGAATGGAAATTTCTATAAAAGCTGTAGAATTTAGTTGTATGTGCATGATATTAAGGCATTTGGATGAATTCTGAATGAATTTGGATGCCAGTAAACTAAATAACCACATAACAGTGAGTAATTGTCTCTTTAGAAATTATTTTTGTTTGTTTGTCCCCCTTTTTTAGGCAAAAAATGTGTTTTTATTGTTTTTTTTGTGTTATAACTAAAAAATGTATTTAATAAAATCTAAAAGTATTAGATAATTTTTCATTTTAAATGAGAGTCTAAACAATATATTGCAGTATTCTAGGATAATAGATAACATAAACTCTGAATATAGATAAGTTTAGAGCTCTGTATCAGTGATGAGACAAACTCATTTTTCATACCAGCCTTCAGGCTCATTCTTTCTGAAATTGACTATTTTATTTATTCTCATATACAAACAAAAAATACCCCCCTCCCTCTTTAAAAACTATGTATTCTATTTAAAGTCATTTGAATGCTTTTTTGATCAGAATGAAAGAGAAAGATTTTTTTTTTCTTTTTTAATAGCTGTAAAATGTTATTTTAAAATAAAACTTCTGATTTATGCATTTGACTTTGACAGATTTGTTGATATAGAATCAATCAGACGTCAATAAGATACTTTTTTAATTCAAATGCTTATTTATGTGCATCAAATGGAAAAATAAAAGGAAATGTACCTATATGATTTTACACTAAGTTAATTTAATAATTAAACGATATTTCACAAATATATTCAGGAGAGTTGAAAGGAGGTATTTTTTCCCGCAATAAGAGTTCCTGCATCTCTAGGATGGAGGGGGGGGGGGGGTATATCTGAGGGAAGGACTTTTAGACTCTTAATAAGCAAAAATTTGGAATTATCTCCAAGTTAATTTTGGTAATACATGGAGTAGATGCTTCAGAATATTTTTTGAATTCATCCTGGTTTCCTACAACAATGCCTGTGCTATGTTACTGATATTTAATTGCTAGCATTTTATTGTACTTACTTTTATATCTTTCTTTAGTTTGGGCCAGCACTCCTGCTCAGAATCAACAAAGGATGTCTTTTACTTTGCCACATTCCCAGTTATCATGTAAGATATCTTAATTTCTGCATGTGATTAAAATACCTTCTAATAACCTATTCTTGTACATGTATGTCCTTGTGGTGACATATGTGTGTGGAAGAAAGAAAAGATTAATTTATAGTGTTGAGTTTTGGTCAGTTTGGCAGGGCACAGTGCCTGGCAACCCCTTTAACTATCTCATGCATAAGGTGTTACATTATACAGCTGAACTTTGCTAATATGTGAAGCAAGGAATTATAAAAATACTTATATTAACTGTTACTCATAATACCTTAAAAGTAATAAAAATCTTAGAAATATGCACATAAATAATCTAATTACAACTGTTGGTTGCTCTAATTTTCTAAATGCTTATATTAACATATGATTTTTCCCACAAAAGCCTGATTGACATTGCAATAGTCAGTTTCATGCTATTCATTTCATATATTCCTTTCACTTTATTAGAGCAGAGAGAGACGCAAAAAAGCTTGTTAGTATGGCCCAAAGTCCGGATTCAAAGGAAAAAAAATAAAGTTTTCTTCAATGCCCTTTCCTTTCTGTGTTAAAATTATAAATATTACAAAGTGACAGTATTTAAAATATTCTTTTCTTTCTTTCTTTCAAGGCCTCAGGATTGCATTTTCTCAGGTTAAGGAGGAGAATGGGAGGTCTCCTTGAAGTTTGAATATTGTCTGGTAAAACTGATTAATTACTGCATTTCGATCTTCATCCATAAATTTACGTTTTAAACATTTTTTTTTTGTTTGTTTAATGGACCAAGAATCTATTGTATATTAAGCAGGATCATAACTAAGGATCGATTGAAACTGATTTTCAAGGCCAAAACCAAATTTCAGTGATCTTTCTATTTTTGATTGAAAAGTTTAAATTTTTTTAAGTATTAATACATAAATATATATAATTATTAATTATATTTTTATTAAATATGCGTAATTATTAATTATACATTTTTATTAAATATACATAATCATTAATTATATACATGGCCCAAGTTGGCTCCTATACCTTGGTCCCAAAACTTTTTATTTTCATATAAAATGAAACATAATGAATTCACCAATGACACAGAAAAGTTTTCTAATTATATGCATTTTATTTAATTTAAAATGTTTTATTTTAGGTATAGACACAATTTATCTGTTACATTTAAAAATGTTTTATTTTAGGTATAGACACAATTTATCTTTTATAATAACAAGGTAGAACCCATCAAATTTTGACGAAAGAAAATGTTTAAGAAGGAACTGTATCAAAATTTACAAATGTGCATTTCACATCTGTATTCACGTTAAAAAAAAATTGGCATTTTAATTTGATAATTTTGATTCAAAACTTGAAGTCTCAATGCTATTAGCTGAAATAGATATTAAACTGTTGATATTCTTTTACTTGTAAATCAAATTTTGTAAATGAAGTCAAAATTCACCGGTTTTATTACAGAAGATAATTAAATTTCAATTTTTTCCCTTTTAATGAGAAAATGGAACATAAAGATACAGCACTCAGTTTTTTCCCTTTTTTCCTTTGCTTTAAATAGAAATGAAGTACTCCTGTTGCCACGATTAGAAAAGAGGTATTAAAAGCTACAAAAAAATTATTATTTCAAAAACAAATTAAGATACAGCTTTCAAACAAATTTTATTTAAAAGTGCATATTTTTTTCTACACTATGGTGTAAAAATTGAAAACATGCAACATTAAGAAGTTTAAAAACTTTTAGTAGCAAAAATTGCAATACCGAAATTCATTTAAAATTTGAAAGTGTTGCCATGCGCAAAATGACGTATGTGTTACGCACAGATACGTTTGGCTTTTATAATCTAGATTTTTGTAAATGATCATCTGTTATACTAGAACTTTTTCAAGCAATATTCAAAATACTCCTGTGGTTTCAAACTAAAAATTTTCTGTTCTTTTATGTGTTTTTCTGTTAAATGCAGCTTTTAATGAGCATGTAAAAAAGTTTAATCATATCTGCGGCTTCCGGTAATAACCAGATTAGGCACATTTTTGAAAAAATTGAGATAATTTGGGAAAATGTAGCTTTAAAAAAGTACTTTCATCTGACATAGTGAAAATCGAATACTTCCCGTCATATGGCAACTATAAATTTTCATTTAAAAATTGAAAATTTTTTTTATTGGTTCTCAATTAATGAAAACCATTTTTATGTAACTATTTTGGCAAAAAAAAAGAGGCTCTTATATCCTAATTGAATATAGTGAAAATTATTAAGTTCTAATCTATTTTATAAAAGTAATGATAAAAAGACATTTGAAAACTTTAAACGTTAATTACTCAAAATATTAAAAATGTGCCTTACGTGCTTATTACTGGAAGCCACAGATATATACATTGCTTGCTTTATAATTTGCATTCATGTCTTGAGTCAGTCATGCCTGGTAATTATAAACAATGAAATTCATAGCAGTATATAGTCTCATTTTAGCCAATACAACTCAAATTTATTATTAATGTTAAAAATTTCCAAATGAAGAAACAAGACAGACATTTTGTAAAAACATGTTTTTTGGAGTCTCTGACTCCTAAAATATGTAAATCTGTTGAAAACCGGAAGTTGAAAAAAAAATTCAATTACATTAATTTTTTTTATTGAGTTTAGGAGAAAGTAGTCATTTATACCCTGCTGCATGAGATATGTTTTAAATTTCTAAACCATGTAAAGCATGAGAAAAGTAACAGTTATAATGGGAATTTCATTATTGCTCTCTGTGTCAGGATTGCTATTCATTTGTTATGACAGATTAACTATTTCCTTAACTTCAGTTGCACTGGGAATCATTTGAAGCAAAACATGTAAAGAACTTGAAATTTCGGTTGTGAAATTTCTGCATGTTGCACATGCTTTGTGTGTATGTGTGCCTATTTTTTAATTTTTATGCTTTTATTACTTACCCATCATACGTAGTCTTGCAATCGTTTTGAAAATCGAAAAAAAAAATTTTGACGGATTTACAGGTTTTAGATAGTGGAGATTCCGAAAAACATATTTTTAGAAAAAAATTTTCGCCGTCCGTCTGTCTGTAAACGCTCTATCTCCCGAACAAATTGAGATAGAGACTTGAAATTTTGTATGTAGTTAGTATGTAAGAATGGGACGAACCCTATTTAATATCAGCAACCTCGATTATCCGGAACTATTTTTTTTGGACTCTCGAAAAATTCGTTCTGATGAAAGGTATATAAAAATTTTCGAATTTTTTTGTTCTAAGGAATGGACGTAAAAGGCAATAAAATAACCCACATTTTGCATATAGAACGAAATCGATCGGATTATTAGTTACCGAGATATTTGTAATCTTGTTTTCCACATTCTTTGATTTTTCATGACCCTGTATTTCATTCAAATTTCAATTCAGAAGTATATTTTAATTGGAAATGAGACGCTTAATTCGACGCAGTTAATTGTTAGTTAATAGAATTATTATTTTTGGAGTTAAAAGGATGTTTCTTTTACGCAGTTCGGTACTACTTGAGTAGTTTGGCGTTTTATATAATTTGTCGAAATTGGTACATCAGCAGTTCTTTAATAAAGCATTACCATGTATACTAACAATATTTAAATTTTGTTTATGAATTGCAATGCATTGTATAAATAGTTTTCACATGTTTTATTTTCATATACATATCCATGATGGATAAGTATTACGGTGGCCCCCAACGACTAGTTTTTAAGTCAACATTAGTTGTTGTGCTATATATGCTTATGCTCTTTATGCTGAGTTCTTTTGTTCTTTGTTTGGTTTGTTTACATAAATTATAAATAAAAATTACTAAAAATATTTTGAGAAATGAGTAAATGTCTTTTCATTGTTTCTTTTTATTATTGAAGATGGCTTCAGTCCGGTGAAACCAGTGTCTAGTACACCTCCTACCCCTCCTACACCCACACCACAGTCTTCTCTATCTGATATGAGTAGCATAGTGCCTCATCAGCTGCCAAGCTCTACTTTGAGTTCTCCAATGTCTGACATTGTTTACTCTGGGAAGCATAATGGACTGTTTTTGTATTTCTCTAGAATAATAAGGTGAATATAAATGATTTATTATGCGCAACAGTGCTGTGATATGTATACCAGAGTTTCCCCCAGGTTTAAAAAAGGGCAGGGCACTACTATTCTGAAAAGGGCACTTTTTACATTTTTCAGGGCACTTTTTCTTTTTTAAGGGCATTTTTATAGAGTTGAATCTAGAATCTAGCGGTTCAAAAAGTCGTGAAAAAACAAAAATTTCATCAAAAAATTTAAAAAAAAGATAAATTTTGTAAAAACAACCACAAAAAAAGTCAAATTTCGTAAAAAAGGTAAATTTTATTAAATGATTGCATAAACAGCAGTTTTTGCTAAAAGATTGCAAAAACACAGCATATTTTGCTAAAAAATCGCGAAAAAACGGAACTTTTCACAGAATTTTCCGTTTTAATGCGATTTTTGGACGAAATTTGCCGTTTTTTTTTTCCGCAAATCTTTTGGCAAAATCTGTCACCTTATCGCTATTTTTTGATGAACGTTGCCCTTTTTTGCTACTCATTCGACAAAATTTTCCGTTTTATTGCGATTTTTGAAAGAAATTTGTCGTTTTTCCACAATCTTTTGAGGAAATCTGACATTTTGTAAAATTTTGTGACAAAATCAGCCATCTTTAACGAAATGCCGTTTTTTTTTTTTTTTTTCTTTTTTTTTTCAGTCTTTTGCGTTCTGTCGCCGATTTTTTGCGTAATTTACACACTCGTTCGGATCATCACTGGAGAGCTGCGTTTTTTTCAAATGTGGGCAAGAAGGGCGCTATTTTTTTGAATGAATGACAAGAGGGGCGCTAGTTTTTTGATGAGGGGCAAGAGGGGTGCTATTTTTTAAACTAAAGGGCAGGAGGGGCGGAGCGCCCCCCTGAAACCCTCTGGAGGAAACTCTGTGTATACTGTTTTTTAAAAAAAAGTATAGAAATTTGAGTGAAATGAAGTTTGAGATGGATTTTTAGTATTGTGCAGAAAAATTTATGCGGAAAGAAAATTTGTAACATAATTTGTTTACTCATGTCTATTATAACTCTTATAACCTCTCTTAGCCATAAACTTAAGGTTTCCACAATATGGACTTTTCTGCTGCTGGAAACTTCATTCAAATATATTTGTCAATGCTTCTACCAATATATGAATCTTAACTTCATTCTACTGATAAAGAACAGTAGCTATTTTAAATCTTATTAAAAGAAGTTGTTTTAAAAGAAATTTAAAAGCATATCATAAACAGGATTGTCATGTACTGTGACAAAATTATTTAAATTCGATTTCGAAATTAGCTTGTTATGCAAAGTAATTTAGCGTGTCTTTATTCATACATAATAGAACCTTGGATCAACAAATACAAAGGGTCCCTTGAAAATTCTCGTTAAATTGAGAACATTCAACTAATTAAATTTTCAAATATTTCTCTTATATTTAATTCTATTTTGGGACTTCATATATGCTCTTTTTTCACAAATTATTGAGAACTGTTTTTTTAGCACCTTAAATGTAAGCAGTGACATAATTTCATTTGTCTCAAAAGCATTCTATAAAGATCCATGCACTTAAATATACATCACTAAGTTTTTTTGTTGAATATAAATTGAAGTAATTTGTGAGAGTCTACTCTGCTCTTCTAAGAATATTATTACATAAATTACAAAAAACATTTTTTTTTTTTTTTTTTTTTGGTTACAATATTATTGTATAATCTGAAATACCGAAATGGGAACATAATTTGCATAATTTATAAATGCAGTATTTTATTAGTGTGAATTTATTTTGCAGGCCCTTGTGGAATACAAAAATAGTATCTGAAAATATTACTGTCATTGAAGAAAGAAGAATCTCAATAGTAAGTTAAATATTTTATTTAGTTATGTTATTTAAAAGTATATTTGGTATCTGTAAACGCAACTTTTAATTTTTAAATTTTTTTTTCCTCAAAATTCTGATTTATTTTGAATAGCTTCTTACGAATTTCACATCCGAAGAACTATCCAGTTATCGCCAGCAGTTACTATGTTTGAAGCAATTTCTGCTTGAAAATGCCCAGTCTTTCCATACTTCAGCCAAGTAATGTTTTTTTACTTTTTTGTAAAATTAGTGTCTCTTTGTTAGTTGTTTTATCATTGTTAATATTGTTTTTCATGAAGTGCAGTGTTAAGAATGTGTTCCTTCTGAAATAGTTTCGTTGATTTTTTGGCACTTCTTTTTTATTGAGGCATTTGTGTGACTGAGAAAATGGTTTTGAAAAGAAGAAAAGTTTAATTTGTACATCTTTTGACAACTTATTCACTGTTTCATAAACAGACAACTTGTTCAATATTTATGCAATTTACTTAAGGGGACGGTTTAATTTTTAATATGGCTCAAATAGTAAAAGTAAAAAAAAAAAAATGCAAAAACCATTTGGAAAATGATATTTTCAAAGACTAAAATTTATGACCTATAAATAAATTCCATATTTAAAAGTGATCTTTTACGATCCATTGGTTCAATATTAGACTGTTTACATGTTTGTAATTATCACACATTTAGTAATCAGTGGGTTCTCAATAATCAGACCTTATATTTCGCTTTAAAAGACTATCTTTCATACAACATTTTTCTTTAGATTTTTTTTCAATATCTGATGATTTGCATCTACTCATTTTTATCGTATTTTTTTTTATTAACAATGACATTTTGATTTTTTATCCAAATAAGAATTCTTCTAAATGTAAAGAATTTCATAAAATATAAAATGCAGATATCCATTGCCTAAAAGCAAAATGTTTAAATGTTACCACATACAGTTAATAAAGTTCAGTAAAAACATCATTTTTATAATGATTAAAATATGGTTTACATGATTTAATAACTGAGCCATATATTATGTATGCCACATTTAATTACATATGAATTAAACATTAATATTCCTGGACCAATCATAAAAAATAAATAAAATGTGGACACCACAAGGTTCATTTTTGACTGAAAAAAAACAATCGTTTTCCAAATGATTGGGGGAAAAAAAATAACTACATATTCAACTTTTAAAAAGTGTATAGAAAAATGAATCTTTTTTTTTAAATCCTTGCTATTTTTTTAAATTTTAATATTTTTGCCCTTTTTAGCACTTTCCAACAAAGTTGAAAAGTGCTTATGCATTCGGTTTGTCTGGCTGGATGGCCGTCTGTCTGCGCTCTAACTCCCGTAAATATACTCGGATTGCTATGAAATTTTTACACATTATTGAGGTTTACCCTAGCACGAACCCTATTGAAAATGAAGTTTCTACCATGATTAGTTTATCTACAGAGAGAATCAAAAGTTTCCCATTACATTACGGCTTATGGGGGGAAATCGTTAATATACTCAGATTGCCATGAAATTTTCGGACGTTAATGACATTTACCCTAGCATGAACCCTATTGAAAATGAAGTTTCTACCATGATTAGTTTATCTACAGGGCGAATCAAAAGTTTTGCATTACATTATGGTCCATGGGGAAAAATCGTTAATATACTCGGATTGCCATGAAATTTTAGGACGTTATTGCCGTTTACCCTAGCACAAGTCCTATCAAAAATGAAGCTTCTACCATGATTAATTTTTCTGCAGGGCAAATCAAAAGTTTCCCATTACATTACGGCCTATGGGGAAAAACGTTTCAAAGAAATTTTAAAGATGTTATACCTTGTCAAACATATTAAAATATGCATTCTATAAAATATAAGGTGAAGATGTAGCTATTATTCATTTACAGGGCCACACAAAAGAATTCCATTAGATAATGGTAAAAGGGGGAATTGTGGGTGACATATTTTAAATATATTAAGCTGTTTCATGTATAATAAAATTTATATATGTCACTGAAGCTTAATATAAATTATACGCTACTGTCTTGCATAATATGAAGTACATAGCATTTACAGGGCCATACAAAAGATTTCAAATAGTATATTCTTTCTGAAGTACCGTATATGTGTCCGATGATGGCTGATGGAGGGATGAAATGCATTTTAATTATGATATGCGCATTTATATTTCGCTAAATATATGCACATTATATGGTGTGTATAAATGTTTATATACAGGGCTACCCAAAAAAGCTCACCAACTTTACTGAATATGAGCGTAAATTATTTAAGCGTGGTTCTTAAATAAGCTATGTATTTTTACGCTGAGCTTCACTCAATTTACTGAGAAATGTTTGCAGAATATAGATAAAAGGATATATAGGGCCACACAAAGAATCCGGTACATGGACGCTTATGAATGATGATTTGTGAGAATGTGTTTTCAGTTGTTTTAACAGTGTTTTAGTTTACAATAAATTTTATCCTAATGCTGACGTGTAATAAAGGTACAATGTAAACTACAGGGCTGAACAAAAGTATTCAAGTATGTTTCCATCTAATAGTATGAATTGCTGAAAAAGAAATTTCAAGCTACTGGGTATTTTCTTGCTAAACTAAATATTCCCATCATATCAACTGACATATGAAATACAAGGCTGTTCAAAAGTACTGGAATACATATTTGGGTACTTTTGGCTATACACTATTATTTCCCTAAATAACAAAGTTTTGTTAAAGATTTCATTAAGTGTTGGAAAGTGCTTCATAATCTATGCTTAACGCATGATTTTTCTTACTTGTTATAATGAATATTGAATTATGCATTATTTACTTCACCTTTGCTTTTAATATTTTAATCATTTTAAATTATCTATATTGTTTTTGTTTATTACCTTACTTAATTATTTTAATATTTTGCTACATTGTATGCATTCATTATAATTTTAATTGTATTATTAATTGCATTCAAATTATTATTTTAAAAATGTAAACAAACCCATGATCAGAAATCTGTAGAATTCTATAATCTGCTCAACCTCTGGTCCCAAGTTGTGCGGAATCGAAGGAGTCTATTGTATATTAAGTTTTAATTGGTGTAATACCAATACACAACAGTTCCAAACTTTTTGTTAGAGACAAAGTACAGTAGAAGCCAGAAATAACGTGGTCCGGATGTACCGCAAATTCCAATTTAACATGGGGAAAAGTATGTCTCCTGAAAAAAATGTTAAATTTTTCGATAAATTTTGCATTAAAAATTTCAGTAAACACGAGGGACTTTCAGTCTGCAGTTAGTGTTATGCATCTTGATATCTTTGTTGATAATTTAAATGACTGGATAGAAATGTACAACACCAAATAAATTTCAGATGATATGATATGATGATGATTGATTCATGATATCATGATGTTATAACGCATAAAAATTACAGTGAGCATGATGATGAAATTGAAAATGATGTAGTAATGAAAGATTAGGCTCTGCATGTTAGTGAAGTTATTTCATACTTAACAAAGGTAATTTCGTGGATGGAATTTCAAGACAGTTCAGAATGTGTTCATCTACTCCATCTTGCAGTGTGAATCAATAAACCAAAAATAAACAAAAAATGCATCACTTCGCCAAACAATATTTATGGAATTTTTTTTCAGATTGTGTAAGATTAAGTGAGTGTTCAATGAATGATAAAATAAATTACATTTCACAAAGCGGGCAACTGTTTTCAAATTTTATACCATTTCTTTGACACAATTCCAATATAATGTGGGTGTGAAACATGTCTCCCAACAACCACATTATATCGGGCTTACACTAACATTTAAAATAAAATTGGAATGACATTAATTTAAGATGAATGTTTAAGATTATGTACTGAGATGAGATGATTAACGCAAAGACTTTCTTCTTTTTAGCAGCATAATTGTCTTAATTTCTAGTTGTTTCTTTCTCTTGTAGTTTAGCTTTTTTAGGTGCGTTCGTAATTATGTAAATACGTAGCACCTATTGTTGTCGCCCAGTCTGTCTGTCTGCATATAACAACGCAAAAACTACCCAACCGAATCGTTTGAAATTTAAAATACATAATTATAACATAATTTTGTCGAGTCATTTCAAATTTTATGAAAATCGGATGGATAGATCAGTTACAGGGACATTCAAAAGGATTCCGTTACATTACGGTCAATAGGGAAAAAAGTTTTAAATGCATTTTAATCGTTTGAAATTTAAAACAGATAATTATTGCATAATTTTGTTGAGTCATTTCAAATGTTATGAAAATCGGATGCATAGATCAATTACGGGGACAATCAAAAGGATTCCGTTACATTACGGTTGATGGGGAAAAAGTTTCAAATGCATTTTAATGATGTTACACTCATTCGAACATAATAGAATTGGCATGAATCTATGAAATATATACTAAAATATGCATTTTGTACAATCTGTGATGCAAAGAATTTTTATTATTAAATTACAGGGCCACACAAAAGTATTCCACTATATAATGCTATACGGGGAAACATGGTTTGGTACGTGTTTTAATTATATTCAACTATTTCACATTTTATGAGTAAGATATACGTTGCTGATGTGTAATAAAAATTACTTCCTGCATATTTACAGAAACGTAAAGATTTCGACTACTATACTGTATATGGAGTACGCTCTACTATATCAGCAAGATCTGAATATTTTTGAAACTTCGTTATCGTACGAACGCACCTCGTTTGCTACGTTCACGTGCAATTTCCAACTTGTTTTTTTTTTCCTTTGTATAATTTAGCCAATTGTTTCTTTCTCTTATAGTTTAGCTAAAACTAGAGTTTATTCAAAAGCTACTCCAGGTTCCATTGAAACTCCTCAGTATCAGAAAAGAACACAAAGTAAGTATTTCTTCACAAATTACTTTTACTTGTCATTGATTTTTTAAGTATTTTTACTTGGCTTATTATTATTATTATTTTTATTTACTGTAGACTCCCTCAAATCCGCACTCATAAAATCTGCAACTCTCTAAAATCTGCACATATTTTATGGATGTAAACAATGAAACATTCAGTTCAGATGTAGGTGCAAAAAAATAATTTTTTCAGTTTTATATCAATTCCATACATTTTTTAATCTATAATTTTTGTTAAGGTTATTGAATTCATGTTTTTTCATGAAGAAAGAATAATTTATTTCTGAAAAAATAAGGATATTGCTAATATTATTGGTAATCACAATCTTACCAAATATATTTATGTATTAATCAAGCTTTTTTAGTTATTAAGTCTGGCTAAACCTGAAATAAAGTTTCATTATTTTATGATCCTGATGTGAATTAGTAATGTACCTGTATGAGGCAAATTTCATTGAATGATTTAGGAAAAACACATTTCCTCTTTTATAATGAATATTTAATTGTACATTATTGATTATTAACTTTAACTTTCCTTTTAGTATTTTAATCATTTTAAAAAATATCTAAATTTTTATTATTTTATTACTTTTTTTAATATTTTAGTATATTGTATTCATTCATTATACTTTTGATTTCATTATTAATTACATTCAAATTATTTTTTTTTAAATGTAAACAAAGCAATGACCAGAAATCCGCAAAATCCTAAAATCTGCAAAACCTCTGGTCCCAAGCTGTGCGGATTTGAGGGAGTCTACTGTATTTATTTTATTTTTATTTTATTTATTTATTTATTTGTCTTGTAATATTGGGTCCACAGTATTGAATTAATTGTAATTAAGAAAACATTAAAATTTGTTAATGCTCTTTTGTAGTTATAAAGCTTGATACAGTATTTAGCTTTAGTTAATGTAATACCAGCTCAAAGCAGTTCTAAAGATTTTCTTAAAGACACAGTCATTTAAAATAAATATTTAAAAAATATCTTAATTCAGGTTGAATGTTTAAGATTATTGTGATAGGATGAAATGATTGATGCACAAATTTAACTCTCAATAAAACATTCACACTTTTGAATTTAAGCTGCACAAGGAGTATTGCTAGAGCTCTATTGAAGGAAGATTAGACCACTTAAGATGACAAGGAATATATGTTTGCAAAGAAATAAATAAAATACTAAATTAATCTTAAAATATGTTAAATGTCTTCATATTAAAATTACACTAGGTGCAAAAAACTTGAAAGATGATTTAAAAAAATATTTTAAAGATATTAAATTACTTATTCTTAGAACTTTCAGCTATAAACATAGCCTTCATCAGAGAATATAAAAACACTGATATTAATGTTGTATTTTTCAAATTTCATACATTTGGTGCCGAAAGGAGTGGAAGTCAATATTTCTTAGATCCGGAAAACATTGGGAAAATAAAACATGGATATAAAAAGGACTGGAATATTACTTGTTTTTGGATTCTTTAAGTGAAATAAGTGTTATTACATTTAAATAATAATATTAGAAGTTGTAGAATTATTACAATTATGTGAAAATTTTATAAATTTGTTAGGTAATGAAATCTATTTTTCTATTAGTGAATATATACTATACAGAAAGTGTTATGTTATTTATAACACACTTTATAAATTAATCAGGGAAGTCATATCTGTATTTTTATTTTGTTAGTGGATGCTGACTATTTAGAAAGTGTATCACTCAGGAATTTTGAACAATTAGTTCAATATACATGCGAGATGTTGGCTTTGTGGAAAATTTTGTGTGAACACCAGTTCCATGCAGTTGTGGCTCTACTTTCTCAAGTAAGCAGGAAGATTTTTTTTTACATTTCCAACTTATGACATGCATCTACGATTTCAGGCTATATTTTTCTATTTTTAGGTATATTTTGCCATAAATCGCGCTCACATTTCTTTATAAAGAAAACCCTAAAATGTACGTACATATGCAATGTTTTTATCTTTCAAAGTCATTCATTCCAAGAATTTTGTACTTTCAATGAATGGTATACTGAAGTGGAAGTACTTAAGTGGAATAATATTTTCAAATGCAAGCAATTTTTACCATACTATGAAAATAAAATTTATCATTTTCAACTAACCTACTAAATCCTAATTCAATCAATGCATAGAACTAAAATTATTAGAGCTATTTCATATAAAATGTTTTATTAATTGTGGCAAAGCTAATTGTTCTATGCTTACTTTTTCCTTATTTTTAAATCCATCATTTTTGTATTTGATGTATAATGCACACCTGTCAATTTTGATCTTATTTTTTGTATTAAAAGTGCATGTTTTATGCCGGATTTTATGGTAACCTTTTCAAAGGCTCTCAATACCTAAATAGAAAAAAATGGGGGTTGGAAATATTTTCATTCTAACTGCATGCCTTTGGCGATCTTCGAATGCTATTTATGAGTGTTATCAACAAACACTTCTGTTTTAGGCATAAAGTTTAGCAATTGGCCTTAAAATGACATCACAAACATTGAAAGAAAATAATGAATGCTTCATGAATATATACATATATCTGAAATCATTGTTGTCTGTTGTCAACATATATCTGATGTCATTGCACATGACATGACATAAAATTTTTGGCAATTAATTGCTGAAATCATGTCAATGTGAAAGTACCAAAGCTAATGAGCAATTGCAATGTCCTCTGCTTGCAAATTTATATACAGTATATCTCAATTCTATAAATAATTCAAAAATGTGGTTTATGCCATTATTGCAATTAATAAGTGAAGATATATTGTCAGCTATAATATTGTCAATAAAATTAAAAATATGATTTTGTTAAATGACAATAATCTATATTAATAAAATAAGTTTTTGTCTGTCTTAGTGATAGCTAAGAAAATCTACTGCATATAAAAGGGTCTGAAAATTAGAATGAAGGTGGACAAAGACATGCCCAAATATACCTGATGCTTAGATTTTTCATTTATTAATACCTTACCAGTTTATTAATTAAAAATGATAATGAACATCAAGCTTCTTTCATTCTGTTAACTGTGCCTGAGCATTAGGGTCAAAACTAGCTTGTGCCCTGGCCAAACATGGATTTTGATGCCCCTTCCCCTCTTATGCCAAATACATTTACAAAGAGAATTTTACTAGTTTTTTATCAAGAGACTTATTTTAAAATTTTAAATATGTAATCATAATGTATGCAATACTGAACTATGTAATCTGCTTTGTCAAATACTGACTCATTAAAATATTGAATATGGAATTGAAAAGAATTTTTTGAAAATTTCCCTTTATGCAGGATCTTTTCTGTTGTAATTTCTCTTCTTTTTCATATCATCCTTAGGTTCTTCAATACTTTAGCATGCCCCATACAGAAAGATTTTAACAATACCATGCTAAACATAGAAGAGAGAAAAAACAACAAACAAAATCTTCATTTGGTGCCCGGGGTACATACCCCTTCTGTCAACCCTTCTCCAGTTTTAGCCATGCTGAACATTTCTGAGTGTTTCTCAATTCTTCGTGAAACCCAAAAAGGTGCACTTTTTAGACAGATTTCATAAGAAATGCTACCTATTACATTCTCTGCTATATTGGAATTTCTGAAAAAAATTTGTAACTCTTTGTCAATCATGATTCCTAGAACCCAAAACCACCATACATATCACTTTTTATATGGATGTGATAACTTCCATAATGCTGCACAAATCTCTTCTAAATTCAAAGGGCAAAAAATCTTGATCAGTTCGTTAATAGGACCAAGCAGATGGAAAAAAGAAGGGTTTTTAAATTAAAGAAAAGAAGAAAAAAAAACAGAACTTATAATACATGTAAAATCAGTTTAAAGTTATTATTACTTCTAGGAAAATGACGGATTTTTTATGTTGTTAAAAAATGGACTAAAAAAAATAAGGGTTTAAGAAAAAAGATTTCTAACTTCGCAATTCACAAAATATCAAATCCACTTAAATTTATTATAAATCTTCTTAATGTTATCTACAATTTTTTCTCTGAAAAATTTTCGATTGGATCAATTCTTACAGTAAAAATGAATAAATAAATAAAATGTAGGGGTTGAAGAAAAAATCACTGTATTAACATGTTTCTGAAAAACCAACTCTTACAGAAAAACAAAATTGAAAACTTGTCAAAAATGGTCAGATAAAATTGTTAAACAGGGTTTAACTCTAATCTTGATTTAGTTTTTGTTGATGAAATTACTGCTTAATTTCAAAATTTATCTGTGCATGTTAGCCAAACTAATAAAGTTTTGAATGTTTAAAATGAAATGATGTATTAAATGTTGTGTCTTCTGGTAAAAGTAATCATAAAGTAAATTAATATTTTTTATACAATTTAGAAATTTTACTGTGCTTTGTTAGGTCGGATATTACAATTTCTAATTGAAGTCCAAACCAGTGCTCACGCACACATGACGAAATGATTGGATAAAGTTGTTGAATAAATGTTGTAATTTTTCAAAATCAATTTTTTAGGTTCTTGAAGGAATTTTCAAACTTTTTTCAATGTATTATACTTATTGACTTATTTATTTTTAAATGCTTTTCTTAAATACTAGTTGGATGTGCCAATTCCAAAACTTTCTCCTATCTCATATGTACATTTTGATATTTCAAATATTAGTTAAACATGTTAATACTTTAATACTATTAATTCAGTACTATACCAAACATGATTTTCATCTTAAATTTATGCTTCAGCCAATTACTCAGAGTAAAAAGAGTTAATGTGGATCGTGATATTTATTATAGAGCAAGATCCCAGGGCCCCCAGACGTTACTTATTTTCTCACTGGTAAAATGTATTGGATAAAGTAGTGTTAGTACGTGCTATGACCATATATGATACCTGCTAGCTTGGACCGACGGCCAATTTACAGGTACCAGGTACCAAAGGCAGGTAAAAACACTATGAATTTTTCTTATTTTCTCAGTCTTGATTTTTATATATGATGCTCAGGGAACTATTTCAATGCTTTATGTAAGCTGCCAGACCAATTGCATGGGCCAAACATCTTCCCAGACATACATAAAGTGTCGCTATGAGTATGAGCGCGAGCGTAATAATATGTTCTAGTGGTAATCTAATATCTTCTAATGCAAAATGGCAAACGATATTTTTATTAAGAACTTATTGTCAATTAAACTTATTTGTTATCTTAAAATTAATATCATTTTTGAAAAATTAATTTAAAATATTTTGAAAAGTGAAAATATAAGTATATTTATTCAAGAAATTCAAAATATTGGAATATTTCAAATTAATACCACTTTAAGTATTATCAATTCATAACTGACATTCAATAAAAAACATTGATTAAATTCAGACGTTTTTATCTAAAGTCAGTATTCTTTTTTCAGTTTATTTGCTTTATCATCTTAAAATGGGTTACTTTGGTAAGTTGAGCTGAATGCGCTTCTTTTGTATGTCTGGGAAAACGTTTGGCCCATGCAGTTGGTCTGGGAGCTTACATAAAGTATTGAAATAGTTCCCTGAGCATCATATATAAAAATCAAGGCTGAGAAAATAAGAAAAGTTCGTAGTGTTTTTACCTACCTTTGGTACCTGGTACCCATATATTGGCCGTCGGTCCAAGCTAGCAGGTATCACTACGCTCATAACACGTACTAACACTACTTCATCCAATACATTTTACTTGTGAGAAAATAAGTAACGTCTGGGGGCTCTGGGATCTTGGACTATTAAAATCAATAGTTTTCCCTTAATCTGTTATCATCAGCTATTTACAAATAGCCAGCTTGTTCCTGTCTCTGCATGAGTTGATGGACAATATTCTATAGAACTATTGGCAGATTTTTTTCAAATTCAGAGAGGACCTGCTTGCAATAGCCAAAAATAATTACACACAAAAAATTTAATTCAGTTCTATGCATAATTTCATACACTTTTTTAAGGTAAAATTATGAAAATGGCTTGAAAATCGCTTTGCTGCGCCCCCTTCTGGCAGATTTTTTTCAAGTTCAGGGAGAACCAACTAGTCAAACTCTTAAACAAAAAATTTGGCTCAATTCTAAGCATAACTTTATATACTTTTAGTGGTACAATATTGAAAATGGCACAAAAATCGCTATTCCCCTTCCGTCAGAATATTTCAAAATTGAAGGAGGACATGCTTGCCATATTCAAAAACATTCACAAAAACTTTGGTTCAATTCTATGCATATTTTCATACACTTTTTGATGGAGAATGGCGACATACAGGCACATAGACACATGGACAGGCAAAATTTTTTGTGGAATGTCTGACCTCTTAAACATGTAAGTCCATCGAAAACTGGAAGTAAAAAAAGAAATCAATTACAATATTTTCTTATTGAAGATAGAAGAAAGTAAAAAAAAAAGTGTTATAATAGATCAATAAGTTGTATTCAAAATTTCATTTTCAAAAAGTTATGTTGCTGTAAAAAAAATATATATATATATATGTATATATATATATATATGTATATATATAGATATATATATATATATATATATATATATATATATATATATATATATATATGTATAGTTATATATGTATATATATATATATATAAATATATATGTATATATATATATATATATATATATATATATATATATAATTTTAACAGAAAGATTTTATTGATTCTCAAACTTCCTAATGTAGAGCTTTAAAATGCACCAGGTCTCAATGATAGGTGCAAGCAACACCAAATTTCTCTTGTTAGTGTGTTGAAATTCTTACTTGAACAGCCTTTTTAGTGTTTTTAATCTGTATTTTATGATTAATTCACAACACGATTTTTCAATCGGTAAATCAATATATTTTTGTATGCAGCATTTTCTGTAGTTTCCATATACTGACCTTCAATTTATTACATAGTATCAGACCAGATTATGTGATCGTTAAGGTTATTTGAGTGAAATAGTCCTCCAGTGTTCTTGTCCGGAATGGTTCAGTTGGAAGAGCATTGGCAGCTTCAGCCAATAAATCCCTGGTTCGAATTCTAGCCCAGACTTTTTTCATCCACATGATATAATTGCATCTGTATTTTCTGGTCTTATAAAAAAACTTAAACATAAATTTTATTCAAAACAGGATTAAATATGTATATATATTGTAAATGCTGTTGCATATATTGGATATTTATAATCTTTGTAGTTGACTAAATCTTTTGACTGAACAATTATTATTTTGACATTTAGGATCAACAAGATTTGCTGAAGAGTTTCACTTTTAAGGATTTTATTATTGATGGCAAAGAGGTGAATTTTTCATTATTTTTATATTACTCTTTGCTTTAAATTCTGTGTTTTAAAATTGTTTAAATTGTTGTTCAAATCAATATAAAAATCTTACAATTTTATGATATTTCATCATTTCTCACCAAACACAAAATTCCATGTTAACATCTTGGAAAATTCAAATAAGTGATTACTCATTACCTTATATAATTATTAAAATATGGTTTTTAATATCAGAAAGTAAATGTTCAATGTCAATATAGAGCATTTTTTAAAAATTGTTTTTTGAAATTTTAAGTACTTTTAAAGATGATGCAAGATTTTGAAAATTTTGTTCAAGTGAAAACAGATTTCATCCATTATATTTTATAATGAGTAACCACCTAATTTGCCCGATTAAATTTTCTTATGCATTAACTTGGATTTAGTGATTAGCAAATGGGAAAAAGGTGTTGGTGATGCATCACTTAAGTATCTTATAAATTGATAGTGTCTGACATAAGTTTTTGATTGTCAACATATACTTTTCTTATAATTGGCACTTATGTAATGTCTTATGTACATTTAAAAATGCTATAAATCAGATTTGTTTTGAAAATTAAATTAAAAGATGCAAAATAAATAAATAAGTAGAGCTATCAAACAATTCTGCATTTTGAAGGATAGATTAACTGATACTAAAAGACCAAGGAGAAAAGAATAAAAGAGGAAACAGAAAAAAATTATGAGGATTGCTAGCATTTAAAAACTGATACCTTAAAATAGCAAATAGGAAGAGAAGAGAGAATGCAGACATTTTTATAACACAAATAATACCATGGTTGCTTTTTAACATTTTGTCTACATATAGATTTGAAAATAATTTTCTTATAAATTTAAAACATAGGAGGTTAAGCAATTTGTATGATTATATTTAGGGTAGATTTTGTAAGAAATATTGCCTTTCAGTTTTGAAAATTTTAGTTCACAATTAATTGCTATTTTTCTTCTTGCATAACTTGAAAATGTAAAAGAAAAATAAAGGGAAAAGATAGTTTTGATGCCAATTTTTGCAACTGTATTTATATCACTGTGAAGATACTTATTGTAATAGTAGCATAGCAGCTCCGTAAATCTGCAAACAGCTAAACTCTGTGTATTTTTTTATATTTAAAATGAGAAACTTAAAAATTAAGTTACAGGAACAAAATTCATGATTGTGTTGAAGTCAGTGATGATTGCATTTTTTAAAAATTAATTTATTTGTTAATCATTCTCTTTTGGCTATTACAGCTGATTAATCTTTATATATATAAATCTTCTGTGCATGTGTTTGTCACTGAACTCCTCCTAAATGACTGGACCGATTTTAATTAAATTTTGTATGTGTGTTCCAGTGGATTCAAGAATGGTTTAGATTCACATTTCATCGAAATTGATTCAGTACTTTTTTAGTAACTAGGCAAAAACTAATAGTTAATGATTTTTCGCTCATTAAAAGTGTTGAATAAGTTCTTTGAATAGAGTGCGGACGGAATAGCCGATCGGTCTTAGGTGCCAGATTTAAGCTCTGGTTCTTGGAGAAAGAGGTCGTGTGTTCGAACCCCACTTCTGACATACGTGTATGGTTTGCAATAATTTTTCCTGTATTTTATTTAACAGACTTCAGGAAAATCGTTAATTTTTAATTAAAAAGAGAAAAATAAACTTTTCTATAAAAAATTGAACCGACTTTAAAAACCACTCCAAAGTGAAAAATAATTTCAGTTACTACTAGGTTATTGTTAGTTTAACATTACGAAGACGTAATGAATTGGGGTTTAAAAATATAGCAGAGTGCTAAAATACAGTGAAAAGCGTTATTACTGATTTTATCAAACCCCCCAAAATTAAATTATGTTAACTATGGTAAATAAAGATATTGTTAATTTAAATTAATGTTTAAATTAAATGTAAATACTTTAAACAAAAATAAAGATAACATATTTAAAAATAAATATCCATTTATTAAAGTTCAATATATATTCAACAGAAACATACTTAATCTATATCATAAAAAAACAACAATTAAATCCATTAAAATCTTTAAATAATATAACATTTACCCATAGAATTAATTTATTTATAGAGGAGAATATTAGAACGAAAAAGATTAGACTCACGACATGATTGCTTTTATGCATATTAACAGCCACAATCTAGGACACTGATGCAGAGGTTTGATCCATTCCTAGGGAGACATTACTACTTCATTAAAGAAAATGCTTTACCTCAGAAATGGTCTGACACAATAAAAATACACCTGCCCTTATCATCGGCATACTTAAGCTTCTTTGGAAATTACACCACAGTAAGTCTCTACTTGAGAATCTGACAATTACCAGTTCAGTCGGGGAAAGAGGTTCATATAAACTCCGATGTTACTCCTCCCAATAAACTCTTTAAATCGCCTTCAGGGCTTCAGGGCATTTAAAATCAAAACAAGGCTCGTCAATTCACCTCAGGAGACATCAGCCAAAGCTCTTTATAACTCCAAGATGACTCACATTAAAAGGTCGTTTGATTAGGAAGACGAACTTAAAAGCAGGAACTCAGTTGAACTATAATCATTTTAAATGTTTTCCATACTGACCAGACAGCTGATAAAAACTTTACTCAAAACATTAGAACGGCCGAACAAACAGCGGCGAATAGAAAGCGTGAATGAACTGATAAGAACCTGCCCGCTATTCTATTTATATCTTACTGGCAGTCTAAAACGAAACTCTACGCATGACAGCCCATCCTTCTGCCAGTTTCCAGAACGTCATATGCAAAACTAAGGATGACGTGGATTGCGATACGATCTACGATCGCGACGCCATCTGTTATTGCTTCTATGAATTACTCAGTTAAACAACTGTGATTAGACCGGGAAATACGTACGGAAGTTTAATATGTTGCCGGTGTTTATAAAGAACAGACAGGTGGTTTTAGAAACAAGTTTCTTTTAGATTTATTAAACACAGAATTATACTTTATAAGAAATGACTGTTTGAAAAAGGTAAGTTAAATTTATTCAATTACTTTAATAAAGTTATTTTAAATAAACTATTGAAATGACTTTTGTTTTTAAAAGATATTATGACTGCTATGGGAAGTTAAATAGAAGTAATTAACATATGGAGATAATTAATGTAGGTATTTAATAAACGACTTAAAGATATTTAATTTGAGAAGTATTATAAATTAGTGCAAGGGTGATAAGAAAAAGGTCCTACTATTTCTGACAGTTATCCTGTCGACCAAAATATTATCGCCTAACTATAAGATTAAATGCCAATATGGATGATCGTGAATGTCACATTCAATGACATTAAATACAATACAAGTGTTTAAAATGTCATTAAGTGATTTTTATTTGCATTTTTATTAATATTCTGCTAATTATTTGTTTTTTTGTTATTTAAAATAAAAATTATGTCTATGTATAATTTGGCTATTAGTTTGGCGATTTGTACAATTTGGCAAAATTGGTCGACGGGATAACAGAGTAGTACCATAATTTCTTTACATAATTGTAATAAGAAATTAAATTAAGAGCGTAGTATTTATCGTGCATATTATTATATTTATGCACACTTATTTGATTATTTGGAGTCAATGCCAGGACAGTGTTTGTCTTGTCCGCTAGTTTCTAGATAAAATTACATTACTTTTTTATTTTGTGTAAATTAGCATATCTATAGCAAAAATGTGCCGTATTGTAGGTCTTTCACAAGTGTAAACTGTAACCAAATTGTTTATTTTATTTATTTATTTTTGTATTCATTTCCCGTTGTTGTTTCAACTTTTATTTTAAATATTGCCTATGAATTGTAATATTAATTCTGGTTAATATGATTGAATTCAAGCTGTTTTGTGAAGAAAATAAGAATTTATTTTTGCAAAAATCAAGATGCCATTAATATTAATTGTTATTACAGTATTTTTTCCAACATAGTTTTTAAATCATCAAGCTTTTTTATTTGTTAAATTTGTTAAAATACATAAAAAAATATAAACTAAACAGTTACTAAAAACCTGCAAAATTGTAAGATTTGAAAAACGAAAAATAAAGTTTACATAGTCATTTCTAAATAACTTTTCGAAGCTGTTCTGTTTGCAACTGCACTATGTATAATTCATTAACTTATCAAACTCTGCAGATAAACTTTTCGATAAAATTTATATTTCATTTTAAATTAAATATTTTAACAGTTTAAATAGTTGCTATGTTTGTTATACTAGAATTAAAAATAAATTTGTGACATTTTTTGATGCAATATAATATTTGTTTTTATAGTTGTCTTCTGGTTTGACCAATGCCTTAATTAACTTTTACCTTGAGGATCAGGCTAGTACAGGTGCCGTTAGTCAACGCTTAAGGGAAGACTGCCCATCTATTTATAGGGTTGAAGATGCTACAGTTTCAAGAGTAAGTTCTTTAAATTATTATTATTAACCATTTACACGCCGAATTAATATCACAATCTAATTATAATTTTGCTTTTCTTATATTACAGCTTCAAACATTTTAATTTATACATACAAATTTAAAAAATAACAAAAAATATTTCTGCATGACAACCTAAATGCAAATATAGCAAATTATTTTCCACTATATGCTATTGTATATTGTTCTCGAGTATTTTCTCGAATTCCAAAAATATTATGAACCCTAGTGGTAAAATGTAAGTAACATAGAGAAAACGATAAAAATAAATAATATATTTTTATGCAAATTAATGGATTTATATTTTCCTTATCCTTATATATATTATAAATGTGAAAGTGTGTCCGAAAAATTGGAATGAACTTTGCTTCAAAACGGATGGATTAATGTCTTTGAATCTTTGCATATAGATAGATTGTAGGAGTGGAATGAACATAGGCTAATTTTTAGTTATTTTATTCAAATATTTTCCTTAATAATGCAAAATTTAATTATTTTTCATACAAAATCAATAGGCATTTTTCAGATAAAATTTAACCATTTTCCTTTACTGTTGCCAAGAAAATAAGAAATTGGAATAATAATTTTTCAGCGGCAATGAATTTTTTATAAAAAACTTCCATGCGAAAAATTATAATAAAATAATTTAAAAGAAAATAAATATGACGTCATGTTTGAAATAAAAATAAAAGGTGTATTTTTTATAATATATTTAACAAGGATATTTGTTTAGTTAATGGGAATTTTTGTGTAAAATATGGCGACATAAATTAAAAGTAAAAAGAATGAAAAAGAATTATATTTTTAATAAAATGGTTCACTTATGAAAATGTGACGTCATAGTTGAAATAAAACGGGTACTTTATAGCAGTCGTTAAAAATACAAGGGTATAAATATCATTAGCTAATGAAGTGAAATAAATAATGACGTCATATTTAAAATAAATCAGAAATATTTTTTACTTATACTAATTAATAAATTATACGTTAAATACAATTGAATATTTTTATTCAAAACTCATAATTATCGATGGAAGAAATTTTTTGTGGGGAAAAGGCGGAAAATAAAACTACTGATTAATATATTTTGGCTCGATTTTTTAACACTTTCGAACCAAGTTGAAAAGTTATTATGCTTTCGGTTTGTGTCTGTCTGTCTGGTCGCTTTCTAACTTTCGTAAATATACTCCGATTTCCATGAAATTTTTGGACGTTATTAACGTTTACCTAGCACAATACCTATTAAAAATGAAATTTCTACCATAATTAGTTTATTTACAGGGATAGTTAAAAATTTCCTTACATTACGGCATTATGGGGAAAAATCGTTTTAATTAAATTTAACGATGTTACACCCTGTGAAACATATTCAAATTTATATGAATTTACAAAGTGCTCTAAAATATGCATTTTGTAAAGTATGTAGTGAAAAGGACAGTTATTATTCATTTACAGGGTCACACAGAAGAATTCCATTGCGTAAGAATAAAGAGAGGAACGGTTTACGACATATTTTAATTATGGTAAACGATTTCATGTATAATCAAATTGATATACGTTGCTGAGGCTTAATGTGAGTTATTTCATGCATAATACAAAGTGCATAGCATTTACAGGGACACACAAAAGATTTCAAATAGCATATACACTGGTGTCCAAAATTTAAGCATAATTGGTAATTAAGTAATTATTTTTAAGTAATGAAAGAAATATGAATCGGAATGTGCTGAAACTCCAGGTGTGTAAACAAAATAGTACGCGTCACATATTTTCGCGAAGAGTTTTCCCCGAAATCGAACAGGGGACCGTCAACAAATTGAAAAAGAACGAAGATCTTTTGGATAACCCTGTCAAAACTAATGTAGCAAAAGCGTTCAAACTGCACATTATGATTAATTGGCTTATTGTAATGTACTGTGTTAATTTTTACAAGGATAGCATGTATACTCGTAGAGAAATTAAGGTTTTTATAAAAACAGTCCTAAATTTTTCCAAGTTTTTTGCTTATAATTTGCAGAGTTCTTATTATAAAATAATGTTCTTTTCTGAAAATATGACAAACATCATTGTACACAATACCCTATCATCAGAATTTAAAAATAATAAAAATTGTATGAAAAATAAGTATGTTTAGTAAATAATTTTTCATTGCGCATGCGTCAACGATATCAAAATGTCATTTGCATATTGTGTTAGCTAAATGTATAGAGCAACTTCTGTAAAAGTTTCAAAAACATAGCTTGAAAATTCTGAAAATGAGAGCCTATAGAATCAACTCAAAATCCGTTATTCCTAAAGGAAGCAAAAAAATCAGAGGTTTTACCTAAATATAGTTGTATGTGCAATATTGTGTAGGCACTAAAAAATGGAATATGGATACAGCCCCTCATCTTTTTGCTTCATTTAAGGAATAAAGGATTTTGATCTCATTCTATCAACGAGCCCCACCAGTGGCCGCGAGGTTCTGACCTCCAAACTGGTAGACGGTAGGTGCTGGGTTCGAACCCAGTCTCGACCGTCGGCCTAACCGTTCGGAGTTTTCCGTGGTTTTCTTCGAACCTTGTGTAAATACGGGTTAGGTTCCCTTAAAAAGACCCCCACGGAGGGAATCCCACCCCATAGGGCCTATATCCCATAGTGTAGATAATCGGCCGACATAAATACAAACAAACAAACATTCTATCAACGATAATTTTCAGAATTTTTAAGCTATGTTTTTGAGACTTTCACAAAAGTTGCTCTATACATTTAACTAACATAATATGCAAATAAAATTTTAATAGCGTTCACGCATGCGCAGTAAAAAATTATTTAGTAAACCTGCTCATTTGTCATACAATTTTTATTATTTTTTAATTCTGATGACAGGGTATTGTGTACAATGATGTTTGTCATTTTTTCAAAAAAGAATACTGTTTTATATTAAGAACTCTGCAAATTATAAGCAAAAAACTTAGGACTGTTTTTATAAAAACCTTAATATCTCTACGAGTATACATGCTATCCTTGTAAAAATTAACACAGTACATTACAATAAGCCAATTAATCATAATGTGCAGTTTGAACGCTTTTGCTACATTAGTTTTGACAGGGTTATCCAAAAGATCTTAGTTCTTTTTCAATTTGTTGACGGTCCCCTGTTCGATTTTGGGGAGAACTCTTCGCGAAAATATGTGACACGTACTATTTTGTTTACACATCTGGAGTTTCAGCACATTCCGATTCATATTTCTTTCATTACTTAAAAACTAGCAAAAGCCATGCTTTGTTTGGATTCGCGAAGCATTATTTTATAAAACAGATATTTGAAAGTAACAATATTTTATTATTATTATTTTTGCATCTTTATTAAACAAAAACGTTATTTTATGTTTTGGCGCATTTTAATTTTTTTTTATGATGTAAAACTGGCATAATAAGATATTTTCGAAGCAAACTTTTACAATTTTTTTTTAAAATTTTCAACTAAAAGCTCTTTTAAAGATGTTTTTACAATTTCAAGTAGCAACTGGTGTTTTTTAATTGTTTGAAATATGCATGTTTCCAGTCTTTGTAATCAACATCCGATAATCTTTGATAGCTATTTTAGAATAATATTTTTGAAGAAAGCTTGAAGAAAGTTACTTCTTCAAAATCCTATTTTCTGGAAAAAACATTTGAAATCTGCTTTCGTTGATACTATGAATTTTTAACTGTAAAACATTTTATTTTAATTTCTTCGTTTTTATACATGTTAGCGTATGAGAATTGCTGTAATTCTCTCCGCGTGGGAGAACTTTTTACTTTCTACGAATGGCAACTCAATTAATGGAATTACCTTTTAACGAAGCGCTCTCTCATTCTCGCAGTGACGTTTTCACGAATAATTATTGTTGTGTTTGCGAACTTATTAAAGTCTTATTTTTCTATAAAATCCTTCTGATTAACCTTTTCAACGGCTGCCCCGAGATAAGTCGGGGGTTAAAGCACTGATTCCCCATACCCATCGCCAGTTAAGTGGTTAATGAGTCGATATTATTTAGCCACAATACGACCTTCGCAAAAATATTTATAAAGAGCTTGAACCAACAACTTCACGCAGATCTTTTAATTTTTCATTTATATAACAAATTTAAGAATTAATTTTATTTGTTTACAATTATTTTGTTGCCAGTTTACAAAAAAAAATAAAAAATCCATAATACAATTTTTTTTAAATGTTTAAGTGTCATCTGTGCAAACGATTTTGCGGGAAAATGAAAACATGTTTTATTTAATAAATTAATCATGATTCTATCTATAATTATTTACTCCATGATTTAAACTTTTTTTTTTTTTCTGAAAATATACGAGTTTTATTTTTTATTTATTTGCTAAAATGCGTCCGTATTGGAAATGCATGTAAAATAAATTAATTAAAATAATAATTTTTTTAACGTTTTACTGTAAAAAAAATTATATTCTGCAAATCTACAGATCATAATTTATTTTTGTGTTTAATTTGAAGTTAAAATATTGAATAGTTTTTTTGTAAAGCGTACGACAAATTGTAATTTGAGTGGACTAGTAGAGGATTCGCTTCGCTCATCCTAATAATTACTTAATTACCAATTATGCTTAAATTTTGGACACCAGTGTATTTATCCGAAGTACTGTATATGATGGATGATGACTGTTGCATGGATGAAATGCATTTTGAATTATGATATGTGCTTTTAAGTTTCGCTAAATGTATGCATACTAAATGGAGAGTATAAATGGTAATAGTTTAAATAGTTAAATTTAGATATACATGGTTACACAAAAGATCTTGGAAAGGTTACTGAATATGAGCGTAATTTACTCAAAGGTGGTTTTTAAATAAAATATGCATTTTTATTTTGAACTGCATTTAGTAAACTAAGAAATGTTTGTAGTATATATATAAAATGACAGGGTTGTTTGGTTTAAACCAAGTTGGTTTAAACCGTGGTTAAAACCATGGTTTAAATCAATTGGTTTTTTTTTAAAAAACCATGCTGGTTTTTTTTTTTTTTACCTGGTTTTTTTTATTCTTTTACCCAAATGTTTTATTTTACACATTATTGAAAAATGCAAAATCCAAATTATGAAGAAGCTACAAGCAAAGCTGTAGAAAAATGATGAATTAATAAGTTTCTAAAAGGACAAAAAATTTTAATCAACTCAACTTTTCTTGTAAGCTGTAAATCTATATGGCAGAATAACTATTTTTTCTAAAATTAACTGGTTAGAAAAAACCAATCAGTTTTCTTTCTTTCTTTTTCTTTTTTAAGGCTTATATGTATATATATATATATAGCCATTATTTGTAAAACATATATATATATAGCCAGAAGGGCAGACTCGAGTTAAAAATGCACTTTTATTATTTAAATTGCTTGATTAGTTAAGATTTACTAAGGATTTCATCATTTCAGAAATTCTTTTTGTTTTGTATGCTATTGAATAATTGGCAATGAGCTTTTTATTTGCTCTGTGATTAGCGATTTTAACAAGCCTTTGTTTTTCTTGCATTCTTACATTGGGATTGGGGTTTTTTGCATTATTATTTTATTCTTTTGCCAGCTAGGTTGGCACAGTTCAAACCAATTGTTTTTTTAGAACAAATATAATATAATATTTTCTTATTTTTGTAATTTAAGTGTTTCAAATTATTGGATGAAAGTAATTTCTATTTTTAAGTCTTGTCTCAATAGTCACCATAAGACATAGTGAGTCTAGTCAAGGTCATGTTAGTATACATGTAGAATGCATATTTCATGCACTGATGAACATATCTGAAATTCTACAGAAAACACTTAAATCATGTAAATTTAGCAAAAATAAAATAGATGAAAAATATGCAATATTTAGATTTAAAAAATATTTTCCTTTGAGAAACGCAGATGTACAGATAATGACATAAATGATCTTTAAAATTTCAGACAAGCTCCAAAAGAAATTTTTCTTGATTGGAGGGATTATTTTTTAAGAATAAAAAAAAACTCAAGATATGAAGTCAAATCAGAAGACATTGAAAAATTAGGCACTAGTAAAGCACCTGTTTACATTTAACTAAAATATGCAAAAGATATATTTAAATCTTCGATTGCATAACCAAACCCATTACTTAGATCAGTTAAGAAAATTGGCAGTAAGGGGGGAGGGGCAAGACTAGGTTTGCTTGAGATGTAATAGAAAAAAAGTCTCATAAAAATGCCTAAAAAATGCAATTTTTAGTTTAGATGTTTAAAAATACCAAGTGTTATAATAGAGCATGCAGTCCGATGGCTGTTTAAATTCTTTGGTAGATGACAGCATTTATAAAGCTACTGTATATTTTAACATCAATGTTTTTCAATAGTCTAAAAAGCTGTTAAATAGATATTTTTGTTTATTTAACAGTCATCTTTTAACTGGTAGTTTTAGAAAACACAATGCTTAAAGTGTGTAAAGACTCTACTGCTAAATTCAAATCCTTCCAAAAATTCTTTATAAAAAGCTTTATTTTTCAATAAAAGATAAGTAACTCATGCAGTCTTCTAACAAAAAAATCAGACATCACATATAACAAGTATTTCAAATTAATTATTTTGAATAACCATTTGAAAATAATATATATGAAGTTTTATATATGAATCTATATCATATATTTATTTATAATGCTAGTAATCAAAAGATTGTTCATTAAGACTTTCAGGGTATCAATGTTTCATTATGTAGCACATTTTATTTATGAAATAAGACACAGCTTTTTCTAAAAATGTTTAGATTTTAAAGAATTTCAATTTTCTACATAATTGTTTGTTTATTAAATAATTATATTGATTAGAATTACCTTTAAATTAAATTATTACTTATATATTCAAAAATATTTACTTTTGTTCTTAACTTTGCATGGATATGTAACAGGAAAACATATTAAAAAAAACGGTTTAAACCAAAAAAACCTGGTTTAAACCAAAAAAACCCATGGTTTTGGTTTTTTTAAAAAAAAAACCCGTTTTTTTACCAACCCTGTAAAATGATATACAGGGTCCCGCAAAGAACTGGATACAAAGTTGTCTTCGAATGATAATTTCTGAAAATGTAATTTAGGTAGTAATAAGAAATATGTTTGTTTGAACTAAATTTTAGAAAGATACTTTCGTGTATTAAAGGCACTTGGAAAACTACAGAGCTGAACAAAAGTATTCAAGAATGTTTCAATCTATTAGTATTAATCGCTGAAAGGAAAATTTTAACCAGCGAAAATTTAGCAAATGGGGATCATCAGAAGTTTTTTACCATAAATTCACGATAAAAAGTTAATTACACATGCTTTTCATCATTGAAATTTTTTGCTTGATTGATCAATTATTTCTTCTTTAAATGTTATGTGAATGAAGTCACGGGTAACTGCTAGTACCTTGATAAATGCTTAAACACAAATATATATTTATATATTTTTTTATTTTTCCAAAAGTTGAAATCAATCTTAGATTTTGTAGCAAAAATAAGGACATCTTTAATATGTTGGAAAATGTATGTTTTGTATTACAAATAATGTAATATTCTGATTTGGGAACATTGGCATTTAAACAGTTAACAAGCCATATTGCGTTATCCATAAAGTGGGAAATGAAGTTTGGAAATCGGGATCATATTTTGCTTACTGATGTGCTGCAGCAACTTTATTTGGTTCTTGGTCTAACAAATCTTTTAACAATAACAATACAAACAGCTAGCAATATTAAATAGCATCAATGAGGTACACATGTTTGGTTTTAGTCTTAAATATATCATATATACTTATGTATAAGTTGACCTCCCTAATTCTTAAACAAAATTTTGAAGGAAAAAAAAAAATGGAATTTTTGTGTGTAAGTCAAACCACATTTCCGGTAATATGTTGAAAAATGATCCGTAATCAAAAATTAAAGAGAATTATAAATTTCATTAAATTACTTACTTTTTTTCTACATTTCTAATCACTTTAAAAATTTAATGTTTCTAAATTGTATATTATGTAAAGTTGAAGAAACTTAACTAACATATTTCAAAATTTATTCACATAAATTTAATGATACTTAAAACTTTTAAAAATGTAATCAAGCTTTATTTACAAGGGTAAACAACTTTTTAGACTGCTAAAATATAGTACTTTTTTGTATTGTAAGACTTTTAAAAGAAATATCTAGAAGTAGTCTCAAATTGAACTCTTTTTCGAAAGTGGATTAAAATGTTGAAAGGAATTCCCCGGTATTGAAGAAAATTCTATCCCAACAGAAAATGAGTGTAGAACAATGACAAGGACACTATTGTTGAGCCTTTTTAATTGCTTTTTTTTTTTTTTTTTTTTTCCTTCCACCTACACTTATATATGATTACTTAAAACATTTGCCTATTCGCCGACTATCTGTGAACATATATATATTATACATATTTTTTTACTTGTGTGTAAGTCAACCCCCATTTTCAACTCCCAAATTTTTCTAAAATATTTAGACTTATACACGAGAATATATGGTACTTGGGAGCCTTTGTAGTAGATCTACAAGCATTTCCATTATTTTTTTATTGCAAAAAGTTTTAACTTGATACCAATAAAAGAAAATGTTTGAGGCATTATATATACTTAAGGTGGTGCTGAAAGTATCTGTTTAAGTTGGTGTCTGATGTTAGGATCCTGCTAACATAATCCTTTCTGCAGTTTTGCTGCATATTATCAATGAGTTAATGTGTGTAAGTTATAATATAGATTGTTAAGATAGTTTATGATTTTTCTTAAAGTTTATTAACAAAAATTGGTGGAAATACCTGCACATCTTTTTTGGCAAAGTATTTTTTCAGTATTAGTTGCTTGAAGTTTAAATTCAGATCCTGTTCATATTTTTTCCAATACAGACTTTGTTTCATATCACATCATCTGAAAATCATTAAATAATTTTCTTCTTTATTATTCCTATTCCTTAAAAGGAATAATATAGAAGAAAAAATTTAAAACACTCATTCATACTTGCTATACATATATATATTCCTTATCTCTGTAAATGTAACCTTTTAAATTTTGCACATTTAAAATTGTTTTCTTGGAATCTAATTTCACAATTGAGTCAATTATTTTAAATATCTTGAGAATTCTTTTAACTATCAATTTTTTGATCAATAATTGCAATTTCAAATTATGGTAACACCTTTCTATGGGAAAATTTTTATTTGGTTGCATTTTCCATTTTTTTTTTTTTTTCTTTCTGTTCTTGATTACTTCTTTTATTTTCTGTATAATATATATTTTGTGAATCTTGAGTAGGTTTTTCTTTTTTTAATTCCCATTTTTCTAGCATCTTAATTTTCACAGAATCTGGTTTAGATAACTCATCTTTTGATTTGATAACACACCTAAATTTTTCAAGGTTCTCAGGAGCACTGTACAATAGAAGAATCAATACTAAATTGTCTGCAATTTCTATTTTCATTTCTTTTAATTTATAAACTCACTTTAAGAAAATATTTATTTAAATATTCAAACAGTGTTTCATTTATAGATATTTTTCTAAATAAAAGCTGTTTTGATAGAGTTGCCTTCTTTCTTTGCAGGGGATCTTGATTCATGAACTTACTTTCAATTTATTCCATACAGCATTTGAAATCACACAGTGTTTAATATGACATTGTTCACTCAGATTTATAGCAAGATTTATGTCAGCACAAGCTTTTTGATTAGCTGAAACCATTTCTTTTTATGTTCAGTACTCTCGACTAGTTTTGCTTCTTTGCCAGTTATATAATCCCATTGGTCACTTTTTATTAACATAGCTTCAATTTGAAGCTTCCAGCTATCAAAGTTGTCTTTGCCGAGTTTTTCAATTATTGTAACATGAGGTATAGTTCACAAATAGAAATAAAATTAGCTAATGAACAGAACATAGAATATTTCTTAGTTTTTCTTTAGGCTTAAGAATTCCTAATACGAAAATTTGAATTTAAAATAATTTCTGCTAATTATTGGGCAGTGAAGTAGCATTTCAGAATGCATAACCTTTGTTGGTTTATAAAGATCACAGAATTAGCAAAGTAATTAGGCACAAACTGTTTAATAATAGAAATCCGAAAGGACCATCTCTGGGCTGTATGGTGTATATTGCATCAGATCGCACTCTAGCTTTTAGAGTGTCCAGCCGGTCATTGCACTAACATGCGGCCTTGCATTTTCTTGATGAAAGGTAACCACCTTCCTTCTAAATTTGTTTCTTCATATTTTGCACCTGCAATTGTGAACTTTGATTTGCATGTTCCTATATATTGCATTGTTAATAGTCTGTCCATTTTAATGGTACTTTATGTACAGAATTCTGTAACAATCCTACTAGATGTAGAGAGCATCTTCTTATTATTAAGGCATGTTTTGTAACCAAACCTGCTGATTTCCCAAGTGATGACCACCTTCCTTTACAGCTTGTATTGTTATAGTACAACCATTTTTCATCACAGGACACAGTTCTGTCCAGAATATTGTCTTTCCTTTGATCTCTGAGCAGAGCCAAATAAGACTTTTTTCTTTTGCACTGTTTTTAGAAGTCAATTCGTGAGGCACTCAGCAGTTCAACTTAAATGTTAGATTTATGAGCATTAATTATTGTTTTTGTAAATATTAAGCTCTAACATATCAGTTCATGCTGAAACATTTCTGCCTTGATCAATGATTTACTTTAATTTTAGGGGCAAGTAATTATTTGTGTAATGTTCTGTTCACACCAGAATTAAAAATGAATACTTCAAAAGAAAAAAAAAGCAATTTTTTACTTTTTTAAACCAAAGTTAATGCAATAAAATTTAATTAAACTTTTCTGATGGGTATCTTTATTAAAATTATGTGGTATTTCATCTACCCCACCTCCCCTCGTGAGGTTAATTGCTCAAAATCAACTTCAATAGGACAGCCAGACAGAGCTTGGTTCATTACCAAAATTTCCATTTTTATACTTATGAAACCAAACTTTCACTGTATCAGTATTGAAGAGATATTGTGATATTGTATAACAGTATTGTGCCTAAATTTTCATAATTTCTTTGTGGTGTTTAGTCACACTGAGTTTGTTACAGAACTCATAGTGCATAAACATTCTAATCTGTTGATGTAACTGCTTCATTTTAAATACTTTTTTGAAGCACAAGATAATAAACTTTTAACAAACAAATTATACAGTCATGTTCAGCTTTCAAATGCAAAAACTAGTTTGTAGAAAGGCTTACAACTGCACAAACAACAGTTGTTGGCGCAAAGGTATCTCTCCTTGGCCAAAAACTTTTTATTCAACATAATGTATATATATATGTATGTATGTATGTATATATATATTAATATTTATTTCATTTATTTTTAATTTTATAAAACTTTATGAAGCAAGTTTATCATTTTTTTTAGGCTCATGAAATTGTATTAAATGCAAAAAACATCCACAACAAAGCTGAAAAAGAAGCTAAGTTATCGGAAGCTTTAAAAGTAAGTATGATATAATTAGAGCTCTAATTACCTCAATAGATACATTCTGATTTGATTAATGCATGTTTTTGTTCTACTCAGCTGTTGTAGAAAATTGTAGGAATTCATAGAGAGTGATTAAAGCATTTTTCCCCATATGAAATGCTGTTGCATGATAAAGATTCATTGTTTGTACAATGAGGCTTTCAGAAAAAGGACTAATATTAGAATTGTTAAAAAATAAAACAACATTGTAATATGTTGTTTATTACAAGAAACAACAAATAGTAAATCATGACTAGACTATGATTTGCACACATTAGTGAAAATTAGAATGTTTTAAATGAAGCAAGCTTTATTTTTAAATCGGAGTTTTTACATCTTAAGCTGTAATCTATCATTCTCCAATAAAGACATTTCCCTGACAATGACTCTGCAATTTGAATACCATTCTCTAAAAAATTCCTAAGTTTTATCAAAAATATAAAAAAGCTGTATATTTTTATAATATCTGAATAACTATATTTTGTGCAAATAAGAATGAAATTTACTTCATGAAAATGCTAAAAGGTAGCCAATTTGCATTTTTTTAAATTATAAAAATAGAATTTTATTTATTTATTTATTTTGGACTTACTTGACACGATATCTTTCAGTATTCAATGAGAAATGTTGAAATATTTGTCAAAATATTCACCCATCCAAATATTGGGCAAAAAAGTTGAATATTCAGTTCATCCCTATTTATTTTATATGAAATTTATTAACAATAATTGTTTAAAAATGAAAAAATTGTTCTTCCAGTTATGCAAGTCTATTGCTGCCAATGTTGATCTGAATTTGATGTGTGGCTTATTCCGTAGTGTTGGTTTTTATAATGGAATTGTTGAACTCTGTTTATGCTCTGCCCAGCGCAGAGATTCGCAAGGTTTAGCTTTGCACTATTATAAGAATGGGCAACCTCAAGATGATCAGACTGGTATGCAAGCATACATCACTAGGTAAGATTCTGGATCTAAATTTTATAACAATTTTTTTTATTATTATTATTTTCACCTATACATACATGCACAAAAATAAAAATACGGCTGGACTTACTCAAATCTGCAACCCTAAAATCTAGAAATGTTTTAAATCCACACATTACATATGAAAACAATGAAACCTTCATTTTAGATGTAGGGACAAATATACAGAATTTTTTAGTTTTATATCATTCTGTCAATGTATTTTAATATACAATTCTTGATAATATGACTGAACTCATGGTTTTTCATAAAGGATGTATAAATTTATTTTTGGAAAAAAATTAAGATTTTGCTGATATCACTGGCAATCACAACCTTTTTATCAAATATATTTATATATTAATCAAGATTTTTGTTATTAAGATTATGTTTGAAATAACTTTTTTACTTAATGAGTTTGATGTGAATTAATAGGATGCATTTTAGAGGAAAGTTTCATTGAATAATTCATGGAAAATGTATCTTTTCTCTATTATGCTTATTAGAGATGTAAATTTTCCGGAAAAATATAAGTAGCGGGAAAAAAACTGGTTTTTTACCTTTTTTTTTTTTTTTTTTTTTTTTTTTTTTTTCGGAAAAAAAACGGAAAAATTGATTTTTCATGACTGTTTCTCCCAAATAAATTATATTTTCTTAGAGAATATTAAATAATAAACATTTTTTCCCATATATTTGTATTAAATGAAAATTATTTTCACTTTATATTACAAAATAAAAAGAAAGTAGCAAAGCCTGTTTTTAAAAGTTGTTTTTTTCCCCATAGTCTAAGAATTTTTAAAACACTATTGTTTGTTATATCATATCTCTGTTGAAATGATTTTTCAGTTACATGTTTAACTACCAATTGACTTAATGTAAGAACCTGAGCCAATATGTCTGTAGTTTGGAAGGAAATAAATTATGCATTCCATTTACATAAGTATACTTTTTAAGTAAATGATACTAGTTTAAAGAAATTGTTGCAGTTTTGTCATTATTATCAATATCAGTATTCAAAAAATTCCATTGTTTGTTTAAAAAAATGTATATTTTTACATTATTACACTTTTTTCTTACAGTTATAATTTTATTTACTTTAAAAAATATCTTTAGTTTTGGTATAGCTTTCCAATCTGAACTCAAAGTTTTGATTTAGTTTTATAATCTAAATTCAAATAAAACTAAGTTTTAGTTTGGCTTACTCGGGTCTGCAACTAAAAAATAGCATAGGATTTATTGACTGTTGGATTTTTACTCACTGAAACCAGAAAAGTTTAATTAAACGTAATTTTTTTCTTTTTATCTTGAAATTTGGTATTCTATTCTTGAGTAAGAAACCATATTCAATAAGGTTTCCATATGATAATTTCATATTTCTAAGAATGGAACTCAAAAGTTATGAAAACAGAACACTACAAATAGAAAATGCTCGCTATTTGAGGAATTAATAAAAGCAGTTACATACAGAGATAAACTTCTAGTGTGCTTTAAAAAACTACGAAAATTCAAAGTTTAATCAAGAGGGAATGTATAATTTGGAACATAGTTATTTGTAATAAAATATGGGATTTTTTTTTTTTCATCACAGTTGTACTTTTCTAATGCAAACTGCCCATGTTTTTGCAACATTACTGTACATTATGGAGGTAAAATGGAGGTCAATTTTAGATTCAATACCTTGAAAAAACATTCAATTAATCAGCTATAACGAAATCTTGAAAAATGCAGCATAGTAGTGCCACCTATAGGGCAATTTACACCAAAAACTAAACAACATTAATATATATGAGGAACTGTCTGAATCTGTAGTTTGATAAAAAATCATCCTTTAGTCCTTGAGATAGAGTCATTGCGATAATCATGAATAATGCAGCATAGCAGCGTCATCTGTTGAGTGATTTTCACCAAAAAGTAATGTGCACAAAGTTATATCAAAGATTAACTTAATCTAAAGTTTTATGAAAATACATACATTAATTCTTGAGATGAACTATTGTGGAAATTATGAATAATGCAGCATAGCAGCGCCATCAGTTGGGTGTTATACACTAATAACTAAACATCTCGAGTTTATATCAAGGTGTAACTGAATCTAAAGTTTTGTGAAATTCTGTGCATCAGTTCTTGAGGTCGAGTGCTCATAAAATTTTTGTCCCATACAGACTCACAGAGTGACAGATATTTTCCAAAAACTATCAAATCGTGTTCCCTTCTAAAACATTTAAATACACCAAAAACTGGAAGTCAAAATTTTCACGAATTCAATACTTACTTCTTGAAAAGATAGAAAAAAGTAATAAATGCATGCTTCAAATTTTATGTTAAACTTTTAATTTTACCATTTCTATTAATCGGCATATTATTGAAATAATTTTGCACATGAATTAATTTTTAAAAAGAGAAGTTGCATTTAATTATACATCTAGATTTTTTTCATGTAATTCTGTTTTTGTGAAATTGTGAATTTCTTGTATATATAGTTATACAAAATATATTCAGAATTTGTGAATAAGAAATTATTACTATTTTTAGAGTCCTATTTAGACATTTTTAATAAGGTTATTTATGCATATATACAACTTGATAAGATTCAGCTGCTATATGACATGAGATTTTTTTTTCTTCAATCAATGCACTTGCGAAAGATTCAATTTCTAGATTAAACTTTTTTCTGAAATGTCTATTTTCAAGAGAAATTTTGCAAAGTGTCTTGTATTTCAAACAAGAAAAAAATGTGAAGGATCCTTTCAAGTCTTCTCAAACCGATTTCTGCTCAGAGATCAGATCACCCACATTAAAGTTTTCATGTGGGACACTCAACATAAAAATAAATAAAATAAAAAGTATGAGAATGAAGCTATTACAAAATTTTCACTATATTATTTCATAAATGAAATTTCAATGTTTCCAGTTCGGAAAAATTGAAAAATAAGCCTTCAGGAAAAAAAACGTTTTTTTTTTCCAATTTTTCCGGTTTTTTTCCGAGCATTCCCATCTCTAATGCTTATTTTATTAATTATTTATTTGACCTCTATTTTTAATAATTTAATCATTTTAATGTTGTGTTATTTTTGTTGTTTTAATTTATTACTTATTCTTAATTAACTAGCCACCTATGGCGACCAGTTTGGTCTCCATTAAATGTAGTCTAAGCATTCCATCATGTTACTTTTATTCTTAATTTAAATTACTTCTTCAATCACTATCCAAATCGGAAGATTCGGACCAGAGAAATTAAGAACTATTTGCAATCATGGTAGCATTTCATACTTCATTAATTCAAAATTTAATGATGAAAAAGCATGCTTTTTTTTTCATTAATTTCGTTTCTGAGTGCATAAAATATGACAATAAAGAAACGTAAATGCAAACTGTAAACAACGTCGCAATTTTACTTAATATGACGTCATACGACATATCAAAATTATCACGTCATTATGTACAATGATATCATAAGAATGTTGTCCATTTATTGTTGAAAAACTTTCTTTGCGAACTTCCATGGTTATTTTTCCATTCCTGATTGAATGAATATTTTACGGTTAATTCATTTTTACTTACCCATCATACGTAGTATAGGGTAAATCTTGCAATAGTTTTGAAAATCGGAAATTTTTTTTTTGACGGATTTACACGTTTTCGACACTGGAAATTTCGAAAAAACATATTAAAAAAAAAAAAAAAAAAATTGCCGTCCGTCTGTCTGTCTGTAAATGCTCTATCTCCCGAACGAATTGAGATAGAGACTTGAAATTTTCTATGTACTTAGTATGTAAGAATGGGATGAAGCCTATTTAATATCAGTAACCTCGATTATCCAGAACTATTTTTTTCGGACTCTCGAAAAATTCGTTGTGATGAAAGGTATACAAAAATTTTCAAAATTTTTTATTTTAAGGAGTGCTTGTAAAAGGCAATAAAATAACACAAATTTTGCATGAAGAACGAAGTTGATCGAGATATTAATTGCCGAGATATCTGTAATCCTGTTTTCCACATTCTTCGATTTTTCATGACCCTGTATTTCATTCAAATTTCAATTCAAAGATATATTTTAATTGGAAATGAGATGCTTAATCCGACGCAATAAACTGTTAGTTAATAAGATTTTTTTTTTTTTTTGGAGTTATAAGGATGTTTCTTTTTCACAATTCAGTAGTACTTGAGTAGTTAGGCGTGTTTTATAAGTTATCGAAAGAGATTCATCAGCAACTCATTAATACAGCATTACTATGCACAATAAATATATAAATACACGTTTAAATTTTGTTTTGGAATTGCAATCCATTTTATAAATAGTTTTCAAATGTATTATTTTCATATATTATATATGCATATATATGGATGGGTAAGTATTACGTTGGCCCCCAACGACTAGTTTAGGAATGCAATATTAAACTATGAATGTCAATTTAATTTTAACGGGTGTTATATCAAAATATACGTAGTTTTTTTTTATGTAAATTAGAAATAATGATTTTATGTTGAAATAAAACATTTTAGTTTAGGTTATTATCATTACTATTAATTATTTACTTATGTAATTGTGTATATGAAAAAGTAAAAAGGTTGCAGGAAAAGATTTTGTTAAATTTCTTTTCTCGCCAAGCACTTTCTTTGTTTTGCCAATTACCTATACTGGAAAAATATATTTATTTATTTTATTTTAAATAAGATGAATGAATCTGATATACATATTTTTTAATTCGTGTTTTAAATAAAAGTTATGTGTTTTAAATTAAATAAGTTATAGTTTTATATTTAAATGAAACGATGGCGGTGGCATAAAATTTGGCAAACCTGCTTTCAGTACCAAAATGGCAACCATGCATATAAAAATGTGAAGTGGGTGACCCGGAAGTGTTGATGACATTGGGCTTTTATAATATAGATATTTTAATATATTACAAGCATTCATTAAAATTTAAATGCATTATTACATTTAGCAGGGTCTCACTGGCTTTTGGCCAACATTAGCAATTTGGCAAATAAAAAGCCAAATAGTAGCCAAAATGAAAAAAGCATAACAGATTTGGTGTGGAACACTGGAAAATTCTACCTTTTACCTCCTTATTATATTCCTTTTCAATGTGTTCTAAAATAACATAATTTTTTGTCATTTTTTACAAAATAGAAATTTTACTATATGCTTCAGAAACTATTAAAAAAAGGTACATTCTAAATGTGTCCTAAATGTGTAAATATTTTAAATGTTCTTTTAGTGGTAAATTAGTATAAGATTTCGATTTTAACCTATAGAAAAAATTGATGACTGGCCAATGATAATTTTTGGCCAGTCATCATACAACTAATAAACAGTATGATAAATGGCAAATTCAATGCTGTATTTCTAAACTTTTCTTGATTTGGTGATCAGTGCAAGTAATTCTGTTTGTGATTTTACCAGCAGATAGACAATAATAAACTGGCAACAGAGAAATATTGTGCAATCATTTCTGTGTCTTTGGCTGTTGCTAAACTGAATTAATTGGTGTTGAGTCAGTATCTCTATAAATAATAATGTAAGTGCCATGGTGCGACTGACAATGAAAAGGGACATCAATCGTTCAGTAATGTGGATAAGAGTCTCAGCTGTAACCACACACACAAAAAAGCAGAAAATGAGCATTTCCAATTTGGCAAGCCTGATTGTTCATTTACTCACCAAATGAAGCATTTCATCGTGATTTGGAGCGGCCCCAAATAATGTGGATTACTCTACTGTATTATAAATATAATTAATTTATCTTACAAAATTGAGTTTAAAGAAGAAATCCCTCATGCAAATGTTTTCTCACCACTTTGATATTGAATAAGTCTAAACTGACATGTTGAATTGATTCTTATTTTATAAATATTTTACTCATTTTGTGTATTTAAAATATTTTGTTTAAAAAAATGATGATCCTTAATTTAGATTAATAACTGTTATCATGCTACTTTTATATATCTGGAGTCTGAATCACATCATTAGATGAAATTAGTTCTTATTTTGAATTTGGTGTTTTGAAAAAAAAGGAAGGAGGAGCTTTTTGATATTAAATTTCAGTCTTTTTCAATAATCTCTCATTATACTCATGATTTTTCCCCATAGGCTGTAATGTAACAGAAAAATTTTGACTGTTCCTGTAAATAAACTAATCATGCTAGATAGAAACTTCATGTAAAATAGGGTTTGTGCTAGGGTAAACATCAATAATGTCCAAAATTTTCAGGGCAATCCAAGTATATATACCAATATTAGAGCCCTGCCAGACAAATCAAAAACATAAACACTTTTCAACTTTGTTGGAAAGTGTTAAAAAAATGAAAAATCTTATGGAACATAATGCTAGCTTAGGAAACTTTAGCTGTGGAAGGATTTTATAATGCAATATAATATATTTTGTAGGATTTTGTCTCTTTCATGGGTTCTGACATTTTTGTCTCCTTGGTTTTTATCTTGTTTTAAGATTTTGTGTTTTCCCATTTTTATGAGTTGCGAATGAACCTTGTAAATTGGTCATGTATTAATTATTTTTCTTTTATTTTTACATCATTGTTAATTTTTAAAATAATCTCTCATTTTAATTGGAATTTCTGTTAATAAATGTTTGCCCTCCATATGTGATATAACTATCACATTTTTTTGTTGTAACGTTCCGCCCCTGTGTTTTGTTTTCCTGCTAGGCACTGATTGTCACGATTTTCTCTCGCCGCATCTCGTTCCTGTATGGTGTTTTCTTGTCTTTACTCCGGTTTCCCTTACTCCGTTGGCGCAGCAGGATGCGAGTGCGCGCAGGTGCTCGGTTGTACGCATGCGTCAGCTTTTGCTTCGCCTCTGGTGTGCTTCGGGAGGACACGTAGGGAGCGATGCGCCTCTTTGAACCAATGGGATTGCAGTTCAGTTTTCGCGTAATTTAAATAATCTGGTTTAATTTTTTTATACGCGCGTTTTAATTTACGTCATCTTAATTTAACTAATGGTTTCAAATCTCTTTTGTTTTAACTTCTGAAGACCCCGTTTGTGTGATATAAAAAGTAATGCAACGAATTTTTAAGAGGAGAACAAAAAAGTTTTGCGTAGGATTTTGACGGTGTGTTTTTCTGTCCCGTTAAAAATCCGAGGAGAGCGCTTAATTTAAGATATCGGAACGATCATTTTATTATTCTAGGTTAATGTCATCGTAATTCAAAAATTTACTTTCGGCACATCGAATGTAAAAGGGAGAATTTCCGTGGATTTTAATCGTAGTGCTAATGTACAGTGTCCGGCATTGATTCCATCCTTCTTCTCTCCTATGCTCAAAGAAGAAAACAAAGTGGATTTTTTTAATTTAAAGAGAAGTCATCCTTTTATTACCTAGTTGTCCATTCATGGGATTTTTGGTGAGATCAAATTTATTATTATGTTTTTGCTTTACAGACAATTTAAATTGGCTACATTTGATTTCACGGCCTCATCATCTATTTAATAGTACAAAATTAACGGTTTAACACCACACCATATATATATATATTATACAATTTTATGTTTCTGCTTGTAAGTGGAGAATGTCGGAATATAATACCAAGCAATTCACAATTATGAGAAGAAAATATGAAAATTTCTATACTTAAGATTGTAGAGTATCATACTTTCATTATAATGCATTTTATTTATTAAACTTTTTATTTTATTTAGTTATTACTTTTATTTTTTTTAAGCATATATTAACTTCAACTTAAATAATCTGTCACAAATTTCACTTAATCAAGAAAGTTTCTTTCAAAATCTTTAGAAAAAGATTTTTCAAAAGATTTCCTTTAGTTTTCATGTCAAGTTAAAATAACAGTCGATTAAAAACTTTTAAAAATTCCACTTTCTGTATTAAAGTTTTAATCCTTTCCAGCACAGTGAGACCTAATTTTAATTCCAAATTCTCAAATGGCACCAATGATATTTTAATAAAATTTTGCTTTTACAGTGAAAGCTCAAATTAAAAAATTCTTAATTTCTCAAAAAGTTGTTTCTAAATTCTGGTGTCAGTACAAAATTTTTCATTTTATTAACAGAATATGCTTGTGCTGGAAAAGGTTAAATAATAGAAAATACTAAAATTTATTGTATGCATTGACGAATTCTACCACATTTCATCTCTTTCTTATAAGCAGAAATGAAAAATGGAGGTAACTCAGTATTAAAATTGATTTTTAAAAAATTATTTTAGTTAACGCTTTTAAGCAGGGGTGTAGTGGAAGATATACATGGGTATACATACACGGTATACTTTTTTTTTTTTTTCTTTTACGGCTTACCATATATCATCTGTTTTTAAAAAAGCTTTAGTATGCACACGCTAGGTTATATGCTCTGCATTGAGTGTGTACCCTTTGCTTACAGCATATACCGTCTGTTTTTTTACGACTACACCACTGCTTTTAAGGTAACGGTAAAAATAAGTAATCATAAGAATCATATTATATTATCTTTTCATATATGGAATGCAAAGCAAGAATATAAGTTATTTTATTTTCTTTTAGAATGAAATGTTATAAACATGCAATTGATGCAATCAATGATTTGATGTCTCAGAGTATGTCCCATCCTCAATCTCCTAGTATACCCAAAGTACCAGGACCTCCACCATCTAGAGATCCAAATCTTTTGGCTCCAGAAGAAGCCAAAGTTTATGTAAGTTAGTCTCCTGAAGTATGCTTTTACCCATGTTTATCTCTTAAATGTCTTGGAATTTTTTAAGGATACAGTTAACCTCTATTTAAGGGCACATGAACATCTTGAATAATTAAAAGAAGCACCTTTTGTAAAATATTTAACATAATGTATTTTACTTAATATATTATCTATATTTTTAATGGTAACTATCCATATAATGTAGCCCATATATAAACCAAAAGAAATTAATTTCAAATATAAATTAGTTTTCAAGAGACATTTGTTTTTTAATAAATTTTCAAATAATTAACATTTTATATATCGCTGTGAAATATTTTAAACAATGTGTGTGTTCAGTACTCTTGGGGAAAAAAAAAAAAAAACTATATTTTTTTAAGGGTAGTATCTTAAATTTTGACTGTAGTGTCAGAAAACATAAAATTTGAGAAAAGACAATTTTCATTTTGGGTTAAAAAAAAATAATATAAAAAATATTTTACTAAAAAATTTTGAAAATCCTAAACATTTTAAGAATATATTTTTCATTATTAAAAAAACATTCACTCAGGCTTGTAATGTTAAGTATTTTTAAGGAAACAAGTTAGTTACACAATTTTGGAAACTTTCAACTGTTTACCTAAAATGGAAGTAGAAAAATGTACCAAAGCAAATAAATAAATAAATAAGTAAAAATAATAATACATTTTGAAAAAGAGAGATAAAACTAAAAACAAACCCACAGTTTTTAAAATATATTATTCCATAACCTTCCAGCATCATAGTCTCTTAGGCCTATAATAATTTAGTGTCATAATCCTTTAGCTCTATTTTTCAGGCTGATAATTAAAATGTCAAAAATATGAACAATTTCATATGAACAATTTCATTCATTACATTGGGGGATACTATGTCTTGAGGTATTGTTGGAGGAATATTATATTGTCTAGGTGAAATTCCAAAACTATACTTCTACGCAATACTGATTGTTAAGTATAAATATCAGTTACATGCAGAAGAGACTTTTCTGATTCATAAGAAATTAATTTGCCGAAGAAAAAAGTGACATCTATTTTTTGCGCGATTCCTTAGTAAAAAGTGAAATTAATTTTAGGAATTAAAAAGCGCACATTTATGACGTCATATTGGAAATGAAACAGAGATTTTGAAATATTTTGTATCAGGACAGGAAGCATGTACAGAATACAGTTCTAGATGTAAAAAAATTAATAATAATTTGGAAATGAGGCAAATGATTTGGAAATGGAACAATGAAAATCTATGAAAAACTCAATGGAGAAATGAAAATCTACTCAGATACGGCGGAGATAGATAGAGTTTTTAATTTGGGGTGGTTTTGGAGTCTAGGTATCATGATCGGTATAGATCTGGAAAAATAAATCTGAAATTTCTACGTAGAGGCGAACGTAATAGTTAATATTTCATCAAATGAAATTTTGTTCAAAAATCTAATTCAATTTTGAGGCCCTTTCATAGTTTTGCAGAATTGCTAAATTGTAACTAAAGTAAGTGCTTCAACACTCGCTCATCTTACTTTCACATATGAAGCCAACAAGATGTTCAATCTTGAACTAGTTATACACTCAAATTTTTCATCCCCATATCCTTTTTAGCATAAAATGGAACTATTACAACAATTTAATAAGAAACATGGTACTTACAATGTGAATATGCACTATTTAATTTTCCTGCATCAGAGAAAGGGAGAGAGAAATATGAGCCCCTCAGACGTTCTCTTTAGTGCACCCCCCCTCATAGTTCACTTCTATCTATGGCCCTATCTAAATTACATCAGTAATTGTGATACGATACCGCATAAAGGAAGTCCTGATGATGGTACCCTCAGTTAATTTTGATAAGAGTTCATCTGAATGCAGTAGTTATTAAAAAACTTGAGATATTAAAAAAAAAACATAATTTGCAGAGCAAATTAAAAAAACAAAATTTATTTCCTGCGCTATTTAAGCCCAAGAAGGAACAGATATTAAGATATTTGATTTAGTTATTTCTACATTTAATATTAAATTTTTGTATCAAATAATTTAAATTATGTGAACATTAAAAAATTAAAAATGAAATTCACACAATATGATACTTAAGCCCCCTAAATCTTAGATCCCGTTCAAACGAAATCGAAATAAATCTGAGACTTTTTTTTCCAAACTTAACTTGCAAATATTTGTTTTGCAAATTTTGTATAATGTTTGCGGTAGATATAAATAAGAAGAATAGACACATCTAAAAAGCAAATGTTCAGAAAAAGTCTAAGATTTATTTTGATTTCGTTTGAACGGAATCTAAGATTTATGGGTTTTAAGTATCATATTGTTTGAATTTCATTTTTATTTTTTTAATGTTCACATAATTTAAATTATTTGATACAAAAATTTAATACTAAATGTAGAAATAACTAAATCAAATATCTTAATATCTGTTCCTTCTTGGGCTTAAATAGTGCAGGAAATAAATTTTGTTTTTTTAATTTGCTCTGCAAATTATGTTTTTTTTTAAATTTATTTATCAGTATATTGAGCTTGCTTATTGAAAAAATATTCTATTAATCATTATCTACTTCTTTCCCTTTTTTTTTTTCCTTTTTTTACTGATGATTTTTGTTTTTGCAGTCTCAAAAGATTTTTGACATGGCTTTGAAAACCGATGATCAGCTTTTCCATGTTGCATTGTATGACTGGTTAATTGAAAAGAATAGGACTGACATTCTCTTATCTGTATGTATTGCTATTATTTCAATTCATTTGTTTATTTTATTGTATTACTATTTGTTTATTCAATTATAAAAGCATGTTTTCATTATTAATATTATTAGCATCTCGATTATGTATTTAAAACTTTAAATAAGGCTGTTTAATGAGTGTATGTGTGTAGGGGGGAGGCGAGGGATTGTAAGAAAGAAAAAAATTAGTTTTGAAATTAATCTATATATATAAAAGGAAGTTTGGATTTCGTATTAGTCACGACACAAAAAAATCTACCGAACCAAAATCTTTAAAATTGGGGTAAAAATACTACTTATAACATTGAGTGCCGCTAAGAAGGGATTTTTGAAAATTCCACCCCTAAGCGGGGTAAAAAAAAGAACGAACTTTTAAAAAATTCCTTAAAAGTCTGCTTTTGTAGCTGTTCTTCAACTGATATCATATTTAAGTGTATTTTTTCATGCTGAATCAAATGGTACTAAGCAAATTCTTTTAAAACCATTAGTTCGTGAGGTACTTCACATTTTCCAAATTTGGCAATGTATTCGTTGCTAAAAACCTGAAAATTTCAATCTATATATATAAAAAAAAGTCTGGATTTCGTATTAATCATCGTACAAAAAAATCTATTGAACCTACAATTTTGAAAAAGATATCTATAATCAGGTTAACATTATTGTATATGCTATATTCAAGGATGCCACTAAGAAAACAGCAAAAAAGAGGAAATTATGCGTAAAGTAAAATTTACGACATTTTTCACAACATTTAGGGGTGAATTTTGTAAATTATATTGTTTATAATAAACTAAATAAAGAATTACAGCTTTTATTTTTGTTGTAAACTTTTAATTTACAAGAGTAAGTAAAAATGATTTTTCTTTAGTTCACAGCATTTTACATCAATTATGGTAACCCAGCAGCAGGTTCAATGAGGAATTTAATATATCGCATCATTTTAAACCAATTCAAGTAACCCAGCAATAGATTCGATGATTATTCCAGGAGTGAATAGCAAAATTTTGTAGGATATTTTTTTTGGACGAAAATAGCTGTTTTATTTCATAATTGTTCGACGAAAATCGCCGTTTTATTCCGCGATCGTTCGACGAAAATCGCCGTTTCACATCATGATCGTGTGACGAAAATCATCGTTCCATATCGCGATCGTTTGACGAAAATCGCCGTTTCACATTGCGGTCGTTTCACAAAAATCACCGTTTTACATCACGATTGTTTGACGAAAATGGCCGTTTTATTTAGCGATCGTTTGTCGAATATCTCCGTTTCACATCATGATCGTTTGACGAAAATCATCGTTCCACATCGCGATCCTTTGACAAAAATCGCCGTTTCACATTGCGATCGTTTCACAAAAAGCACCGTTTCGTTTCGCGATCGTTTGACAAAAATTGCTGTTTTATTTCGCGATCGTGTGACGAAAATCGCCGTTTTACATACTGATTTTTTTGACGAAAATCGCCGTTTCACATTGTGATTTGTTTCACAAAAATCACCGTTTCGTTTTGCGATCGTTTGATGAAAATTGCTGCTTTATATCGCGGGCTTTTGATGAAAATATACGCTTTTTTCGATCTTTTTAACGAAAATCGCTGTTATATTTCGCTATTTTTTAACGAAAATCGCTGTTATATTTCGCGATTGCTTGACGAAAAAGGCTGTTGTATTTCGCGATCTTTTAGCGAAAATCGCTGTTTTATTTCGCAATCGTTCCACGAAAATCGTTATTTTATTTCTTGATCGCTTAACGAAAATCGCGAATTCTTAAAAATTAAAAAAAGCGGAAATCCGCCTTTTGGCGGAAAAGTGGCATCCCTGTATATTTAATTATCTCAATATATATAAAACGCAAAGTGAAATTTATTGCCTTTTTTCTTATAACTTAAGTTCTACTAGATAGATTTTAATGGAACTTACATTGTGTTGTATAATTTTTCAGAAATTTTGTAATAAATAAAATATAGCATTCTACATTGTTTAATTGACTACTGATGGAGATGTTTTAAATCAGATGAACCCAATTACAAAAGGTTGGCTTTATTTGAAAGGTTCCACTGAATGAATTTTTATTTGATTAAAACTGTTAACATGTTGACCGCTACGTCATTCATTGGTGATTAACATTGAACTTTCTGTTTAGATGACTGACTTTTCACCGATGACAAACAGACTAAAATATGATATAAAACTAAAAATTACTATGATATAAAAATTTCTTTTGATTCAAAGTTTCTTTTTTAAAAAAACTGACCAGCGTAGCGGGCGAAGGCTGTTAGTCATTTTATATTTCTTTTTATCAGCAAGAGCATACGAAATGTAATCACTTAAAGATACTATCAACATCCTCTACAAATAACTGAATTTTAAATAACTGAGACTGCTTGTGTTTTATAATTCTGTGTTAATATTTTAATATTTATTAAATAATGATATTTTGCATTATAGTCTAATTATATCATGTTTAATATTAATAAGAAAACATAAATTAAAATTAAAAAAAAAATTCTTAGTAATGATTACACGTAAGGAATGAGGCATGAGAAATATTTATTCACTTGACCTCTTCATCAAAGTTACTGATAAATTCATGAATGCATTATTTACATTTAAATTTCTTTTTCAAGTATGGTTGTAACAAGAAAAGTTGTCAAATTTATGACAAACTGAATAAGAATTCCATTTGAGTTTCTATAAGAGAAAAAATATTGTTAAAGTTGTTTGATGTGTAGAATGACAAGTGATTTCCTAAATTACAGATTCGTGTAATGTTTCCTTAATGGTAGTTTGAAACTCATAATGTCATAATTTATATATATATATATATGTATAAATCTCATTTTTCGAAAAGATTCTGTTTCTGAAAGACCCCTTTACCGAAGACCTTTGGTTGGAATGTCTTTATCCACCCTTGACACTGAAATTTTTTATGATGTCAATAAGTGCACCAAAATTAGTTTGTTTTCATGCTCTCTAGTGTGCCCATGTGACATTTTTAGGCAGATTTTGTAAGAAATGCTATCTATTGCAGTCTTTAATTACCATGGTACGACTTATGAAAAATTTCTTCATAATTTTTCATTATAGGACTCCAGGAACCCAAAATCACCCCCATCTGAAAAATTTATATATGTATGTATGTACTAAGTTTGTTCCTACGATAAAATTCGCAATTATGCACGAATTGTCTTCAAACTCTTCAAATACATTGAGATGGTTAATATCTCGACGGGAATTGCAAATGAGCAAAATCGGCCCAACTGGTGGAAATGAGGACGGTTCAAAAAATTGAATACTGCCTTAACATGGCTTTGTCAAAAACAGCTCTTACAAAACAATAACAGGAAAAAAGAAACATTTTTTATTATAGCAGTTGCCAATATAAAAAATTAAAAAAAACACACAATTAAATTCTTGCTACAACAATTGCTTTACTATTGCAAGATTTGCCTGTGAAAAATGGAAAAAAAAATATAATTTAAGAAAAATTGAAAATTGCGTCATAACTATTTTGTAGTGACATTTCCACATGAAAACAAAAAGAAAAATAGAAATAAATAGCTTAATGGATTTTTTTTTTAAAGTAAATATTACGTTATATTGGAAATATAATGGACAAAAAGCAGGTGAATATATAACATCAAGTGAGTTTGTAAAAACCAGACTGTATTAATAGTAGCATATTTTAACATTTTGAAGTTCTCTGATTTTGTTTTCACCATTTTCAAATCTATTCTCTATGTGTGTGTGTGTGTATGCAGGCATATTTAAATTTTGAAAAAAGGTTTGGATCTCTTGAGCTTATTCTCAATGATGAAACTAGGTTTATCTCTAATCTTGATTTAGTTTTTGTTTGTGAAATTTATATCTGACTTCGAAATCTACCTCTGTCTGTAGACCAAGTCGCCAGGAATTTTTTCAAAGTGCATCATGCTGTAATGATTTCAATCTTTCCCTTGGTTCTGATGTGTAAGGCAGCAAAGATGAATTCGCGTTTTCACGAGAATCATCTCTTTATTACAGCACATGACATTAACAGCTATATAAAACTTGACACCTAAAAACTTTATGCACATAAAAATCAAACAATTAAAATAAACGTTAAAAACATCACTAAAAACCAGAAACTAAAATCCAAAAGTCACTGTCCCATTCCTCCCCCCTCTCTGCTTTTTCGTTTCGTCTCATCAGTTCATTGCACCACATCAGCGCCGTCTGACAAACACTGAAGAAATACTTCGGATTCAAAGCAGAAAGTTGAGATCGCTTCTTGCGAAATCATGATCGGAAGTTATGTGCCACAGTCAGTTACTTGGGGTCGTCACACATGCATTGCCCTTTTTAAACATAGAAAATTTATCCTGCCCTTTTTGTATGTTTCTTCTTTGTGCCTTGTATTTATTATTATTATTATTATTTTTCAAAATATTTTGTCCCCCCCTCCCCCCTACTGTTTTCTCTATAATTTCAAAAATAATGGGTATCTTTCTGCATAACAAAACAAGCGATCCATCCAAAACTGATGATCTGATTCTGATAATTTCTGGCTTAATAGAGTTAAATAATAGTAAAAAAAAATCATATTCTTTTTTTGATTTGCTATGGAGTGTTTCTTGTAGAGTGCAAAAATTTCTTAATAACTTATTGTGTTTTAATAAATATTTGTTAGACAACATTATTATAGCTTGAAAGTGAACAAAATCGGTCAATATACAATGAAAGTTGTTTATTTATTTTATTATTTTTTATAAAGAAAAAGCAGGTTTTGCTTTTTGATCTTTTTCTTTTAATTATTTTTTCTGTTTGTTTGTAGCTCAATAATTTATTTTTTTCACATTCAAACAATACAAACTTGTTCATATTTTCACCAAATCCTTAAAAAAAAAAAAAAAATACATACAGTAAAGCATCATTTATATGACGATCACTTATACGACGTTTACATTTATACAACGTTTTAATGTGGTCCCGATTCATTCCTATTCATTTTAATGTAAAAATATATCTTTTATACGACGCTCAAAATCGGTTATATGTCGATTTTGTATAGGTTTATTTTTATTTATTTTTCTTGTGTATTTTACTAATGAGAGGAAGTTGGCAGCTATGAATGATACCAAAGAGCATGTTTAAATGCACTCCACATCATAAAAATGTGGGCTGGTGTTCAGTTAGCCTGAAAAATCAGCTTACGTGTAACAGATTACACTGGGAGGGGTCATTCTTTTTTCGGGGATGGTCAGCTTTCCGACCTGTTTAAAGTTGCAAATAGACTATCCTTCTAACTGTTATCAGTATTGGTGAATTTTAGTTGGCCACGCGGGTTTTTTATCTTTAACTTTAAATGGAAAGAAAATGATGTACTGTAAATGAGGAACCTTTCGGTGAAACATGAATAAAGGTACGCATATTTAAATTGCTTTCTAATCCCTCCCCCTTGTTTTTAAGATTATTTGTTTATTTTAGTTTGTTTAATCTAAAAATTCATACATATTATCACGTTATACATTAAAATTAAGTGAAAACAAAATTAATACTAGTTTTGGAAGTGAAAATCGGTTATACGTCGTTATCGTTTATACGATGTTTTTCCGTAGTCCCTTTGGCGTCGTATAAATGATGCTCCACTGTATATAGAATTTGAAAAATTTTTTCTTTCTCTCTAAACAGAAAATATTATTTAGAGGATTATTTATTTATAATTCTTTCTACAGATAAGATCTCCCTATTTAGAGGACTATTTAATAAGATGTACAACTCTTCGACCAGATAATTCTTATGTACTGGACTTGCTATGGAAATTTTATGAAATGAATCAAAACTTTTCTGCAGCAGCTAGAGTTCTAGCTAAATTGGCCGATAAACATGGGTACGTTTTTATTATTATTATTTATTTATTTATTTATTTATCAGATAACATTCCAATATAAGAACAATTTGCATTTTAGTCAGAGAAACTATATAACATGATTTAAAAAAAAAAAAAATGGAAATTAATTGTAAAGTGCACTTCATTAAGAACCTTTATAAGAATATCTACCTCAATCCCCTGATTAATTGTCAGTTCTATTGTAAAAGACATGATTTAAAGTTTTTAAAATGTATAATAGAAATAGTCATGAAATTTTCAAGTTATTTTATGTAACTTAGAAGGCTTATCCTGTATGGTTTCTACAAATCGAAATAATATCAAATACAGTAGACTCCCTCAAATCCGCACTCCTAAAATCCGCACATATTTTACGGATGTAAACAATGAAATATTCAGTTCAGATGTAGGTGCAAAAATTGATTTTTTCAGTTTTATATAAATTCCATGCATTTTTTTTTATTTATAATTTTTGTTAAGGTTGATGAATTCATGTTTTTTCATGAAGAAAGAATAATTTATTTCTGAAAAAATAAAGATATTGCTAATATCATTGGTAATCACAATCTTACCAAATATATTTATGTATTAATCAAGCTTTTTTAGTTATTAAGTCTGGCTAAACCTGAAATAAAGTTTCATTATTTTATGATCCTGATGCGAATTAGTAATGTACCTTTTATGAGGCAAGTTTCATTGAATAATTTAGAAAAAACACATTTTATCTTTATAATGAATATTTAATTGTACATTATTAATAATTAATTTGACCTTTGCTTTTAATATTTTTATCATTTTAAAAATTATCTATTTTTTTATTATTTTAGTTTATTACTTTTTTAAATATTTTAGTATATTGTAGATATTCATTATACTTTTCATTTCATTATTAATTACATTCAAATTATTTTTAAAAAAATGTAAACAAAGCAATGACCAGAAATCCGCAAAATTCTAAAATCCGCAAAACCTCTGGTCCCAAGCTGTGCAGATTTGAGGGAGTCTACTGTAATCCATCTTCTGAAAATAATATTAAATGTCAAACAAAGTGTGTAGTACCTTTGAAAATCAAAAGTGTAGTTTTGATGGAAACATTCAATATTAATTATGCTCAAATCCATGTACTTTATTCTCTCTAAATCAAGTCTAAAAGCCAAGCGATCAGTTATGGAAATCAGCTGATCTATGATTTCATATTGGTATTTATGAATAAAATCAATAGAAGCAGATTCTATTTATTTTAACTGAAATAACTTACAAATGCTTAAGAAGTTGTAAAATTTTTATTATTTTTTTCTCTCTAATTAAATTGTATTTGTAAAAGAGTACAACATTAGCTTTTTTTTTTAATTTAATTCCATTTTTTAATGAAATTTCCAAGTGAATTGCATTATTATTTTTTAGTTATTTTTCTGTTACATGCAAAAGGAAAGTAAAGTGTCTCTCTTTTTTTTATGATGTTTCTCATTACAATCTCATTTTAAAAATGTATATACAGTAGACTCCCTCAAATCCGCACTCTTAAAATCTGCAACTCTCTAAAATCCGCACATAATTTATGGATGTAAACAATGAAACATTCAGTTTAGATGTAGGTGCAAAATTTGACTTTTTTAGTTTTATATCAGTTCCATATATTTTTTTAATTTGTAATTTTTTTTAAGGTTATTGAATTCATGTTTTTTCATGAAGAAAGAATAATTTATTTCTAAAAAAATTAATGATATTGTTGATATTATTGGTAATCACAATCCTACCAAATATATTTATGTATTAATGAAGCTTTTTTAGTTATTAAGTTTGGCTGAACCTGAAATAAAGCTTCGTTATTTTATGATCTTGATGTGAATGTTTTAGTAATGTACCTTTAAGAGGCAAGTTTTATTGAATAATGTAGGAAAAACATATTTTATCTTTATAATGAATATATAATTGCACATTATTGATTATTTACTTGACCTTTGCTTTTAATATTTTAATAATTTTAAAAATTATCTAAATGTTTATTATTTTAATTTATTAGTTATTTTAATATCTTGGTATATTATAAGCATTCATTATACTTTTGATTTCATCATTAATTACATTCAAATTACTGTTTAAGAAATGTAAACAAAGTAATAACCAGAAATCCGCAAAATTCTAAAATCCGCACAACCTCTGGTCCCAAGCTGTGTGGATTTAAGGGAGTCTACTGTATATATTTTTAATTACAGAGTAGAAAAAGACTATTATACATCTGTACATTTACCAATCACACCAGGTATTATAGTAGTTTTAAAAATGCGAGTTTCTACGTTCTTTTATTTAAAAAAAAAAAAAATTAATACTTTTTTAAAAATAGTCTATAAACATACAGTATACTCTGGATATTTTAATAAATTTATTTATACTTCTTCAGTTATAAATATAGCATTTCGTATAATTTTATTATAAACAATTCTAATTCATATTTTCTTAAAGAAACACATTGTATAGAGTTTTTAAGATTTTAAAAAATGATGATGATTCTTCAACAAGTTCAAATTAAAAATATATTATTTTGTCCGTAAAATTCGTCTTTCAACTGGGACATATTTAACTTCAAGCATTTTCGAAAAAAAGTTCAAACTTGATTGTATTTTAAATAGTGCAATTTTCAATATTAAAATATATAATAGTTCATATAAGATCCATTTAAGTAAAACTTATGTAAAATATAATAGACACTAATGCTTTCTCCCGTCTAATCTTACCAACCTCTAACTTAAATTTCACAAATATTTTGAAAAAATATTATCATTAATATTAATGGATAATGCCAGTTTTTAACTGGTAACACAAATAATGCTATAATCCTTTAAACATAGTTTTTTTTTTTCCTCAAAATAGATGAGAAAAAAAAACCAAAGTTTTATCTTTAATTTTGTAAATACCTGTAATTACAATTATACATATGCACATTTATCAATCACACCAGGTATTATAGTAGTTTTAAAAATGCGGGTTTCTATGTTTTTTTATTTAAACACCTTTCTAATTTACTTCGCAGTTGAACACATTTTATTTTCCCCATTTTTTCATTTGAAAATGTTTTTACCTTATTCCAAAGGCATCCTCAGTCTCAGTTGAAAAATGTTTAAATAAAAAAACATAGAAACCCCCATTTTTAAAATTACTATAATACCTGGTGTGATTGGTAAATGTGCAGATGTATAATTGTAATTACAGGTATTAACAAAATTAAAGATAAAACTTTGGTTTTTTTTTTTTTTTTTTTTTTTTTTCTCATCTATTTTGAGGAAAAAAAAACTATGTTTAAAGGATTATAGCATTATTTGTGTTACCAGTTAAAAACTGGAATTATCCATTAATATTAATGATAATATTTTTTCAAAATATTTGTGAAATTTAAGTTAGAGGTTGGTAAGATTAGATGGGAGAAAGCATTAGTGTCTATTATATTTTAGATACTACCTTTTTTTGTACTTGAACAATATATATTTATTTTTTTGTGACAACTTATTCATACATTTGCTGCACATTTATGTTGTCACTTGTATTAGAAGTTAGAGAAAAGTTCGGGCTCACTTTTCTGGCTATTTTAAATATAGGCTCATTTGAGCTCAAAATATTTTGTGTCATCAGAGCCAGAGTTCGAACTTAAAAATATGCAATGAAAACATACTTCAAAGTTGTTTTAAATATAATATCACACATTTTAACAACTCATTACTTGGAAATAAAGGTTAATCTCCAGTACATAATTAATTTTACAAAATTCACATTCAGTCTTATCAAAAGGATTCTCATATTTTTCTCTCACAACAAGCAAATTTGACGGCCACATTAACAAAGTGCAGTTTATGAATAAATAAATGAAATTTGCAGAAATTACCATTTATATAACCAAGAACTGAACATTTTTTTTTAAATTTCCTATAAAAGTTATACATTTTAAACTACAATTGATTCTTTCTTTTAAAAAATCTTTTGTAATTCTTGTGTCTTTAAATGTCAATTTCAGAATTTAACAATGTTAGTTTAAAGATCTGATGCTTTTATAGGAAAAGAAAAAATACTGCTTTGTTACTTTTTATTCAAATAATAGTACATGCAAATTATATCTACTTACAAATGAAAGGGGTTTTGTAAATGAGAAATGCAGTACCATAGCATGATAAAAAATGGATGAGAATCACTAATGTTATTTTCAATTAAATATTCATTATTACTTACACACAATAGAAGACTAAAAATTTAAAAACCTTAAGCTAATCTTAGCTGACTAAAAACAAAAGAAAGTATTCATTTTGCATTAAATCTGTAAATAATAATAACTATAATTGACATTCCAGTTAAAAAATATCCTAATGGTACCATATTCCATTTGACACCATAACAGCAAGTCATTGTCAGTGTTAGACATAAATCCACAAGCACCACAATTTTTTTTTTTTTTTTTTTTTTTTTTTTTTTTTTTTTTTTTTAAGTAACATTCTAACACTAAAGAGTAAAAAAAAACCCTAATCTCTGTTTCTGCTTTATTCATTTCAAAATAGTATTAAAATAACTTAAAAAGGAATGTATAAATTTTAAGGGGAAAATTTTATTTTTACTTTTTTCTTAATAAGAATAAATAAAATTATCCATTTCAGAAGATTGAGCTGAATCCTGTTCAAACCCAAAGATTGGTATTAAATCCAGCATATAGCCTGATCATGTCTCAAACTCTATTGGGAGTTTCATCGATAGCTTGAAATCCTAGCTGAAAATGTTAACTTTCTCCATTTATAGTAATAAACAGAAATTGCTTAGAAACCTAATTCAATATTCTGTTGCAATTTTTGTTTTGCATTTATCACATAATTTTGCTCCTTTACATGCATATCCAAAAATGTATTTCTATTAAGATTTTTCACTAAATTATGTTTCAGCGTTGATATAAACCTTATTCAGCGGATTGAATACCTGTCTCGTGCTATTGTGTGTGCAAGAGGATCAGAGATGAGATTCTCAGGTAGTGGTGAAGGAGAATTTCTGCATGAATTGGAAGAAAAGATGGAGGTAAATTAAGCACAATCATTTTTTATCTGGAAATGAAAAAAAAATACCCCTTTTTAATTTCTTTTCTGTAGTTTGTTTACAGTTACATTTTAGCTCATCTCTCTTTAGTTTTTTCTTTTTGAATACTACAATATGAAAATTGGCCATTCAATATGGGTATTTTGTCATTCTTTATAGTATACGCATACCGATGCAAATCTTTGCTTCCACAAATTCCTCATAGCAGTAATTATTATCAATAACTGGGCTAATTTAAGTTTAATTGCTGTTGAATTTAATTTTCTTTTCCAATTATAAATTTTATCTAATATACAATACTCTTGTCTAATACACTGTATAATATTGTCTAATGGCCATAATTAAATTGACAGTACTCACAAGGAAGGTCTCTATAAGCACATGCTAAGAAAAAATTGCAGAATGCATCTTTGTATGAGGATGTAAGTGTTTATATTTCCAGATGATCCTTAATATAACATCTGGAGAAAAAGAAAAAAAAAGTTCTTGGAAATGAAATTGTTCCTTTTTTAACTGTCAAAACATATATATATATATATATACAGGGTTCGATTTAAGTGGTATTGCATCACAATTTGCAATTCAAATTTAACTAAAATGCGATCCAAGAAATGCATTAAATTGCAATCATTGCGATGCATATTTCCCACACCCTTTGTTATGCCATGTGCACTTAAAGTTAAAATTTACACGACATATGTTGTGTTTTCACTCTCCCCAAGTATTTATTCACAATGGAAGTACAGCGAGACGCCACTGCTGGGCGCAGTTTTCACAGTAAACACATGATTTGTTCCTGCCCTGACGATTGATTACTGAATCACCGTTACTCGCTAATCACGGCGTTTGCTCATAGAAGTTTGACGTGCGTGTTGTAGTGGTTCTAAAAGGAACACTCACTGTTACGATCCTTTTACTTTATATTGCTTTAAATTTTAAAAAAAAATGTAAATTTTCAAGATTTAAAAGTTACGTTAGCTATTTTTTACTTGCTATACAAAAGTGCCTAACTGCTATTCAAAACTGACTTTGTATAGCAGTTACTGCTATGCAACTTTCTTTTTCTAAATCGACCCCTGTATATATATATATAAAGTATGCTTTTGTAATTTTCTTTTTTAAATAATAGCTTTTGTTACTCTTCATATTGAACCAATTTAAATAAGTTTTACTTAAATAATGCATTTTTTTAAATATGAATGTTTCATATAGATTTATATGCATCTATATTGAAATTTAACAGTTATTTAACACCAGTTTAGAACAAAATTTAAATGGATTAAAAGTTCCTCAAACTCAAAATTAACCTCCAATTCTGAGCGCTGTCAATTTGATATTGTTAATGTCAAAGGCAACAAGATAATAGCATTGTTGCCATTGATTCAATATTAAATTCCCTCAGTTTTATCACTTACCTAACACTAGTATGGCACAATATTGATGTTTGTTGTATGCTGCCCCCATCTTATCCTCTTAATATTTTCATAGTTTCATTGTATATGTGGTCTTTTATGAACAAGATATGTTTATGATTGAAATGTTTATAAACAGGTTGCTCGTATTCAGCTACGTATATTAGAGGCATTAAAGCAAAGAAAAATGGAAAAACACATTACCCTAGATACAGCCATAGATGATGCTATTTCCAGCTTGGATTCTAATTTTATGGATATTCAAACGGTAATTTTTTATTTGTTTTTTCATTTAAATCTATGAATATGTTGTTTTATTGGGCTAATTTTTATTTTCCAATTAATGATATGGACATATTATAATCATGATAAAAAACTATTATGGATATTTTTGTATTTTTTAAAACCTATTCCATTTGTATGTGTGTATAAATAATACATATATACAGATATATAACAGAAACATACAACAGCATACTTTCTATATAATTTTTTTTTGTCAAGATTGGTGAAATATTTCCAAATGTAGTATTAAAAAGAAATCAACAAATACAATGCTGAATTGGGGGGGGGGGGGGAATCAAGAATTTTGCAAAATTTTAATATAATTGTCGGAGCACAGCTCCAGCTTCCCTGTAAAAATTGCACTTTTCTGAAAATGACAGCATCTAAAATATTTGTTGCATTGACACAAAATATGAGCTGGACATCCATAGTGTCAAAATATTGGCTGGTGTTGAAAATCAAAGATACTTATCTCTAACACCCTACACTGTGAGCTTTCAATATTACCATAGAGATAACATTGTGATTGTTTAAATATATATATTTAAAAAGCGACTGTTTTAGTCATCTGTCCTGAGTTTTCTGCTGGATCAATTTTACTAATAATGTTTTTAAATGAAAGGTGTTCATCTGTAGATATGCCTATACTAGCTACTTTATAAAAAAAAATCTTATTTTATATTTAAAATTTAATTTTAAAAGACTTTTTAGAAAAAATTTTCAAAATGACAGCTAACAATTTTTTTCCATTGTTACAGAGAAATAATTGCATTTATTTATTTTTATTGATTCATTCTTTTATGATGCCTTTTCCTCATTGCAATTAAAAATAACTTTTTTCAAAATATAATCAGAAAATCGCGTTTAAAAAAAACAAACTATTTCCTTTATAAAGTCATTACATTTTGATACTTTTTTATTCAACTGATATTCAGTTTGGCAAAATGCATCAGTGAGCAAGAATGACATCATATTAAAAGAAAATGATCATCTTCTTTGATAAAACTAAATATTACCACTAATGTGGCTAGAAGACATGAATGTATGAAATTTTATTTCACTGGTATTGAGATTAGAAAATCAAATCAAGAGAGTGAATCTTTACATGCTAAGTTGTAGCAGTTATGTAATGATCATGTGTTTGATTTAGTTTGAAATTCAAATTAAGAAAAAAACTAGTTAGATGTGCCAATCCCAAAACTTTCTTCTATTTCATACATACATTTTAATATTAAAAAAAAGTAGTTACTCATTTTAATGCTTTAATAATTTTAATTCAATACCTTACCAACTTTGATTTTCATCTTAAATTTCTGCTTCAATCAATTAATCGGAGTAAAACGAATTTCCATCTCTGCACGAGCCGATGGACAATAGAATGATAAACAGATTTTTTTTTTCAAATTCATGGAGGATCTACTTGCCTTACCAAAAAATAATCATATACAAAATGTTTAGTTCAGTTCTAGAACTAACTTCATACAATTTTATGTAGTGCAATATTGAAAATGGCATAAAATCCGGTATTGCAGCGCCCCCTTCCAGCGGATTTTTTTCAGATTCAGGGCGATCCAACTAGCCATGGCCATACACTTACACAAAAAATTTGGTTCAATTCGATGCATAACTTCATGTACTTTTGGTCGGTAAAATATTGAAAATGGCACAAAAATTGCGATTGCATCGCCCCCTACTGACGGATTTTTTTCAAATTCAGGGAGGACCAACTAGCCATAGTCATACACTCACACAAAAAATTTGGTTCAATTTGATGCATAACTTCATATACTTTGTCGGTACAATATTGAAAATGGCACAAAAATCACGATTGCAGCGCTCCCTTCCGGCAGAATATTTCAAAACTGAAGTAACACCTGCTTGCCACAGCCAAAAACATTCACAAAAAATTTGGTTCAATTCTATGCATAAATTCATATACTTTTTGATGGTAGAATGTCGACATACAGACACACAGACACATGGGACAGACAGACATTTTGTAAAAACATGTTTTTTGGAATCTCTGACCCCTAAAACGTGTAAATCCGTCGAAATCCGGAAGTCGAAAAAAATTTCGATTACAATACTTTCTTCTATTGAAGATAGAAGAACGTAATAATATGAATGAAGAGAATATGATTTTGGGTACTTCCATATTAGCAAAACAGATAACAAGTAAAGAAATTGAGAGAAATATAAAACCATGTATATATCAGGGTTAGAAAAAGGGAATTTTAAGAAAGGCATCAAATGAGGGTTTTCTCTAGGTGCCTAATAGCATTTCATTGTTGCAAATTTATGTCGCTTCATATTTTCTCATTTCTTTATGCAACTGTCCTAACAATAATATTGTTTTATATATATATATATATATATATATCTTAAGGCAGGGGAAAGGTGTATAAATATTTAGCACTATATCCCTTTTTTAATTACTAAATCAAAATAAAAACATGCTTTCTATAAAACTGTAAAACCGATTAAACTAATATACTATCATAAAAGTAAAACATGTACGCAAATATCACATGAAAACATGCATTATAGGCCTACTTGTAGAAGTCAAGAGATCTCGTATCAGTTCCTTTGCCATTCAGTATAAAATTCTTATATAAATGCAAAAAGTATTTAATTCAGATGATAAAAATTTATTTTTCTTTTCAACAGTTTGACCTAGCCCATTCTCTATAGAAATGTTTTTTTTTTTTCTTTGTCAATGTAATGACTGAGCTATTAATAATTCTTGACTTTGAACCATTTATAATGAATTCTTACATTATTCCTCATTCTCTATTGAAGATTATTATCAAGATCTTCGGGAATGATTAACAAGGAAGAATATTTGGTGGTACTCTGTTATCCCATCAACCAATTTCAAATTATACAAATCGCCAAATAATACATATTGACATAATTTTTATTTTAAATAACGAAAAAACAAATAATTAGTATAATATTAATACAAATACTAATAAAAAGTCGAAATAAAAATCACTTAATGACATTTTAAACACATGAATTGTATTTAATGTCATTGAATGTGATAATCACGATCATCCATTATTGTCATTTAATCTTTTAATTTGGCGATAATTTTTTGATCGACGGGATAACCTTGTAGTACCGAAATATTTATTTATTTATTTATTTTTTTTCTGAAAGTCATGCCAAATTATCCAGCATGCTGGATTAGACGATGTTTAGTGACTAATGAGTACTTATAGCTTTTTTTTTTTTAATACCAACCTTTTTTCTGTCTATTTATATCAGAATTTCAGATAATGTAAAGTTTTTGTTATCTGAACAGGCACTGGTCCCGATTAGTTCAAATTAGTGGGGTTCTATTGTATATATTTTGGTGAATTTTATCACCATATATCAATTTCCCTCCCTTTCTTTAATATCCCAATATAGTGAGTATTACTTGCAGAGTACTCCCTCAAATCCGTATAGCTTGGGACCAGAGGTTGTGCAAATTTTAGGTCATTGCTTTGTATACATTTTTTTTAAAACAGTTATTTGAATGTAATTAATAATGCAATCAAAAGTATAATAAATGCTCACAATATAATAAAATATTAAAATAAGTAATAAGCTAAAATAATAAAAATTTAGACAATTTTTAAAATGATTAAAATATTAAAAGTAAAGGTTAAGTTAATGATCCATAATATATGATTAAATATTCATTAGAGATTAAATATACTTTTCTTAAATTATTCAATGAAACTGGCCTCATAAAGATGCATTATTAATTATCATCAAAATCATAAAATAAGGAAATTTTCATCAGGTTTAGCCAGATTTAAGAGCTGAAAAAGCTTGAATAATACATATATACAGTGGAACCTGTTTAAAGTGACCACCTTTGGGACAGGCTAAAATGGTCACTATATAGAGGTGGTCACTTTATGGAGTGTCTTTCAAAATGGCACATTAAAGTATTGTCATCTCAAAAAATATAATATAAATAAGGAAAAAAGCACTATATTAAGTAATGAACTGATTTATTAACAATAATAACTGATTCATTAATTTAAAATATGCTGAATAAAGGATAATTTACTTAAAACTCACATTATTTCTTTTGAATAACGTTGAAATTCTATAGTAATTGATCTAAGTAACTCATACCTACAAGGTACTCTGTAGTTTATATGAATTTTTATTTTCATTGTAATTGCATAAAGGAAATGTTTCTATGACTAGGAAATAAACTTTCCAGTAAACATAATCTTAGACAAGTACAGATATCATTACAATAAGAGACAAATCGGTCCCTTTATACATTAAGCAAATAGTAACTATAAGAGATAAATTCCTGTACATTTTTAATGGATCAAAATAAAATTTCAGAAAATGACCACTTTAGACTTCTAGTTTGAAAATTTTCAGCATGCAGAAAAATGGATGGTCACATTTTACAGGTTCAAATAACATTGAAAAAAACAGGCTAACTGGTCACATTACAAAGGTAGACACATTAGGGTGGTCACATTACAGGACAACTCTCATATTATTTTATTATGAACACAAGTAAAAGTTTCCAAAAGCGGTCACTTTAGCCAGGTGGCCACTTTAGCAGGTTCCACTGTATATATATTTGATAAGACGTTTATAATTACCAATAATATCAGCAATATCTTAAAGTTTTTTCAAAAATAAATTTATTCTTCCTTCATGAAAAAACACGAATTCAGTAATATTAACAAAAGTTACAAATTAATATATATATGGAATTGATATAAACTACAATAGTCGTATTTTGTCCTTATATCTGAAGTTCCATTGTTTACAACCGTAAATTATGTGTGGATTTAAGAGTTGTGGATTTGAGGGAGTCAACTGTATCATAATGCTACACTCCTGATTTTTAAAAATTTATACTATTACATATTATGTTGATTTTTTTATGATAAATATTAAATTTGTATATCAATTGTAATCATGTTTGCTTTTTTTTCTAGTTGTACGATAACTATGCTGTGCCATATCATTTACCTGAAGCTGAATTAGCTGTAATTCAATGTGGGGGATTATCTGAACCTGCTCTTATTGAATCCTTATGGCAAAGAATCATTGATAAAGGTTGATTTATTTATTCCTTTTTAATCTTTTAGTACTCATTCATGTGTTACACTTAAACACTGCTAACATGATAGCCTATAATATTTTTTCGTTGTTAACTTAGTCTCTGTTGTTAGTTATTTGGTTATTTTTTTCTTTCTAATATTACTGTTGAACTTCCATTTAACGAATCTTATGGCTCCTCCAAAAAAATTTGCAATATTGAAATTTCAATATCACTTTCAAAATACATGTTCTTTGGTACTTTTTTAAGCTGGTTGTTTTTGCTGATTTCTATAATTTGTACCCTTACCAATTCAATTTTTTGATAAAATGAGAAAAGAATGCCTTTTAAAATTTTATTTTTTATAATTTATTCTTTAGCATTAAAATAATCTAGAATTTGACTGCAAACACACACACACACACACACACACACAAAAGAAAAACAAAAATCATCACAAAATTAATAATTTTTTGAATTGGAGTTCTTTTTCAGCATTTTTATTTAGAAATGGTGATGGCAATAACTATGGTGGCTTCAGTTTGAATAGTGCAATGCAGAAATCTGTAGAAATTTCATGTTTTGAAGAAAAAAAAATCACTAAATATTATGCCTAATTTTTTTTAAAATATTAAATGTACATAAATTGTGGGGAAAGAAAAAAAAATATATATGATTTATGATTTAAAATGTATATTCTGCTGAACTTTGTACATTGTACAAAATATTTTAAATAAAACTATTCAATTGATATTTCGACCAAAATTTTTCTCTTTTGTGGTAATCTATCTTAAATAAAAAATACCTATTCAATGTACAAGATAATTAAAGATTTAATTGTCCTTTTTTTACATATTTATGAGGGGGGGGGGGAGTGTCTGAAAATAAGTTTCCCCAGGCATCTGTGGACAGAAGTGCATATGAGAGCCAAACAATAGAATGAGACATGAAAGATACGACATAACTTTATTTGTCAACATGAGTAACAAGTACATTGAGACATTTGTTATACTGCTTGATAAGCTGAAAAAAACTGTCCAAGGAAACATCAGGGCTTTGCATACGGACAAACCATTAAACACTTCTTCCGTATGCAAAGCCCTGAGTTTTTCCAGGAGGACTTTTCGAAGCTTTTCAAGTGGTATGACAAATGTCTCAATGTACTCATGTTGACAAATAAAGTTATGTCTTATTCTATTTTTGACTTTCATACACAACTCTGACCACAGTCAATAGGAGAAACTTATTTTCAGGCTCCCCTTCATCTGTAAGGGTTTTATATTTAGTAATGAACATTTTTTTATGTATGCTGTGTTATATTTTGATCTGTTTTGTGACAAAAATTCACATTTTGATATTGTGTTTTAGATTTACTTTGCATTTGTTTGTAATTGCAGTGACTGCACTTGATATGTTATAGGTGCATTTTACTTTTTAAAAATTCAGCTTTAATATAGTTATATTATTCCACATTTTTAGAAATTAATGCCAGTATTGGTAATCCTCCTGACACCAGAGTCAAAATGCTGCAGCAGAAGCTAAAATCTATATGTCAGTCTTATAAAAGCTCAGACAAATATTTCCCATTAGGTAAGCATCCTTTTTTTTCTGATTATTGTCCTTGATATTTTTTTATCATTAGCATTAAAAGATTTATTTATTATATTTTTTTAAAAATTTTCCTTAAATTTACTGAATTTTTATTACAATTAATGACATATAATATGTAGTTATTTAATGAAAAAATAACTATTGTGACATAGTTTTAAAATGTAAGCAAAACAACAATCTAAAATCTTTAAAATCCTTCCTCCAAAATGCTGCAATTTTTTGAGGATATAATGTATTTTGTTCTCCCAAAATTCTTGCACTTCTGGGCACATTCTTAATATCCTTCTATAGTAAAAAAAAACTAGCCTTAAAAGGAATGATTCCTGGAATGATGCTGATGTGTAAGATTTCCGGAACTAACGAATCCGGATAGACCACTCCTTCCATGAGTCGAATAGACCAATCAGGAAAGGGCTCAGTCTATGCATCGCGAAGCGTTTCCAACCGGGATTGCAAGGCAATATCGCAGCAGAGTGTTACATGCTTGCCCGCTTAGTCGAGTATTACAGAAATACTACATCTATGTGCTTGCCCACTTAATCAAGTATTGAAGAAATACTACATTTATGTGCTTGCCCGCTTAATCGAATATTGCAGAAATACTTCATTTATATGCTTGCCCGCTTAATAGAATATTGCTGAAATACGACATTTATATGCTTGCCCGCTTAATCGAGTATTACCGAAATACGACATTTATATGCTTGCCCACTTAATCAAGTATTGAAGAAATACTACATTTATGTGCTTGCCCGCTTAATCGAATATTGCAGAAATACTTCATTTATATGCTTGCCCGCTTAATAGAATATTACCGAAATACGACATTTATATGCTTGCCCGCTTAATAGAATATTACCGAAATACGACATTTATATGCTTGCCCGCTTAATAGAATATTACCGAAATACGACATTTATATGCTTGCCCGCTTAATAGAATCTTACCGAAATACGACATTTATATGCTTGCTCGCTTAATAGAATATTACCGAAATACGACATTTATATGCTTGCCCGCTTAATCAAATATTACCGAAATATGACATTTATATGCTTGCCCGCTTAATCGAATATTATTGAAATACTATATTTATATGCACCCGTTTACTCGAATATTACTGAAACGTTACACTTATATGCTTACCCGCTTAATCGAATACTATTGAAATACGAATGCACTCGTTTATTCTCCTTCGATAGTAAAAAAAACTATACTTAAACAAATCTCAAGAAATAACTCGTGGAATGATGCTGATGTGTAAGGTTTCCGGAAATAACGCGTCCGGGTGGACCACACCTTCCATGATTCGAATAAACCAATCAAGAAACATTCCAAAATTGAGTGTATGGAAAATAAGGTATCGCGAAGCGATTCCATGGGGTATTGGCGAGCGCAGCAAGCAGGGGTAGCCTACAACTTGGAATCGCAGAGAGGTTGGCGAGCGTAGCGAGAAGTGGGGCTGAGCCCGCCTAGTGTCTTTATAAAATTGAACCTGTTTGAAATATTTTAATAGAAAGTACTAGAAATGGTAAGAGACAGAGTTTGGATAATAAATTTATTAATGGTTGTTTATTAATCTGATAAATACTATGTTAAAAACATTTATGCACTATGTTCTGATACTATTTTTATTTTTTCAGTTTTTATCATAAAATATTTGGAAGTCAAGACCTGCACATTAAACTTTGACTGTTCCTGGGTTTTTGAAACCATCCTATCTCTTGGTATTGGAATTGTTGATTTAGTCAAGATCTATCATAAACTATGTCGTTCCAAAGATTCTTGTTGGACTACCTGTGGCAAGCCATTGCATTTATTTTCAGTTTTAGCTTTATTAATAAAACATTTTTCTAAGTCACCATCAATAGTTCCATTGAATGAAAGGTATATATATCTTTCTTCTACATTTTACAAACTCACAAATGCTAGTTCTTTAATGTTACATATATATATGTATATACATACATATATATATATACAGTCGAGTCTATAACGAAACTCCATGCAACAAATTTCTCTATTTAGCAAATTTTTTTATAAGAATGGTTAATTTTTTTCATGATTACATTAAAAATAATCTCCATATAGCGAAATATATATCTCCATTTAACTAATTTTCTCAAGAATGTTCTATCATAAGTTCAGAAAACACTTCAAATTATTTGTAGAATAATTTTTTTTCATTGATTTCTAGTTTATATTTCATAGCTACATTCCTCTACCTTATTTCTCATGTCCAAAAAAAAGGCATTCAACCCCCCCCCCCCCAAAAGAAAAACATCTTTTTGCATGGTTACACATGACTTTGTTTTAGCCAAGATGAGCATGTGTTTTTGAAAAAGATTGAAACACTTGCTTGCTAGTGGGGCGATTTGCAACTATCACAAAGCATCCTAAAAGATAAAACTATTCCATTATTGTCTTTAAAATGGTGTTTGTTTCTTGGTTTGGATAGTAAGGCAAGAATAAAGGTCATTTTTCAACAGGTTTTCACCTACCTAAATTAACTCTCATTACTTTTAGAGTTTAGACAGGATGTTTGTTGTTTGTGGCGACTTGGAGCATTTTTTGTTGTGAGAGATCATTTGAATGAAGAATTTTTACTAAATATCATCTTTACTGGTGTCTTGACTTCTACGGCATTTGCATAAAATAGCTTCTAGTTTAAGGGGGCTCAGGGGTTGAAAACTTTTCAAAAAATCAATTTTTTTTATGATCTAGTTTGATTATTCAATTAATTCTTAACTCAATGCAAAAAACCGCATAAAAATATTAGCATTTTTAACGGAGTTATAAGCATTTATGTATCAACACTTTCATAGCCGCACCCATATAATTTCAACTTTAAGTCGCGTTTTCTCAAAACTTGATTTTTGACGACTAACACCAAGATTTAAAAAAAACTATTTGATGGAATGGCTTAAATTTTTTTTGCATGCATATAACATCATAATCTAGATTATGAATTAAGGATATAATTATCACTTAATAAAAACAGTATTAAAAAATCTCTCAAAGTTTAAAATTTAAACCCCCCCCCCCCAAAAAAAAAAACAACTTTTTTCCCATTAAAAAATATACAAAATATTAAACTATCTAAAATATATTAATTCATAATCTAGGTAATAATGTTATATGCATCCAAAAAAAAAAAAGCCATTCTATCAAATAGTTTTTTTTTAAATCCCCCCCCCCCCCAAAAAAAAAAAAATACAACTTTTTTTCCATTAAAAATACTCAAAATATTAAACTATCTAAAATATATTAATTCATAATCTAGGTAATAATGTTATATGCATCCAAAAAAAAAAAAAAAAGCCATTCTATCAAATAGTTTTTTTTAAATCTTGGTGTTAATCATCAAAAATCAAGTTTTGAGAAAACGCGACTTAAAGTTGAAATTATATGGATGCGGCTATGCAAGTGTTGATACATAAATGCTTATAACTCCGTTAAAAATGCAAATATTTTTATGCGGTTTTTTGCATTGAGTTAAGAGTTAAATAAAAAATCAAATTTGATCATAAAAAATCATTTTCAATCCCTGAACCCCCTTAAGCAGAACTCTCCTGGTAAAGTAATAATTTTGAATAAGACACCGGAAAAAGAAGGAAAAAAAAAAGAAGAAGTGGCGAAGATGTTTGAGATTCTGAAAAAAAATTCCGTTAAATATTTGTAAAACTTAATTAAATACCTCAAAAACAATGCTGTTTCAAAATTTAAACATTAAAAGAAAAATTTTTGCCGTTCTCTATTCAACGAATTTTTCTATATAACAAATTTTTTGTCTGAACGATGGATTTCATTATACAGAAACTTGACTGTATTTTAGAGATGCACTGACTATTCGATATTCGGTCATGTTACTGAATATTAGGTTAGGCAGAATATGAAACTGTTTGGACAAATTCGGTGCTTAATAAAATCTTTTAAAACACATTTTTAAAAAACTTTTCACAATTTTTACTTTTAACTGTCAATTTATAAATATATTTAAAATAATTATAAATAAAAATCATATTTTAAAAAAATGGAACATTTTTACATTATTTATTTGCTGTTTGTAAAATACAACTTAAGAAAGTTAACCATGAAAAGGATTAAAATGGTGATTAATTAGAATTCTCTTAGAAATAAATGATGTACAAATGCAAGTTCTTAAATTTTGTTTAATAAATAATCTGTTTCTTGCTTTTCTCAAATAAGTCTTTAAACAAGAAAGAAAAACTTTTGAGATTGATAATAGCTAGCTATCAAGACAGACAATTTTTGTTCACGATAATCATAATCAACTTATTCAGTCATAAGTACATTGTATTTCATCTCACTCTAAGTAAAATTGTTTCATTTGTTACATTAATAATAATGAAAATACCATAACTATATTTTCAACTGGCATGCTTTGATTTCTGATAAAAAAAGCACTATGAGCTAGACATTCTTTTATTCAGAATTAAGTTGAAAGTATTTGTACTATGACTCGGTCATTTTCAATATCATCATATTTAGTACAAACAAATCTAATATGAAGCAAATCTTGTTTAAATATCTTCATTATTGATAAAGTTATGAATAATTATTTAGTTCTGGTTTGTTTCGCACCCAGTATATATTTGATTAAATGTGTTCAAATATTGTAAATGGATTGAGGTATTATTCTTTGTTAAATTAATGTTTGTCTTGACCATATATTGAAAGTTTCTTGCAAGATTTTAAGAAAAACCTGAATGTTTACAATCTTTGAAAATGATCGCTTATTCCTGATCTAAACATTGATGTAAGATGCTTTTAAAAACTTAATTTTAATTGCTAAATTGAAAGAAGTAGAAAAGTTATTTGCATTGAATTGCCACCATTTGATTTTATTTTAGTTCATGTCAAACAGTAATAATAATAATAAAAACTAAAGTTTTTATAAACAAAAGCTTTTTATAAGTAAGCTTTATATTGAAAAAAATCTGCCTTGAGTTATTTAAAAAAAAAAAAAAACAATAAAGAGACTGTAAAGAAATTTAAAATTTTATTAATTAAAAAGTCTCATAATTGCCTGTCTTAAATAACTCAGGGCAGATTTTTATCAATACTAATGGTATTTTTAAAAAGCTCTTGTTTATCAAAATGTAAGTTTTTTTTTATTAAATTTTATGTAAAATTGTTTTAAAAAGTAACATTTTAATATCTTTAAATTTTGAAATATAAAAAGTATTTGGACAGCCAAATATTCAGTATTCAGCCCAAAAATTACTATTCGGCTGGCCGAATATTCGTTTCACCTGTCAGTAGAATATTCGGCATTGGAACAAAATCATTATTCATTGCATCCCTAATATATGTTTCTACTTTGTAGTCATTTGATACCTTTCTTTAAGATTCTCCATTTGTTTACTACAAGTTTTTCATCTCTGTATATTTAATATTATGGTCTATATAAAAATTTAATTCAATTAGCTCTTAATTATACATTTAATTATATTTCTAACTCAACTTGTTTGTTTTAAATTTGGTTGTTCTATTTTCATTGTTTATGTCGAATTGTAGTAATGTATAATGGTTTTATACATATATATTCAGGGTGATTAAAAAAAAAGTGGACAAATTGATATGGCAAATCAGGCACACGACAAGTATAAAAAAAATCACTTAGGAACAGAGGGCTGCAAACCACTTATTGAGTCACAAATACAGGGTGTTTCATCCTAACTCAATTTGTTTTGACGGTAATAAATTTCAGAAAACTGAAGCATATTATAATAAAACATTTAACAGACATTCTGATCTTTGTTTTAAATGTGATAACACCAAACAAAAGTGTAAGAAGTTTGTATTATGCGCACCAGAAATATGCACTTCTGTACCTCACATTTTGGACTGTGATAATCAGTTTATACGGTATCATCGATTGCTTGAGCAATATGTTTTTCCAGATCTTTTTTTAACATTATCACATTTCAAACAAAATAAGGTACATATTGTTGCATTTTCATTACAATATTTTTATTTTCCTCGAAATTATTTTTTTCAAACCCAGTGTAGCTAGAATGAAAGACCCTGTATTTGTGACTCAATAAGTAGTTTGCGACCCTATGTTCCTATGCGATTTTTTTTTTTTTATCCTTTTTGTATGCTTGATTTGTCATATCATTTTGTCCACATTTTTTTAATCGCCCTGTTTATTCTTTTTATCAAATGGTTAAGATACTGCTTATTTCAAGTTATTTTTTTTAAAAAGTATTGAATTTTTTTTTTTAGTAATTTCAAAGATAAAGTTACATACATTTTTGCTGTCTGAGAAATAATTTCCTTTGTTTACAAAATATCATAACTATTGTATTTTTTTATTTTTTCATTCTTGCTGAATGATTACATTTTGGTTAAGCTTCTGTCAAAACAATATTGGAAAAATTAGAATGAAATCCCTTATATCATCTCTAGTTCTTGAGAAAAATTTATCTCAAATATCCTTTCATCTGTTTTAGATGTTATTGTGAAACTATTCTTGCCTTCTTAACTTAATTGTAGTTTTTATTCTAAGAAATTTTTAGGAAGTAAGTCATTTTCTGCTTATTAATTATAAAAGCAATATTATAAACTTTACAATATTTAGAATGCTAGATATTTTATTTTCTTAAACTTTTGATAAATGTTTTCAAATATACATTTCTGTTATATTTAATTTTCTTTTGTTTGTGATAGCATGCATGTACCAATTTCTAAACACACACACACACACATATATGTATATAAATATATTAATTAAAAACAATGCCAATTCATCACCTGAGAATAATAAGGTTCTATCTGTGTTTTTGAAAAAATTAACTTATCGATAGAGAAAGGTTCTATTTGTATCTACGAAAGCATTTTTGCATCAAACTGATGTTATATGTAATTTACATATGGTATTATGGCTATGTTATGACATTATTTTAATCCAGAAATGCTTTCATAAATACAAGTAGAACATTTCTATATCGATAAATCATTTATTTTTTTCAAAAACACAGATAGAACCTTATTATTCTAAGGTGACGAATTGTAATCTTTAATTCAGACCCATGTGAAATATTTTAAAATAGGACTCTATTTTTACTCAAATCTTTTTTGCTTGTTTAGTTGAGATGAGCAAATTCTTGTTTTCCTTATTGACATATTTTTAATTTCTTACATTTTAGGCGGTCTTTTACAACCTATTGCTTAGATGTGATATCTGGCTACCTCGTAGATTTGCAAGCTATGGACAGTTCCATTCCAAGTGTTCCTACACTAATTCAAGCTTTTAAAGAAGTTCAACGTGAGCTTGAAAGACTTCCCTAACTGAACTTACTTAGGAAGTCTTCTTTTATAGCCAGTGTATAAAGAATAACATTTTTAACTTTTGAAAGTAATATCCATGTGATTGTATGTATGTTTTGATATATTGCGCTGTTTTAAATTCTTTCATCACTAAAACTTTTATTAAATGTGTTTTGTACATATTATTTAAATAAATCAAATTTTTTCATAAAAAAACTTACTTGCTTGTTTCTTTTTAAAAAGATAATTTAAGTCTGCAATTTCATATTGCATATTTAGAAGAATATTATCCCATACAAAATATTGCATTTTTAATTGAAAAAGAAAAGTTGTATTGAAAAAACAATTTTAAAAATTACTTGAAGTCGCATCTTATATGTTCTTAAAAGTCATCTTATATATTCTCCCCTTTATTCAAAAGTGCCATAATGCAAAAAAATGTTTCTGGACCATGTAGGTAAATTTTAGTTGATAAAATGATGTCACTAAGAAGTAGCATTCATACAGTAATACTATCATTATCTATGTAGTTCTTAGCAGCATCACTAGATCAACTAAAATTTATTTCCATAGAAAGATATGTAAAAGTCTTTCAAACATAAATAATAACACTACTGCTTTTTTTTTTTTTTTTTTTTTTTTTTGTCACACTGAATTTAAGGGTTTTTTCAGCTCCCAATATAGGATTAGATGAGAAGAGTCTATTAAACATGTAATAAAATTGTAAATGCATCAATGTTAAAAGAATGAATAATTTTCAATTTTAAACACACCAGTTTTAGTAGTACAGTAGACTCCCTTAAATCCGCACAGCTTGGGACCAGAGGTTGTGCGGATTTTAGAATTTTGCAGATTTCTGGTCATTGCTTTGTTTGCATTTTTAAACAGTAATTTGACCACAATTAATAGTGCATTCGGGATTATAATAAATACTTACAACATAATCAAATATTAAAATAAGTAATATGCTAAAATAATAAAAAATTAGATAATTTTTAAAATGATTAAAGTATTAATAGCAAAGGTCAAGTTAATAATCAATAGTGTATGATCAAATATTCATTGTAAAGATTAAATGTATTTTTCCAAAATTATTCAACAAAACTTGTCACATAAAAGTAAATTACTAATTCACATCAAAATCATAAAATAAGGAATTTTTTCTTTTTAAGTTTAGCCAGGCTCAATAACCAAAAAATCTTGATTAATGCATAAATATATTTGGTAAGAAGATTGTGATTACCAGTGACATCAGCAATATCTTGAATTTTTTCCAAAACAAAAATTATTCTTTCTTCATGGGAAAAAAAAAATGAATAGAGTATTATTGAGAAAATTACAAATTAAAAAATATATGGAACTGATACAAAACTAAAAAAAATCAAATTTTATTCCAATATCCGATCTGAAAATTTCATTGTTTACATCCATAAAATGTGTGCGGATTTTAGAGAGTTGCATATTTCTGGTTTGCGGATTTGAGGGAGTCTACTGTATATAGCCTACTTTCAGTGCTAAGGATGTTGGAAATTTGTTCACTTATATTGGAGACTAGGTGATCTGCCTGGCATTGCCCAAAACCATAGATGTTTTCAAACAAGCAGTGAATATTTAAAATCTCCATTCATATTAAAATAGAAAATAAATAAATAAATTTTATATGGAGTACATTTTTAATTTTACCTGAGTGAACACAGGTATGTATTCCTGTTATAAAAACCATGTTTTGGAAGGATAAATGAAATATAGTCATTGATTTTAGCTGGTTTGAACCACAAAAATAATGCAATAATTGAATTATTTGAAAATTACTTTCTTCAATGAGACCTACTCCATGCTAAATGCACGTACATAATGTATCAGAGTTTCCCCCAGGTTTAAAAAAGGGCAGGGCGCTACTGTTCTGAAAAGGGCACTTTTTATATTTTTAAGGGCACTTTTTCATTTTTAAGGGCACTTTTATGGGAATCTTTATCATTTTTAATCTAGATCATTATCTTTAATCTAGAATCTAGCTGTTCAAAAAGTCGTGAAAAAACAGAAATTTTATCAAAAAATTCAAAAAAAGGTAAATTTTGTTAAAAGATAGCGAAAAAATGACAAATATTGTTAAAATATCACAAAAAAAAAAAAGGTCAATGTTGTTAAAAGATCGCAAAAAACAACAGATTTTGTAAAAAAAATCACAAACAGCATAGTTTGCAAAAAAAAAAAAAAAAAAGGCCAATTTTTTTAAAGGATTGCAAAAACAGCAGTTTTTCACAGAATTTTCTGCTTTATTTCGATTTTTGGACGAAATTTCCATTTTTTCGCATTGACGAAATCTGTCGTTTTATCGCTATATTTTGGCGAAAGTTGCCTTTTTTTGCAACTCATTTGACCAAATTTCCCATTCTATCGAGATTTTTTGAAGAATTTTGTTGTTTTCCCACGATCTTTTGAGAAAATCTGCCGTTTTGTGAAATTTTGTGATGAAATTTGCAAATCTTGCTGGAAATTAATCGTTATTTCGCGATTTTTAACAAAATGTGTCGTTTTTTTATTGATTTTTTTTTCACGAAATTACCTGTCCCACGGGATGCATATGAGGCTATTTTTTGCTTAATTTATGCACTATAGCACGTTCGGATCATCACTGGATGGCTGCGTTTTTTCAAATATGGGGCAAGAAGGGTGCTATTTTTTTGAATGAATGACTAGAGGGGCGCTAGTTTTTGGATGAGGGGTGCTATTTTTTTTTAACTAAAGGCCAGGAGGGGCGGAGCGCCCTCCTGAAACCCTCTGAGGAAAACTCTGATGTATGCTGCACATCTGAACAAACCCTTAGAAAACATAAGGGGAGTAATTATCTAATTTACTACTGTTTTTGAATGGTGCCATGGATGGATTTTGAAGATCGATTGTAAATCAATCAGGAAAAACAAAATCAACAAAACAGAAAAAATTAACAGATGCTTGTGCAAGTTGTTGCTAGCATTCAGCCATGAAATGCAGTCGTTAAATCCCATATTTACTATGTGCTTTCATTGGCTGGCTCCTTTGTTGCTGTAAATTAGTGGAAAGCTGCAAATATCTGCATACCCAGTAAGTTTTACTAAAAAAAAAAAAAATCTAAATTGAAATTTAAAAATTTGGCTGTGAAGTACACTTTTCGTTGTTAGCTTCCACCCATGACAACAATTTCAGAAACCTGGGTGTTATAATTTTGGCATTATCCATGGTCAGGCAGGCTAACAGACATCTCTTATTTTATATATATAGATATGAGGATTCAAATTAAAGGTTTTTTGACCAATAGGAAACTATTTCATATTGTTTCAGCACTAGGTACAGTAAGCTATATGCCATCGAAACCAGTATACTTAAACTAAAAAATTATTGTTGCATTTAACATTGATATATTTACATTTTTAGTAGTTTCTTCTCTTCTAGCCCTTGATTGGGAGCTAGGAGAAAAAAATACAAACTTCAGTGTGAAAAAAAATTACCAACTTTGAAAACTCACTCTTTGTTACTATTAAACATCTTCCTAACTATACTGTCTAAACCAAGTACAATAGTTGTTATTAATAATTGATTGATGTCAATTACATTTTAATATATTTTATAGCAAAATTAGTGGGTGATGATTTTTTAACATTTTTACTTACTAAAATAAAATATACTTAAAATGATTTTTTTCCCCATTCCTTCGTGATTTTGTTGTAATTGATATACTTTTAAAGTTGACTTCTATTAGAGAATTCTGCATTCTCAAGCTGTTTGTTTGAATTGTATGTTTTTTTAAACAATAATAAATTTTAAAATTCTTACTTTTGTAAAAAAAAAAAAAAATCTGAAAAAAAAAGTATTGATACATTAATTAAACTCTGTCATTCAGAGTAGGGATTAGCTTCTAGCTCTTAAGTGCTTCATACCTCTGAGCTTATAACCCATGAATATGGGAATCACCTGATCATTTAAAGTTCAATATCGAAAGTTTCTTATCAGTCAAATTCTTGATAATATAGATGAAAATTCACAGAAGAAAAATAGAAAATTTCTGAACATTCTGAAAGCAATAATTTTTGTGCAACAATTGCAGAACGCTCTTTCTAAAAGCACTATCAGTAACTACTTTTCAGAAGCAAGTTTCTCACCGCAAAACCTACATGAAAACAGTGAAAAAGGATGAAATGATAGCTGAATAGTAGAAAATTTCTTTTGATTGTCAATTTTTGGAATATGTATCTTGTGACAGAGAGCTTCTACAAGCAAAAAAAGTTCATTAAAGCAATTTTTATAATAGCAGTATTGGTGAATCTGGTGAAGAGCAGGAAACACTCATGAAACAGACAACATCCAAAAAAGCAATTAGCAGTTTGGGTACTTTGAAAGGGTATTTGATATTTCATAATGATGACGACACTGTTTTCATAGCTTTGAAAAAATCCATAAAGAAGTTTGGAATACAAAATCAAAAGAAAGCAAACAAACATCTATAAAAGATTTACATGAAAAAGGAATGTTTACTTATACAGTGTATCTATATTATAAAGGCCAAACGTATCTGTGTGTAACGCATACGTCATTTTACAAATGGCAACACTTTCTCGCATTTTTTTCGCATGCAATTCAGTTTTGCAATTTTCGGTACTACAAATTTTATACTTATAAATATCTCACATTTTCAATTTTTATACCATCGTTTTGAGAAAAAAATGTATTTTTAAATGCAATTTGTTTGAAAGCTGTATCTCAATTTATTTATGAGTTATTAATTTTTTAATAGTTTTTAGTACGAGTTTTGTAATTGTGGCAACAGAAATATGCCATTTTCTTTTAAAATTGATAAAAACTGAAATAAAAATATCATGTTAAAAGAAATCGCCTGACATAAAATCCGATGAACTTTGGTTTTATTGCGTTTTTATTCACCAATTAAATGTATTTTTAACCGACTTCAAAGAGGAGGTTATGATTTCGACCTGTATGTATTTGTTGTTCACATATAACTTTTGCAAATTTGAACCGATTTTGATAATTCTTTTTTTGTTTGAAAGCGTATGAGGCCCATGTGGTCCCATTCGAATTTCATAAAAATCTGATAATTAGAACTTTTTTAAAAATAAAAACTTTAAATTTCAAATTCATTTTGAAGCAATCGACCAATTAGAAGTGTTCATTTTGCATGCTTTTAATGTTACACTTACATCGACACACGATCTTTTCACTGTTAAAAGTTTGAAGTTTTTGCTGCATCGTCACTCCACCGCTTTTATGGAATATCTCTATTTTGACCAATGAGAATTCACCATAATACAATGAAGTAATCATTTTCTGTAAAAGCGATGGATTGACGATAAAGTAAAAGTTTCAAATTTTTAACAGTGTTCAAAGTGCAAAATCCTAACTGGACGAGGGCCAGGATTCACATAAATTTTGCGCTGTTTGCGAAACGAGATTTATTAACAAGAAAATTTATTTAAAATATTGAAAAATTTGTTAAATTTTGACTTCTGATTCGTTAATCTGGTTTCGCTAACAGTGCAAATTCTACCTGGATTCCGGACAAGTTCTCTTATGCAAGTAACCGGAAATATAGCATCTAGGGGATATAGTGTGGAAATCGGCTATCTCAGGGCGTTTTCAGAGCAACTTACAAAAGTAACCAATGTTACCGACCGATTGTAGGGCAGTACGAAAGCAAATTGTGGCATCAATGAAAACTATTCTGTTGAATTGTAGATGACGTCACACTTCGCTTTGATTTTCATTTCGTACTTGTCTACAATCGGTAATAGGTCGGTCAGTAACCGGTAAGTTGTGCTGAACACGCCCTCTGTAACACTTATAAAAAGCGCTAAAATGTTCTATTCTTTAAATGTGCAACAATGCTAATGAAATTTAAAGATAGAAGCGACATCTGCAGGACATTTTCTAAAAATGCAAGAATTATTGCTAGTCTAGATAATGTATCACGAAAATGCCGCACATGTCGCTGTGATCGACACTTTGGAATTCAGTAGCATCGTTGCACATTTAAAGGATACAAATTTTTAGCACTGCTTGCATTGTAAAAAATTGAACCCTTTTGCTGCATCGTCACTCCATCGCTTTTATAGGAATTGATTACTTCGCTCTATTATGGAGCATTCTCATTGGTCAAAACAAAGAAATTCTATAAAAGCGATGGAATAACGATGCAGCAAAAGGGTCAAATTTTTTACAGTGTCTATAGAAGATTTTCACTCCATGTATTCCAGACTCTCTCCTTCTCGCTTTCCTTCGAGTAATGAAAAGTTCTCAAAAATGAAGGCTTATGATTGGTCAATCTTGTGTTGCTTAACAGCAATCCTTCTGGATCCTAACCACTGTTGCAGAGATGCTAGTTTTTTTCCAAAGTACGAAATCTTAGATGGAACAATTCTCGTATCCATCAAAGTGAAAGATCCACATCGATCCAGACATGAGAATTCGATATCGAAAAGCTGAAAATTCATCTCTAAAGAGCCTTACACGTTAAAGCTAGAGTGTCTGTGTATCAGGGTGCTTGTTATGCCGGATTCACAAAGTGATTAAAGTACATTGCTATGTGCTAGATTTACATTTGGACAAATATAAATGACGAAAAATTTTGATAATCTTATCATTAAAGTTAAGCAAGTTAACTTCTTTCACCCGTAAAACAAACTCGTTCAGGCGACTACCGCCAAGTTCTGGAATAAAAATTCTTAAATATTCTGTACTTTGGAAAACCGCGTTTATCAAAGAACATTCTTAACTTCAAATATTACTACTTTCATATAGACGCATGTTGAATCATGGTGTAATTTTGATAATATCTTCCTTTTTAGTTTTTATGACTGAAAAGGGTATTTTAATACATACGAACATTTAGAATTACTTTGCTATGCATTGAATCATAGAAGCAACTTGACGCGCTCTGATTGTGTACGCGTACTTTGAACTGTAAAAAATCTGACCCTTTTGCTGCATCTTCACTACCCCGCTTTTATAGAATATCTCACTTTTGATCCCTGAGAATGCTCCATAATAGGCTGGCTGAAATAATCGTTTTCTATGTTAGCGGTGGAGGGACGATGCAGTCGTGATGCAACTTAAGTTGTTGAAAAGATGAAAATCCTTTAGTGTATATTTTGCTCTGGAGGAAAAAATTATCTCTACATATCAATGCAAAATAAAGTGCATAGATGTGTGTAACAAAATTATCTTTAGATTCAGATTTGGTTACCGGATTAGACACCAGAATGATTTCAGATTTTGTTCATGTAGGATTCCTCGATGTGAATATGACGACACATGGAGCACAGTATACGATTGATTGAAAAGATTCTGGACAAAAATGAGTCATCAAGGGGGTCCTTGTGGCCGAGTAGTTAAGACACCACGCTGCTAATCTCTTGAGAGCGTAGGAGATTGTGGGTTCGAATCCCACTGGCTCCGTTGCACACACTCTTTATGTGTAGCTCCCGGTTGTACTTTTCTTGTGTTGCAATATTTCCTTGTGCTATCTTGTCCTTATATGTCCACGAATTTGTAAAATAATATGGATTATGTATTTATGTCTGTGTAGAAATAAAGGATCATTCGGCGTACAATCGAATTCTACTAGGAAATCATCATCAAATTTTATAATAGAAAATGCCTAGCATTGCGATGCATTGTTAAAATTTTAACTTTTGCTGCATCGTCACTCCATCCCTTTTATGGAATATCTCATACATACACTGTAAAAAAATTTACCCTTTTGCTGCATCGTCACTCTCCCGCTTTTATGGAATATCTCTCTTTTGACCCATGAGAATGCTCCATAATAGGCTGAAAAAATCGTTTTCCATAAAAGCGGTGGAGTGAGTTTCAAATTTTTAACAGTTTAGTTGGGCAAAAACGTCCATGAAAAAAGTATTTGGGCATCGAATGCTGTCACTATCTTATATATGCAGCCAAGTACAGGTTATGATTTTCGGATTCCTCGTCGAATCAACACCGCTCATTTCCGATGTCTTTACTGCATTTATAGGAATTATATTGTTGTTGTTTATCTATTGAATCATAGAGTGATTTTTGTTAAAATCTTTCTTTTTGCTTTTTCTGACTGAAGGGGGCGTACTTTTGACTACACTAGAAAAGCATTTTACTATTCATTGATACATGGAGTCATTTTGTTGTTTACTCATATATGGAAGCGCTTTGCTGCGCGCTTATGTGTAAGGACACTTTACTTGAGGCATTGTCACCTTTCGATAACCACTTCCGATGTCCGTACGATTAGATGTTGACTTTAAGATTTCATGATGGCGGTAGCCTTTCGTCGTGCCATATCAGAAGTTATCACATCCAGAAAACCTAAAGATTCACAACGATACTAACCGATATTCTAAGTGTCTTTTGAAAAGTTGACAATCAAACAGTAACAAGTAAAGCGAATACATGAGAACTCAGCAAAGTGCGTTCATTAGTAATGCGTTGCAAAGAGCCATCATATGTCAGTACACATAATTATGTATTACGGTATAAATAACTGAAAAGTAGGAAATAAATTTAACTTTTTCAAAAAAATGTATAACTGACTCCAAAAAAAGCGCTAAAAAGAATTAAATAATTCTATAAAATTCTCTAATGACAAATCGTTATCCAATAACCACACATTGACTATCATGTACCGGTATAAAACGGTTAAATTTAATATATAGAATTTAATATCCACCAAACATAGATTTTCCAGAGAATATTTTTTACAAGAGATTAATTTACATATTTTTGATTTAATTTTTGAATATATACATATAAAAAGTAAGGAATTACTTTTTGAAGTTGGTGCCAAACTATCTTAAGTATAAGAATTATGGATATATTATGTCTAGTACCATAAATTAAATGGGGAAATCATTATCGATTATGATTGTTTGGCACCAACTTCAAAAAGTAATTCATTACTTTTTATATGTATATATTCAAAAATTAAATCAAAAATATGTAAATTAATCTCTTCTAAAAAATATTCTCTGGAAAATCTATGTTTGGTGGATATTAAATTCTATATATTAAATTTAACCGTTTTATACCGGTACATGATAGTCAATGTGTGGTTATTGGATAACGATTTGTCATTAGAGAATTTTATAGAATTATTTAATTCTTTTTAGCGCTTTTTTTGGAGTCGGTTATACATTTTTTTGAAAAAGTTAAATTTTTAATTTATTGAAAACGTAATTTACAAAGGATACAACAATTTCTTTTTACAAAATTGTATTTTAAATAACATTCGAGTGTCTTCACCGCATTTACTCAATTCGTATCAGAAAGCTAAATGAGTGCAATATTATTTATCCGCGTGTATGTAATGATATTTTCCAAACTTCGAAAAAAAAGCAAATGAATGATTTCTGATAAAATATGGAGCTATTATAAATAAATAATTGGAGATTTGTGAATCATCACATTTCCGATTTGTTTTGCCGAGTGTCTTGAATATTGTTTTTGCTGTGTTTGTGTAATATTCCATTCTAATGACATCATATGCAAACTTTTCTGTAGATGTTGTTTAACACTGGATCCGTAAAAATGGAATGCTTTCAGAGAATGCAAATAACGCCTTTTTATATAAAAAAGCAAATGATTTTAAAATGATCAAATTAAAATACTATGAGAAGTGCATATGTAAATTTTGAGATGATAAAAATTATGACGGGTTTAGATTTCACATGGGAATTATATGATCATGTCAATTTAAAATATTTTTTTTTCATTTGCTTTATACCAAACATAACAGCCTTAATTTATAATTTCATCACAATAACTGATCTTTGTTGTACTTTACTCATAACATATGATTTAAGTTTAATTTTAATAATTTGGACAACTAAGTTTCATAGAAAAAGTTTTTTTCTCTCTTTTTAGCTTAAAATAATATTTGTGAGTTAGTCTGACCAATCAAAGATGCATTTTTTACTGTAGCTAATTTTGTGGGCTTATTATAAATCAATGAAACAGTTCCTTCGTAAACATTTTCTTTTGTCGAAATTCGACGGGTTCCACCTCGTTTTCTTAAAGCAACAAATGCTTAACAGCATTATTTAGGAAAGTTATGTATTTTTTTTTTATTTTTTTAATTCATTACCCTTTATAAATACACTATATAACCAAAGGTGGTCAGCCACTTGCGATTTTAGACATTTTGTTATCTAGAAAAATACATGAGGAATTATCCAGAAATCCTAAGTATGTAAACATAAAAGTACAGATCATACATTTCCTTGAAGGTTTTTTCCCAAAACCCTATAGGCCATCAACAAATTGATAAAGAATGAATATCTTTTGGATAACCCTATCAAAATTAATGTAGCAAAAGCAATCAAACTATAGATCATGATGAAGTAACTTATTGTAATAAACTGTGTTCATTTTTATGCGAATAGCATATGTACTCATAGAGAAATTAAGATTTTTATAAAAGAGTCTCAAATTTTTCCAAGTTTTTTGCTTATAATTCACAGAGTTCTTAATATATATTTTTTTTTTCCGAAAATATGACAAACAACATTGTACACAATACCTTATAATCAAAATTAAAATATAATGAAAATTGTAAGAAAAATGTTGCAGGTTTACTAAGTAATTTTTCATTGTGCATTCATGAGCACTATTGAATTTCATTTACATAATGTGTTAGCTAAATATATAGAGCAACTTTTGTTTAAGTCTCAAAAACATAGCTTGAAAATTCTGAAAAAACCCGTTGATAGAATAAGCTCAAAATCTGTTATTCCCAAAATGAAGCAAAAAGATGACGAGCTGTATTAATTTATTTATTTATTAGTGTCAATATAGAATACACAATAAGCACATACTACTATATTTGAATACAACCCCTCCTTTTTTTTTTTTTTTTTTTTTTTTTCTTGCTTTATTTTGGAAACAATTGGTTTTGAGCTCATTTTCTCAACAATCACTTTCAGAATTTTCAATCTATGCTTTTGAGACTTTTACAAAAGTTACTCTATACATTTAGCTAACAGTTATGCAAATGAAATTTTGATAGCTTTCATGCATGCGCAATGAAAAATAATTTAGTAAACCTGATCATTTTTCATATAATTTTTATTATCTTTTAATTCTGATTAAAGGGTATTGTGTACAATGTTGTTCGTCATATTTTTGGAAAAGAACATTGTTTTATATTAAAAACTCTGCAGATTATAAGCAAAAAAATAATAATAATGAAAATTTAAGACTGTCTTTATAAAAACTTTAATTTCTCTATGAGTATGCATACTATCTGCATAAAAATGAACAATTCTATCCATAACACAGTTTATTACAATAAGCTACTTAATCATAATCTATAGTTTGAACACTTTTGCTACATTAGTTTTGATTGGGTTATCCAAAAGATATACATTCTTTTACAATTTGTTGATGATCCCCTATGGGGTTTCGGGAAAAAAATCTTCATGGACATGTATAGTCTGTATTGTTATGTTTACACAGGATAATTCCTCATGTATTTTCTAGATGTTTAACAAAATGTCTAAAATTGCATTTGGCCGGTCACTTTTGACCATTTAGTGTATATTCTAGTGCATACAAAAATTCTTTTTTTTTTTTTTTTTAATCCCAATTTAACGAATTATCCCAATTCAATAATGCAAAGTTGCTAATCTTGATCAATTTGTTAAATGGGGTTTCGACTGTATACATTTTCTCCATCAGATTATGTATTCCAACACTTAAATTGCCCATAATTTTTCCTGCAAATTAAACAAAAAATGTTAAGTGATATCCATGTATCCTGTTGAAATATTAAATTTTAATAAAATATAAAATACCCATAATAAGAATTGGAGTTTCAGAATGAATTTTACAATTTAAAGTGAAATATAAATAGATCATAAAATCATACATTCATAATTACTTGCACTTTTGCATCATAGTAATTTGAATGCTAATATATAACCATTATATAATACTACAATTCAACATGTCCAATGAATAAAGAATAACCCAATATATAACAAACATAAACATGACGAGGAGTTAGCAATATTGGAACAATAATGAATTATAATGGAGATTGTGGTAATATATATACTATTTTGTTTTCTATTATCTTTTCTTCTTTACTATATATTCTTAACTATATCCCATTTTTTAACTGTTAGTAAAATGAGATTGCACATTTGATTTTTTCCCCCCACAAGTTGGTGATTGTATCCTGTAAGTATTTCTATTTTTAATGGTCTAATATGTCCTGTTTTTTCTTTGACTTACATTTTATGGATATGGTTAATCAGGCAATTTAGAAATCATATTTAGAATGTTTTCCTGATTTCTAATCAGAAATTAATCGTAATTGTTGTGTCTACATGGTATTGTACCTGAGAACCAGCCATATACCACAATCTCCATTATTAATCATTATTGTTCCAATATTGCTAACTCCCCTTTTGTTTAAGTTTGTTATATATTGGGTTATTATTTATTCACTGTACATGTTGAATTGTTGTATTATATAATGGTTATATATATATATATATATATTTCATTGGTATTTTTGTAAGTTTTGTATGGACTTCATAGCTTGATATATAATACTTTAGTATTTAAAAGTACATATTATTGATTTTGTTGTATTTATATTATTTTTATTCCCCCCCCCCTTAAAAAATGCTTCTCATTTTATCTTTACATTAAAATTAATTTAGATATTACTCTATATTTATATTTTTGTTACAAAAGAAGGGAGGATTATGCATTTATAAATCCATTTGCACTTCTAGCATCCTCAGTGAATTTATCATTGTGGGCAATTGTGATTTACATGTTGATAAACAGGTGTCTTGAGGTAATAATGCCTTGTTGTGGTTCTACCAATTTTCATGGCTTAGTTTTATTTTTCCAAACACATATAGGATTTGGTACGGCAACCTATCTGACTATATATACAAGAAAGAATATTTTAGCAAATATGTATTCATAAAATGTAATTGTGTTACTACCCTCATATTTGGGTAATAATACCATATAAACAAAACTATAAAATAAGATGGAATAAAAACATGTAAATTGTCCAACTCCAAAGATGCAATCTCTTCAGTCCTAGAAATTGACAAATTTCTCTTACTTAGGGGCTGTGCATATATAATGTTATCAACTTTTTGGTAATTTTGAACCCCCTCCCCCCATTCAATATCATGTGTTATCATTCTTCTTACACCCCCCACCCCACCCCCAGTAATGATATCAACGTCTAATTTTTATTTATCTTTAGAATTTATCTCTTTTATTTGAAGTGATATACAAAACAGGTTACATATTTTATTGATACATATAAAGAGAAGTCAATACAGTAGACTCCCTCAAATCCGCACAGCTTGGGACCAGAGGTTGTGCGGATTTTAGAATTTTGTGGATTTGTTTACATTTTTAAAACAGTAATTTTGGTGCAATTAATAATACAATCGGAACTATAATGAATGTTTACAATGTAATAAAATATTAAAATAAGAAATAAACTAAAATAATAAAAATTTAAATTTTTTAAATGTTTAAAGTATTAATAGCAAAGATCAAGTTAATAATCAATAGTGTATGATTAAATATTCATTATAAAGATTAAATGTATTTTTCCAAAATTACTCAACAAAACTTGTCTTATAAAAGTACATTACTAATTCACATCAAAATCATAAAATAAAGATTTTTTTTTCCAAGCTTAGCCAGGCTTAATAACCAAAAAATCTTGATTAATGCATAAATATATTTGATAAGAAGATTGTGGTTACCAATGATAATAGCAATATCTTAAATTTTTTCCAAGAAAAATTATTCTTCCTTCATGAAAAAAACATGAATATAGAGTATTATTAAAAGAAAATTACAAATAAAAAAATATATGGAATTGATACAAAACTAAAAAATCAAATTTTGTCCCAATATCCAAAATGAAAGTTTCATTGTTTACATCCATAAAATGTGTGCTGATTTTAGAGAGTTGCAGATTTCTGGTTTGCGGATTTGAGGGAGTCTATTGTAATATAAATTTTTTTACATCATGTAACACTTAAAAGAAGTTATCATTGAAAAGTATTTTATGATAGCTTTTCGTTAGATAGTGCGTTCAACAGTTATAATATCTTGTTGCACTTGCAACTCACGAACGTGGAAGAAGATATAAATTCTTATCAACAAAATAAAAGGACAACATTCTTTCTCTTTCTCTATTTATTAGTAAACATAAACTTCATTCAGGGGTGATTCTCGTCCGAAAATTTAAGGCATCCTTTTCCGAAAATTTGAAATTGGGTTATCAGTTCCGCATGTTGCCAACTTGTACGGTTTCACGCGCGGATAAAACAATCGCGGAGAAATGCAAATTTCGTGAAAGGATCACCAAAAACGCACACATTTTGTTAATATTTCGTGAAAAAAAGACAATTTCGTCAATGTTTTTGTAAACGAACTTTGTCAAAAGATCGATGAAAAATGCGAATTTCCTGTGCGGATCGCGGAAAAAACGGCAATTTCTCCAAACATCGCAGATAAAACGTTGATTTCTTCTGAAGACCGCGGGAAAATGCCGATTTCGTCTAAAGATTGCGGATATAACGCCGATTTTGTTAAAAGATCGCGGGAAAAAACGCCGTTTTCGATAAAAGATCGCTTAAAATATTTTGTCAAAAGAATATTTGAAAAAATACGCCGATTTCATCAAAAGATCTCGGAAATAGCGCCGATTTCGTCGAAAGATCGCGGGAATAAAATGCCGTTGTATAACCATATCGAAGTAAAAATTCACGTTTTGTAGACATAGAGTCGGGCAAGCCAAAATTTTAATTTTTTTTTTTTTTTTTTTTTTTTATTTTTTTTTTTTTTTTTGTCAGGCTAAATTACATATGTAGGTATTTGTATTTCCCAGACAGTATAAACAGGTCGACTTTTTAAATTTTACATCGACCGGACCATTAATCTATTTTGTAAAAATCGGATTAGGCCCTGGTGCTAAAATTTTTGCCCACGCAGGTTTTTAGGACCCAGACCAGTACGCGGGACCTCTAATATATATTATGAACTTGGCCCCCCTGTCGGGGATACAGTGCTCCCCCCCCCCCCCCTCGTCGCGTCGGGCAAATTCTGGCGCCGCCCTTGATGTCTATAGAAGTCCTATCGTTTCATGTAGCTTTGCATTATAGTTTTACCAGAAAAATTTAAAAATAAATCTTATTTTAAACTTTTATGAAAATATTTCTTATATCATGCTAAAAAAATTTTAAATATGGTGTAGCGTAAGGGAGACTCGTAAGAAAAAACCCAAAATTTTTATTATTGATTTTAAAGTAATGAATTTTGGTGTACTACTTAAGAACCTTTTTGTTAGAAATAATTAGCAAAAAAATTCACTTTTTATTATAAAGTATATTTTTTATGGGGATTTTTATGATTTTTTTTTTTTTTTTTTTTTTTTTTTTGTTAAAAAATACACTTTTTAAAATTACTACTCCTCATTCAATTTTCAATATTTTGGTATTACTAAAATTTCTTAAATAGTGTTATAGTATATAGAAAAGAACTAAGGAGAGATATTTTTAATTTTCTATTTTAATCGGCTAAAAAAAAACAAAAAAACAAAAAACAAGTTGGAAATTGCACATAAAGTGTAGCAAATGAGGTGCGTTCGTTGATAACGAAGTTTTAAAATATTCAGATGTTGCTGATATAGAAGAGCGTACTTTGGATACAATATAGTGGTCGAAATCTTTGTGTTCCTGTAAATATGCAGGGAATAATTTTTATTATCCTTCATTAACATATATCTTATTCATAAAATGTGAAGTAGTTTAATATAATTAAAACACCCCCAAACAATGTTTCCCCGTATAACATTTTTTAGTGGAATACATTTGTGTGGCCCTGTAATTTGATAATAAATATTCTTTGCATCACAGATTGTACAAAACAAAATGCATTTTTAGTACATATTTCATAGATTCATGTCAATTCTGTTATATTCCAATGAGTGTAACACCATTAAAATGCATTTGAAACTTTTTTCCCCACTGACCGTAATGTGAAGGAATACTTTTGACGGTCCCTGTAATTGATCAATGCATCCGATTTTCATAACATTTGAAATGACTCGACAAAATTATGTAACAAATATACGTTTTAAATTTCAAACGATTAAAATGCACTTGAAACTTTTTTCCCCATTGACCGTACTGTGACGGAATACTTTTGACTGTCCCTGTAATTGATCAATGCATTCGATTTTCATAACATTTGAAATGACTCGACAAAATTATGTAACAAATATACGTTTTAAATTTTAAACGATTAAAATGCACTTGAAACTTTTTTCCCCATTGACCGTACTGTGACGGAATACTTTTGACTGTCCCTGTAATTGATCAATGCATTCGATTTTCATAACATTTGAAATGACTCGACAAAATTATGTAACAAATATACGTTTTAAATTTTAAACGATTAAAATGCATTTGAAACTTTTTTCCCCGTTGACCGTAATGTAACGGAATCCTTTTGATTGTCCCTGTAATTGATCTATCCATCCGATTTTCATAAAATTTGAAATGACTCGACAAAATTATGTAATAATTATGTATTTTAAATTTCAAACGATTCGGTTGAGTAGTTTTTGCGTTGTTATATGCGGACAGACAGACGGACGGACTGAGTGACAACAATAGGTGCTACGTATTTACATAATTACGAACGCACTTAAAAACGCATGTTAAATTTCCTTAAATTTTTTATAATTTTCATGTTTACCAATTTATGTAAAATTTTCAGAAATAGTTAAAAACAAAATCTCTCCTTACTTTTGTTGCAATTTTTTTTAAGATTCTAAAAACATAAACACTTTGTTTCTAAATCATTTTACCACTGAGCCTTAGTACTTTGAACTTAGGCAAAATATGAAAAAAGTCATTTTCAGGAAAACACGTTTTAAACGGCCGCTAGTCCTTTAAACTCTATAGTGAGTACAATTAAAAAAGCTCATTTTCTACCTGTTCCGAGTGTCCCCGAATTCTGAAATTTTGCATGGATATTCGCAAATATGTATTTTATCGTTTTCTGAGATAAATTTTATTTTGAACTTTTGATGATTTTTGGCCGAAAATGGGGTTTGGGTCTCCCTTAAATAAAATAACTTATTCTACTTAATGCTGCAAAAAATGTTTGTGTATTTATTTATTTACTAGCCGCCCTTGGCGACCAGTTTGGTCTCTCTTGAATGTGTACTAAGCATTAAATCATATTGCTTTTATTCATAATTTATTTTAATTGCTGAATTTTTTGCCAAATTAGAAGATTTTGCTAGAGAAACAAACACAGATGTCATATACGCACCACATTGGCGCGATTGCGACAAAATGACAATTATATGTGCCTCACATGGTAACCCGACTTGTTATCTTTTTAATTAATAAGCTGTTTGTTTGCTTTTATTTTCTTTTTTTAAATGATATAAATTGTTTTTTCTATTAATTCTTAACTAAACTTTTTTTTAAAAAATATTTCCTTTTTAAAATAACAGAAATTAGCTAAAAAATATGTATGTAACTGGTATTTGAAAACGAAGTTTTCGTCAAATTGGCATCAGAAAAATAATGCGCCAATGTGGTGCATATATGACATCTGTGATGATAAATCAAGAACTCAGTATTTTTATGATATCCTAGCGCAGATAATAAATCACTAAATGTTGTACCAGTGTCATTTTTTAGGTGCGTTCGTAATTATGTAAATACGTAGCACCTATTGTTATCGCTCAGTCCGTCCGTCCGTCCGTCTGTCCGCATATAACAACGCAAAAACTACCCAACCGAATCGTTTGAAATTTAAAATACATAATTATAACATAATTTTGTCGAGTCATTTCAAATGTTATGAAAATCGGATGGATAGATCAATTACAGGAACAATCAAAAGGATTCCGTTACATTACGGTCAATGGGGGAAAAGTTTCAAATGCATTTTAATGGTGTTACACTCATTCGAACATAATAGAATTGGCATGAATCTCTGAAATATATACTAAAATATGCATTCTGTACAATCTGTGATGCAAAGAATTTTTATTATTAAATTACAGGTCCACACAAAAGTATTCCACTATATAATGTTATACGGGGAAACATGGTTTGGTACGTGTTTTAATTATATTCAACTATTTCACATTTTATGAATAAGATATACATTGCTGAGTTGTAATAAAAATTACCTCCTGCATATTTACAGAAACGTAAAGATTTCGACTACTATACTGTATCCGGAGTACGCTCTACTATATCAGCAAGATCTGAATATTTTTAAAACTTCGTTATCGTACGAAGTACCTCATTTGCTACGTTCACGTACAATTTCCAACTTGTTTTATTTCATTAATTATTTAAAATATAATAATATTATCCTTTCACTCATTTCATTTATAATGCATAACTTCAGTTTGAAACTAAAAAGTTTAAAATTCATAACTTTTATTTATTTTTTTAAGTAAAAAGAACAGAAAAAAATAAAAATAACATTCATTGCGAACAACTTTGGATAATTTTTAACATTAGAGTTACTGAAGATGAAATGTCCAGGGAAATAAAAAAATAATAATAACAAAATTGTAATTTAACAAATTACGACGACTATTTGAAAAATGATATTTTCAAAGATTAAAATTTTAGAGACTTATAAATAAATTCTATGTTTAAATTAATAATAAACATCATTTTTAGGATGATTATAACGAGTCACATATTACGTGCGCCGTGCGCATTAAGCATTATCATGACACGGTCCAGCTCTGAAAACAATACTTGACACAGTCCGAGCTCACGAATTAAAAAAGGCACGGCCCGGGGCGGACTGCGTAGGACTCGAGTTAGGTTCCAATTCAATTTCTGCGAGGATGCATGTCTTTTTGGAAACCTTTTATTAGCCCAAGAGTGGGGGGATGACAGCCCCTTCGTTCCCCCCTTAAATCCGACATTGGGCCCGACCCAAATCTGCAGAGAAATAATGATCACGACACGGCCCGGCTCTGAAAGCAAGAAGAACTGACCCAACCCGAACCTCGCAAATTAAAAAAGGACTCTAGTTAGGTTTCAACTCATGGATGCATGACTTTTCGAAAACCCTTTATTACCCCAAGGACGGGGGGCGATCGCCCCTTCGCCCCCCCTTGGATCCGCTATTGTGAACTCAATGAGGTAATTGCCTGTGCTGCCGCCTCCCAGTCTAGTATTTTTATTTATGGACTTTACCCACGAATAACAACTGCTACACTTCTGCGGAATGCTCCCTCCGAAAAAGACTGTTTATTGGACAAAGGGGAAGCAGTATTAAAATTTTCTTGATACCTATTGGTGTTTTTCTTATTTTTACTCGTGGTTAACGTCCATTTGTTTAAAGTTCGGAGCAGTTTCATTTGACATCACAAATCGACCATTGGAGGTCAAAAAACCGTTGAACGGCACACTGTAAAAAATTTTACCCTATTGCTGCATCGCCACTCCCCCGTTTACTAGCTGCCCAGCGTTGCTTGGGCCCGTGATGTTTTCAAATGTGTTATTTGCATGGAGCTAAAAAGATATATGGAGATGACATATATGACGTCACTTGTAGCCGTTCCTACCCCTTTTGGTTCCGCCATATTTGACCTGGGTAAGCTGCCTTGTGCCGTCTGCTACCTCCCCAATTTCTTCCCGCGGCACAAATCAACTACGGTAAAAGTCAAACATGGCGGACGCGGGAGGGGGGGAAAGAACTCGTCTTTCTTCGTCAGTGCTCACCACAATGCTAGATTGATATGTTGTCTCCCCTTATCTTAGCTCCATGGTTATTTGCTTTCTAAATGACCCTTAAATTAAACTCAAATTTCCATGATTTTATATCTTGAAGTTCATTTTGTCAAAATTTATATTTTTAAACGGAAAAGATATTGAATTGAAAGCATTATGCTGTTTGGTATTTTATTTTCTATGTAATTTGATTTTTTAGAAACTATACAAACCGACAGCGAACGAAACCGCAACGGAACACTTAGGTTTTTACTGAATTCGTAAAAAATTTCACCCATTTTATTTTGTAAAAAAAGAATTCTATCCATACGAAAGTTCCAAAGTGTTTGAAAGTAATGTAAATCTGGTTTATTGAAAGACTCTAAAAAGATTGGGCAAAAATACGGACATCTAAGTTACTTTTAGCGTAGCAAAAATGTATTCTCCATGAGTCGGGATGTAATTCGTATTTGTCGGTGTATTTGAACTGGTTAAATCTCATATTTTTTTTAAACAAATTGCAACATAAATTATGAAAATGTTTTTTAGCTTTAAGAAAATATTTTCGGTTTGTCAGGACGTATATAGATTGCGCCCTGCAAAAACAAAACCGCAATCAAACGATCTGGTTTTTATTGATTTCGTCAGAATTTTCGCACTTTTTATTTTGTAAAAAATTTTTCTGCTCGTCCGAACGTTTCAATTTTTTTTAAGAAGGCGTAAATTTGGTCTATTGAGATGCTTTTAAATGTTGGGCTGAAATATGTACGCTTAGATACTTTTACTGCAGAAAAAATATTCTGTACGTGAGTCGCAAAGTGCCTCCTTTTGCCGGTGTATTTGAAAATGTTAAATCTTATATTTAAAAAACCAATTGCATCATAGATTATAAAAGTGTTTTTTAGCTTAAAGAATGTGTTTTTTGTATATCGGTACTTGGATTGCGTTTTGCTAAGTCAAAACCGCAATGAAAACGATCTGTTTTTTATTGATTTCATCAATTTTTTCGCACATTTTATTTTGTAAAAAATATTTCTATCCATCCGAACGTGTCGAATTTTTTGTTTGGGAGTATAAATTTGGTCTATTGAGAAGATTTTAAAAAGATTGAGTTGAAATGTACACGTTAAGATAATTTTAGCATGGAAAAAATATCCTCTCTGCGAGTCGCAAAATGACCTTCTTTTGCCAGTGTATTTGAAAGGGCTAAAATCCAAATATTTAGAACCAATTACACCATTGGTTAGAAGAAAGTTTCAACTTTAAGATCTTCTATTTTGTTTGTTTACATCTTAAAAAATATGCCTTGGAAGAGCATTGACAAAAGGGAGAAAAATGGTTTTGGGAAAAATGACTCTTTTTAAAGGGTAAACTGCAACATTATTTCGAATTAATAATAGCATTTGAGGCCTAAAAGTACAATCTTTCGAAATATGTCTGCTAAGTTTAACTGCGTCGAACAGTTTGGTTGATTTGGATTTATAAAAAAAATGATCCAAAAACAGAAATAAACGCCGAAAAATGCTTTTTCTTTCGTTTAGGTGCATAAAAGAGTTTGTGCGCATGTGCAAACGATTTCTTTCCCCGAACATTAAAAAAATGGCTTTTTTATGAAAGTGAGTTCCACTTCGTAATTAATATATCTGAAATTAATCAAAATATTAAAATTCTGAGCTTCAGGTGCATCAGGAGAGGTATTGGGCTACTCTCATAAAAATTTTGAGCCTTGTACGTCCCGTAGATTTTGCTAGCCATCTCAGACACACACACACGGACAGACAGAACGTTTTGTTCTTTTATTAGTATAGATCTCTCTTTTGACCCATGAGGATGCTCCATGATAGGCTGAAGTAATCGTTTTTTATAAGGGCATGTTTACAAACAAACGCTTCCTTCAACTAATCTACCAATTACATTTTTGCTTTAACGATCATTACAGGAATCATCATGGCGAAATTGATTAATCATACAACAGAACTTTTCATCGCAGACAAACCAGACCAATCGTAGATCCGATTTAGACCAATCAGATCACATTGACTTCTTATGTACAGTAGGAGTCTTAAAGACGGGCAGGAAATTACTGTGGATCCACCGTAATTTTTGTTGCAGTTTGTTAAAGAGAAAAAAAAATAGTTTTACATTATTGTGTTTTGGCAATATCTTTTCCGTTAAGGTTTTTTATTATTGAACTCTGTGTTCCATTACCTTTTTAAAAACGGCTTTATTATGTGTCTAGCTAAATTTCTCAAAGCAATATTAAACGAAGTTTTTCTTCACTATTTATTAATGATTCTGTTATAATTTTTATCTAAATATACTAATTGATTTAAAATTACTTTAGGTTATGGGTTTTCCGCATGCTATGTGCGCTGTAATAATTCAAGCAAAGTTTTTAAATATTTAGTATATCGTTATAGCATTAAGCCTAATGCATAATCGGCAAGAAAAGTAGGTTTTTCTTCGTTTTCTTTTTGTCTAACGTTAGTCCTGAAATCATTTTTTTTCCAAGAATCTAAGAAAATCCTAGAAGGAAGTAAATGATCGAAGTGGACTGAATTTTAAGTGGTTATTATCATATATTTGAAAAATAGAAGATATTTCATTAAGAGTGAAAGTCTAATTATGGATATAGGAAAGTTGCAGATAAAACCATTAAGCGCAGAAAACGATTGGCCGATGTGGAAATACAGAATCAAGTTTGCTTGTTAATATTATACTAATGCTTTAGAACTGGTTGAAGGAAAGTTAGTCAAACCGGATCAACCACCCGATGGAGTTAACGAGGCATCTTTGAAGAAGTACAAAGACGATCTTGGCAAATATAAAAAGGCAAATACTTGTGCCATGATGGTGCTAACAAATTCAATGACAGAGAAAACTATGCAGAAAATCATGAGATTTGATAATGCAAGAGAAGTATGGCTAGAGCTTCAGAAACTTTATGAAGCTACTTCTGATAACCAGTTGTACAGTATATGTCTACAGTTTTTTCAGTGTAAGTGGAAAGTGGATGGCAGTATGGCTGCTCATCTATCGAATTTAAAGAATCTTTGGAGCGAATTAAATTTGGGTCTTCAAAGAAAGCAAGAAGTTCAATTACCTCAAAGGCTACTAATTTGCAAGATCCTAGACACATTGCCTCAAGAGTGCCGTTCTTTCAAGTCGAGTTGGCTACTTCTGAATGAAGATAAAAGAGCAATTGACGAGTTAACAACTCAGTTATGTTCTCTAGAAAGAGAAAATAAAGAAGAGAAGTCAAAAAGTGATGTCCAAAATCATGAAACATTAGAAGTAAAAACCAGTAGGATAAAAACACCTTTAAAAACCAAACAGCAGGTTGGAAAATGCAATTACTGTCATCAAAATGGTCACTGGGTAAAATATTGTAGAAAGTGAATAGCTGATGGTAAGCCAGCAAAGCCCAATCAGAATAATAAGTACTTAAGAAAAGATAGTTCTACGGCAAATATGTCATTAATAGCTCTAGACAAACATGCATTTTCGTCTGAAGAAAATTGCTATGATTGGTTTGTTGATAATGGTGCATCAAAACATATTACAAACTATGGTAATTATTTTACAGAATTTGAAAAATTTGAAACCCCACATGGTATTTGTAGAGAGAAAGGTCTCTACATATAGTAAACAAGTGGCAAGAACTCGAAACCAATCGGCAGAGCAAACACATCACAAAAATAAACACTTCATTTCTCTCACAGCCAGTACGAAAATCGCAAGAGAGATAGAACGCTTGAATTCCACTCCAGTGTGTAGAGAGAGAGAAAAGAGTCATTCACGGTAGAAAATCACTTTTCTCCCTCAGTTCTTCTCAACGCCTTTTGGCAACAGTTGAAAAAGCGGCAAGCTACGAGTTCTACGCGAAAAAGCCGCGCTGCAGTCAGGGCCGTAGCAAGGTGTTTTGAGGCCCCCCCCAAAAAAATATAACTTTGGGCCCCCCCCTCCCCTCACTTTCAACTGAATTTTTAAAAAAATATTTATATTGAAGTTTTCAATGAGTTTCAAATTATATTAATGTAATAAACAAATTTAATAATTATCATACGTATTTTAAATCATTATTAAAATTATTATAACATTCATAAATCTGCACAAATACGAAATAAATATGCATTGCTTAAAGAACCCGTGGCAAAATGCGCGAGACACTGTGACGGGCGTCGCAGACTTTTAAGGACACCTGCAGATTCAGCAATGCCATGGACGCGCTATTGCGCTTAAATTATGCAAAAAATCGGTCATGGGGCACAAAACATAGCTCTTTCCCGTGGGACGCGTAATTTCGTCAAAATATCGCAAAATAAGAGCGATTTCATCCAAAGATCGCGAGAATAAATGCAAATATTATCAAAGCATCGCGAAAAACGGCAAATTTCGTCAGAAAATCCCTCAAAAGCAGATTTCATCAAAAGCTTGCGAAAAAAAGGGCAAATTTTGTTTAAAAAAAATCCCCCCAAAACGGCAAATTTCATCAAAAAATCTTGAAAAAAAGACAAAGTCAAAAAATAGCAAAAAAAAAAGACAATTTTGTCAAAAAATCTCGAAAATAAAGACGGATTTCGTCAAAAGATCGTGAAGAAAACGAAAATTTCGTCGAAGGCACAAGGGAAAAAAAGAAAGATATTGCTGGAAGTGGATTTTTCTGTTTTATTATTATTATTATTTTGTAGGTGATGGAAATAATTTACACATACACATGTATGTTACCATAATTAATTAGCACTACAATAGCAGAAAAAAATATATTTATGTAATACGTTGCATTTTGCAGACATTTGAAGATAGTTCTGCCACCGGACTTAAAGATAAATTAACAATGTTAAAATAAAATTTGTCTAAAAGAATTTTACAAATAAGCATATAATGCTAAGATTTTATTATAAAGTATAGAAAATAAATAAATTATATAAACACATAATTTAACAGTTCGCTACTTAAGAGGCTACTTCAGTTACGCGAAAAGACCCATTCTCTAATGCATGGAAGAATGGAATGGAATACTATGAAAGAAATTTATATCTCAGTTGCATTTCAATATATTTAAATGATTTTTTTTCACTGGATAGCTGAGATCAATCTGTATGCAGACTTTTTTCACCTTTTTTTATTTTGCTTGCAAAGTTTTTTTTTTTTTTTTTAAGAGCATACTTTAATTTTCGAAACCGGTTTTAAAAATGAAAGTGACCTCATTAAAATTATCTGTAAACAAAATTGAAAAGCAAAATACAGCCCGTCTACAGATCGATCTCAGCTATCCTCAAAGAGCACCGATTAACCAAATTCATTGCCTAACCAAGTATTGAATGACAAAGAATTTACAGAAACTGACATATAAAAATTTTACAAGTTTCTTTTTAATATTAATTTTCTTAAAGTAACAATTTATATACATTTTCCCCCCTTTTAAAATATGAAATGCCAGTAACTACAGGTTTCAAGACAATTATAAAATCTAGTTCATACCGACTTTTTCTTAAAATAAATAAACAAAAATATTTTTAAAATAAGAACTTAAATGATAAAGTGAAAGCAAAATTGTTATTATTTTGAAAAGAGGCAAAGGATTTCGAATTGTGAGTAAAGACATAGGCCCCGCAACACTTTAACAGGCTCGAGAACTGTGCCATTTCTTGTCAGTTTCAGAGCCCATTAAGAATTAGAAATAGAGGAAGCCCGACATCAAATGGGGGGGGGGGGGGTCCCTATTATCCTATCAGTTGTTTTTTCATTTACTAAATCCATTTTTCGTATGTTTAAATTATTCGAAATTTTACCATGCAAATTTCGATTAAATAACGTTTTTACTATTAAATTAAAACTGACTATCTACATATTATACACATTAAAAAATATTTTATTAAATACATAATTATACGTTACCAATTAATTTTGTAAAAGACATATATGGAATTACAGTTGAGAATATTTGAACTTCAAAACATTTCTTATGTTTTACAAATTGCAGCATAGTAAGAAAAAATATTTCATAATAAAAAAAAAAAACTATATATGTTTTACTCTGATTGAATTTATTGAATTGAAAATTAGCTTTGAAAAGCAAATTTGCGGGGGCCCTTTGTATTTTAGTTGGTAAGAATGGGCTTTATGAGCCAGTGAGATTATTTGGCATCATGGAAAGAAAGAACGAAAGAGCATAGAAAAATTTAAAATTGCACAATTTCTTATTGTGACATGAATTTAGAACTCTAGATTTTCAAGGAAATAAGAGTATAAATTAAATGAGAATTTACTTATTACTTGTTAACAAACGAAATAGTAGTTTAATATATGAATGCAATGGAATCGGAAGTTGACGCAGGAATTTTTTCTTGGATCCCATTTTGTGAAAAATAAAGTTATTTTTATGAAATTTATTGTATTTTGTAATGAAATTTGAATTCCAGTTATTGAAATTCGCATCAAACATTTATTAATAATGACTTATTTAAGTCTATATGCTAAATTTCTCATTTCAGGTGAACTTGTTTCTTTTGCAAAACACATATTTTAAAACCTAACAGTATAAAATTAATTAGAGTATATTTTTATGGAATAGAATTTTGTGAATGGTGTGATTTATTAAAAAGAATTTTGTGAAGGAGCCCTAATAAAACGCTTAAATGAAAAACATGTAAATGAGAAATGTGTGTTATTAAAATGTGCTCTATTAGTATACATATATTTTTCCAAGCTGTGTAAAATTTTCTAATACTTAAAATTTTTAATAACTGCTATATAAATTACATAAAATAATAAATATGACTTACCAGATTAGTATAGGAGTAGATCTTTTTTCTTCCAGATATACACTAAATTTTATAAATACTATACTATGCGTATTACTAAAATAAATCAGAAAAAAACATACGAAAATCCACATCTGAAGTGCTGTGTTGTCTACAAACATGTACTTGTATGCATTAGCGGGCTGCTAAAGTACTTGAATAGGCCAGTACTCCCTTCAAGGTCAAGGAATCCGGTTACTACTAAGTAACTAAGCTGTTAACTTTTAAGGGGATTCTCTAGATGTTATTTGTGTCACCCACGTCGTGAAATCGGTGTGAAAAATGACCTATCTTCTAAGAACATAATATTCCGGTATTTCAAAAGAAAACACCCTTTTGTCGCTAGCAGCTTTATACAAGAACCCGGCTTTCTTCAGAGTCGATCCAATGACCGGTACTCTTTCCTTATCTTTCTTAGTTCCATGCAAAAACCCATGGTCAAAAAGCGAGAAGGGAAAAACGAGTAAAAAAATAAGAATTTTCAGTTTCTTGGTTTCTGAGTTTTTGAAATCTAAACAAGGTTTTTGATAAAAACAGGGCCCCGTTAAGGCTACGGGGGGCCCCAGAACAAACATTATTCTGGACACCCCCCCCCCTCTATCTATCTGTAGATTTTTTTTTTTTTAATAATGCAGAAGTGGCAAACACTAAAAATAAAAAGCATAAAACATATTGCACACATGCATAAATTTTGTAGTCACATCTATATACAAGATATCCCAAAAATTGGGTATCCCACAACTTTATTTAAAAATATTAATTTGATAATTATAGAAAAAATGATAGATTGATTGAGATAAGTATTTCTTTGCAAATTTTTACTTTGCTTACCTACGTACATTACAAGAACTCTAAAAAAGAAAGCTCAAAATTGGACATAACAGTTTTAACTTATCAAATTACGAGGAAACATTAATAAAAAATTTCTTTTAAAAGCTATAGGATACTATGTTGTTGTAATCAGGGCCTGACTAAGTTACGGGCAGGCAGGACAACTGCATCGGACGTGGGGCCCACTCAATCGGGGGCCCTCAAGGGTAAATATAATTTTTTTGTTAAGGCTAATAAAAAATGGCCAAAAATGACAAAAATTCCTTCTTTCTTTCTTTATTTATTTTTAGCTTTATTGGGGCTCTTTTCTCATCTCTCCTCTGTTTTGGAACCCCATGCTCCCCTCTCCTGGATCTAACAGTTACATCACAGTTGTATTTACATTTTAATGGCTCACATTTAGTCTTATATTTCTATAACAGAAGAAAAAAATGTATTCGATAATTTCTTAAAGTTATCTTTTTTGTGCTATTCTGCATACAAATGCGAATAGACAACTAGTATAAAAGTTAGTTTTAGACACTTTAGCATAATTCAAGAAAAAGTCCAAAAGTTAGAATGGGGCCCCCCCACATTCTAAGTCGGGCCCTGGTTGTAATAAAATTTTAATAATTTGTTTTCTAATGATATAGTTTGTTTTCTGCGTATGTGGAGGGAACACTGAAGCAGAGAGGAAAAGGAGAACAACATTCCCTTCCTAAATGTTAGAAAACGTATGAATTTCGGTCACTTTTGGCACATTTTAAGCATTTGGCACCCCTTAATGAAAATCCTCATTATTGGAGGGGGAGAGTTTTAAAAAGGTGCACCTGGGGAAATTGCCTGGCGGGCCCCTGAATAAGAAAAGGAGAATTTGAAAAAATAAAAACATTAAAAGAAGTGTTTTCTTACATTTTCAAAACAAATAAACTTCGGTAAAAAGGTCGATAGAATCGATTAGGGGGCCCCCTGACTTCGTCGGCCCCCCCCAAATGGGGGGTATGGGGGGCGGTCGCTACGGCCCTGGCTGCAGTTTAGGTAAAAAAAAGCCTTTTCTGCAGCGTGGGCTGGTGATTTTTTACATTTTGTAAGATAATTCTTCAAGTATGAATCTTTTTTTTGCTTCTATATTACATTAAGAAGATGATCTCCTAAGAATTTAGACTGTAGTGCTGACTGACCGGCTGAGTACCTTCTGTGTTTCCAATGTGATCGTGAGTCTTCATTAGTGAGTGTGATCGCCATCATCTGTATTATCGACATCATCTAAAAAAGATAGTGCTAATTAAAAGATCCCATAAGGGAATAAAGTGTGGTGTCGACTAACAGGCTATATGTTCTTCGCCTACCTGTTTGTGATCGTGTGTACCCTCAAGAAAGTGTAATCACAAAATAGTGATCCAGGCCATGATGGTCTTAAATATCGACATAATTCAAAAATATCAGTGACATAAAAAGCAGCGTGGTGCATACAATTGTTTTAGCCAAAGATCAGTCAAATTGACTGATAAGATCTAATGATCAAAAAAGAATAAAAATCACTGCCACAATCCAGCAGCACATGGTGCAAAGCCTAAGTGAGGCAAAATAATATAGTTGCCAAGGAAAACACAAATCTAATTTCATTATGTAAATATCAACTTCACGAATTTAATCTAGAGGTTACTAGTAAGTTTGCTGCAGCAAATTCTTGTATATATATTTTTTATTTTGAGTGTTTTTTTTTATCTCTTTTTATGTGTTCTATCAATAAATATGCTCTGTTTTCAATAACATTCATGTTTCATCACTTATATATAGTTTTTAATTTCTGAAAAATATAAGCTTCCTTTCTGATCTCAATAATGTTTATATCACATTATCTCATATAAATCTTCATTTTAGAGGTATGATAATTGCCTCCTTACTATACAAATATTTTTGCAATGATTAAATATCTACATCTCTATCTCCTCTCTATGGACGCATTCGTAAACACCAAACTAAACGCACTGGTTTTCGTGCAAAAACTGAAATCAGTGCGGTTAGTTGCGGTTCGGTGTAACCAGTTTTAGATGAGTTTACGAACGCCGTCGAGTGCGTTTAGTGTCGCACTGAAAATGAACGGTTTGTTTACGTTTTTGCTCATCTTGGCGATGAAGTAGAGTGCAGTATTGTGATTAAAGTAAGTTTTTAATCTTTTATTATTTATGACAGTAGAATATAATTTATCATATTGTAATCAATATTGTTGAAAAATTGCATTTCTCAAATTTAAACATAGATTGAAATCATCGTAAAAGTAAATAAATAGCTAATGACGATTGTTTATAGTGCCTAAACGTTCAATGAATGACTATTTTTTCCTTTTCCTTTATTTCATTTAGTAACAAAATTCTCAGTTGTCCTTTTAACGTGCATAATAAGGTTTTGTGACAGTAAAATTATGTGTCTTAAAAAAGTTTAAAGGCAGATTTTTTCTGCAAAAAAATTTATACTACTCTGATTTTGTAGTATACTATACGTATAGACTTTAAAGTAATTTATTTAGATGAATTAAAAGAAAAAAAAATCACATAGTTAATTTTATGGTATTTCAACGTCTTTTTAAAAGTAAATATAGAGTATATTTTTAATACCTAAATCCTACATTTTATTTAAATCTTTTTCTGTGTTCTTTCAAATTTATAAAATGTGTTTTTTTTTTTTTTCCTTCATTTCAGTGACATTCTCTGCTCATCACTATCATCAGCAAGTCTCAGCATATTTATTGAATGTGTATTGTCTATGCTGTATGGTTTGTTAATTCACATCATACCATTGACAATACTTTCTCAATTACTCCTACTTCTGTATACTAGATGTTAGCTATGGAAATGGAAAAAAAAAACGATGAATTTCCTGCTAAGTTTAGAATGGTGAAGGATAGAAGATAATGAAATTACATTCTACTTCAATTCTAATTCATGGTAAGATTTTGATTAATGTTATTAATTATAGTAATTCTTATTTATTTATTTTTTGCTTTCTTCATTTTAATTACAGGAATTTCATCAATGGTTAATATTCTAGAGTTGCCATATTAAAGGTGATGACAGAAGTATTTATATATTTTTAACTGTATAATATTATGTCGTCTTTAAGTCGATTTTTTAAGAACATATTTTGTATAGTATTTAAAATTTTCAATACTGATTTTTGTTTTTGCATATATAAGTATTTTCAACATGATGGGTCCTATTTTAATTTTATACTAAAAGTTAGGAAACTTCCATAAATAATAAAGTCCCCCTTTATAATGATCAGTGTTCTCGCTGTTGCTCGCCATTGAGCCAAATTGTGACTAATTTCTTCATTTGGCGAGTAAACAAGCGATTAGATTTGCCAAATTGCTGATGCTCAATTTTTGCTTTTTTTTTTCGTTTTTCATACACATTTTTAATATATTTGTAGAGATTAATAACAATCGCTGTCACAGTTATAAAAACTTTGGTTATTTTAACAATTTTTTATTTAAAACATATTGAAAAAAAAAACAGGGTACATTAAAGAATTAAAGATAACTGTTTTTGTGCTACATGCGAATCTATTTTGCTAATACTTTTTTTCATTTGGCGAATGTTTTTTATTTTTAATTAGCCAAATTACGAACGTTGGTCAGATGTCAGCGAGAACATTGATAATGATTATACATTAAATAATAAAATCTCTTTTTAATCACCATAAAACAATCCACACACGGGATGGGTTTCAGGCTGGAAACTTAAGGCCCCTGTCCTCGCTCGAAGAAACGCTCGTGAGCTAATGCTATTCCTATGGGGAAGCATTTTTCTAATAACTCTTTCGCATTTTGACATTTTTGAATAATTTTTTTTGCATTGGATAGCTGAGGTGCATGCCGATTGCGCACCTTTTTTACTTTTTCGATTTTGTTTGCAGATATATTTTTTAAAAAGCACTTTCCGTTTCGAAACCGGTTTTAAAAGTGACACTAACTTTGTAAAAAATATCTGCAACCAAAATCGAAAAAGTAAAAAAGGTGCGCAATTGGTATGCACCTCAACTATCCAATGCAAAAAAAATTATTCAAAAATGTCAAAATGCGAAAGAGTTATTAGAAAAATGCTTCCCCATAGGAATAGCATTAGCTTGCGAGCAAGGACAGGGACCTTAAGCAGCCCATCATCAGCCAGTGTAAACATGTGTCTGTAATGAGACACGATCAAAATGAAATTTGTGACCATGATTTTTGAATGTTCATTCGTGACTTTTTGCATGTGCTTTTGTTTTATATTTAATTGCGATTTATCACCAGTTTTTCAGTGATATTTCATCAGTTGTTATTTATACTCGTAAAAGATTTAGACAGGTTTCAAGATTTAAAATGTGTACTCTTTATCATGCAAGAAATTTAAAAACCAGTAAATTTGAAAGAAATTTTTGTCTTATCTAATCGTAAATTTTCAAAGATTCAATAAGGCAACAAAAGATTATTCAGAAAAATTTATTAGATTATATTATCAAATTTTGCTTACCTGAAAAAAAAAAGACTACAATAATTAAAATCTCAACTTACATGTAGCTTAAATGTTTTACTTTATCGTAAAATTCAGGTAAAAAACTGATAAAGTTGCCTCTTACAATGATTATATGTACTTGTATAAATTTTGGGTGGGTTGCATTAATTAAAGTACAAGATATAGTTGTTTGTGTAATTCTATAAATTGTAATTACTGTAACTTTCGATTATTTTATAAAAAAATATCTCTAAATGATCAAAAGATATAGTTGTTTATGTGTAATTCTATAAATTGTAATTGCTCTAACTTTCAGTTGTTTAAAAAAAAAAAAATCTAAATGATCCGAAAATGATAATGTAACATTAAAAAAAGGGAAAAAATCTCTCCTTGTAATCATTATATTTATCCATGAAAAAAATAAAAGGCTACATGAATAAGGGGATGTGTGTTATCATTTTAGGGGTGGGGAAGGTAGTACATGATATCGTAAGATATCTCAATGGGCAGAAGTAGTCCATCTTTAGATATTGTTAGAATTTTGATTTAATCAAAATTTTCTATTTTTTTTTCGAAGTTATTTTCTAGATAAATTGCCATATTTTTTTCAGTCTTTTGCCTGTTTTTATGAAAATACAAAGTTATTATTAAAGCTGTTAAATGATTATAAAATCATTTCATTCCAAAACATGGAATACCCCAACATTTGGCATTTCTATTGTTATGCCATATGCTCATATAATCGACTGTTAGATAAACTATGCACAAAGTAAGTTTGAAATTATACTTGTGTTTATTATAGACTGGGAGGCAGCAGCACAGACAATCTTGTTGAGTTCATGAGTGAAAATCTAAGATTAGTTAAATATTGATTTGCATATTAAAACACAATTGGTCTACCAAGTCCTATCTTGGAGGGAAAAACCTAAAAACTCAATTTTAGCAATTGTCTTGTATGTTTACCACTGTGCTTTCCTGTACCCAAAGTATGAAAACATGAGGATTGGGAGCAGGAAAATATAATATTAAACTTATGAGTCAACCACTAAAATTGATGATTTTAGATGTTTTCCACCAAGATATGACTTGGCAGACCGATTGCATTTTAATATGGAAATTGAGATTTAATTAATTCTAGATTTTCATCCGTGAACTGGATGAGGTGATCATCTGTGCTGCCGTCTCCTAGTCTATTAGTAGAAAAAAGATTTTTTTTTTTTTTTTTCAAAAGGAGTTTTGCTTTTTCCTTACCTTTCAAGGGTCAACTACAAGTATACAATATTACTGTTGAATACATTCTGTAACAAAAAGCTGTTATTAAATAATTTCAAATAGCAGTTGGCCCCACCAGGGGCCGAGAGGTTCTGACCTGCTCTTAACTGGTATATGGCAGGTGCAGGTTTCGAATCCAATCACGGCCATTGACCTTGGAGTTTTCATGGTTTTCTTTGAATCTTGCATAAATACGGGTTAGGATTCCTTAGAAAAACCCCCACAAAGGGCACTCGCTCCCTGGGCCTATATCCTTCAAATAGACAATCGGCCAACACAAAATAAACCAATCAAATAATAATTATCTTTCTTAATTGGTATTTGGTAGGTATTACAGTATATTGCATATAATAAGATATTTTTTATTGATTTCTCTTCAATGAAACCAGAGTTGGCACAGTTTGAACCAACTAGTTTTAAGCATAGTTTAAACCGTTTCTTAAAAAACCAATTGATGTTTTTTGAAAAAATCTAATGACATTTTCTCTTTTTTCTTTATAATTTACGTGTTCCAAATTATTGGATACATAAATAATTTCTACTTTAAACACTTAATTTCAGAAATAAGCATTAGATATAGTAGATTTAGGTCATTTTTTTATCTATAGGATTAAAATCAGTATGCATTAGTGAACATATCTATTGCTCTAAAGAAAAAGCTTCAAACATGTGAATTTATCAAAAATAAAATAGATAAAAAATATTCAATATGTAGTATAAAATAATTTAATTTTTTTAAAAGTGCAGATTATTTATGCAATTAATAACATAACATGATGATCTTTAAGATTTTGCTCAAGCTATTACAGAGATTTTTCTTGATTGGGGAGATTATCTTGAAAAATTAAAATCAAAATATAAAGTCGAATAAGAGAGCATTCAAAGATTGGGTGCTAGTTGTAGCATTTTAATAATAATAATCTTTTTTTTTAATGTCAGCTGAATTTAATGACCAAAAATGTTGACTTCAAATTAGCACTCAAAAACAAAATCCCAGGAAGTATTTGAAATTTATTATTCAAATAACTGTGGAAAATAATATTATATTGACCAAACTATACGCAAATGTTCATTATTAGTAATCAAAAGATTTGTTTATAAAGATTTCAGATAGGGATGTACTGAATATTCAGTATCTATTCGGTATTCGGCCATGTTACCGAATATCAAAGTATTCGGCCGAATCCAATATTTAATAAAGCCTTTTAAAAAACTTTTCACAATTTCTACTTTTATCTGTCAATTTATTAACATATTTAAAATAATTAGAAATAATATTGCTTTGCTTTATAGAGATTACCCAATTATAAAAGACTAAATAATATTATTATTAGTAGTAATATCACTCTTTCGTAATGTATTTACTATTCATTTCTATTTGACTGGGTGATTTTCAGGTTTCCAATATAACATTTGCTGTTGTTGTGACTAATTAAATCTAAAATACATTTGTAAATCAACTTGCGTAAAATAGGTAAATAAAAAATGTCACTGCTTCTTGGACTTTTATAATGAAGTTTTCTGTTAGATGTAAACGAAAGTATTTGTAAATATGACATTTTAAAGATTTGTTTAAATATGACTTAAGGAGCTACTTCAGTCACCTGGAAAGATTCACTCATTAATGCTAATCTTATGAAGAATATTTTTTAAGGTATCTCGTGTGCATTTTAATTTTTTTTGCATTGGCTAGCTGAGAATGATCTCTACATCTGCCTTTCTTTACTTTTTTGAATGTGTTTGCAGATTTTTTTCAAGAGGATGCTTTTACCTTTGAAACCGGTTCTTAAAATCAAGAGTGTGTGAAGGGAAAACTGCTGCGCCCAGGGCAATTTGGCATCCCCAACTCCCAACTTTTTCTAGTGACAGGCCAAAAATGACGTTGGTAGCATAAATTTGGTGCTCCCTAAATTTTTGCGTCCAGGATGGCTGCCCCCTTTACACGGCTCTGCTGAAAATGAAAGTGTCCTAATTAAAAATATCTGTAAACAAGATGAAAAAGTAAAAATGCCCTTTCTACAGATTAATCTCAGCTAGTCACTGCAAAAATAATTGTTTAAAAATACTGAAATACAAATGAGATATCTGTAAAAAAAAAAAAAAAAAAAAAAAAAAAAAAAAAATCCACTGGATTAGCATTTGCGTTCAGTTGACTGAAGTAACCTTCTAATTTCCCCCCCCCCCCCCCACTGAATAATTTTTTTGCACATGATAATTTAATATAATAATAATATTTCCTTAGTATTTTAATATTCACATGTAAATATATTTTTCAATAGAAAAGTGTTTGGTATTAATATTATCTGGCCTTTTGTGATATAATTTTTCATAATCAGGGATACATCAAGTTAATGTATTTTAACAGAATTTTTATGCACATGCATGTGTTCCACCAATGGCTGAGAAGTTCTGTTTTCGAAACTGGTTGTCTGGAGGGTGTTATATTCTAACCCAATCATTTGAAGTTTTTGTGATTTCGAGCCTTAGATTTCCTTGCATTAAATATGGGCAGGGCTGGGAAATTACATCATTTTACTCGCCACTGGCGAGTTTTCTGTCAGGGCGAGTGAAGTTTTAAGTTATCTTTCAAAACTTCTTACTGTGAAGATGCCAAAAGCTTTATTTATTCATTTTACTAGTTTCCTATATTTTGAAAGTTTCAAATTTCTGTAATTTAAGCATGATAGTAAGTTCTATTTTATAATAATATTTTCTCTCTTGAATATATTTCTTACTCTTATCGAACAAAAATATGAAAATGCATTTTAGTAACAGCAATTAACTGTTTTTGCAGTCGTTTAAAATTTGTCTTAATGATTTTCAACTGTATGTTGTGTTGTCCTGACTGGTAAAATAAATCCTTGGCTGGTGAAATTTCTCAAAAATTTCCCACCCTTGAATATGGGTTAGGATCCCTTAGAAAGGCCTCCGTGGAGGGCATTCCCCCCTTAGATTCTATATCCCTCGTGTTGATAATTATGAACACAATTTATGACAGCCAATTATAATTGGCTGTCATAAACACACACATGTATATATATCCACATATACATATATATTTAATACTGGTGCCTGGTTAACCAAAAAATTAAATTGAGTAATATAAACCTTGCTGATTTTTTATCCAATTGTTCAAATATTTTTGGTACTTTTATGTTGACTGGACACAGTAACTGGAATCCTATGAAATTTTTCTTAACAAAGACAAATTCTTCACATTTTTAAATAATTCGTTAGGATTTAAATTGTTTAATTTGAAAATAAAACAAACTCACAGGATAGATAAACATTAGCAATTCGAAATAAAAAAATATAGGATTAAAAAATGAATTTGGGTTTTCATTACAAATTTTTTCTCAAAACTTTTTTTTCTTTTTAAATAAAGCATTTACAGGAAAAATAAAATCACATTAACTCCTGATGCGGAATCATAAAGTAAAATGTACAATTTTAAGTACAATTTTTATATTTTACTGGGATTACCTTTCTTTTTGCTGGTTAAAAGTAGATAAAATCCCATTCACTATATTAATACATTGTAGCAATGATATGGTAAAGCAAGTTCTCAGTGTGTATCAGTAGTCTAGGCATCAATCAAATTGTAATATTGTCTTAAGTTATTTAGGTTTAAAATGCTACCAGTCACTATAATGATTATATTTATAATGCTAGTCATCAATTAAAATATAAACTCAGGGTAGACATTATACATTTGGATTTGTGTAATGACATAATGTACAATTTAAAACAATGTGGAAATCAACCGGTACATGTCTAATCAGAATTCTGCTACCTTCCAGCAGCTTAATATGTATACATTGACAACCTGGGCAAAGTATTTCATTCATCTCTTTATCTTAGAAATGACAAATTACTATGTTTTTAAATAAATCATAGTTAGTTAAGTACTTTTCTTTATTTCAAGAGTATGACTACATTGCCCATTCCTTAAAAAAGATGTTGCAAAATGGAATTCAATAATATTCAGAATAGCACATTTACAATAAAAATTTAGGAAACTGGCTGCAGTTGAAAAACACTACATTCATTACTGCACAATAATTTTAAGCGATACTATAAAGTCCGTGTTGCAATTGATTATTGTAATAATTTAGGGGCATTCATTTTCAGAGCAATTTTAATTTTATTTACAAAAAATTCCATACGGTGGAGGCAACAAATAAAATGAGCAGAATACTGAAATAAAGATATATATATATATGTACATATAAGTATACTTTTTATGTCAAAAGTAGCTATATTTTACGAAATGTAATGCCGATTAAATGATCTTTAATTCAATTCTGAATAATTTCTGAATCATTAGAATTCATAATCGTCATTATTAAAAGAATTATTTTATTATTTGAAACAATAATAATAATTAATAGTGGATTAATTATGCTGCATAGCTTAGATAAAAAATGATTTGTAAGGCATTTTATAAGACAAAGTGGCGACAAAAAGTTAATTATTTTTGAAATAAAATATTTGTTATTAACATGACAAACTGCTATTTGTTTTGTTTACATTTGTAAATATGAGCACGCGCTTGCGCAGTAAAACCGCCTTCGCTACAGAACGAACCGCACTGACTTTTTCTTCAGTGCATTTAGTTGAAAAACTAAACGCACTGGTTTTTGTTTACGAATACAGTTTTGAAACGCACGGAGTGCACGGAGAGACTTTACGAACGGCTAGTTTGAAAACTAACTGCACGAGTTGAACGTTGAACGAGTTCCGACTTTACGAATGCAACCATATAAAATGGTGTCGTGACAAAAGAATTTTTTTTTTTATTTCTCTCTTTTCAAAGGTCTCGAATCTTGGTTTAATGCTTTTAAAAATATTTTTCTTCTTTCTTAAATTCTTTAAAAGTGTAATTTAAATTAAATAATAATAATAACAAGCTTCAAAATTTTGAGAATGAATTTTTATGATTTTATTGATTTAATATTTTACTGATTTATGATTTTGATATGTGCATATATTTTTCTTATAATATTTATATTCATATTTAGTAGTTACATTAATAAGTATCTTCTATAATGAATTATTTTAAAAATTGAAGTGAGTAAAATACCATTTTTAATGCTCAATTTTTATCATTATTTATAATTTTCATTGTGATTTTGTTCATGTGGGGTATCAATTGTCAATAATATATGCAGTAAATATATTTGTTTTAAATTAAATATAATCCAAAAATTTGAAGAAATATTTGAATTTCAAAATTAAGTATAATTTTTCATAGTATCTAAAAATGAGGCGAAATAATGTACAACAGGTGAGCTTGGCAAATTCATTACCAGATTTTTCAGGTTCCCAGGGCGAAAATTTTAAATTCTTTATCCAGCAAATAGAGAATTTGGCCGATTTGGAAAACTGGGATCAAAAAAGAAAATTAGTTGTGCTAAAACTTCACTGTAAGGACCAGGCTCTAAAACATATTGCAAATGACCCTGTTGCATCTAAGATAAATGATTTTGATCTTTTGAAACAAAATTTGGCAAAAAAATTCTCTAAAACTATATCATTTGCAGAGAAACAACAAAATTTCTCATCTATCTTCCAGGAGCAAGGGCAGACAGTTAAACATTTAGCAGAAAAAATTGAAAATGCTGCAAATGAATATCTAAACATAGGCGATAATGCAAATGCAGACATTGCAGACTTGGCTCAAAAATTAAAGTTGAATAAATTCTTAGAGGCTCTTCGCTCAGACATCAGAATTGAAGTTAAGAAACAAAACCCACAAGATTTTGAGTCAGCATTAAACTTTGCAATCAATGTAGAAAATGCATTCAAAGATCCTGACATGAATGTCAACAACACAGTATCTTTCGAATTAAACACACTATTAGATTCACAGGTGCAGACAAATGCTAAGATCCAAGAATTATCTGACAAAATTCAAGAACTTACACTTACAAAAAATGTAAACAACATAACAAGTCTTAACTCGGATCTGGAAACAAAATCTAAAGACACTAAAAATATCAATGTTTGTTTGATTTGTGGTAAACCACACTTAACCATCGAATGCTGGTATTTTCCTGAAGTCAGAAATGCCACACAAAATAAGACACAATTTGCTCGAAATAGAGTAAATAAGCGATACAGGAATTTCAGAGGAAATTTCAGGGGTAATTTTCGGGGCAATCCTTCTCAAAGAAATTTCAGAGGTAATTCCTCTCGAAGAAGGTTCAGAAATCAAAATGCCACTGATGAATGACTATTGATGGATTCTTACTGTACTAACAAATCAAACATAAAAACCTAAAACAGAAAAAAGATTTCCCCATGTAAAAAAAACAATTCAAAATTAAAACCTAAATTCAAAAGAAAATCACATATCATAAAGAAATCTCTACCACAACACAAAACATCAGACAAAAAAGTAAAAAATAATTCAGGCAATGCAAAATTAACTTCAATAGACAAATCCTTGACCACTAATAGTATCAACAATGAAAAAGCTTTTAACTCAATTGAGACTCAGACTAATGAGCAAGATAATTTATATGTTATGTCGTGTAGTCAGAAACAAGCAGATTTACCGATAATAACTTTGAATTTTGGTCAGGAAGAAGTTCTTTCTTTGTTAGATTCAGGTGCAAATCTGAGCTTGATTCAAAACAATGTACTACAAATCATAAAAGAACACTGTAAAGTTGAATATTTATCCAGATCTGTCAGAATTAACACACTGAATAACACTTCTATACCCTATTTATCTGCAGTAAACATAAAATTCAAAATTGACAAATGTTGGTTCGAAAATCAATTTTTTGTTACTCCAAATGATTGGCAATGCAAATACAAGATTATCCTGGGGTATGATTTCTTACAGAGAAATAAAATTCTCATGGATGTCGAAAACAAGCAGCTAATCATGAATGGCAAAAAATTCAAATTTTATGAATCATCTCCTAAATTAGTTTCAAATAACATTATAAAGTCAGAAGATAAAGTTAATTATGCTAAATCTGTAAATAATGTAAAAATTCTTCCTAATTCTTTTTCAATTATTAAACTTCACATTCCAAAATGCTTTGCTGACAGTAAAGAAGTAAATCTCATACCAGTTAAAACAAAATTAAATTACTTAATTTCTGAATCTGTAAACAATGTTGTAGACAAAAAATTTATATACACCATTGTGGAAAATAACTCGAATAAAATAATTAATATCAGAAAACAACTAAAAATTGGCACTTTACAAATATTCGACAATACTGATATTATTGAGCCCAGCAGTTCTGAAGTTTTGCAGGTGAATACTTTAAATTTGGCAGAAATTCAAAAACTCAGAAAAGATGATCTTAAAGTTGATGATTTTGATTTAGGGCATTTAAATGAAAATGATAAAAGCAAAGTAATTTCTATGCTAATGAAAAACTCACAAGTCTTTTCCAAAAGATACAAAACTTTGGGTTCGACAGACGCCGTGGTTCCTGAATTCAAACTACTTCATAATTTTCCCATTCAAACACGACCATATCCAATTCCAAAAATTGCAAAAAAATTTGCCAAAAAAGAAATAAATGAGCTCTTAGATGCAGGAATAATTGAACCATCAGTTTCAAATTACAATTTCCCTGTAATATTTGTTGAAAAGAAATCTACAGATAAGTCTAAAGAACAAAACTTTCGCATGGTTGTGGACTATCGCTTATTGAATTCTATAACAGAATCATTTCAAATTTGTTTACCAAAGATTTCAGAAATTCTCCATCAAATTGCGGGTAAAAAATACTATTGTGTTTTGGATCTGAAATCAGCCTTTTTTCAAATTAAACTCCAGGATTGTGACAAACCTAAACTTGCATTTTGCTGCGAGCTTGGAAATTTTATGCCTACCAGATTATTTTTTGGAAGTCGTAACTCAACATCTTATTTCCACACTCTTTTGACTAAATGCATTAGTGATCTTGTAGGTAGCAACATACAATTTTACCTTGATGACATTATCGTGGCAGAAAATGATATGGATAAACTTTTAAATCTGCTTCAAACTGTGTTCGACAGATTATCAAAATTTAATTTAACTCTTGATCCACAAAAAGTTCAAATTTGTAAATCAGAAATTGTTTATTTAGGTTTCAAAATTAATCAAGAAGGTTTTTCACCTTCTGATAACAACATAAATAAAGTGACACAATTTCCAGTCCCAAAAAATTTAAAACAGGTTCAAGCATTTCTGGGTATGAATAATTTTTTCAGGCATATGATTTACAATTATGCAGAGATTGTACAACCAATTGTGGCATTAACACGTAAAGACACACCTTTTATTTGGTCGGAAGCCTGTCAAAATTCTTTTAATAAAATTCAAGACGAATTACTCAGTAAACCTACTCTTAAACAACTGGATGACAATAAAGAATTGTATTTGGTTACTGATGCATCAAAAATATCCATTTGTGGCATTCTTATGCAAAAATATGAAGACAAATTTTTCCCTATTGAATTTTTTTCAAGACAGCTTTCACAAGCTGAGTCAAGATATCCATCAATTCGTAGAGAACTTTTGGCCATTTTTGCAGCTTGCAGGCATTTCTATGAATATTTATATGGTAAAAAATTCACAATTCTCACGGATGCTAAAACACTAACATATCATGCTCAGCTGGATAAGCAACCTGATATAGTAGCTAGGTGGTTACTATATCTTGGGCAATTTCAATATGATGTAACTCATATTGCAGGAAAACAGAACCCTGCTGATTTTCTGTCTCGAATGGAAGTTGAAAAATATAATGTAAACAACATTAATATCTTTGCCATAGACAAATCTCTCACTCAAAGTAACATAAAAATTTCACAAATTCAAGACAATGAAATCAAAGACATAATAGAAAAAATTAATAATGATGACAGTAAAACAAAAACAAATTTTTTTATTGACTCTCACACTCAACTGCTGATGTACAAATACAAAAATAAAACTAATTCAATCATAAATAAGATAGTCATTCCAAAAACTTTAATAAAAAGTTGCTTAGAGATTGCTCATTCACCACATTTTGGTACAAAAAAAACTTATGATTTAGTTAACAAAAAATTTTACTGGAAAGGAATGTTTTCAGATACAAAAAGTTTTTGTGAAAATTGTGCGCAATGTTTGTCGAACAAATCCAAACCTAAACATACCACTTCTAGACATATTGAAAAAAGAGATTTAGCACCAGGTGAAAAATTAGCAATTGACATTGTAGGCAAGTTGCCAAGATCTATTGATGGAAAGTTTTTTATACTAACAATCGTAGATCATTATTCACGGTTTTTAGAGGCTATTCCTTTAGCCAATGTAAAATCTGCAACTATTATAAAATGCCTTAATGAATACTTTGCTAGATATGGAATTGCAAAAATTGTGCAGTCAGACAATGGACCAAATCTAATCTCAGATGAACTTAACAATTTCTTAGAAAATTTAGGCATAGATCACAGGAAATCATCCATATATTTCCCGCAATCAAATGGATTAATTGAACGGGTTCACCGAACTATGAAGGAAAGTTTGGCTGCTATGTCTAACAATGTTCTGGATTGGTCTAACAATTTGCTAAAATTTAAACTTCATTACAATAATTCAGTACACACAGCCACTCAGTATACTCCGGCCGAAATCTTCTTTGGCAGATCTCTAAACATTCCACTTGATTCCATAAATGAACCAAAATTTGTTGAAAGTTTTCAGGCTTATCAAGAAAATATTAAAAAATTGTTAGAAGAGATGAGGCAACAGATTTCAAAAAATGAGGAACAATATTTTGCTGTGTACAATAAAAATACAAAGGGGAGAGCAAAACCGAAATTAAAGATAGGTGATAAAGTTTTTACTGAAAATTTCAGACATTCTGGCTCATTAACTGAAAAATACATTGGTCCTTGGGAAATAGTTAAAATTGTTCGTAATGATAATTATATTGTGTCCAGAATGTTTAATAATCAAACTGTTGAAAAGAAATTACATGTTAGTAAACTCTTTTTGCAAAAACCTCTAAGACCTAACATTCAAAATTGTATATAAATGTTAATTTAGTAATTAATTTTGAATTTCAATATTGTCAATTTAGTATTTCTTTGCTCATTTAAAAATCTCTCAATTTTCCTAACATCTTTATCATCAAAAATTTGTATCTATGCTTCCTGGTAAACTATACATCTGTAGGTATTAAGATAGTGAGACGTCATTATTTTTTTTATCTTTTTCTGGCTTAAGCTGGCTGGTCCGTTAGGTTAGGACAGTTGTATTAATTTCTAGGTTGTTATGATGATACATTTTCTCAAGGATGTTTAACACCTAAATGGATAGGTCTTACTAGTTGACAATTCTGTTAAAATATTGAGTTTAAAGATATATGTTTAAAAAAAAAAAAAAAAAAAAAAAAAAAAAAAAAAAAAAAAAAAAAGGCTAGCTATAAATACTTATAAGTATACATTAAGTATAAATTTTCGTAGAAAATTTTATAACTTAAAATTCTCTTCATATAACTTTAACTCATGTTTTCTAAGTACTAAGTTTCTGCTCAAAGATTAAATTTTAAAAGATAATTTGTTAATTTTTTTTTTTTTTTGCAATTAAATTCTCTTTTAAGTTAATAGTTTGACCAGCATATTTCAGTATATTTCCTTTTGAGATATTAAGAAATTTCTTTTGTTAGTCAATTTCTAAAACAATTTTTGTTATTTCATTATAATCTTCACTTCTTAAAGCCAAATCTCTGTTTTTAAGTCACTTTGGGGTATTTTGCTCTCTGCACAATTTGTGTAAAATTTCTTTAAGTGCAAAATGTAAATGTAATACTTATCATTTCTCATGATTTCTTAACTGAATGAATGTGGCATATAAAAAATATTTTCATGCAATTTGTTGGTAAGAATGCAAACTTATTTCTTAGTTATGTGTAAAGATATTTTTCTTCTTTTTGTATTGTATCTATGTATGTACATAAATTTTCTTTGTAAGGCACAAGTGACTTTCATCAAAATATGAATGCAGCTCAAAAACTTTAAAATTTTTCTTTTTGTTGGCACTATTCAATAATTTTCTGATTTTCATCCTATGTGCTGCTTCTCTCCTGTTGGGGGGAGAAAATGTAGAGAGAAAGGTCTCTACATATAGTAAACAAGTGGCAAGAACTCGAAACCAATCGGCAGAGCAAACACATCACAAAAATAAACACTTCATTTCTCTCACAGCCAGTACGAAAATCGCAAGAGAGATAGAACGCTTGAATTCCACTCCAGTGTGTAGAGAGAGAGAAAAGAGTCATTCACGGTAGAAAATCACTTTTCTCCCTCAGTTCTTCTCAACGCCTTTTGGCAACAGTTGAAAAAGCGGCAAGCTACGAGTTCTACGCGAAAAAGCCGCGCTGCAGTTTAGGTAAAAAAAAAGCCTTTTCTGCAGCGTGGGCTGGTGATTTTTTACATTTTGTAAGTTAATTCTTCAAGTATGAATCTTTTTTTTGCTTCTATATTACATTAAGAAGATGATCTCCTAAGAATTTAGACTGTAGTGCTGACTGACCGGCTGAGTACCTTCTGTGTTTCCAATGTGATCGTGAGTCTTCATTAGTGAGTGTGATCGCCATCATCTGTATTATCGACATCATCTAAAAAAGATAGTGCTAATTAAAAGATCCCATAAGGGAATAAAGTGTGGTGTCGACTAACAGGCTATATGTTCTTCGCCTACCTGTTTGTGATCGTGTGTACCCTCAAGAAAGTGTAATCACAAAATAGTGATCCAGGCCATGATGGTCTTAAATATCGACATAATTCAAAAATATCAGTGACATAAAAAGCAGCGTGGTGCATACAATTGTTTTAGCCAAAGATCAGTCAAATTGACTGATAAGATCTAATGATCAAAAAAGAATAAAAATCACTGCCACAATCCAGCAGCACATGGTGCAAAGCCTAAGTGAGGCAAAATAATATAGTTGCCAAGGAAAACACAAATCTAATATCATTATGTAAATATCAACTTCACGAATTTAATCTAGAGGTTACTAGTAAGTTTGCTGCAGCAAATTCTTGTATATATATTTTTTATTTTGAGTGTTTTTTTTAATCTCTTTTTATGTGTTCTATCAATAAATATGCTCTGTTTTCAATAACATTCATGTTTCATCACTTATATATAGTTTTTAATTTCTGAAAAATATAAGCTTCCTTTCTGATCTCAATAATGTTTATATCACATTATCTCATATAAATCTTCATTTTAGAGGTATGATAATTGCCTCCTTACTATACAAATATTTTTGCAATGATTAAATATCTACATCTCTATCTCCTCTCTATAGTATTCCACTGCAAATGGGCAAGTACTACCGGCTGTAGGTAAGGGAACTTTAAAAATAATGATGAAAATAAAAGAAGAGAGACAATTCAAAGAACTCAAAGAAGTTTGGTTTGTACCAGGTATTAGTAAGAATCTGTTTTCAGTACTGGCAGCACAAGATCGAAACAAAAACAGCAGATTCGAATCAACTGTCAAAGAATGTTGGTTAAAAATCAACAATAATGTTGTAATGTACGGTACAAGAAATGTAACTGGTGGTTCATACAAAGTTCATATGGAATTACTTATTCCGAGTAATCCAGTGGAAGTAAACATAGCTACAACAAGTGATTATCTTCTACAGTTATATCACGAGCGCTGGGGACATCAGGACAAGCGTCATGTGAGGAATGTTCTAGAACAGCAAATGAACATCAAAGTTGGATTAGATAATCAGCTTTGTGAAGCTTGTATATATGGGAAAGCACATCGCTTAAAATTTGGCACTAGACAGAAGACCACAAAACCTGGAGAGCTTATCTCAACAGATGTATGTGGACCCTTTGATGAATCCTTTAGAAAATATCGTTACTTTGTCAACTTTAAAGATCATTTTACAAAATTTAGATATGTATTTTTTCTTCGTCATAAGTCAGAAGTTGCGCAAGCTACTGAAAATATGATAGCACATGCTAAAAATTTAGGACAAAACATCAAAGAAATCTTAAGTGATAACAGAGGAGAATTTGATAATGAAAATGTTAGAAGCATCCTGAAGAAAAATGGAATTAATCAAAGATTAATTGCTCCCTATACCCCTCAACAGAATGGCAGAAGTGAGCGTGAAAATAGAACCCTTGTTGAAATGGCAAGAACTTTGAAAAATTCTAATTCTGAAATCAATTTTCCTTCATCATTATGGGCAAAACTGATTAATTCGTCTGTATATATTTTAAACAGAACAGGTAAAAGTTCTCTACCAAATGTAAGCCCTTATGAATTGTGGATAGGGAAGAAACCTCGAGTAAGACACATGCGCATAATCGGATCACCCTGTTATGCTCACGTACCAGATCAGAAACGTCGAAAAATGGACCGAAAAGCAATAAAAAGTTATTTGTTGGGATATGACGGCAATGAAAGATATCGCATCTAGATAAAAGAAAATAATACAGTTATTTGTTCCCGAGATGTAATCTTTCAAGAGAAAAAGTTAACAAATTGTGAAGATTCAGTACAAATACCTTTAATTGAATCTAATAGGCAGCTACCTGAAGATAAAAATGAAGGAAAGAATGATCAAGAAGACTCAGAAGATCACGTTATTTCAGAAAATGAAAAAGAGGATTAAAAGAAATCACATACTATGGAATTAAGAGATCGAAGAGAACTAAAATAGCCTAAATATTTTGAAGATTACGTGATGGCATCTGTAGTTTTTATGTCTGAAGGAGATGAACCGAGTTCATATAAAGAAGCAATTAATTGTAAAGAACGTAATTTCTGGATAAAGACCATGGATTCTGAAACCAATTATTTAAAGGAAAACAACGCATGGACACTAACACCACTTCCAGATATAGCAAAGGCTCTTCCCTGCAAATGGGTCATTCGGATTAAGAAAAATCCAGATGGTACCATTGATAAATATAAGACAAGACTTGTGATTAAAGGCTTCAATCAGAGAAAAGATATTGATTATAATCAAACCTTCAGTCTAGTCACAAAATTAGGAACTGTACGTTCACTAATAAGTATTGCAGCAAGCGAAAAGATGCATCTTATGCAATTTGATGTTTCAACCGCATTTTTGTATGGCGATTTAGATGAAACAATTTACATGCAGCAACCTGAAGGCTCTAATGATGGCACCAACAATGTATGTAAACTCAAGAAAAGTTTGTACGGATTGAAACAAGCTCCTCGACGCTGGCATAAATGTTTTGGAAAATTTATGTTAGATCTTGGATTTAAGACCAGTGAAGCAGATCAATGTTTATTCATTCGAGAGGAAGAAGGAAGAAAACTTCTCATAGCTCTTTATGTAGATGATGGATTAGTTGCTGCTACTCATGAAAAAAATCCAAGAAACTTCATAGATCAATTAAAAACGAAATTCAAAATCACCAGTAAACCGGCATCATATTTTTTAGGAGTAGAAATATAACGTCTTGCTGATGGAAGTATTAAGATTGGACAAGAAGCATATGCAACCAAAATACTTCAATGATTTAGAATGAGTGACTGCAAACCAGTTCATACACCCGTTTTAAAAGAGAAAGGAGTTTATGAAGACGTTTCAGAAAACATTAATGAAACACGATTTCCTTATCGTGAAGCCCCCAGGGGATACCTTCTTTAGGTATTCACGGGCTTCACAACCCCGGGCACCTGAGTGATCTTTCTCTTTTCCTTTTCTTCTTACTCCTCTCGTCTTCCTTTCATCTTTGTTTCACTCTCATTGTGGTTTCCTTTTCGGAGGTGAGGGCAATTCTGCATGAGCTGATATCATCCTGTATATCGACTCATGGAGAATTGTAAACCACCCACGTGTTGGCCGTGCGTGGCGACCCGTGTTCCTGGAAAGGGGGATCCTGGCAGTTGAGGGAAACCAACACACTGCTTTGGCCTCTGCTTCAGGTAGACGGGAGGTGCATATTAGTCCCGTATGCATCAATCGGCTGGTCAGCTGACTTTTGTCACTGGCTTTAGGGATCAAGTGATCGAGCAACTACTAGTCATCTCGTTAAGGGTGGAGACTGACATAGGGTTGTCTTGTGACCGTATGGGCCCTGGTTAGCACTGGTGCACGAATGTGCATCTCCTTGTTGGGCTCGGTAGTGGGTTGTGCGGCCGGGGTCTGAATTATTTTTTTCTAATATGAATGGAACTACTTCTATTCATTCTAATCCTCTCCCTGGTGGAGAGCAACAAATAGTACAGACTTCTTCAATTACTCGTTTTTTTGTCATTAAACGTACCGATAGTCTCTCTAATAACTCCTTTAAAATACTTCACCATTTCTAATTGCAAAAACATTCCAGTCTGTTTTAGGGGATGGTCATTCTATTAAAAAATTACAATCTGGAGATTTACTAATTGAGGTTTCCACAGCTAAACAATCGCAACTTCTCTCCAATTGCTCTACAATAGGCACTTTTTCCGTCTCTGTACAGAAACATAAAACTCTAAATACAAGTCGTTGTGTCATATCTGAACCTGATCTCTTATTCTCTACCAAAGATGAACTGTTAGAAAATTTAAAAAGCCAAAATGTCATAGATGTATGCCGTATTACTATCCGTCGTGATGAACAAGTACTACCTACAAAATATATTATTTTGACATTCAATAGCCCTACTCTACCAACTAAAATTAAAGCTGGCTGTTTAAGCTGTCCAGTTCGACCATATATACCAAACCCTCTCCGCTGCTTTAAATGCCAACGTTACGGCCATACTAACGGTTCGTGTCGTGGATCTCTTACCATGCGCTCGTTGTGCAGAAGTCGGCCACGACAATAAAACCTGTGAAAAACCCGAACGTTGCGCAAACTGTAAAGGTGATCACACAGTTTATTCTCGCACTTGTCCTAATTGGAGCCGTGAAAAAGAAATAATTATGATAAAAAATACTCAGAATTTGTCTTACTCCGATGCCCGCAAACTTGTTGAATCCAGAACACCATCCATTGGAATTTCCTATTCCGGTTTACTTAAGATCCAATCAAAATCCGTAAGACATATAAGCACTCAGACAGAATGATGTAATCTACCCATTACCCCAAAGAAAAAACACGTGATGTCAGCTGTTCAATTGGATGTTCTGCAGGTCCAAAATTGGAGCGCTGGTTGCCTTCTTCAGAGCCTGTTACTATTCTGAAGTCAACTCAACTCCAGGCTAAAAATAAGGCAACTATATCCAATAAAAGAAATCCTGATTCTTCAGCTTCTAATCTCCCGAAACCTGTTATTAATCAAAATACTAATGCAGTTACACCTAATAAAAAAATTACGCCCATTAAAAAAACCGTTGATCAATCTGCAAATTCTTTTCAGACTGTGAAACCGATCCAAAAGGCAAGGGAGAGGGTTCCCACCCGAGGCTCCCATCAGTGGCAGACTGTTACAAAAAAACACCGCAAGTCACACCAGAACCTGTCTATTACAAATTTTAAAGATCCCAAACTGCTACAAAACTATGTGGAAGATGCTATGGAAGAATCTGACGACTCGAGTACAGAAGAGAATATTGTTTTTGACGAATTCATTCAGAATTAGCTTCACATTTTTTAAATTCTGACTTGTGCATCATCTCATTTGCTTTTTTTTAAAAACAATTACTGCATTATTTTTACTTTTTTTAATTGCACCTTGTGTTTAACACTTGCCGTGTTGTTTTTTAGCCTCCGATGCTATTTCTTTCAGACAAGCTAAAAATGTCGTGTCATCAGCCCTGAATTTTCTACTGAACCGATTTTGATAATTATTTTTTTAAATGAAAGCTATTTATTTGTAGCTGTGCCCATTTTAGCTATTTTTTAATTTATTTCCCTTTTTATATTTTATTTTTAATTTTAAATGCTTTTTTACGATATTTCTTCAAAACTTAGTTTAGCTTTTCTCTCGATAATAAAAATTTATTTTCCATTATTACTTTCCACAAGTCAGAAACTTTATTTCATCAGTGAACATGTCCTCGCATTTAAAAGAAAAAAGTTAATTGTTTTCGTAAAATTTAACCACAATAAAATGATTGCATATAATTATGCACTAATTGAGGTAAAAAATATATTTACTGAGAAATAATATTAATAATGTAAATAAAATAACAGAAAATAATTTATGATAAAAATTAATGTCTAAAGCAAAGTAAGAAATATTTCAAATGAGGAAAATGATGGCATTCAGCAACCAGATAAAATGAATTTACAATATTATTACGGACGCCTTTTTCGTATTACTAATAACAGAAACTTTTAAAAAACATTTGAAGAGAAAATGACGTCACTATTTAAAACATCGCATTTTTACTCATAACGATATTACATTTCAATATTTTTTTTCATTATGGACACTGAGATTAAGATTTTACTTTCAGATGACTTTAGTTAGTGAAAATAATGTCATAGTAAAAATTATTTTAATTACTTTTACTTTTTTTTTTTAAAGCCAAATCGATCGGGTCTTTTAAACATTTCATTCGTCGAATTCGACGGGATTCCACTCGTTTTATTGTTAAAATGCATTTCCTTTTTCCCAGAGTCTATAAAAAAGCGTTTAAACTAAAGAAAAAATCCGTTTTTGATGAATCTAATCAATGAAGAAGTAGCACGTAAAATGTTATCTCTTTATTATTCCGCAATTCCAAAATCTCAGAGAGAAATTGCTAATCAACTGGGTATTTCACGCCGTTCTGTTTGTTATTATATTGATAAACACAAGAAAAATAAAGTTAGTTCATTGCATTCTAAACGGGGTCGCCCTTCTAAAAAACCTCTATCGATATTTTTTTTTTTTTTTTTTTTTTTCTAATCGGAGGCGAAACTGAATTCTGCAATGGCAGTATCTACATTCAACTTGTACCTCTTACTTTTTTAAGTTTTGTGTTCTTTAAAATTGTGTTTATATGATTATTGTGCATCGTCTATAATTTAACATATTTTTCTGTATTTTTACGCATTTTTAACAAAGACTGCAGACTTTTAATTGGTTTTAATTACGCATATTTTCACTTGCTCTTAACTTTTTTCTATTTTGACTTGGTCTTGGCGCAGCATGTCCTTAAAGGGATTTTGCGCCATTAAACCCCATTCAACCAACCTTATCGTGAAGCTGTAGGAGCATTAATGTATCTTATGATGGGGACAAGACCTGATTTAGCATACTCTATTAGCATTTTATCGCGAAAATTAGAAAATCCTTCTAAGGAAGATTGTATTAAGGTAAAGCGCGTTTTTAGATATATTGCAAATTCCAATCAAAAATGCATTATTTATAAAACAGGCTACAAACCTGGAATTATAGAATGCTACAGCGATGCCGATTTTGGAGGTTGCACTCAGACAGGCAGATCTACAATTGGAGTCATAGTTAAGTATGCAGGTGGAGCAATATCTTGGCTAAGTCAGCGTCAAGGCATGGTGACAACATCAACAACTGAGGCTGAGATAGTTACAGCAAATAAAGCAACTAAAGAATTAATTTGGCTAAAAAGACTCATAGGTGGAATTTCATTCCTGAAAGAAATACCAACAATTTATGTTGATAATAGTGCAGCAGTAAAATTAGCTCAGAATTCTGAGTTTCATCGTAGAACAAAGCATATAAGTCTAAAACATTTCTTTATCCGTGAAAAAGTTTTGGAAGAAGAAATCAGTGTGAAGCAGATTTCGACAGAAATGCAAATTGCAGATATAATGACAAAGTCTCTGCACAAACCAAGACTTATAATGTTATGTGAAAAGATGGGACTCATGTAGACTCTGAACTTTAACTTATATTTATCAGTGTAATTTTTTTTCTTTTAACAAGGGAAGGTGTTATAATAATATAATAAATAAAAATATCCAAAATGTATAAAAATTTTTCCTATTTTGGCCATTTACAGACGAATATGAGAGGGTAGCCAAATTATTAATTGAAACTGTAAAATAATGGCATAGAATATGCCGCAAATGAATTTCACTCACAAAATTACAGTAATTATTTCACAAAAAACATGCATTAATAATGCAAATCATGTACTAATAATGCTATTTTAAAACATTTGTGAATTAACTATTTTATACCATTAGCTAACACTTAAAAGAAAATACTTTATAAGATCGAAAACACATGGAATTGTCATCAATAAAGAGTAAACAATCGTGATTCGTTATGTGACAATGAAGTCATTCACGGCTGTAAAAATAAATAAATAAATAAATAAAATAAATAAACAAACAAATAAATAAATAAATAAAGCAACACGAATATAAAAATTCTAACAACATTGTATTTAAAACGCATCTTCGCTTTTCTTAAATAAAAAGTTTTAATTAAACACTGTTAAAAATTTGACTGTTTTGCTGCATCGTCATTACACAGTTTTTATAGAAAATGATTACTTTACCGTATGGAGGATATTCCATCTACGCTATGATCACGTGGTAAAGGCAAAAACTTCTAGCGTAAAGAAGGGAAAGCTCCGTCCCCAACAGCCAATGGAAAGGGCCATAGGGAAACCAGAAACTACCTTCCTTCTTACCAGTCAGAAGTTCTTTGGATAAATTACCGGTACCACGTGACTTTTTACAGCCTCGAACGCTGATTTGGAATATCCTCCATTACACTGTTAAAAATTTAACCCATTTGTTGCAGCGTCACTCCACAGCTTTTACAGAATATCTCTTTTATGACCAATGAGAATGCTCCATATCACAGCAAAGTAACCGCTTTATATAAAAGCAGTGGAGTGATGCTGCAGCAAATGGGTCAAATTTTTAACAGTTGTTGCAGCATCACTCCAACGCTTTTATAGAAAACGGTTACTTTGTGTGTGTTACTCAGTGTATTTTATAAAAGCTGGGGAGTGATGATGCAGCAAAAGGGTCAAATTTTTAACAGTGTAATGCTAAAAATTTGACCCATTTACTGCAGCGTCACTCCACAGCCTTTATAGAATGTATCTTTTATGACCAATGAGAATGCTCCATAACACAGCAAAGTAATCGTTTTCTATAAAAGCGGTGGAATGATGCTGCAGCAAATGAGTCAAATTTTTAAAAGTGTGATTATTGGGTTTGAAATAGGGAAAAGATTTCAAAGCACAGTAAAATATAGTGACGTCATTTACAGTTCAAACTGTAAATCTGACAAATGAGAACGCTCCATTACGACTCTGGAACTTTTGCATTGGACAAAAAATTGATAGCCTTTAAAATCGGAGATAACTTTTCACAATGGAATTCGTCATTAGTCACAATAAGTGTTTTTTCTCGTGGATGGGTTGACCCCGGAATCGTTATACACGGAGGGATTTTATATATATAATTTAAAATTACTTTAATTTTGCCCACAGTGACGTCAGCTGCCCTTTCCTTATAAAAGCGGTAGAGTAATGATGCATCAAAAGGGTAAATTTTTTTACAGTGCAGCTCTGAGGCAGGGAGATTATGTGAGCGTACTGTAAAAATTTTGACCCTTTGCTGCATCGTCACTTCACCCATTTCACATAACGTGACTTTTACCGGAGAACAATGAAGAAAGCTGTAGGACACACAAATAGAAAAAAGCATTGATAAAGGCAGCGATGGTTGTCCTACAGAAGCAGCAAAAACCTGTTCGTGACGTCACCTTGCACAGCTCTGGCTGAAGTAAACGTTTTCTATAAAAACTATGGAGTGACGATACAGCAAAAGGGCCAAATTTTTTATAGTGGCCAGCCAGTGGTTTCGATTGGCGGATGAAATGGTGATCACGCTGTAAAAAAATTGACTCTTTCGCTGCATCGTCACTTCCCTGCTTTTATAGAATCTCTCTCTTTGTGACGATCTCTCTGGAGTGGCGATGCAGCAAAAGGGTCAAATTTTTTACAGTGCAGCTGATTGAAACTACATTTACAAAATGACTGAAAAAAAATGTTATGATAAAAGCCAATCTGTAACCCTGCTCGTACAATTTTTTTACTAACGACCAATCAGAAGCATTGACTTTTGCACTTTTCCTGTTTGCAAAAATGCAGGCTTGTGATTGGTCAATCTGGTCTCAAAAAAAATCTATCTGGGAGCGTGTTCAGCAGTTACGCGCGTCAAGCGCGCGCGCTCAGGAGTCAGGGATATGGAGTGGATTTATATTGCGCCTCTTCAGTGTACCGAACCAAGCGCACAGTACCCGGTTCTGTGCGCTCAGGGACAGACTAAGAACAGGTCATGGATTTGATTGGACGGTGCTAATGTACAGATCATTTGTTACCATCAAAGGTGAACATGGGAATGGAACCAAATGGAATAAGCTGTGTTTATGGGGTTTTTTTAATTATTATTATTGGTTGCTTTATATTAATAAATAAGACATTTTTATTAAAGATAAATCTTTTTATTAATAATACAGGAACACATGTATTTCTATTATAATAATGAAACAGATATTTTAAGAAGAAAGTTTTACATTTGAACCCATTTTAATATATTCTAAGTATCGTTCCAAAGTGATTTATATATACATATTAAGCAAATGAACCAAAAAAAATTATAAATAAATAAATAAATAAAGATACTGTGGGAAAATATAATACGCGTAAAATAATTTCTTGATGTTTTTCATTCTTTCTTTCTTTCTTTTCTTTTTTTTAAGTACTTTAGAAGTAAGTTTATGATGCAAATGATATTTTATAGTGTTAAAATGCACAATAAAAATATTATAAAATGAAAAATGTAATAGATATACATTTTTTAAACTAAAAATATCTGCACCTATATTTTTAAAAAAGATATCTCTTTTAAAAATATTAGTCTTGCAAGAAATAAAATATGATATGTTTTTCATTCTTTCTTTTCTTTTCTTCTTCTAACTTTAGAAGAAAGTTTAAGATGCAAATCATATTTTATAGTGTTAAAATACACAATAAAAATATTATAAAAAGCAAAATATAATAGATGTATATTTTTTAAACTAAAAATATTAGTTTTGTAAGGAATAAAGTATGATTAGAATGTTTATAAATTTTCTCCTGATAATATTATTTAAGTACATAATATTATATAAGTACATAATATTATATAAGTACATTGCTTATATTACGAGTTATATTAACATGACTTTGAGTGCCATTTGTTTCTCCTATCTTTTGATGCATTTTAGTCTATTATCCACACGGTATTAAAACATGCAATTATTAAATAAGAATTATATATACTAAAACCTACTCTGAAAATTTTTCTAACAGTGCAAATTCCACTGAAATACATTCAATATACTAGATTAAAAATAGATCTTATAATACGTTATTATCACAATCTTGGTTGATAACAGAATTTTATTTATCGCGAAAAATATAAAGCAACTAATAAATCATTTTTAAATAAATAAAAAAAAATTGTTAAAAAGTTAAAATTTTTAGATCCCCAATTGAATTGTTAAATTGTATCAATCAACCTACCAACCAAAACACAACCAATAAAAGAGAAGCACGAAATGCCCAATCACGTGATCAAATCACCCACATAAATTTTTTGAGTAGCGCGCGCGATTTTTAACTAAGGTTGGTGGTTATATTTCAAATGCTGATCGGGCTTAATTAGATAAAATAGGTCACGTGATTCTTTTCTGGAATAGTTTAGGTTTTATTTGAGTGACCACAGGTATGTATTTCTGTTACGATAATCATGTTTTGGAACGATAAAGGTATATAGTATGTGTATTTACCTATTTTGAACCATAAAAATGATGCAGTAATTGAATAACTTTAAAAAGTTCCTTCTTCGATAATGCCTACTCCATGCAGAATCTTCTCAGCGCGCGCGCTTGACGCGCGTAAAGGTGCGTTTTCACGGGCCGTTCTAACGACCTAAAAAACCTTAGCTTTACAGATAAACCCTTAGGCCAACCAATCAAAGCCAAGTTTCTACTGCGCAAGCGTCTATTTTACGGCTTTAACAACCTACCGAGACAGACCGATCAGCCGTCAATTAATTATAAACAAATAACTTTTTGTTTGCTTTTGTCATGATAATAAATATTTTGTACAAAACATTATACAAAATTTTGAATGTTTTTCCTAGTAATGGTCCTTAAATAATATCCCACAAATCATTGTTTTTCCCAGTTTTTAATTGAAAATAAATAAAAATACTCAATTGCTATGAGTTATGTATATTTAAAAACAAAGAAGTAATATTTCATTTTTAAGATACAGTGATAAATGAAACACTTGATTTTCACATTATAAGTGCATTGTGACATTAGAAAAGTTAACAAAATGTATAGGGCCTGCACTGGATAAATATTTAATTTTATAACTTATTAGCACTTTATAAAAAATAATCTACTTGTATGGTGACAGGGAGAACTTTTTAAACTGGATAACATAAAATTACATATTAGAGGCAAACAATTTGATTGGTGATGATACTTGAATATAATTATTTATCACACATTAAGGTGTAAATAGAGATCGATTACAAATTTAACGTGGCTTTTTAATTCCTTTTTAAATAAGTTAATTAGAATCATTTTTGTTAAATAAATCACAAATACAACTTTAAGACAAGACATTGTAAAAATTTGGATGCTCAGGCCCACTTAGGAAGTGATATACATGTTGTTATTTGTGAATCGTTTTTAATAAATTACAAGAAAAATTGATATTTAAGAATGTTTATTTATTTATTTAATATGGAATTTTTTTTCTATTTTAGTTTTTTACAAAAGTTCAAGCTACTAACATTTCATTATAATTAATGAAACATTTAGAGAAACAAAATTCCTAATAATGTTCATCTCTGTAAAAAAAAAAAAAAAAAAAAGGAGAGAGAGAGAGAGGAAATAGCAAAATTAAAGGAAAAAATATCTGTGAAAATACACCTTTAAAACTTCTATAAAATATTTATAAATTAAAAAAGAAAAAAAAAACCTTTATTTATATTGGAGCAAAAAGGAATCTATTTTAGAAATTAATGGTGGAACTAAAGACCCATAAACTCATACAACTGTATGCCTATGTGAAAGTGAAACCTACATTTAGATACACTGGCAGCTTCTTTTATCATACTATCACTACAATGTAAAATTATCGAAAGTAGTTCATCTACTTTTTGTGATTCCCACTTACCAAAGAAAAAAAAAAATCCATTGTGCATAGATGTATACTATTAACTTTATATACTTTATTTGTATATAGCAAGATAAGTAGCTTCTTTACATCAAATTAATAATATAAATATTCAAAATTTTCTTGCATATAAGAAAATGGTGAATAGGTTGTCAGAAATTCATAGGTATAACTAAAACTTTCCTGTGATGTGCACAGCCCCCCCCCCCCCCCCCCCAAGTTCTTCAGGTGCATTCAATGTCATTTTATTTGCTTCACCCTACAAAAAACTGATATTTCAATCGTCTTTTCTTTTCCAAGCATTTTGTGGTTATCAACAAGAGAAAGGAGGTGGAGATTGATGTATCAACAACATCAATAAAAAATCGTAAAATATCAAATGAACCACCTGGTAGAGGTCTGCATGGGCTGGAATTTCCAGGCCCGGCCCGTACAAAAATCAGCGAAAACAGGCCCGGCTCGTTTTGGCCCGTTACAATTTCTGAAAAATTCCGATTTTTATCATATAACTAAGATTCTTTTAAAGAATACTGCGTACATATCTATATAATGATTTTACAGTATATTTTACAGCAAATACACATTAACAACATTAATGATTACTTAGATTCTTAGGCTTTTAACTTTCGAATAAAGATTCATTAAAAAATTAATATGGCTTAGAATAAAAGAAAAAAGAAAGAAAGCTAAAAACATCGTTAATTTTGAAGCTGTTTAATAAAAGAAGATTTATAAATATATTTCTATATCATTTTATTATAGATTTCAATTCCAAATTCATTCTTAAATTCAAAGAAGTTCCTTTCTGATACATGTCTAAATTCATTTTTTTTTTCTCAGAAACGCATAAGATTAGCAGATATCTTTATTCAGAAACTATATAATCGAATAGCGTTATCCATTTTTTGATACAAGCAATTTAAGAATACTGCAAACAAATAAAATACTGTCATAATTAGCGTTTTGAATAGAATTTCCGGAAGCAATAGCAAGGCAAGGGAGAAAAACCTGCAATCATTTGAGAAACTATTATATATCAACAAGGTTATACAAGTATTTTATTTACCAAAAATGAAAAACGCTATTCGATTCCAAATACCTTTAATAGTTAGGCTTATCACTTTTATACTTTTACAATTTAAAATTAACCAGAAAATGTGTCAAACTTTCGCATTATTGAGAAATTAATTTAAAAATCAAGAAGTATATATCAGAAGACTAAGCTAACATAAGTTCTTTATCGCTGTTAATAATTTTACAAATCATGTTTTCTGCCAATAATTAAGTCTAGTACCGGTCCGGCCAGTCTATATGTAGAAAAATAACGCAATAGTTAGGCTTATCACTTTTATACTTTTACGATTTAAAATTAATCAGAAAATGTGTCAAACTTTCGCATTTTTGAGAAATTAATTTAAAAATCATCAAGAAGTATATATCCGAAGACTAAGCTAACATAAGTTATTTATCGCTGTTAATAATTTTACAAATCATGTTTTCTGCCAATAATTAAGTCTAGTACCGGTCCGGCCAGTCTATATGCAGAAAAGTAATGCAAGCGTTATCTCGGACCGGCATGAGTCAGCTAAAAAAATATTAAAACGAGTTACACATAATGTAATTCTCTGATGCCGATACACTGTGCATTTTTATATTGACGCTGTCAAACTAGTATGACCACATTTATACTTATTCTCGTTAAAACCATTTTCGTTGAAAATAGCTCATATTTTATCATTTCTGCTTAAATCTTCAGAACGGGCCGTTAGGCCCAAAAATTTTTTTTATCGGCCCGGCCCGTTAAATTTTTTTGCCGGCCCGGCCCATTTATGTTGTTTGTCGGCCCGGCCCGTTGAAAAAACTATTCTAAATCTGCCAGGCCAAGCCCGGGCCCATGCAGACCTCTACCACCTGGCCACATAAAAGCTTTCAATGTGAAGAGTTTTGTTTGGACCTTTAAAATCCAGATCTGAATATCTTTCTTGATCATGAAACTTTTCATGTTTTATGACTTTTGTCAGAAGTCTAGAAGTCACACTATACCAGTGAACTTTGATGACATATCCATCTCCATTTCTTTCTTTTGCTGATGATTGCAGATCACTTGTAAAAGAAAGACCAGTTGAAATTCATATAGTGTTTTGTTGGATAAGCAAATAAAATGAACTCCATATTGTTTAAAAACTCATGTAATAAATTTTTTAACTTTCTTTTCCAAGCTTTCTGCAGTCATTAACAAAACAAATAAATGGAAATGAACTTGTTGATAAAAACATCCTGGTCACTTCTGATCTTCTGACATCTTAATGAAAAGCATAAAACAGGAAAGAAATTTTTATACCACATCAATTGTTACAATGAAAAGAAAAGTAGTTTTGATCCAAACAGGCTAGTTTTCTTTTTTGTTGTAATGTATAGAATTGAACAGCATAACATACTCACAACAAAAGCTTGGTGCATCACCATAAAATATTTTTATGCGAAGGTTACTCTACGATAAAACAGTTCTCATTTTCCCCTTTATTTAACCCTTTAAGCGGCCTAACTGGGGTTTTCCATCGCGTAACTTTCAGAAACGATGGCTGATTTAACATAAAATCAATATTTAAATTAACTTTTTGAAACGAATAAGATAAATAAATATATAAGTTTGTCAAATAAAAATTTTCATACCAATACCCTTTATAAATACTAGGGATGCACCGAATAGTGATTTTGGCCGAATACCGAATGCCGGATATTCA